>JAUPFK010000013.1:640000-1847500 GCA_033060865.1 Dorcus hopei | reverse complement strand
TTTGAGCGGTGCAAAGGTGGTGCATAAGGGTGCATTAGGGGTGCAACAAGGTGCACTAAAGAAACTTTGAAAATTTTCACGGGGGGGGGCTACGGTTAACTTGGCCCCTCCCAGTGAAATTTGCCAGCAGTTTCTCTCCTGAAGGAGTGCAAAAATTTATTTTGGTGGTTCATAAGGGTGCAAAAATGGTGCAAGAAAACTTTGAAAAACGTTACGGGGGGGGGGGGCAAGTTAATTGACGCCAAACAAATTATATCTACAGAAATTATTTTATTTAATTATTTATTTAATTTGATTGGAAGAAGTGTGTAGTATTTATTGATAGATTTCATTGAAAATTTAGATGGCCCCGATAAGTAAAATTTTTGATTAATAAAAATAATTTCAAATTCATATTTATTATCTATTCTAATTTTCATAAAAGCAAATTATTAATTTTTTTGACGTGTTATTTTTGCTAGCAACCCTTCAATTTATTGTAATTTTATTTTAGTTTGATAAACACACAGGCATCCTTACCTGATGCTTTCTCACGAGCACGAGGCACACATGCATGCCATTTTCCATTAACGCCTAACGTAAGCAAAGCAACGCCCGGCTGATAAAATAGTGTTCTAATCTAATAATTAAACGTACATCTTTACCTTACGCATTCTCACTTACATGCAATTCGATTTATTTGCCACTATTTAAATAAATTTTGTTCAGGCAATACAAATTTGTTTAATTTACAGCAGACCTCGGTTATAATGTCCTCAGTTATAGCGATCCATCGCTTATCACGAACTACATTTCAAATCCAGTCATTTTTCTCTATATTTGTGGCATTATCGCTTATTACGAACTTTGGAAATAACGAACCGATTTTGATGGTCCATTGAGGTTCGCTATAACCGAAGTCTACTGGATAAATCAAGTATCCCTATTCCACAAAAATTGTTACAAAAATGGTGTTTACAAAGACGGTCAGCAGACCGCAACTGACTATAGATCTGTTCGATCGAACAGGCCTAATATTACACCCGTCTGGGCTATTTATGACATAAACATGCATTGAATAAAACAGATTTACAATCGCATATCAGTATTCTTGAAAATTTAAATATTTCAAAAATTATCTGCTTTTATTTTTTACAATAAAGTAAATAAAAAGAGCTCCTTTTGCCATTTATTAATGATTTATTATAAAAGATTAAAATTCGAGGTTAGTTATCTAAAACAGACTAAAACCGCACGAAAACGATCGTAATTTTGCTTTAGTCTTGAGCTGTATTCTTTCGAACTGATTTAAGTGAACGAACTGAATGCAATGAACTTTATTCTTCTGTGCATAAGGTTCATTGCATTCAGTTCGTTCACTTAAATCAATTCCAAAGAATACAGCTTTGATAAATGAAAAACATGCATCCTTACCTTTTGCTTATAAACACATAAATCACGATGCTTCTGTTCACTTAACAAGAAATAAATAAATGCACTTAATGCAAAGTAAACAGTAAACACATTGGTTACTGCGTTCCTTCTAAAAATAGCATTGCGCTGTTGCCAAGAATCCATTATTTGCAGGCGCGGTTGTCATTTTCCTAACTTAGGTTAACATTTTGTTGGCCTCTAGAAAGAATTATTGCAGATTGCGGCGATGCACCGTTGCCAAGATTCCGTTGTATACATGGTTGCAATTTTAGCATTCGACAATTAATATTCATTATTTGTGGAAGAGTGTCTGAAAGTGGAGATGTCCGAAAAACCCTGCTATCATGAATCGATCCATGATACCCGATGAACACATTCCTTATTTTCATGTGATGATCACATACTTACTGCTTGCATCTAAAAAAAAGGATTTTAGAAACTTAATCGTTTAGCTATAAATAACACCGAAAATAAACTTTACTGCTTTACTGTTAGTATATGAATACATAACTACTGTCTAAAAAAAACCATTGCTTACCTGAATGGAATAAAACTGCTACCTGTTCAAGTAGGAATCGGGATCATTGTCCGGTTTGTCTATTTTTATGTGACTTCCCTCAATTACACCTATTATACCTGCAAACCTCTTTTCACGAAAAAAATTAATTATTTCTATTTTTCTTCTGCAGATGGCCAATGAATTACTTGCACTACAAACATCAAACTATCTGTCATTTTATCGATTTCTTTCTGGGGAACGCTAATACTAAGGTTACTGTATCTAAATACAGTAACCTTGAAAATTAACCCGGTGGATACGCAGCGCCGTACTCTGTTTTTCTCACTCTTACATGCACCAAGTCTCTTAATGTTCTCTCTCACACTTCTAACCCGGTTATCGACCCGATGAATTTTCGTAAACGCCTTTAGTATGCACAGCATATGTTTCTGCCGGTTGGCAACAGAGAACTAGTTGGGACTCAAGCAGGAAAAAAACCTGTTATTACAGGCCCCATTAATTAGAAAAATAGATATCTCCAGATATCGAAACGCACTCAATTCGCATTTTCATCACTTGATAAATAGAAGGCAAAATTGTAAAACAAAACAATTGAAAATCTTATTAAAGGCACCTGTACGTAATTTGTTTCAAACGAAGACGAACGCGACATGACATTTCAAGGTTGCCAATGCGGCGTTGCATTAAATTAATTAAAGTTAAAAAAATATTTTTTTATAATTACACTCTTCAATACTTTAACACGTAAGAATTAGTTTGTCTTATATAAGATTTCTTATTAATCTTCCGAATAATTGATCCTAATATCCCCAAATCGTTCCTACTTTCAAGAAAATCCGATGTCAACATGTCGAATTTTGTAACGCCGAAATAAATTATCCGGACGTCTGCCAGGAATCCTGGCGCCCTGAAAAACGCTTGGGACACGCTAAACTAGCGAACAAGACACGTTTCGGGTCGCCTGGTGCAGTTGCATTGCCGAAATAAGCGTTCATTTTTTAAAGAAAAATTTGAGGTTATGTCGGCGCTTCGTCCGGGATCTTACGGCCGATCGCGAGCCGCCGTAAGACGCCAGAATCGGGCCTAAAGAAGCTTTTCTGTCATAATAATAATAATAATAATGATCGTGTAATATTACTTTGTACTGTCGTCAGTTTTGGTAAAAGTTTTCTCATATTTTTATTAGATAAGGCACATTAAACGTGATATTGGCACTAATCTGACGTTTTTCTTTTCTTCCTTTACCGGTAAGAGAACGACTTGGAAGGGAAACAGGCAAACGCACACGAAGATTATCTGAATCTAGGGCCCAGTTTACAGGAACTTTAATTGCAATCAGATTTTAATGACATTGTTAATTTGACATTTCGGAATGTAATTCTTATGGCAACTTAATAGTAATTAGTTTCGTTCGCAATTAAACATTTGATTTGCTTTCTGTAAGTCCACCCTTAAGTGTTCTAGTCTATGTATGCTCCAAAAGTCGAAAGTAAAAGTAATCTGAATTGTATAGCCAGAGATAGTTGTAGGAAAGTGAAAATAGTTAAAAAACAAAGCTCTCCTTCCTCTCGGAAAGCCAAAATGTGCTACAACTACAGCATATGAAGGCGAAACCTTCCTCAGCAGCACATAATCTAATTTTATTTATTTAGTCGATTTTCGTGCCTGTAACGAACGGATATCGTGGATCGAGCTTCAAATCGCGTCAGGGTTCGACTTCAAATCCTAATATACCCAAATCGTTCCTACTTTCAAGAAAATCCGATGTCAACATGTCGAATTTTGTAACGCCGAAATAAATTATCCGGACGTCTGCCAGGAATCCTGGCGCCCTGAAAAACGCTTGGGACACGCTAAACTAGCGAACAAGACACGTTTCGGGTCGCCTGATGCAGTTGCATTGCCGAAATAAGCGTTCATTTTTTAAAGAAAAATTTGAGGTTATGTCGGCGCTTCGTCCGGGATCTTACGGCCGATCGCGAACCGTCGTAAGACGCCAGAATCGGGCCTAAAGAAGCTTTTCTGTCGTAATAATAATAATAATAATGATCGTGTAATATTACTTTGTACTGTCGTCAGTTTTGGTAAAAGTTTTGTCATATTTTTATTAGATAAGGCACATTAAACGTGATATTGGCACTAATCTGACGTTTTTCTTTTCTTCCTTTACCGGTAAGAGAACGACTTGGAAGGGAAACGGGCAAACGCACACGAAGATTATCTGAATCTAGGGCCCAGTTTACAGGAACTTTAATTGCAATCAGATTTTAATGACATTGTTAATTTGACATTTCGGAATGTAATTCTTATGGCAACTTAATAGTAATTAGTTTCGTTCGCAATTAAACATTTGATTTGCTTTCTGTAAGTCCACCCTTAAGTGTTCTAGTCTATTTATGCTCGAAAAGTCGAAAGTAAAAGTAATCCGAATTGTATAGCCAAAGATAGTTGTAGGAAAGTGAAAATAGTTAAAAAAACAAAGCTCTCCTTCCTCTCGGAAAGCCAAAATGTACTACAACTACAGCATTTGAAGGCGAAACCTTCCTCAGCAGCACATAATCTAATTTTATTTATTTAGTCGATTTTCGTGCCTGTAACGAACGGATATCGTGGATCGAGCTTCAAATCGCGTCAGGGTTCGGCTTCAAATCCTAATATACCCAAATCGTTCCTACTTTCAAGAAAATCCGATGTCAACATGTCGAATTTTGTAACGCCGAAATAAATTATCCGGACGTCTGCCAGGAATCCTGGCGCCCTAAAAAACGCTTGGGACACGCTAAACTAGCGAACAAGACACGTTTCGGGTCGCCTGGTGCAGTTGCATTGCCGAAATAAGCGTTCATTTTTTAAAGAAAAATTTGAGGTTATGTCGGCGCTTCGTCCGGGATCTTACGGCCGATCGCGAACCGTCGTAAGACGCCAGAATCGGGCCTAAAGAAGCTTTTCTGTCGTAATAATAATAATAATAATGATCGTGTAATATTACTTTGTACTGTCGTCAGTTTTGGTAAAAGTTTTGTCATATTTTTATTAGATAAGGCACATTAAACGTGATATTGGCACTAATCTGACGTTTTTCTTTTCTTCCTTTACCGGTAAGAGAACGACTTGGAAGGGAAACGGGCAAACGCACACGAAGATTATCTGAATCTAGGGCCCAGTTTACAGGAACTTTCATTGCAATCAAATTTTAATGACATTGTTAATTTGACATTTGGGAATGTAATACTTATGGCAACTTAATAGTAATTAGTTTCGTTCGCAATTAAACATTTGATTTGCTTTCTGTAAGTCCACCCTTAAGTGTTCTAGTCTATTTATGCTCGAAAAGTCGAAAGTAAAAGTAATCCGAATTGTATAGCCAAAGATAGTTGTAGGAAAGTGAAAATAGTTAAAAAAACAAAGCTCTCCTTCCTCTCGGAAAGCCAAAATGTACTACAACTACAGCATTTGAAGGCGAAACCTTCCTCAGCAGCACATAATCTAATTTTATTTATTTAGTCGATTTTCGTGCCTGTAACGAACGGATATCGTGGATCGAGCTTCAAATCGCGTCAGGGTTCGGCTTCAAATCCTAATATACCCAAATCGTTCCTACTTTCAAGAAAATCCGATGTCAACATGTCGAATTTTGTAACGCCGAAATAAATTATCCGGACGTCTGCCAGGAATCCTGGCGCCCTAAAAAACGCTTGGGACACGCTAAACTAGCGAACAAGACACGTTTCGGGTCGCCTGGTGCAGTTGCATTGCCGAAATAAGCGTTCATTTTTTAAAGAAAAATTTGAGGTTATGTCGGCGCTTCGTCCGGGATCTTACGGCCGATCGCGAACCGTCGTAAGACGCCAGAATCGGGCCTAAAGAAGCTTTTCTGTCGTAATAATAATAATAATAATGATCGTGTAATATTACTTTGTACTGTCGTCAGTTTTGGTAAAAGTTTTCTCATATTTTTATTAGATAAGGCACATTAAACGTGATATTGGCACTAATCTGACGTTTTTCTTTTCTTCCTTTACCGGTAAGAGAACGACTTGGAAGGGAAACGGGCAAACGCACACGAAGATTATCTGAATCTAGGGCCCAGTTTACAGGAACTTTCATTGCAATCAGATTTTAATGACATTGTTAATTTGACATTTCGGAATGTAATTCTTATGGCAACTTAATAGTAATTAGTTTCGTTCGTAATTAAACATTTGATTTACTTTCTGTAAGTCCACCCTTAAGTGTTCTAGTCTATGTATGCTCGAAAAGTCGAAAGTAAAAGTAATCTGAATTGTATAGCCAGAGATAGTTGTAGGAAAGTGAAAATAGTTAAAAAACAAAGCTCTCCTTCCTCTCGGAAAGCCAAAATGTGCTACAACTACAGCATATGAAGGCGAAACCTTCCTCAGCAGCACATAATCTAATTTTATTTATTTATTTAGTTAATTATTTATTATGGAAGGGTATCAAATAAAATGGCGTTTTTTTCTGACTCTCACCTCTCACGTTTAAGTGTCGCTACTGGGTAATTACTTATACTGCGCTCTGGGATGGTATGGGGCTGGTGCTCTAAGTTTGGAGCAGTTTAGTGTCGGATGACGCAAGTATATAAGTAAAAGGAAAGCAAGCAGGGGTGCACAGACCGTGATGGACGGTATCTAATCTAAAATGGGTCTATTTGATTGAATAGATGGTAAGGTTTTTAGTTTGTTCATTAGCCATTCTTATAATACGTCTTAGGCCCGGTCTTTTAACTTCCTTTTAAGTTACTTGTAAATTTAACTGTCTTGTAACCGAAAATCTATAATTTAGCTGCCTATCAAGCATTACGCATCTCCTTCGAATTAACTAGACTAGTGCATCTATCTCAAACACATAAATACGCAGCTAATTTAATGTTAATTTTAGTAAAACGGGAGTTTACAATAGGCTGCATTTAGTTGGACGAACCGTCAAAGCTTAAGCGGACTGTCTTCTAAACGGAACTCATACCCACCGTATCAGAGTTGCACAGTGCAAAAGGAAACCAGCCTTAGTTAAAGAGTTCGAAATGTCAAATGTGACTTCCACAGAAAGTTACATAAGCTCTGCAGTGCCTTCTGATTATGTAGCGGACATGTCGCTATCAGGTGAAACTTCAAGTTGTAGTTTTCTCGTGTTCGTGTTGAAAGAAAGTGTTGTGTGCAGTGCTTTTCGCGAACTCCGGATCCGAAGTTGACCCTCTGCGAAGATTGTTTCAGAAGAAAACGAGACGTATTTCCTCCTCGACCTAACCCAAAAAAACGTAAGCGTACTCATGACAACGATTTCTGCACACGAATAAAAAAGAAAATTACTGCCGAAAAGAATGTATCCCCGATGTGCTTTGCTGGTTCTTCATCGTCTGAGGAATTATGTATGTGTTGTAATAACAGACATAAGGACGGTATTTTCGTGCATGGTAAATCTGCGCATTCCTGTTTTTGCTATCCGTGTTCTAAACGAGCGTGGAAATATGGGCGAAAATGTCCAATTTGTCGCAGAAAAGCAAATAACGTAGTTAAACTGTTTTGAAATAACGGCAACGTTGGAGATTTGACCAGCCGGTTTTGAAATATGGCAATGATGGAAATTTGACTGGACCAATCAGAATCTCCTTCTACTTTCGCTACCCCGCGGCGGGCCTAGCCTAGCCCGCGTCCGGCGAATGGCATTGTTACTGTGTCTCCCGTGTCGTGCATGTAATTTCAGTGATAATAATTACTCGTCTCAAATAAGGTAGGCTGTTTTTCTATTTTAAATGCATGTCGTATGTATAATTTTTTGCAAATCCATTGTGTGTACTGTTTTTATTGGGATGTTGCATTCAATTATTATGTTTGTTCTTTGTTCTGCATTTTCAACTCCTTTACTCTAATTTTCTCATTTCTACTTACGTTATATTATATACATCTCACTCTCTCAGGAGCGGTAAAGAGGAGAACAAAGGAGCAGACCTATGTGCGTAGTAATTTCTGGCGTAGTAACACTCGCCGCGTTCACCAGAATAATCGCTCAAATAGCATTCATCTGTGATTGGTGGATTTTTTGAATTTTTTTGAAATAAGCCAATCACAGACGAATGCTGCGTGAGCGCTTGATTTTGATTGACGCGGTCATTAATTTGCGGCGTAGCAACACGGCGACGTTGAAACACGAGATCAAAGGTACCGACGCGAAGCGAAGCCACTGCGTAGTTTCGACATGATTTTATTTGTCCGCGTTCGCTGTAATTTTTTTAGATTCGGCGCAACTAGAAATAAAAATTTGTCATTTCGAAAAGGGATGTCGCACTGATTTTTGATTTTGAAATGCGTGCTTAATATTCCGATACGCACTAAAGTCCGGTTATAACGAACCCAGAAATCGTATCAAAACATGTTCGCTATATCCGAAGTTCGCTATAATAGGTAAATTAAAATAAAGTGTGTTTTTTATAGTCATTTTTTATTTTACATTAAATAATATTGTACAAAATAACATGAGACCATTGCAAAACAGGAGCGGCTAGAGACAGGGTGACTCGGTCGCCGAAGTTGGGACGGGAATTTTAAATAAATTTTCTATAGCATATTTTAAAATACAAAATATGAAGAACCAATTACAAGTTAATTATTAAGCACATTTTAATTTCTCAGCTTACGTATTTATTCTAAATATTTTATTTATCCTTGATGTTAAAATATTTCCGTACTTTATTTATTACAGAAAAAAAAGTAGTAAAAAAAGCTACAAATTGTCCCTAAAATAGGACTAGATACAAATCATATACAGGTGTGATATTTAACTGGGTTTCTTCAATAACACCCTTCCTGTTGAATATATGAAAAAATGTTTTATACACAATACTATTATTGCTTACAGTTCGACAAGGAATGTTGTTATTTCCCATTTATTTTCTGTCCTAATCGAAAATATGCCTGAATAATAGAAATATTTTCTTACAAAGTATACATTGTGTGTTGTAAGTATTAACAAATTTTTTTAAATATGTGCGTTGTTCATAATTATTAGGTATAAATTTAAGTATGTACTTTCTAATTTATTTATAATAAATTCAGCGACCGGTTTCGATTGTTACATCACCACTATCGTCAATAAATTTTAAATTAAATTTTTATTTTCAATATTGACAATATTGTCGATAAATTTGAAGAACCACATTCGTGGTTTTTCAAATTTAATTTTTATTTTCAATGACGATAGTGGTCTGATGATGTAACAATCGAAACCGGTCGCTAAATTTATTATAAATAAAATACTTAAATTTATACAATAAAATTTATTTAAAACTTATATGAGTTTTCTATTTTTTAATTTGACAGTTAATTAATGACAGTTATGGATAATGCAAAAGCCAATATCAATACAGTGGGTAGGTAACAAATGAAAATTTATACAGGCTGTTTCATAACAGGTGAAAAAAATGAAATCTCGTGTACAGAATCTCATTTTACTTTAAAATGAAAGAATAAAAAAGTTTTAAATTTTGTTCAGTTTCGATGTTATTTGAGGGTGAAAATAAAAAACTGAAATTATTTACGACATAAATAAAGGAATTGATAAAAAATTGTGAAATCTGGTCGGTTGTAGAAAAAATATTGTTTACAACACGTGTGTAAACGTATTTTTTAAATCTTGTGCTACTATTTGCCCACTCGTCTGACGCCTCAAGTGGGAAAATTTTCAGACTCGATTAAAAAGACCTACTTTACACATTAGTTGCGTAAATAACTATTTCTGGTTATCTAACTTTAAGTTCAGGTAACTCCGAAACTAAGCAAAATTTGATTTTTTTATTCTTTCATTTCAACTTAAAATGAGATTATGTACATGAGATTTCATTTTTTTTTCACTTGTTATGAAACACCCGGTATATAAGAATAAATTTCTATGTATGATATTGATTTTTGCATTATCCAGAACTGTCATTAATTGTCAAATTAAAAAAAATAGAAAACTCACATAAGTTTTAAGTTGTAGTTATATACCTGCAACATTATTCTAAAGAAAATCCTGTTTCTGAAAATTTCACACACTTCAAATTTTAAAGATTTGCGAAAATGTACATAAACCGTAAAAAATGACAAATTTTACAAAAGAATTAAAAAATTGTTAAAATTTAACGGTATCTTTAAAACAATAGTTTAGGATTCTGTATTTTTAATCATGCATTGCCTACTTTTTTAAAACAAAATTACGGAAAAATTATGTTACTCTTTCATTTGTTATAAATTTTGGTGAGAAAATTGTGTAAAGTAAAATATAGAGAGTGTTGTACATATAGCAATATTTTATCCCATACATCAAACATATTTTCACCATAAATTTGCATTTTCTACAGTGTTCGCCAAAAAGTCGGCATCAAATGGAAAAAAATTTTATTTCTGATTTTTCGAAAAAACTTTTTACTTTATTTGTGCTTGTCTGAAAACCTATTTAGCCCCTATTAGATATACCGAGTGATTTTTAGTTAGTTAGAAAATAGCATTTTTCGAAACTGCCAAAATCCTAAAATTTATATTTCTTGGAAATTAATCGAGATTCCAAAGAGATTTTTTTAATGTGTATTAGTTTTAGCTTACTGAACAATTTCAAGGCCGGAAAATAACGTTTTCTTATACTTTAACTTCGGCAAAAATTGAATTTTTCAATTTCTGAACTTTCACATACCTATCAAAACTTAATTTTAAATTTCAAATAATTTTAGGTGAAAATTTCAAAGATAATTACAAATCTTTGAAGTTTTCATCTAAAATTATTTAAAATTTAAAATTAAGTTTTGATAGGTATGTGAAATTTTGTGAAAAGTTCAGAAATTGAAAAATTCAATTTTTGCCGAAGTTAAAGAATAAAAAAACCTTATTTTCTGGCCTTGAAATAGTTTAGTAAGGTAAAACCAGTACACAGTAAAGAAGTCTCGTTGAAATCGCGATTAATTTCCAAGAAATAACAATTTTAGGATTTCGGCAATTTCGAAGAACGCTATTTTTAAATGGGAAACGCAGTGTATTTTTACATATTTCGAAAGTACGTATAAGGAATAGGTAATAGTCAAAAATTTAGGAAGTTTTACTTGAGAGTTTGTAAGATATTGATGTTTAAGTGTAAAAAATTGCTATAATATGAGTGCTTATATCTTTGTTATTTATTTACAGCCCAACGTTGCATATTACTTCATGATTTTCTTACGCTGCTGAAACAATTTGGACCTTTTTTCGGAGTTGTTAGAAGTTGGACGTTTTTTTGCGGAGTTGTTACAAGTTGGACGTTTTTTTTGCGGAGTTGTTAGATGTTGGACGTTTTTTTGCGGAGTTGTTATTTTCTGGCGTAGTTATAGTTTTCTGGCGGAGTAGTAATGGCGGAGAATGGTGAAGAAGCAGCAGCAGGGTAAGTTTTCTTTTTGGTATCCATTAAAGATTAAAGCGCATTGTTTCTTCCCCGTTGAAAAATTATGAAATAACCTGTGAGCAAATAAAAATCAGATTAGAGCAGGCGGTGCAAAGAAAATGTATGTCTGTGATTAAATAAAAAGTCAATAAATTTGACAGTCCATGAATGTATTACATTAATTAATTCAGTTAATCACAGACATACATTTTCTTTGGACCGCCTGCTCTAATCTGATTTTTATTTGCTCACTTTTTATATCGTGTCACGGTTCTGTTGGAAAACCACTGCTTTAAAAATTTTCTTGTCTGCAAAAACAGAGCGGACATGAAACCTCAATAAATCACGTTCCGTTTTAAATGACTTTCAAAGAAAGTATGAAGTATTTGGTATCAGCGTACTCAGAAAAATTCCTTTTGAACTAGGCTAAGGAGCACATTAGGTTCCATTTAAAAAAATGAATTACGACCTAATAAAAATTTGAAAAGCCTTAAAATGTTAAAAATCAAAATACAATCAAAATAGTGATGGAAGTCCTACGGTGCTCAATGCATATTTACTTGTAGTTCTACGTGTATTCATTAAAATTCCCTTTTTTCCGTGCAATACAGACATTTCTACATGCAAAATTTTACCAACTTAGGTGCGTAAATGAATGCGAAGATTTTAAGGCTGGGACGTGCGAGGACGATGATTGTAAGCTATACCATTCTTACCGGTATTGCCGGGATTATCAAAACACTAGAGTATGCAAACGTGAACGATGCCACTACATGCACGTGTTAAAAAACGACGTCGCCCGCTATAAAACAACCGGCTATCGCTCTGCGAAACTGCTTTATGAAGCGAAAAGAACCAAACAGACCGCCAACATCTGCAGATTATTCTTATATACGGGCGTTTGTCAGCGCTACGGATGTCCGTATTCACATGAAAAAATCGACGAGGACAAACACGTGACATGTACTATATGCACCGACCCAGCAATAATTAATAATTTCATGATTTTTGAAAATTGTAAGCACGGGGCCTGCTTAGATTGTGCGAATCGGATGATAGATCCGGCGGTGCTGACACACTTGGTCTACAAATGCCCATATTGTCGGGCAAAAGGGTCGGCGAGATTTGCGACGTAAAGTACGACAATTTACTTTTCAGAGGGTGTCCGTTTTTCGAGCTTAACCACGGGGATCTCGGTTATCTTAAGAGATACGAAGTTGGTTAAATTAGAACAAAGTTGCGTATTTTTATCCCAATCAATAATCTTCAAACTAATTTCACCTATTTTTTTTTACGGTTTTCAAAATATTATTTATTTAATCCAATATGGTTAAAGAGACCATTTATTTTTCATTCGAGAACGGGACAAGTTTTAAAATTAAATAAAAATCGATAAAAATGCAAAATATTGTACGAGACATTATTATTATTATTATTTTTTTTAATGTTTACTACTTCAACAGTTTATTTTTGCAAATAAAAATGTCATTTTCATTACAATTTACTGTTTTATTAAAAACAAATTAAAAACCGTAAAAAATAGGTAAAATTTGTTTTCAAGATTATTGATTGTGATAAAAATACACAACTTTGTTCTAATTTAACCAACTTCGTATCTCTTAAGATAACCGAGATCCATCCCCGTGGTTAGGCTCGAAAAACGGACACCTTCTTTAATTTTTTTTTATAAACACGAGAGTATGCAAGTACGTGCAAAGCAAATAGTGTTGCGTTTTCGGAAAATATGTTTAACGTTAAGACGAATTTATTTTTGAATTTTGAATTGCATACAAAACCGTTAAGTAATCGAAAAGTCGAATAGCAAAATCCCCAACGCAGACTTTATTTAATCTCATCGGCTACCTGTGTCCCCCTTTTTCTATTGAGTTTTATTTCATAAAATTTCTATGGGCAAAAGAATCCTGCACAAATTATAAATATTACAGGTCGAGCACTGTCGTAAGAATGATGTGTCGAGATTTCTTGGTCGATAGGTGCCACCGCAGGAATTGCAAGTTCTTGCACGAGTACAGATTTTGCAATACTTATCGAACAACCATGCGTTGCGAGCGTGCAGAAAATGCAAATATTTGCACGTGTTGCCTTGTCGTAACGTGTCTCACGCAGAGAGGCAGAGGGTGTATAATGCGACGGGCGGCGAAGGAGGGATTAGGAATGTGAGGTGCCGTTTCCAAGAAGGAAACGGGCGATGCGAGGAGTGGGATTGTCGTGAGTGCCCAGGTTCGTACTATTGTATTCTGTATATACAGGGTATATACACGGTGACTTAGTTACAAATTGTAAAATTACATTTTTGACGGCAGTACTTTGTTTCCGAGTGATTAGACTTAAAAGTTTCTGCGTGTGATCAATATTTAATTTTTATAATAGCAAGTCAACTTCAACTAAACTTAATATTTTATAACAGGTGATCAATATCTTTTCTAATCAAATGACCTATGGAAATAAAATAATGAGTCTTTAATTAGTTCATTATTTCAAATGCTGCTTGAATTACATATTTATATTGCATTCCTATACAAAACGATAGGAATGCAATAAAAATTAAGTTAATTCCATGTAAAATAGGTAAGGATGAGAAGTGTTTATTGTTGTTTTTCTTTTTTATAGTTAATTACCTACGCTGCAATCATTGCAATGATATCTTGCAACCCGACAATATATCGCGCAGCAGCTGCTTCCATTTATATTGTAAACAGTGTGAAGCTGACAAGATACACGACGAAGATTATGTATGCGACCAGTGCGGACAGGCATCGATCAGCTGGGTGTCAATGGCTCTATAGTTAGTATCTATCTACAATTTCGTATTCGGCGCACATTATAGCTATGAAATTGTAGTTCAGACAGCTCTCCGTTAGAGGCGCTGCATTTACAACGACATTTCCCGAAAATTTTCAAGCTGTTTTTCTCAGCTATTATTAAATTCACAGAACTGATTTTTTTTTAAATATGCTGTAGAACATCATATCTAGGTCTCACGTTTTCGTTTTTTTCAAATTTTTTTATATTTTTTGAGATATCGATTTAATTTTTTCAAGAAAAAAAAATCTTTTTTTAATGAGACCTAGATAATTGTCTCATGACTGCTTACTGAAAATTTGAGCTTATAATTTACAATTGTTACTCAGCTAAGACCTCTTAATTGAGAGAATGCTTTCAGAATTACAACTGATGTTTTCTGAAATTGAACTGATTTACATTTGACGAATTCTGAAATTAAATTGATTATCTGAATTACAACTGACACATTCTGAAATTCAATTGATAAATCTGAATTACATTTGACAATTTCATGACAAAAAATTTTTGGCCTTTGTTGAAAGCAGCCTACTAAGAATAGAATGTACCCAAGAATAATAAAAAAGGCGTTTTTTTTTCTTCTGTTGTAAGAAAGAAATATACCCAACAAAGTATATATTTTTGAAAACAGAAAAAAAGAAATCTCTATCTAATGGTGGCATTGCCCACTATGATTTCAGTTTAAAAAAATAGAACTTTGTTATACTCGAAAATTTTTTAAATATCAAGAAACCAACTGCACCACTGAATTGTATTCAAAAAAGTGTCCCAATAATGAGAAAACAGTTCTTTAATATCTGTAAAAATAAACGAGATATGCGCGATTGACGAAAAGTCGAAAATGTCAATTTTTGCCTATAACTCGAAAACAAAAGAAGATAGCCCAATTTTTGTTTACTCTATTGACTTTATCTCTAAAAAAGAGATCGAGACTTGGGCACTAGTTTTTTTCTATCTCTTAGGACCAATTGCTCAAACACTTGAACCATGGTTCAGCTCTGAACTTGGTTCTATTACCATGGCAACATTTGTAAAGGCATATGATGCCGTAATGATAGAACCAAGTTCAGAGTTGAACGATGTTTGAGTAACTGGTCCTTACAGTTACAGAGACGCTCATAAGAGACTTCGAAATTGATCCACCCTGTACATATTTATTTGAATATATCGCGCTATTATCGCTACCGCGTTGCTATGTTCTTACCCCGATTATTTTTTTCATAAACGCATTGTACATGACGAACATTATTTGCTTTGCTTTGCTTGCTTGCTTTGCATGTACTGAACTCGTAATAGTTTATATTGGGTAAAATCAAAACAGATATTGATACATTTTAACACTTTATTATTATTTTGTTCGCAGAGGTCCCGTGTGCATGCGAGAAACTTCAAATATTTTCCTTTTTATTAGAGCTTTTTTAGTTTTTTAGAAAAAAGTTTTAGTTTCGTTTTTAAAATATTTTCAGTTTTATTAGTTTTTTTTTTTTAGTTTTTAAGAAAAATGTTTGTTTTATTTTTAAAATATTTTCAATTTTATTAGAGTTTTTTTTAGTTTTTTAGAAAAAAGTTTTAGTTTCATTTTTAAAATATTTTCAGTTTTATCAGTTTTTTAGTTTTATCGGGGTTGTTTTTTAATTTCAGGGGGGTCGTTTTCTACTTTTACCGGGGTCGTTTTTTAATTTCATCGGAGTGGTTTTTTAGTTTCATCGGGGTGGTTTAAAAATAAAAAAACGGGCTTCAGATTCAAGTTTTAGTTTTGGATAGCGGGCTTGTGAAATGTTTTAGTAGTTTTCGGGAGTTTTTGTAAATGTATAGCAGTAGAAGGGTTGAGGTTTGAACAAAATTTTTTACTTAAATTTTGGACATTTATTGGGTAGAAAGTCTTTGAAGTTGATGATGAAGAAGGCCGACGAAACAAAGTTTACTCTGGTGAGGTACACAGAGGACGGCATTTTGTACGTGTGCAAGTCGAAATGCGTTAAAGACGGCGATAAGGGAATGACTTTGGCTAAATATGTCAATGGCAAGTGGTTCAAGGCCACCGTAATTAAGGAAGGCGAAGGTAAAAAGTCTCAATCAATAGAGTGAAGCAGCTAACGTATTATGTTTTACGTAAATCTAGAGGAAGTTCTGACCTTCATCAAAAGGCAGCTGGAGTATTGTGCCGTTGCACTTACGAAACCGGCTACAGAGGAGTTCACCGGAGCCGTCGACAATGCACCGGAATCGTTTACCGGAGGATCCGCCGACATTGCACCGGAATCGTTTAGCGGAGGATCCGCCGACAATGCACCGGAATCGTTTACCGGAAGACCCGTCGACAATGCACCGGAATCGTTAAGCGGAGGATCCACCGACAATGCACCGGAATCGTTTACCGGAAGACCCGTCGACAATGCACCGGAATCGTTTACCGGAAGACCCGTCGACAATGCACCGGAATCGTTTAGCGGAGGATCCGCCGACATTGCACCGGAATCGTTTACCGGAGGATCCGCCGACATTGCATCGGAATCGTTTACCGGAGGATCCGCCGACATTGCATCGGAATCGTTTACCGGAGGATCCGCCGACATTGCACCGGAATCGTTTACCGGAAGACCCGTCGACAATGCCCCGGAATCGTCTACCGGAAGACCCGTCGACAATGCACCGGAATCGTCTACCGGAAGACCCGTCGACAACGCACCGGAATCGTTTCTGGATTTCTCAGACGCAAGTTTACCGTTCGAAACTGAATATGTGCCCGATATTACTACAGCTAGCTGTTCACAACAACTGGACACCGGATTTGCTGATTCGTTACAATCGTCGGCAAAGGACGAGATTGAGCAGGGGAGTATGGTCTCCGATGATCGATCGGAACCATTTGAAGACTCTAGTGACGATTTCGTTATATCTGACGATGAACTCTTGTACAGCAGTACTACCACATCCGGATGTAACAGTAGCGGCAACTGCAGCAAGTTGACTGTCTTAGGTTTGTGACTTTCATATTTTTTACGACTATGCCGTTAATCAATTTTTTTTTCAGCTGGAACGTCAACGGCATGGTCACCGCCAATTTTATCATCTACGGTGAACGATGAATGCAACTTCGAACCTTTACCTTCGGTGTCCACTATTCAGTCAGTTCCTACCTCTGCTGGTAATTATCTCATTAATTTTTATTACTTTTAATTTAAATGACCGTTTCTTTTCGTTATTATTGTTTACGCTTATTATGACATCTTCGTTTCAGAAGCTTCGTATCAAAGCCCTCAATGTGCGTCGAGTTTCAAGTCATCTTCGCCCCGAGGAATGTCGCCGCCACCTAGCAAAGTGAAGAAGCTCTCGTCAGGTAATTGTCCCATAAAACTTTTTCATTATTTTCAACCAATTCATGTAAAGCTTTTCTTTATTTCTACTTACTCTCATGGATGGTCTCTTTTAGATTGCGATGCGGCATCTCACAGCACCGGCATTTCCTCTTGTACGTCCACTTCAGTATCATCGTCCTTACGCTGTGAATCATTGTCCGTACGTAGCGAATCTCCTAACAGAAATCTAGCTGGATCTCCAGTCAGTTTGGGAACCGGGGCAACCATACATCTGTGCTACCAATCGGACGTTACTTTGACGTCGAACGTAGTTTTACATAAAAAGAAGTACACGTGCAGTGTGATCGAATGTCCAGACGGAAAAAGTTTGATAGGATTCGTCGACAACGAAATTCCAGAAGCAAGTCATGTTTGCGGTAAATTTAAATACAAATCTTTGCAGGGCTATCGTTTAAATATCGTAATTTACTATTTTCAGAACACCCAAATAACAAGGAACATACGTGCGTCGTCGTTGAAAGAAAACCGAAGTGTACGACTATCGATCTGATGGTTAATAACTGCATACCGAAAGGTACTCTGAGCGGGAACGAAATTTACGTGAGCTCCGTAAGCTCATACTTCTCACCGTTGAAATTCGTCGAGAAAAAGGCGCAACCGTTTATAAAGGGGAAACTGCATTGCTGCTACTACTGCTACAAGATGCGTGCAGAAATAAGCAACCATATCCTCAGGCAGCACAAAACGGAACCGGCAGTGCTAGAAATCGCAGCGCTCGCTCCGAATTCCAAGGAAAGGAACGACCGCTTGAAAGAACTTCGTTTGCATGGAGACGCGCATTATAACAAACAAGTTCCTTTGGAGACCAGAATTCCAGTCCGAAAACCGACGTTGACCAACATACAGAATTACATCACTTGTTTAAATTGTAAAGGCATGATCGCGCCGAAAAATTTCGCTCGACACGAGAGGCACTGCAGCAATAGAATTTCCAACTACAAACAGGTCACGGCCGAGGCACGCAAGGCAGCACAAGAAGATAGGCTAGCCGATGATCCGTTCACCGACCGGCTGTTGAATGATCTGTTGGACCCGATCAAAGACGATGAGATAGGCCACGTGGTGCGATCGGATTTCTGCTTGCGACAGCTCTCCGTCAAGTATGCGTACCTTTATCGTGGACATGACTCCGCCTTGATCAATGCACGACAACACCTGCGACGTATGGCTCGTCTTCTGATAGATATTCGATCCCTAGATACTTCCGTCATCGACTTCGAAGACTTGTTCGTAAACGGTAACTACGACAGCCTGATTGGCGGCATTAGCATTTTGTGCGATCTGGACAAAAATACGGGTCAGTTTCGGAAGCCTGCGTTGGCGCAAACTATCAGATCTACCGTCACCACGATCATCGACGAACTCACGAACGCTTACTTTAAGAAGGGCCTCAGAAAAGATTCCGAGGAATGCAGAAAAGTGGAGCGATTTCGATATTTGCACCTTAACAACTATTCTGCATATGTGAGTCGATCCGCTAGACGTACCAGGCTTATGAAGAAGATGCAAAACGAGCAGTCGTTGCCCGATCCTTCGGACATCAAAATTTTTTCGAACTATATCGTGCATAGGGCGACAGAAGCGCACGGGAGACTACTGAAACATGGTTTCAAATACGACACCTGGCTCACCCTAGGGAAAGCCCTTCTCGCACAGATTATTGTGTTCAACAGAAGGAGGGTTGGAGAAGTGTCCAAGATGAGGGTATCGTTTTTCAGAGAGAGATCGTCCCTCGACGAAGCTCAAAAGATGTCATTGACAGTCTTGCAGCGCGCCCTGGCAGACCGCTTTGTAAGAATGAAAGTTCTGGCGAAGAGGGACCGCATCGTCCACGTCCTACTAGACATCACGCAATGCAGGTATGTTGCAGATTAGAATAGTTACGATTGTAATTATGCCACTCTACACAACCAGAAAACAATCCTGATCATGTTTCAGATATTTGGAAACGTTCCTGTCCTTCCGCACGCAGGCAGGTGTCAGCGATGAGAACGAGTACTTGTTTGGTGTACCCTCCAAAATACAGTACTTGGACGGTTCCGCAGTGCTTAGGCATTTTCCGTAGTTTGCGGGGCGAAAAATCCCAACAAGATCAGGGCCACGTACCTACGAAAACAATTCGCAACGATGGCGCAGGTGTTAAGTATGGATGACAATCAAATCCATCAAGTGGCCACTTATATGGGTCATACGGACGAAGTGCATCGCAGGGTATATCGGCAAGACGAGCAGTTTTTCCAACTAACAGCTATGTCCAAGGTGTTGATGATGGCGGACCAGGGAGATTTCGCTAAATACAGAGGAAAGACCATCGAAGAAATTCAACTGATACTTCAGGAAGAACATGTCGCTGAACCTGGCCGCCAGGAGAAAATGTATCTGAAGATGACATTCACCTTGGCGACGATGGACGAAACGATAATACAAATGGTACAAGTCAATTCATGAAAGAATACATGCACGTCATATACAATACCCATCTGCTTCAAATAACTGCACTACGTTAATCAACACTACGCGAATTTTTATGGACCGGAAATACGTCATTAAATCAAATTCAAATATGAAATTAGTAATAGTGCTGATTAACGTAGTGCAGTCATTTCAAACAGACGAGTATTGTAAGTTGTTTTTCCTTCCCTTTTACACTCAAGATATTTTAAATCAAAGTGATTATTTTTTTTTTAAATCAACTTAACCCTGTTTATGTTTTACAGATTTTTCTACGGGGTCGTTAGGAGAACCTTCGTCACCACGTTCATTGTCAGCCCTTGAGTTGCCGAGTACAAGTTCAAAATACCCAGTAGACACTAACCTGCAGTCGATCTCGATCAGCACCGACTTACCGTTCGCGTCAGTGCCTTCAACCGAGCCTGCAACCACCGTGCGAACTAAAAAGTCAAAAGTTTCCAAGCAACGCGTCGTGAAGCCCGTAATGGAGCGCAAGCCAGGGAAAGTTTCATACAACAAGCAGGAGATTGCACTTTTGGAGCTCAAATTCAAGGAACATCTGATTACTAAGTCGCTGCCGAAGATCAGAGACTGCGAAAATGTTCTCAATGATAACAAACAGTATTTTCATCCATGCCGCAGATCTAGAGATTTGTATAATTGGGTGCAATATTACCTGAAAAAAAATCGAAACAGGTACACGTATTCTTTATTCAGATTGTGATGTAATTACTAATTATCGTATGTTTTTCAGTAATCACGGTGGTAACTCATTTCGAAGATTTCTTCCTGCTTGGTTCTAGAGATCGACATCGACGACAACTTTTTCTTTGCGTTGGTGTACCAATCAAGATTTATTTATACGTGGTCGTAAGCAATCGGTACTTATTTATACGTGGTCGTAAACAATTAAGATTTATTTAAACGTGGTCGTAAACAATTAAGATTTATTTAAACGTGGTCGTAAACAATTAAGATTTATTTAAACGTGGTCGTAAACAATTAAGATTTATTTAAACGTGGTCGTAAACAATTAAGATTTATTTATACGTGGTCGTAAACAATCAATATTTGCTTATGCGTTGTTGTATTAATATCAAGAATGTTTTTTCAAAATTTTGGGCTTATACATGTCACGTATTCGTCCTTCTCGATTTTTTCATGTGAATACGGACATCCGTAACGTTGATAAACGCCCGTATATAAGAATAATCTGCAGATGTTGGCCGTCTGTTTGGTTCTTTTCGCTTCATTCATAAAGCAATTTCGCACTGCGATGGCCGGTTGCTTTATAGCGGGCGACGTCATTTTTTTAATACGTGCATGTAGTGGTATCGTTCACGATTGCATACTTTACTAAAAGTACCGATTGTTACGGCAAGTTCCCATTCGTTGCTAATATTTATGTAGTATTTTAGTATATTTTATGTATATACAGGGTGAGTCCGGGAGGAATGAACCAAACTGTAAGAGTTACATTCTATTCGTCAATATAAGAGAAAAAAAAAAAAAAACCAAAAGTTGTAATACGATTTTCATTTGTTTTCGAGTTGGAACGTTTTAACAAAATTCCTCATATGGTATTTTTTTTTTCAATTGAAGTATTCAGGTCGAAAAATTCGCTAGTTTTTTTACGAAATTTGAACATTTTTTTCAATCAGATCAAAATCTGAATACTTAAATTGAGAAAAAATATTATGTAAGGCATTTTGTTAAAACGTTTCAACTCGAAAACAAATTAAAATCAGATTACAACTTTGCACCAAACTGCAGTTTGGTTCATTCCTCCCGACTCAACCTGTGTACTAGATACAAAAGTCATTAGTTTTATTTTGAGAATATATTTTTATATATATTTACAACTTATTTATATTTATAACTTATTTATGTATTATATTTTTTTATAAATATATATTAAACACTGTATTTTATGTTTTCATATTACAATGAATAAAAGAGTTTATGAGAAACATTTCTTTTTATTATTCGAACTCAAAATTTGACGTAAAACCTGTATTCAGCACAGAAGAGATCAGGGCCACAGCGGTCATGTAATAACACAAAACTGTATAAATTAATCATAACTGAGAAGTCGGGCGACACCGGCGACCGCTTCGGCCCAGAGAACCAGTGCTGGGGGAGACACCGGTATCCGCCCTGGCGTTCAACCTATTAAATAAATAATAAAAAAAGTGTAAGTTACAAAAAATTCACATACAGTATAACCTCTCTTAGGCGGACACCCATCGTGACTGACAACAGGCTTTAAAATTAACGTTAAATAAACTAAACAACTATTGAAATATTTATTAATTTTACTTATATGTTTTGAAAATCACCAATTTTTGTTTGTTTACATAAGTTACATCAAATTACTTAATTTTTCAGCGGCAACAAAATAAACAAACTAACAACAGTAACTGCTTTTACTAAATTTTTAAGAATACAAAATTAAGAACGGAATACCGACCATAAATATTTATTTGGGGTCATAAATTCTTAAGGCACCAGCACCGATAGCTCTTTGTCGGCTTTTGAAATAAACGGTGTAAAAGACATCTGCCATTTTATAAGTGTCCGTTTGAAACAGGTAAATTTCCGAAGAAAATAAAATTTTTGGCAACAAATGTAATGTCCATGTCCGTCTTATAGACGTGTCCGCCTAATAGAGATATTACTGCATGTAAATTTCGTACATAACAATTTGGGGAATTAAAAATTGTCCTTCTATGAGAGGTGTCCGTCACGAGAGGTTTTAGTGTATAAGTATAAATTATTTATCTTCAATTAATTAAGGAAGTACTTGATACTTTTAATTCATTTTCATTTTCGAATATTGAAAAAGTTCAATCAAATTGACTTAAATTAATGGTTTTTAGTAATTAAGTTACACATTAAATTCAATAAAATTAAAATTCCTTAGCTTTCATAAGTACATTTTTACGCGCAGTCGTAGTTTGTGCCCCGTGTACATCCTCCTCTGGCAAGTGCTCGAAAGCGACTGACAGATTCATTGCCGCTACCCCCTCTACTCAATTTCGCGCGCCATCTGGTGGATAAAAAGCTAATGTAGGCCATAAATCCCCGCCGCCTTATAGAAGACACTGACTTAAGGAAGCGTTCATCATAGAGGGTATTATTATTATTATTATTATTATTATTATTATTATTATTATTATTATTATTATTATTATTATTATTATTATTATTATTATTATTATTATTATTATTATTATTATTATTATTATTATTATTATTATTATTATTATTATTATAATATATATTCTAACGAAAACAAAGTACATTCTAACAAAATAAAATATATTCAACGAAAACAAAATATATTCTATCAAAATAAAATGTAATTAAATTAACAAAAGAACTTTTGATGAAACGGTTCTATTCATTTTACAAATAACAGCTTTCATCATTAAAGATCAGAAGTTGAGATAACATGCAATCTTTAAATATTCTTTAATTTATTCATGAAACTAAATACTTTTTGCTTGGATGTTTTATATTTTTTAGATTTTGTACCTGAATCTGGATGTATTTTTAGAAAGTACCTCTGTATCAATTCCATTGTAAAGGAGACCTCTTTGGGGTATTGTAAATTTAACATAAAATGCAACGCGAAAAATATTTTCAAGGCTGTTAAAAAATCACTGTTGTCTTGATTGATTTCCTTCCTTTCAATATATATTCTGTACAACTTCATACCATCATTTTCTAAAATAAACCGCATTAAAAGCCAGTTTTCAAAAGTAAAAAGACATACCTAATTCGATTATACACGGAGATGCACATTTCAATCTTTGTCCGATACTTGCTTCAATGTGCTGAAAATTAACTTGTTTAGCTAGTACAAATAAAAAATTATGCGTACATACCTTGAAACTATAAAATATGTATGACAAGTCTTCTTTGAAATACCGGGATATTATTTGTAGAGTCTCTATATATTTTTCAGAATCAATCTTATTAAAGACGTCATCCGAACAAAATTTCTTAGCCTTGCCAAATTTTAAAATTTTATCTGTTTTGTCTTTGAAGTTAATAGCTAATGTGTCAATATTTTGCTTTGTCAATTTATTGAAGTGCCAAAATATAACCTCAGTCTTTAAAAGGACAGGCCACTGCTCTTTAATGTTTGAAATTGATGGTGCATTTTCGTTATTTAGATAAAGTCTCTGTTCAGGATAGGTTTTTCTAGTAAAACATAAAACTCATTATCAATTATATCCAATGAATTTAATAAGGGTTTGAAATCATTTTGTGGTTCCAAAGACTCTACATTAGGTTGCCAATTGGAACAGCCTGTCTTGGCATTATTATTTTTCTTTCTTTTAGAAAGGTACCCACTTCATTCGTACTTCTTGTCTTATGTGGACAGTTTAAGTAGTTATTTCTGTCCTGTAATTTGGCAAATAATGAATGTGACCCATCACCCAAAACTATTCCGTCGTCATCAACGTCCTTGAAGAATTCAGGATATTTGTCAATTATTTTTCGTGCTACTATTTTGAAGGATTTTGAAGGAATTGAATTTTTTATTTCTCTCATCCCATTACCAACTATATGCACAATTTCTGTAAGAACATGATTATCTCGATGTCCTTCTCGCAGACATCTATCATATACAGCGGAATTTTTTCCCAAGGAATGTTGAAATTTGTCCACAGTACTTCTGAATTTGCTACCATGGACGTATCAGCAGTACTTTCTTGCACGAGCTGGTTGTCAGCACAAATTGCTGCTTCATCAAACAAATTCTGCATGCTTAAAGAACTATTTGTTATCGTTGTTGCTGTCGACATATTATCAAAAGAATTTTCTGATATCCATGTTTCATTTCTCTGCAACAAAATTAGAGTTTCTGATCTAACATATAATAGCACTGCATCATCGTCGATGGGTGTCCCATCTTTCTCCAATACCAATGTAGATCCATCAACGTTTAATTTTTGAGAAGCTGCAATGAAAAATTAGTAGTTCAAGATTAAATTCAAAAATTTTAAACTTACCCGTTAGAAACAAGTTTTCGTATAAACAACTTTCATCCTTTAACGCAATAAATGCTTTATTATTTCTGTTTTTGTCCCAAACTTTAAAAAACAGCATATCCTACAACTACAAAGAGTGAATAATAAATATTCCACATAAATAGATAAACAAATAATTTAAACACGAATCTGCGTTTTTTAAAGCAAAGTTGCAATATTTAAAAGTACAAACATACATATGTATCCTTATTATTAAGTACAATCAATTTTTAAAAAATTAAAAATTGAAACATGTTAAACATTTAAAATTATACAAATAAATACAAAACAAGAACTGATGAAGTATGCTTAACGAAATTTACGAAATTCCTGTTTATAAATCCACATTGTTTATAATAAAATTGTAAAACATTAAAGAAATGTAAGATATTTCATATTTAAAATAATTCAAACGGAGCGGATTTAAAATAAAATAAAATAAATTTGTTTTTCCGTTTTCATCTTTGTAATAAATAAGTGGTTCAAAATTAAGAATTTCGTTGTAATTCTGGCAAACGACAATGTGACTTTCATCTCTGCAAAACTCAGGGTGAAATTCATACAATCCAATATATTAGAACTTTTCTATATCCCAAAAAATATAAATTGTCATATTGAGCATTTATTATAAGGTAACGAATTTTACATAGTAAAAAAAATCCATTCTCATTTTTGTGGTAACATACGAACATATCTCTTTAATAAGTGATACCTTTAAATCGTGCATTGCGTGCAATAAACTTAGGATCAGGGAACTTACAATTTTCAGCAATTATATTCCGCTCATGAATCGAATAATCTTCGGCTTTAATTAACAGTGCGTCATCCGATACTATTGTATTACTAAAAACCGATGGTCTTGATAAAGTTAAGGCCTAAAGGAGTTGATGTTTGTTGGCCAATGAAAATAGAACATTTTTATAATTTGGACTATGTCTTATGATGTTCTTAAAATATCGGTGTTTACTTTCGAAACGCAAAGTCCATAAATGCCGTAGAGGTCCAAATTTCATTATAAGATACGGATAATGCAAAATAAAATGGTGTTTTGGTTTAAGTTTGTCATTAGGAAATAAACTTTTCCGAGCTTCAATATACCCTTGCAACAAGTCTTTTAAAGCTGCTATTTGGCCTATTGATATTTTACAACTAAGAATAATATTACAAATCTTTCTTAATTGTAATATTAACTGCCAAGTATTTGAAGCAAGAATATTATCATTGACAATATCTTGAACAACAAATGGTAATATCTGTAAGAATCTTCAATTTTGTGATGCATTTCCTGGAAGCCTGTCACTTTTTTTTAAAAGAGGAAGATTCTCCCTAGGTTCATGTTCAAATCGAATTTTCAGAATTTTTGTATTTAATAAATTATAAGAAAAGTAATTAGCTTTTACCATTTTGTTTATAACTAACATGACATCCCATTGTACAACACCTTCCAGCAAATCATGAGCAATACAAGGCGGCATACCAGGAGCGCAAATGTGGTAAAAATTTAATGTATTTAAAACTGAAGCCGACTTGACTCCTCTATAAGGTGTTTGTCTAAGTGATAGCTTACCAATATCACTTGTATGTGATGCTATAGTTCTATATTCGATGGTAGCATTTCGGTCTCCAATCTCACTATAATCGTTTATATAGCAAAATCGACAAAAGTACGTTGATGTATTAAAATTTTCACAAAAACCTCCAATCTGATGGCTTCTAAATTGTCACCAAGTACAGCAATAACTGAGCCTTTTAGATTGATATTATTGTTTATATTTAACTCAACGGTTTCTAAAGTTTGTAAATCTTCAATTATGTTTTTTAATATTGCATCAAAACCGAACATTTTAATATATTTTTCATAACACAAAGCTACTAGTTGAATCTGATCTACTTGCGATCTTTGCAAGGCAATATATTCCCCAAAGTCATATATATACCTATAACTTTATGTTTTTTTCTAGATGAACCTAGTGGGTTACAAATTTCAAATGAATCTTGATACAATATAATTTGTAAAACAAATGGGTGATCTTGAAAAAAATTATTATGAGTGTAACAAGTACCATCGCTTATGTCACTATAAACACCGTCAATATTTTGTCGAGTGGTAAAAATTTGTTCAGTGATAGATTTATTTTGTAACATTGACCGGAGAGTGTCTTGAATTGGAATGTAATAAAAGTTACAGATTCGTCTGAATTTAAAGTGAGGCACAGAGGGCTTACATAATTAAAATGATCTTTGAAATATTTTTTCCTATATACAGTGATTTGTTCGTAAACTTCCATTTTTTAAATTATGAGCTTTAGCAAATAAATTATATTCTTCAATATGAGACCTATTTACATTAACATTATTTTTTATTAAATTTGTGTGTAAATACTCAGTATTTAGGTTGTTGATATCTGTGAAACCATTTATTAAAGTTTGGAGGGACTTTTCACAAAGAAAATATTTTGATTCTAAAGTTAAATACATTGTGGAGAGTAAGTTTAATGAAAGAGCCTCTACATTATCAACACTATTCAATTTATTATCTACAGACTCTAAATTATCATTATTATTCAATTCATCATGTCTATCAGAATCAGTGTCCATATATTTATCGATACTATTCTCATGGCTAGTATAAAATATATTCTCAATTATTTCCGAATCTGAATTTTTGGTGCTTTTGTAATGCTTTCGATAAATATGACTACGCATGTTTGCTACTTTATTAAATGTGGATTTTACTTTACAGGTTTTAACAAATGGACATCTGATGTGAATACCATTATTAATGTGATTATATATATGTGACATAAATTCTTTTCTTGAATTACATTTGAAACCACATTTTTTAATGGTACAACTATAATCTCCACTAATTTATTTTTTCTTAGTATTTACATGGTTTCTATAAATATGCATTTTAAATTTAACATACGCTTTAAATGTCATATTACAATTGTTATAAACACAAACAAACAAACCGTGTACAGAATTTCTATGTAAATACTGATGAAGATTATATTTTTTAAGTGATGGACATCTGAATTTACAAAAGGGACAGGTAAACACAGTTCCAAATATACCTATTTATCTTACCAAATTTGTACCAGTTTCCCTAAACGTGTCCCAACGTACGCGAGAGCAACGACATTAATCGTGATTTTAATCAAACGCGCAATCGGGCGCAGGTCATGCGTTATGATTAAAGACTCCAACTCTTAAGCCCGAATGCATAGGCGCTTCGATGCACGCCTGGCGCCGATCGAATTACGAAGCTGCGAGCATTATTTCTTTGATACAGCGAGAATATTTGAATCAATTTTGTCACATTTTAATTTGTTATTTGCTATATTTTTGATGATTGATATAATTTAAAAAAAAAGATGAAAATATTCGTTTAGATAGAACACGCTATACCTACGTATCATATAGCCGTAAACAGCACTGGTTAATTGACCAGTCGACCGATTGATATTTACAGCGCATCAGCGCGAGCGGTGAGTAACACACAACTGGGCGGATAAACGGATCTTTTAATTGGAGTCTCTAGTCATGATATTCACCAGGGGAAGTACGTAAATTTACAGAATGCATTTTATTTTACCTATATTTTCCAGTAATTTCTAGTAATTTTACCACAACACTTATTATCATTAAGAAAATTTACACGCGTTCTCTGGAAATACACATACTTCAATAGTTTAGTGTAAATAATTCAATATTTTCAAATTAAAATTACATATTATTGTAATTTTGAGTTACGGTTTACTATTAATACATAAAATGTACAACATTTTACAAGCATTAAGGAAAAATAAATGTATTTTTATGTAAAATTCAAAGTGTTAGTTAATCTATATAAAATCACATCAATATTCTATGTAAAAAATATGTAATTTTACCCCCATTTTTATCAGTGTATCGCTAGAATACCGCAAAGGAATTTAAATTTTAGACAGGGTTGCCAAAGCGTCCGTGACCAGTTGCTACCGCTAGAGGGAGTTACGTCACAGGGAATAGAAATAATGAAATTTATTTTATTCATTTATAATATTAAATTACGTAAAACAAATAAATTCGTAATTCATGGAGACTTAATAATAGTCCGAAAAAATGTTTCATTTAATTTAAAAAAATTTTCATATTTAAAAGACAAAAATTACACTTTCCACGTACGAAGACATATTTTTAAAGCCAGAAAAAAATCGCAATAAAAAAATATGAACGCGCTCAGGAATTATTGGTAAAATATTATCTGGCCTGGAGTACAACCCTCTTAAAGAAATTTCGCCGGCCACGCCACCTAATTACACGAATTTCCCGAAATGGTGCGTCGCTACGGCGAAGTAATCAACATAATTTGGGCCCATTTCTCGTCTGTTGACTTCGCCGACCTGTCCTTTACATGTCGTAAGGTATCAGTTTACATTATGCTTACATATTGCTGTGATATTACCCAAAATACTAAAAGTTTCCTGCATAAAGGAGGACCATCAAGGAAGAAAATTCAATTAATCCTTCAATAATCCATATAAAATTATTTAATTATTCACATTTCCATACATATCACAAACAAGACATTTGAAAAATAAAAATTTAATATCACACTAAATTCAGAGAGAGTAAAACATGTAAACTTACCAATAGTACAACAAAATCAATTCTTTTAAAGAACAAATGTAGAAGGAGAGGAGGAGATTTTAATTCACATCAAAGATGAAGAGGTGACATGGGTCCAGGAGTTTGAGAAGGAGATGTATTGGAGGGAATTCTGTAAATACATGGAGAAATACAAAAGTAAACTGATTCGTCCACTTACATCGAGATTTTGGCCAATTATAAAAAGAACCAACAACAAAAGAAGAAGGAGGTTAGTGTATCTTGCAGACGGACGGCGCGTATGGGTGAAGATGGCAGATGCAGAAGACGTCGGTTTACACTACCAGCAACTCTTGGATCAACACCTAAAATTATAAAGTTTAGTTTGAGCTGTCAAATTTATTCAAAGGTTTACTTTTCTTTAGCATATCTTTGTATAAACGTTGTATTATATAGGATTTCATGTATAAAATGATTTGATATACATACTTACAAATTGTGAATATTTTAAAAAAAACTTGTAGTTGCAACAAATTTACACATTTTAAATTGACATTGATTAACGTCAAGACTATGCGTCAAGATTATTTTTTGAAGTTTAGTAAAAAGAGACAAAATTAAAAGTCGATTCGAAAAAGCTCAACATGTTACCATATAAATGGTTAACATGGTGAATAATACTATACGAGCTGTAATTAAAGGAATCAGAATCAAAAATTTCATTCACTCTCTGTTTGAGCTTTACGAATTGAATATGCGATTTTAAATTCGCCGCATCAAAATTAAAAAAAAATGCGAGAGTGCGCCGGAAAAATAAAATAAGAAAAACATTATTCGTTTGAAAACTATGCTACTGTCAATGATCAATAAAATCTATCCAAGTTTAAAGTACAGTCCACTGCTATCAATTTCTACACTCTCTAAACTCTGAACAGAAAACACTTAAAAACTTTCACTACAGGGATATTCACATAAACCGTTCGTTAAAAGTTTTCAAGGTTGCAGTTCACGTAGATATTTGAAATTTAAGGAGCAAGGGTTTTCCGTAGAGATCTCTTTAAATAAAATAAAATTGTCTTTGTATCACTTCCGGTTGTACCGGAAGTCGCTATCAACTAGCTTATTTTAAATGGAATGCTATATTTTTTATCACTTTCTTGAATTCTACATGTAAAAATATGTTAAATTGCAATACATTTCCCTATCTCTAAAATGTATCATTTTTGAGATATTTTGAATTTTCTTAGAAATTTGGATTCTGCAATCTGATTTTCAAAAAATTATAACACAGCTGTTATTGAAACAATTTTATTTGTAATAGCTAATATTGTAGTTGAAGCTTTAAGGTTCTTAAAAATTCCATCAGCATAATCTATTAAGCTACAGGGTGTCTAAAATGCACCGCTCCACTCGAAGATATTCAAACACAGAAAAATACTTTTTTTCAAATGGAATGACCGATATTTTAATGCACCATTGTATGTGGAATCAAATGCTGCGTCGAAGTGTACTAGCATTCCCTATACCTAACTTTAACAGTTTTTGAGTTATGAAACATTTTCGATTTAATTCATAGAAAATTACAATTTTAATAGGTCAAATATTTTTAATTTTATTAAGATAGCATGGAAATTATAACAATGATTACTGTTACTACAAATTTTGTAGTCAACCAAAGAAAATAGAATTTGACAAGTGGATATTCACAAATTTTAATAGTTCTTTAATCATCCTTCTCTTAGGACGCTTGTGATCTTATAAAACGAAAAAGTATTAATTTCATTACTTTAAATTGAAGAATAAAATAAGCTGCTAGTTTCCAATTCTCTGGATTAGCGTGAAAGTATTTTAAAACCATTGTCTAATTATCTTCGTTATTTGTTACTGATCTTCGTACATTTTATTTTTCCAAATTGTATAAAGTTAGGTTCAAACTTTCCAAACTGTATTTTATTCATAGGAGACATGAGGGGTACATTTTATTGAACACACATTCTCTGCTCTGAACAATTTTAGACCATTCTTCATGAATTTAAAAAATAGATTTAAAATATCAGCGTTTGAATAATTTTGATTTTGATTCTCAACTTTTTTTTTGCTTTTGCTTAAAATTTGTAGTAACAGGAAACGTTAAATGCAATTGTTTGTTGTTTTCATAACTATATCAACAAAATTAGAAATATTTAACCTAATAAATGTAAATTTTTATGTATTAAACCAAAAATATCTTATAACTGAAAAACTGTTAAAGTTAGGTATAGGGAATGCTAGTATAGTTCGATACAGCATTTAATTCCACATACGATGGTGTATTAAAATATTGGTCGTTCCATTTGAAAAAAAGTATTTTTCTGTGTTTGAATATCTTCGAGTGGAGCGGTGCGTTTTAGACACCCTGTAGCTTAATAGATTATGCTGATGGAATTTTTAAGAACCTTAAAGCTTCAACTACAATATCAGCTATTACAAATAAAATTGCTTCAATCATAGCTGTGTTATAATTTTTTGAAAATCAGATTGCAGAATCCAAATTTTTAAGAAATTTCAAAATATCTCAAAAATGATGCATTTTAGAGATAGGGAAATGTATTGCAACTTAACATATTTTTACATGTAGAATTCAAAAACGTGATAAAAAATATAGCATTCCATTTAAAATAAGCGTGTTGATAGCGACTTCCGGTACAACCGGAAGTGGTACAAAGACAATTTTATTTTATTTAAAGAGATCTCTACGGAAAACCCTTGCTCCTTAAATTTCAAATATCTACGTGAACTGCAACCTTGAAAACTTTTAACGAACGGTTTATGTGGATATCCCTGTATACGATATAAAAGCCTAATTCTAATTTCAATCTGATATCAAAACATTCATTAATATATTTCAATTTATCTGTTCCGTTCAATATAAGGCGTTTTTTTGTGACACAACGTTTTAAACACGGTTGGTTCATTGGTTTGAACCGTTTCAAACTGTGACGTCACTATTTCATATAGCAAGAAAATGCATTTGTTTGAAACATAAAGCTTCGATACTTTTCGGTTTGGCGGTAAATAGTATCCATTTGAAAGTTTACTTACGTTTGGGAAGATCATTTATTTTACGGATCTTAACAAATGTTTTCGAAAATCAAGAAATTCTTTCAAGTATCTTTTGTTTTTTGCAGAAAAGTAAAGAAAGCCACTTTTTTAATATCTCCACTCCGATGACAAGAAAGAAATTTAGTTACGTTCACCCTTTGTGTCTTATTTCAGACTTTCAAAGATACATATCTTTGAATAATTCATTCGTGTAAATAATGTGAATTTATTTACTTAAACCCGGCGACAGTGTGGTAAGTAATTGTGACATCAGCTGTGTGGTGGGGTATGTTATACCCCAATTAAAAAAGGCATAAAAATAATTTAATTACAAAAAATATTTTGCCGTTATACAGGGTGAGTTATTAAGCGCCCTCTCTTCCATAGCTCATTTATAGAACGAGATAGAATTTTTTTCTTTTACAAGGACATTCTACCTATTGAGCACTATAACCTAAAATTATTTTGATACGTACAGAGTGTTACATAAAATAATGGCAGCATGCAGCGGGATTTTTTTTAATGGAACACCCTGTGTGTTTTCCTATAAAAAGATATAACACTCAATCCTCTAAACAGCAGCACATAAAATATTTATATTTATTTAACCAATTAAGAGTAAATTGATATTTTATTGAAAACGGTCAGATTTTCAACTTCTCTTAAAATACTAACTGTAAACGTATCGTTTGTCGTACGAAAATAAAAATAGGTAGTGTTATAAAGTAAAGTATAGGGAATAACCCAGATATAAACTGATTTAGTTTCATTTGTTTTTTCAAGTGTTCAAGCCTGTGTAATTGTCAGATTTTCAAATTGCCGTTATTCAACTTTTTTAAATGCAACCCCCCCTATCTCTTTTCACGAATAGATAGTGTACATGTTCCTCTTCAATTCTGTTATAGGTTTTCTGCATATAATTCTTACAGTTTTTTTGCTATAAGAAATTTTTTACATTTTTACTCTAAAATCAATATTAAAAAGTTATTTAACGTACCGTATTTTAATTTGTTTAAGACAGCGTCCTCTATTTCATAAAACAGATGGATAATATCAAGTTTACAATTGGTTACAAACTCTTATTACATTATAATCATCGTATTTTTATTGTAATACAGTTCTTTCACCTTGTTGTAATTAACAATATCTTAAAATTGATTCGATGTGGTTTACAACAAAAGAAAACATCAGTGTTTACAAATAATTACCTTAATGTAAAAATTGTTGTACTTAAAAAAAATATACAAATAATAAATTAATAATCTAACAAATAAATGAAAATCGGTGAATTTCTTTTGTTCAAGTATTAAGATTTTATTAAATCAAATATTAATGAAGACAACTGAAGCTTAGGAATTACATCGAATAAATTTTAAAGCATTCTTAATTAAAACAAAGTAAAAGAATTGTATTATAACAAAAATACGATTATTATAATGTAATAAGAGTCTGTAATCAATTGTAAACTTGATATTATCCATCTGTTTTATGACGTTGTCTTAAAGAAATTAAAATACGGTACATTAAATAACTTTTTAATATTGATTTCAGAGTAAAAATGTAAAAAGTTTATTATAGCAAAAGAACTGTAAGTATTAGATGCAGAACACCTATAACAAATTTGAAGAGGAACATGAACACTATCTATTTATGAAAAGAGATAGGGGGAGTTGCATTTAAAAAAATTGAATAACGGCAGTTTGAAATTTTGACAATTACACAGGCTTGAACATTTGAAAAATCAAGTAAGACTAAAAGAATTTATATCTAGGTTATTCCTTACACTTTAATTTATAACACTACCGATTTTTGTTGCCGTACGACAAACAATACGTTTACAGTTAGTATTTCAAGAGAAGTTGAAAATCAGACCGTTTTCAATAAAATATTAATTTACTCTTAGTTGGTTAATTGAATATAAATATTTTATGCGCTACTGTTTAGAGGATCGAGAGTTATGTCTTTCTATAAGAAAATATACAGGGTATTCCATTAAAAAAAATCCTGCTACATGCTGCCATAACTTTACGTAACACTCTGTATGTACCAAAATAATTTTAGGATATAATGCTCAATAGGTAGAATGTCCTTGTAAAAGAAAAAAAATTTATATCGTTCTATAAATGAGCTATGGAAGAAAGGGCGCTTAATAACTCACCCTGTATAAATAATCTTATTTGTTTCCTTCATAAAAAAGTAATAGATAAACGTTTAAACGAAATTTATTGATACACACACAGTAAACGACAAACGACAAAAGAACTGTCAAAATACAACTGAAAATATTTGAAACATAAAAACACATGTTGTTAATATTTTTTGATATAAAAAACGAAATGTTAAGTTACCAAAGAGTTACAGTATAACATAAAAAAGTACATATCTTAAAAAAAATTATAAACTAAAAAGTTATTGATCCTCAAGTTCATGGCAATTATTACAATAAAAAATAGAGTGTTCCATGCATATTGCCTTTCTACAATTTACACATCTATAATGGCTTTTCCTGTCTTTATTTCTAGGGCAAAACTCGCATCTAGAAGATGTTTTTTGGCGTTTAACGTATGGTTCCAATTGTTCTTGGTTTTCAGCAACTGTATTTTTTCGCAGGTTTCAGAGTAAACGTTCATTATCAGTACGAGCTACAGTATGGTCATTTACTAATGCTAGACCGAGTTGTATTAGAAATTGTCGCCGTTTGGTGCTGTAGTCTTGAGTATTTGCGGTGTAAATAACACGAGCGTTGATGCCAGCTGTGTTTAGTACAGAATAAAAAAGTGTAAGTAGCCATCTTTTGCTATTACGCGAAACGTTGTATGTAGCTGAAAGTTCATCTGCTACATCAACTCCACCTTTGTGGAATTATAAAACGTAATTAACTTGGGCTTCAGTTTTTCACCAGTATCTACGTCAATAGCGTTATCATGATGCAGTGTAACAAGTTTGCGCTTTTTAGGTATACCGGGTGTCCCACGCCATATGCTCACCCTTCTAGAACCTTTATTTTCAATAAAATTTGGAAAAAAGAAATTAAGCATAAAAAACGCATTTTCCGACTTACTACTGAGCTCCGTAGGACTTCTGGTTTCGCCGGAAGTAACGTCAACTTTCTTATTTTAAATAAAACACCCTGTATATTTTTACATATTTGGAATTTGCAGATCATTGCGAGTCCGAATATGTATCATTTGATAATTTTGATTTCCATGACAATGAAAAAAAAAATTTTTGTTTCTCAATCTAGGAAGCTTTGAATCGTATTTTCCTTCTAATGCGGTCAAGCAATTCGAGAAAATCACTATTTTGATTATATTTTGATTTTTAACATTTTTACGGCATTTCAAATTTTCATTAGGTCGTAACTCATTTTTTTTAATGCAACTTCATGTGCTTCTTAGCTTAATTCGACAGAATATTTTTTTCTGAGTACGCTGATACCAAATACTTCATACTTTCTTTGAAAGTCATTTAAAACAGAACATGATTTATTGAGGTTTTATGTCGGCTTTGTTTTAAATGACTTTCAAAGAAAGTATGAAGTATTTGGTATCAGCGTACTCAGAAAAAAATATTCTGTCGAATTAAGCTAAGAAGCACATGAAGTTCCATTAAAAAAAATGAGTTACGACCTAATGAAAATTTGAAATGCCGTAAAAATGTTAAAAATCAAAATATAATCAAAATAGTGATTTTCTCGAATTGCTTGAGCGCATTAGAAGGAAAATACATGATTCAAAGCTTCCTAGATTGAGAAACAAAAAAGTTTTCTTTTCGTTGTCATGGAAACCAAAATTACCAAATGATACATATTCGGACTCGCAATGATCTGTAGATTCCAAATATGTAAAAATATACAGAGTGTTCTATTTAAAATAAGAAAGTTGACGTCACTTCTGGTGAAACCGGAAGCCCTACGGTACTCAATAGTATGTCGGAAAATGCGCTTTTTCTCTTAATTTTTATTTTCTAAATTTCATTGAAATCGATTAAAAAATAAAGGTTCTAGAAGGGTGAGCATATGGCGTGGGACACCCGGTATATGATAAGAGAATAACTTTTTGTTGAAAACCAAAAGTAGACAAGTATTCGTCTCTATCTCTAACATTTAGGAATGCTGAAGGAATTTAGCGTTTATTTTTACAAACAGTTCCTACTGCAGTAAGTTTATGTACTTCTAATAAATGGAGTAGCAACTCGTAACTGGTGAGCCCTCATTGGCGGCTGTAGATTTAAATTAATGTGAAAAAATATTTCTTCCGCGTAGATACAAAAGATAGTACACTTCTTGTAGAAATGAATAGCAAAATCTCATATGCCTATCTACATTCTTTTCTGAATTATTCAAGATGGTGTGAAGCACTGCTACTGCGTATTTTTTGCTTTAACATCGACTTGATCAAAAACGATGCATTTTAGGTATAACAAATGTTTAACAAACTGACCTTTAAATTCGCCGAGGAATTCAAAAATGTAATAAAATATGGGTCATTCCATTTAAAATATCGAAGTAGGTACTTACTTCCGGTATAACCGGAAGTCACTCATATTTGAAAATAATTTTACAAGATGGAGAATACAAAATTAGGAAACTTTTGTATAAAACATTTTTACCTATTTTAAACAGTTTTCGCGTTAAGGAAGAAATACGTTCACTTGGGCTACCCTGTATTTTATTTGCGCTTATTTTAAATATTTTTTTATTTATGAATTTTAAGTTTATATTATATTTATACATACATCACATAATACTCATTTGAATTTTTTATTTTACCCGGGGTGCAAAAGTAACACTCCAAGCGGCGAGCGCTCCGAGCCTCACGTGGAATGCACCCCCGATAACTGATTAGCGTGCGTACCGTTTATTGTAGTTGTTCCTGCAACTCTCTGTTGCTTAAATAACGAAACAGTTATTTTCAGCAACTGTTATTTACAACAAAACATTTGACGGAATTCTGACACGTAACTGCTGCGACAAGTTATTTTTAACCTGTTATTTTTGAAAGAAAATAACAGGTTACAACTGTTGCGATTGAATAACTGTTATAAAATAACAGATTGCTTAATAACAACACATCTCTAATCTTTGGTCGCATTCATTTTTCGCGTGTGCCTCGTGTGTTTAACTCCGTCGGACGTCCCTTTTAGGAGATTTGCTAATTTCGATTGTGCAAGGGGACTCGTTTGAGGCCCATCAACACCCGTGGACACAGGGTGTTGATGGACCGTTCGTAATTTTGCAAGCCTTTCGCTTATGCGGATTTAATTGCTGTGAACACCGAATTTTGGCACACCGAAGACAAGCGTCTTTATTGCGACTTCTCGGCTCGTATTTTATACGGGGTAAGTGTAGTTACTTTATTCTTTTGTGAATTCGTGTTTCGGTCACTTGCGTTTACGTTTACTATTGCGATATTGTTTTTTCTTTTCTCCCTTGAATAGCAAATGGTATGTGGCCGACTTTTCCATCTTCATAAATCGCCACACGGACCTCGCTGGGGCCCTGATTGACCGGTAGTCTCTGACCCTATTTTTCTTCGCACGTGTCCCACCGCCAGACTCGGATCGACTCCGGGGATTGGATAACCTAAGGTACTAAATCAACATACTTCGTATAGAGGTAACGCATTTAGTGATTTTTTATATCTATTCTTGTCACTCATTCCTCTCATCTAGGGATAAAAAACAGTTGGAAATATTATTTGAAGTGACGTTTGTCAAAGTTACTGTCAGTGGTTAAGAAAATTGAGTTTAAATATCGCATCCCAAACTTTTATCGCATGACATTTAATGATTCCGCCTTTTTCGTAAAAGAAAAATTCTGCACTTCTTAAAATAACAACTTTTTGATTAGTAAGTAACTAACTAGACATAACCTAATATACTTTTAAATTGAAACAGACATTGCGGTAAACAGAATTCCCTAAAACTGTTGTCTTCCTTATTGCACTTGCAACAATTGTATTTCTTATCTTTGTTTCTCTCACGAGTGGAATAGGATTGCGTTACCTGTACGGAGTGTTGATTTAGTACCTTAGGATAACCTCGCCCGACCAGCCATCTGGTGACGCCGCTTTCGAATCGTCGACCACCGGCCCGAAGTATACAGGAAGTGATTGGTATCGTTAACACCATTATTTCTTTTCCTCCTTTTGGTTTTGCTTCGTCACCGATTGCGATTCAGTGACGTCGAATAACTTCTTACGGACCTGGCGATTCGCACTGCCATTGCCATCTTAATACTAGTCCAGGCCTTTAGGCAGCAAATGTTTTCAGCTGTGACGTCACAGTAAAGGGGTAACTGTCAAGCACATAAATTTATTTCACTTAAAAATTTCAAGCTTATTTAATAAAAATGTAAGTTTTCTTTAATTTATATTACTTTTCTTAACACTACGCGTCTGTAGTTTACACATAATTTATGTGTTAATGTTAAGAAAATGTGTTTATATGAGTTTTAAAAATTAGGTTAAGCGTTAAAAATTTCCGAGGAAAATCATTACAGATCTGTATGATACTTTCCATCGGGCAAAAAAACGCTTTATTGAAGCAATGATTCTGCTTTGTATTGGTATTAATTTGTCCAAATATAAACCCTTCTCATTATTTTCACGGAACCATTCTGTCATCTTAATGTTTGGCTCCAACTACTTAAACCAACGAGCTTTACGTTGTTTTGCTGATTTTCGCTTTAAAACGCTTTAACAATAAGTTTAGTGATATTTTATAATATAATTTGAACAATATGAGACCGTATAAGACTTTAAAATTCAAATACCTGTCAATTCTGATAGTGATTTTGAATTCGGTTAATTATTAATCTTCTACGACTTCGTTCTGTGGCAAAAACTATTAAATAGACTTACCCCATTCTTTACGGGACAATTTTATTTACTTTTTCTTCACAAGCACTGATAAAAATGATAAAATAACGCATTTTGAGAAACGTCAAAACCCCTTTAAAGTGACGTCACAATTTCTGCCTATAGGCCTGGACTAAATGTCAAGATGGCAATGGCACTGCGTGTGTGCCGAGCTTCCGGTTACTCTAAACCGTTCGCGAATGCTCTATTTTATTTGTTTTGTACTTTTTCAAGTTTAATTTCACTATTAATTTTGTAAGAGTGTAATGCCCGTTTGCACCACTTCTACTTAATGTTGCCACTTAGTTAAGCATCCCTTAATGTTAAGTGTTACTTAAAAGTTAAGTAGTTTGCACCAAATATATTTGTGTCAGACTTAGCGAAGTGAGACGTAAATTTGACAACAAGGCAAGTTTTTAGTTCCGTAAACAATTTAACATGAATATAGTTGGCGAAACTGTACAGTTGACGTTTAAGTTTAAATTATAACTTATACGGAAAATTATTTTCTTGCGCGAAATTTATTCGCGTTGTAATTTAATAAAAGGTAAGTGAAAAATATTAATAGATTATTACTTGCGTCCACATCATACGCGCTGCGCTAAACCACGCGGAACCGCACAAATTGTTCGAGCGCGTTTGATTTGGACAATAAAGAGCGTAAAATTACGTTGGATCTAATTTTCAAAACGCAACCTTGCTTCGCTTCACGCACAGTGGCTCGTCGCTTTAAAGTATGTACATTTCAAGAATAAACATTTATTTAATTTGTAATTTTATAGTATGGACGAAAAAAAAAGAAGTCGTTCTGCCAATTATACCAGCGCTGAAGTAAACGTGTTACTGAATATTATCATTCAGTTTAAGCATATAATAGAGAATAAAACAACAGATGCTGTTACCTGGAGAGAAAAAGAATCAGCTTGGACTAAAATTACGGAAATGTTTAATGCCTGTTCTCCTGCGGGCATCCATAGAAATAAAGATTCATTAAAGAAGGCATATGACAATAAAAAACGAGAAGTAAGAAAAAATGTAGCGAGAGAAAAGTTTTCATTGTCAAAAACAGGGGGTGGAAAATTTGAAATAGTAACAGAAGATGGAAATCAGGCCTTAACACTGTCACTGATGAATCCAAAAACAGTCAAAGGCTTGTCAAATCATAGAGACTGTGACACAATACAAAAAGGTGAAGGTACTGAGAAATGTGACTCATTAACACACAAAGAACATGAATCTTCAACATTACAGAAATACAACCAATATTAGAGAATAACGAAGATGCTGTAGTTTTTGAGGTATGGCTTTTGTATTATTCTTTAAAATGCAGAACAAACGTTGATCTTTTTTTTACTAATTACATTATTATTCTGCAACTAGTGCGTTACATTATTTTTTTAGATAGAAGAAGATGAATCTGATGGAGACCGATGTGATTTAAACGCTTCACACCTGAAGACCCCGAAAAGTAAAAAAATGCAACACAAGGACATTGCCTCTAATTCTAATTGGTGTAGTAGAAGGCGACCAGTTGGAGCAGCTGTAACAGCCGCAGCTGTATCTGAAGAATATTCGCGACTAGCTCAATTAAAAATTGAATATGCAACGCTGCACCTGGAAATGTTGAAAGAAGAAAAGAGGCATAAGGAACATGAAGCTGAGTTGCAAACTAAAAGTTTACAATTAGACATTGAAATAAAGGAAACAAAATTAAAGAAATTAAAACTAGAGATTGCTAAATTGTAGTTCAACTAAATTTAAAATAAAACTGTAATAAATATAACAAATCAAAGTAATTCTTGTTCATCTCAGTGCACATAAAACAATAAACAACACAACAATAAACAAAATCCTTGAATACTCTGCAACATGATTGGTCCGCTTGTACTTTTGAGTTAGGGAAGATACATGTTTATAAATTACTAAAGTAATCATTGATAAAACTATTTCTTACTGCTATACCAACACCGCCAGCCTCTCTTATAGGTATTGCAGGTATTTGTCCATTGTTTATTAAAATGTCTAATTCATGCTCTGCAATTTCTTCAACTTCTGGTGGTTCTATTTCTTTCATGTCTCTGGCGATGTTATGCAGTACAGCAGTAGCTGTTATAACAGATAAAACAGTATCAATTTTCAATCTACACCCATAAGCCATCACAGGAAAGCGACGTTTCCAAACACCAAACAGTCTTTCCACTATATTGCGTGTCCTAATATGTGAATCGTTATATAACTGTTGGGCATGAGTAGTGATATTTACAAGAGGTGTTAATAGATATGCACGAGTATTGTAGCCACCATCTCCTAATAATAAGGAATTAACAAAGTCATCATTTTCAAATTTTTGTTGCAGTAAGCTATTATTAAGCATGGTAACATCATGGACGGAGGCTGGCCACCGGGCAACAATATTGGCAAATTTCATATCAGAATTAGAAACTGCCTGGACGTTAATAGAAAAGTATCCTTTCCTATTACGAAAAACCTCGGCATCTTCACCCCCGGGAGAACTAATTCTTATATGTGTTCCATCTATTGCACCTACCACTCTGGGAAAGTGTGCGATGTTATAAAACTGTCTTTGTTCTTTAATTATTTCTTCCTCTGTGGTAGGCATATTAATAAACTGATGACATAAATCCGCTATAGCCTCTGAAACTCGTTTCACTATTCTACTTGCCGTTGAGACATGTATGCCACTAAAATCTGCTACCGCCAATAAATGGTTTCCTGTGGCATAATATCTCAAAGTAATTAATAACTGATCAATGGGTGATACTGCTCTGTTCCTTAAATGTAAATACACACATATGTATATGTTCACTGAAAGTTCACAATAAATATGTGTACCTATCATAAGGAAATTCTAGCCTCTCCTCCACTAGTGTTAAAACTTCTATTGCAGTATTTTTCGTTAATCTAAATCTGCGAAAAAAAGATGCATCGTCTAAAGTTTGAATATAATTTGTACGTTCAAAAATTTGACGTGCAAAACCATGTTCTGCAATTTCTAAGATTTCTACATCATCCTCAAATATATCGTTGAACCTGTTGAAGTTGTCCATTATGTATAATAATTATTCATGTATAATTATTATACATGTAACATAAGTATAAACATAAATTTTTCTGCTCAAAATATGGAAGTAATTGTAACGTATTTTTTTATAGGTTAAGTTTCTTTTAAGTGGCAGAATTTCTTCTCCTTAAATATTAAGTTACACTTATTCATTGAGTCTAACTTAATTTAGTGGTGCAACAGATAAACTGTTGCTTAACTACCTAAGTGAAACTTAAAATTTTAAGTAAGAGTGGTGCAAACAGGCATAAGAGGCGTAACCTCTTTTAACCTCATTTCAGACAATCAGTCTGTTCTTATTTTTTGTAAGAAAAATTTGGAAAAGTATTTGCCTTAAGTCACTATTAAAAAACGTCGTCATGTAAAAGCTGTTTATTTTCAAATCATCAAAGAAGTTATTGTCCAGATGACATGTTTCGGTAAACTACCATTTTCAAATCTACAAAATTTTGAAAATTGAGCTTAAAAGTACATAAACTATAACTAAAATAACGACAAACCTTTAACAGTATGAAAAGTTACGATGTGGAAGACATTTTAATTAAGGCTGAGTGCAAGGTTACTAAAGAGAGAAGGTTGCCTGGTAAGTCGTGGAGTGACGCGTCATTCAGTAGGCCATCTATTTGTGTATATGCATTAAATGGGCCTACTGAGTGACGTTGCAGTGACGTTGAAAGTTACCAGGCAACCTGTCTTTTTAGTAACCTTGGGCTGAGTGACACACAAACTGGTAACCTAAATAATTAGTGAAAATCCCCAACAAAAGGTGACTAAATAATTAAAAGTTACTAAATAATTTAAAAACAGAAAATGTTTGAATAAAGTTAGTACGAAAATGGTTGCTGAAACAAAGTAAATACAAAACAAGCCAAATCTCAAACTAAAGTTAAACAGAGCACATACAGGCTGAGTCCAGAAAAACACCTACGCGAATAGCGTCGGTATTTATTATCGTATTTGAGCGGTCAAAAAATCAAATGGAATGGCAGAAGAAACTCTACAATATACCATAGCTGCATGACAGCTGTCAACTTTTATTTTTTAAATGCAATGGTATAATTACTGTAATACATTTAGAAAGAACTTTTTTTCTGCGTTCAATGATGTGCCGCAATAAACATTTATTTTGCAAAATAATAGAAGATAATAAACAGAAATAAATAAATTATTAACACGAAATGAAGTATTAAACAGTTGCCGAACAATAAATGATACTTGTTTTACGGTAAATAGCGTAGTGCCTATAAATACTTCCTCATAGGCAAACAAATGACGATAACTGTCAACATTTTTTTTTATTGTCAGCAAAAACAAAACAAAAGTATTGACAGTTATCGTCATTTGTTTGCCTATGAGGAAGTACTTACAGACACTATGCTATTTACCGTAAAACAGGTATCATTTATTGTTCGTAATAGTATTACGTCATTTTATGTTAATAATTTATTTATTTCTTTTTATTTTCTTCTATTATTTTGAAAAACAAGTGCTTATTGTGGCACATCATTGAACGCAGAAAAAAGAGTTCTTTCGAAATGTATTACAGTAATTATACCATTGCATTTAAAAAACAAAAGTTGACAGCTGTCATGCAGCTGTTTTAAATGTATTAAAGACGCAAGATATGGTATATTGTAGAGTTTCTTCTGCCATTTCATTTGATTTTTTGACTAGTCAAATCCGACAATAAACACCGACGCTATTCGCGTAGGCGTTTTTTTGGACTCAGCCTGTATAGATCAAAGTCTACGCATTAAAATAAATCGACAATAACAGCAAATTGGCAACCCCGTAAAAACAGGGTAAAACAATTCAAATTTAGAAACTAAACAACTAAACTAAAATTTAAATTAAATGACACATGACATGACATTTTTTTTCCCCTAAAAAAGTTAAAAGCAAACAAAGATGGTTAACCAAAGACCACCAAAATAAACCGTAGTGTAAAAATTAAGGTAAAAGCAGATAGGCAAAAAGCAAACTAGAGCCAAACGTTGAAATAACGTAAAAAAGGGGGGGAGGGCAAACTGAAAATTTAATTAAAGCAGAAGCCAAAAAACAAATACAGTAATTAAGTTAACACCCAACATTACGGGGGATAGACCGTAGTCTAAAAATTGAATAACAGCAGATGGCCAAAACAGAGTCAACCAAACAAAGCTCAACCATACAACACCCAACTTAAGTTAACAGCAAATAGGCACCAAACAGGTAACTGGAATTAATTAAAATAATTTAAAATAAAATAAAACTAGAACCAAACCCCAAAATGAGAAAAAGGGGGATAAACCGTAGGCTAAAAATGATTAACAGCAGATGGCCAAAAAGAGCTAAACCGATATAACACAACTGGGAAACGTCCAAAAATTAGGTAACAGCAGATAGCAAATTAAATTAAAAGACGTGAAAAGCTGTTACGGTTGAAAAATCCATTCAAGTTATTCATAATAATTTTCCGAACACCCTGTATCATCGTGGGAAATTTTAACGTTCACACGGCCTACGTCTAAATTCAAATTTCATCATATTTCACAATGTGGCGTGATGTTAACTATCCGCTGTTACTTATGGCATTCTACATAGCTCCATCTCACTTGGTTTCCGGGGTAAATCTGTCTCGATCGTAACGACTTCTGTCTGAACCGGCGTTAGGGGAAGAACGCGGCATGCATCCGCAGCTAGTTTCATATCGCAAGCTCTCCCGTTCGCATCGTTCATTTCGTGCGTGAGTGAGTACAGCTCCTTTGTGCTTCTTTTTCGCTGGCTTTTGTGAAGGAAGTGGTACCGGATTATTCCGAGATCTGTTATCGTACGAGGAGAGAATTTTAAGCTTGCTAAACAGCTTTCCAAGCCTGTCGTCGAAATACGAAACAGGTATGTCTTGCGACTTTGTTCTGACTGCGAAGAAACGTAACGCATATTTTCTTCCATTAGGCTTTGAGTACAAGTTTGAGTACAAGTTTGAGTACAAGTTTAAGTACAAGTTTTAGTACGAGTAGAGGCTTCCTGTTGAAGTTTAAGTTTGAGACATTAGCCCCAGTTCAATTCAGCTGGCGGAGGTAGTTCTATTTGGGTGAGAAATATCGTCGTCCCCTTGGGTGCAGAAGCCCGGAGTTGGCTTTCGTCAACGAATTGAGCCACGCCACCTGGCCTTCCCCGTCGTTGAGAATAGGCTCGCCCTGCATGACGACGTCATTTCTGGCGGTTTTCCCGCTTACCGCAACATTGGCCCACTTCGCTAACCACCGCGAGAGGACGCTCCGATCTGTTGATGTTGAACAGCTGACTGACATTGACGCTGGATCTTAGGAGGCCAAGGTCGGAATAGCCCTTTTATTTTTTTTTGTATTTGCGGGGTTCGTTTATTGTTACCCGAGTCTGAGTATCATTAATTGCGTTGTTCGTTTAAACTGCGTGTGTAACCGAAGCACAGATCTGTGGTACGGATTTATTTTAATGTGTTACTTTTTTTTTATCTATGTTCCGTTGTTAAATGTTCGTTATTTGAAGTTCTTTGAGCAAGTTGAATATAAACAAGTGTGCTCAGCTGGTGCGTTTTATTTTAAATCATTTTTGCCCACCTTTTGCATTGGGGTTTCGTCGAACCCTCCCTTCTCCACGAGCTACCCCGAGCGGTGTGGAGACTTAAGACATTCCGCACACAATTTGCAAGCCTACAGGTAGGTAGCAAAGCTAAAAGATAAATTAAGTGATATTCCAATTAATGGAATTAAAAAATTTGAAATGAGGAAAAGCGATCTGGTCGTTGAGGAGAACGACGTCTCTGTTTTTTGTTGCCAGAAAGATTTCTAAAGATTCAGCAATGTTAAGTTGAAGACCTTTTGGAAATTGATGGAGTAATTTAACCGAGTATTTGGTGTCGACCAAATGTTCAGATTCGATAAGGTGTGAGGCAAAGTTGGAGTCGGTTTTATCCAGTCGAGCCGAAGCCAAATGTTCTTTTACCCGGGTAGCAAGGTTGCGACCAGTTTGACCTATCTAAGTAGACCTACAGAGGGGTTGCAAACAGGTGATGGAATAAACACCACTTTTGTTCATATAGTGTATCTCATCCTTAGAATTGGAGAGTTTGTACACTAAGTTGTAATCATTCGAAAAAGTGATTTTCACCCCATCAAGCCTATTCAAAACTTTCTTCAGTTTCTCAGAAAGAATACCCACAAAATGTAAAGATATACAGAGTGGCCCAACGAAAACAGTCAGATTGAATATCTCCCAAGAAAATTTTTGTTTGAAAAAACGCAAAAACAGGTCGATTTATAATACAAGGGGGACACTTTCCTATACTATATCCAACTGTCATACGTCATCCCCCTCCCATCCAGCTCTCTAACCAATAGAATTTAAATAGGGAATGTACCATGAGTGGCATATCATTGAAAAGGTAATTTTATAGAGAATTCAGTAATGTGAATATGAATACCCGACAATTTAATTTTAGCGCCCTCTTTCGGGAAAAAAATTGTTACATAATCCAAAGTGTGACAACTCATATGAAAGCTAATTTTAATAGTGACTTAATGCGCGAATTGAAATTACGTAAAGATATTGAAAACTGATTAAAATAACTAAAAATAGGGTTCGTAACAGATTTGGTATCCTTATTTTTAGTTATTTTAGTCAGTTTTCAATATCTTTACATAATTTCAATTCGCGCATTGAATTACTATTAAAATTAGCTTTCATATGAGTTGTCACACTTTGGATTATGTAACAATTTTTTCCCCGAAAGAGGACGCTAAAATCAAATTCTCTGATATTCGATTCCATGAAAAAAGCGTACACGAAAAAAGCCCACACAAAAATTACGCACAAAAAAAAGCCCACAGCGAAAAATGCGGACAAGAAAAAAGCGCACAACGAAAATTGCTCACACCGAAAAATGCCCACATGGAAAAATGCGTACACGGAAAATTGCTCACACCGAAAAATGCTCACATAGAAAAATGCGCACATGGAAAATTACCCACACTGAAAAATGCCCACAGAGAAAATTGCGCACACAGAAAATTGCTCACACCGAAAAATGCTCACCCAGAAAAATGCCCACATAGAAAAATACGCACATTATATTTTATTTTCACGTGAAAATTAAATTTATGCGCATTTCTATTACCGTACATGGTATGTTAAATAACGTGCCTTTTTTAAAATTTCTCCTCGTAGTTCTAGACGGACTATACTTGAGGGTTGTACCTCTAAGAAAAATTTCAAGGAAGATCTGAGACTGTTATTTGAAGCAGTTCAAACAGTTAACGGGGAACAATTTGAATGTTTTTTATAATCAGTTAGTGTTAATATTCTTTGTGGTTGTTTTAATAATTTGTAAATTTTTTATAATAAAACTCTCCAAATAGTGGACTCAGAAAATAATAGTTATTTTTTATAAATAAAAATAAATTAGAATTTTGTCATCTTGAATAAAAATAACTGTTACATACTTCTGAGTCCGTATTTGGAGAGTTTTAAACGCTTATGCTTTTATAAAAAATTAACAAATTATTAAAACAACTACAAACAATATTAACACCAACTGATTATAAAAGATGTTCAAATTGTTCCCCATTAATTGTTTGAACTGCCTCAAATAACAGTCTCAGATCTTCCTTGAAATTGTTTTTTACCCACGGTGAATTGAATACTAATTGTAGTAGCATTCCTTTCAAGAGCTTCAATCTCCGTACAGCACGTAAAGTCGCAATCATAAGTAATAACGCTTACAGAAAGCTTATAGAACATCCTTCAAAATTATGAATGTCGAATATATCCAAATCTTACTCAAAAGTGAATCCGGGATGTCGTAAATTATTTTTTGTTTGGAAACCACAAATAAAATAAGTTTTTCTGTGAAGGTTATATCATGAATTATGATTGCCATTGTACATTGAACTGTTCTGTGCTGTTCAGAAGTGTTCTAGTTTGTGAAAGGAAAGCTACTAGCGGCAGAATTCAAGTGAGATAGGGAACCGTTACGTCATCGCATACCCGCTTCTCCCTCTAAAATACAACTGTCAACCGTGACAGTTAATATTAGGCTGCGTTTAGTTCATGGGCGACGTTGTCGATTTCGTTTAGTCCGTAGTTATTTTACGATGTCTGACTAATCAGCTGAGTGGGCACGGTGGTCGTGATTTGAGATGCGACCATTAGGCAACCACGGTGGGTATGAGTTCCGTTTAGAAAACAGTCCGCCTGAGCTCGCTAAACTTTGACGGTTCGTCTATCAACTAAACGCAGCCTTGGTTAATTGTGTAAAACGAGAAGCGGGTATGCGGTAACGTAATGGTTTGCTATCTCACTTGCGGGAATGTTGCCACCGTTAGTATCAAATTCACCGTGGGTACAATCCTCAAATATAGTCCGTCTAGAAAGTATCCGGAAAAAAGAAAATAACACCGCCACTTCCAATTCCAATTTAGGAATGAAACAATAACAATAGAGGACAATGATTCTAGTTATTTGTTTATGTAATTTCTTTTTAATCCTGAGAATTATATTAAACGTTCAGAAAAACTGAAATCAAATCAACTGCAATCCTGAGTAGACTTGGCGTTTCGTGGATATAAAACTGATGCTATTAAAGAAAAACGACGGAGTCGCTCTGCATAAATTTATTGGTGGCGCGACCGGTTTCGCTAAATTAGCATTTTCAAGCGCCTAATAACAAAGATTAAAAGTAAAGAACCTTAAAATTAAATAAGAAAACTTACTTAAGGCAAGCGAGCGGGCATGAGCACACTGAGAAAAATGAAATAGTTAAGTCAACAACTTTTTGTGCGTTGACTTAAATAAAATGTACTTGTTTCAACGGTAATATTCTTAACTGAACATCTTGGAAATTGTTGAAATAACACTAAAAAAATGTTAAACTATTACGTTTGACTGAACGATGTAAATGTTTTCCTTAAAACGAAAGTGCTTAATATGTTAAATCAAAAAGTTGAAATTTCAAAATGATCGTAAACTGCTGTTGCTTTTATGTGTCTGTTTTGATTTTTTATTTAACGTAATAAATGTTAAGTCAAGTAAAAGCGAGGGTTAATTCCCATATTAATAAGCTATCGAGTTCAAGATGGCGCCTGCTAAAACTTCACGTATATTTACTGCCTGTCCCAGCATAACCTTGTTGTTCGACATCGTTTCTTAAACGGATAAGTCATTCATATTTCGAATGCGTCCGACATTATAAAGTACGTTGAGAGGTTTATTCAGCTCCTCTTGTCACCTCAACAAAGGTTGAAGGGTTATTCTTACTTTGGCAGTACCGCAAAGAGGTGAACATTTAATTGATGTTTCCCTAAACGATAGTCTAGATTGAATTGACGCTTTTATTAGCCGTACTGAAAAATTACTTTAAATATATCAAAAATATAATTTTAATTCCCTAACAGCGTTCAGACAACTATAAAATATTTAGCAATTTTAAAAATCTAAAGTTCTTGTATCAATCTTCTTGGGCATTAAAGCAACTAGAAAGATGTCTTCATTGTATGCTTGCCTCAAAGAAAATATTGAGTTGATTCAATCTAAAATATTTAACATTTTTTGACTATTGGTTCAATGACCACGCGTGATTGCTAATAGGTAAACGAAAAATATTGTTAACTGAACGTGTTTTTGGTTGACTGAACAGTTTATTTTTCTCAGTGCAGGAACACCAACTTAAGGTAAACAAAATTACACTACAATAAATTAAAACAGGAGCACCAACTGAAGGTATACAAAATTACACTAAAATAAATTAAAACAAGGTTGGTAGAGATCGTCTGCCAGGACAAAGAACCTCGAAGCACCTCCGCAATAATCAGTCCTGACTCCAAATTCTAGGTTTCTTATTTTGTTTTTGCAAATCATAAATTTGCAGAATTTTTGAAATTTTCTGAAATCTGGGGGGCTATTCTCAAATTGACGAATACTTATGTCGAACACGACATTGCCAGAATGCCTACGGATGTTAATTCTTAAATGTCGTATACGAGAGTTTTTCGACATTTTTAGTAGAGATATTGTAGAGTGGTTAAAACTACTCTACATTTGTATGTCGTACGAAACCGAATGGGTTATTGTCGTATTGTACATATTCATTTTGTATAGTGTATCGATTTCGTACATTTAAAAATTGCAGAAGAGTTATTTATTATACAAAATTTAGAGCAGAATGAAATAGCTATGATGTACGAACGAGAAAAACACGTACATAAAAATGTCTTTGGTATGGCTGATGCAAAATTTTTAAAAACTTTTCGTTTAACAAAAGACGTTGTTGTGGATCTTATTGAAGTACTCAGATCTTTCATTGTAGAAAGCAGACATGGTTCAGCTTTAAAACTTGAGGAAAAGTATGTACTTATTTAATCATATTTTCAATACAATTATGTAAAGAATTTAATTGCTCAGTGCTTCTCAAGTAAATTTAGCCGATTTCATTTTAATATTTACATATAAAAAGTATAAAAAGTTAGATGAGTGCCTGCTTTGAACAGTTCGAATCAGTTCCACAGTGAACAGAGGAACAGACCCTTATAAGTCTGAGTTTTTGGGGCGGTCGCGAACCTTCCCTGTGAGGAGCCGGGGGCTGCAACGTCGGACTCTGCACGGATGTAAAGTAATTTTCTGGAATTTTTTTCGACCCTTGAACGTGATCGAATCAAGACGAGCCTTTCGCCATCGTAGGGTGAAAATACCGAAAAATCCGAATCTGGAGTCCGTTTCGCGATCGGACGATGGGGGGGGAAAGTTTTTGTATGGAGGTTTCCGAAAAATACCACTTTTGAGGTTTCAAAAAATTCCACGGCCCTTATTTACCGACTGAATCGAACCAAACTTAAATTTGTGAAATTATCAGCCGACTGTTATTCAATTGAACTAATATACAACGTTGACATAATACACTCCATCGACAATTGGAGTCGCATACGATTTTCACTGTCGAACAGTGTTTGAGAATAGAGAAAACAAAACTCGTGCGACTCTACCCTTCGACAATTGTCGATGTCTAATGTCATCATTCGACATTTGAGAATAGCCCCCTTGGTTTGCTTTCTTTTATAAAAAATCATTTTTCAGCATTTAACTTCTCTTTAATTTTGTATGTTGGCAGTTTTGTTCCACGTTTGTACTTTCCACACTACGACGCCAGCGATCGGTTTATGAACTAATATTTAAAACAACCTTGAATTTAGATACATACTAAGTTCTAGTATTCAAATTTGTTCAAGTTTCTAGACGAAAATAGTGTAATCTAAAACAGCCTTAATTATGTATTTCAATGATTGTTTTCATATCTAGCGGAACGTATCCGTTCATGAAGCAACCGTTTTATACGGCACTCAATACGAGTACGTGTGAAAAAAATTTGCCGGAACCGAAACGTAACCCTCATTACCCGATAATGTGAAACCAATTTTTATATGTATTTATTGTATCTATATCTGCGTACCATCGCCGGCACTAGAAGCGAAACAAAAAGCAATAAACTCGTTCGAAAATGAACCTTAGGCAGTGCTACTTACGGCTGTCACCTTGGTATTGCGTTTCGTTTTAAGTGCAGGCGAATATACATCACTCGTTCAGATTGAAAAAGGAACGTCTTTATACGAATGTTTGTAAAGTAACATTTATTATTTATTACTTGGCTTGAGATTGAGAGTATTGTGTTTCATACGGATAAAATCAATGACGTGCGTAAAAAGATTCATTTAACAAACAGTATTTTATGACTTATGACATTTGCTAAGTTCGGCAATTAACGTGATATAAGCATGGAGTAAAAAGTAGAATTACCGAATTCAGAAATTTCTTATAAAAACATGAGGTTATGATATATGTCAATTTAAGTTTCAAGTAAGGCTAGATCACAACTAACAATCATCATGTACGGTAAAGGAAATGCGCATAAATTTCATTTTTATGTGAAAATAAAATATAATGTGCGTATTTTTCTATGTGGGCATTTTTCTGGGTGAGCATTTTTCGGCGTGAGCAATTTTCTGTGTGCGCAATTTTCTCTGTGGGCATTTTTCAATGTGGGTAATTTTCCATGTGCGCATTTTTCTGTGTGAGCATTTTTCGGTGTAAGCAATTTTCCGTGTACGCATTTTTCCATGTGGGCATTTTTCGGTGTGCGCAATTTTCGTTGTGCACTTTTTTCTTGTCCGCATTTTTCGCTGTGGGCTTTTTTTTGTGCGCAATTTTCGTGTGGGCTTTTTTCGTGTACGCTTTTTTCTGGTCACCCTGATATTCATATTCACATTACTGGATTCTCTATAAAATTACCTTTTCAATGATATGCCACTCATGGTACATTCCCTATTTAAATTCTATTGGTTAGAGAGCTGGGAGGGAGGGGGATGACGTATGACAGTTGGATATAGTATAGAAAAGTGTCCCCCTTGGATTATAAATCGACCTGTTTTTGCGTTTTTTCAAACAAAAATTTTCTTGGAAGATATTCAGTCTGACTGTTTTCGTTGGGCCACTCTGTATAAGTAGTGTCGGCAGAAGAATGGTCGAGCTCGAATCTGGGAAAAACAGCTCTGTTGATAAGAGTATTTCTGACTTTATAGAAAAGGTTAGAAATGACTTGTAAAGGAAAATTATTATGATGTGCTATCTGACAAATAATTTTGATTTCTCTAGTGAAATCCAACTCAAAGAGATAGAGAAAGCTCTGTAGAAAAACGAATAAAAAGCTGACAATTTATGTTGAAGTGAATGATTAGAATTAAAATTAATCGTAGCGTTAGAATTGGTCGGTTTTCTAAAAATTTTAAAGTTTAAAGGTGAATTTGACCTAAGAATAGAGACATCAAGAAAGTTGATGCTCTTGTCTATTTCAATCTCGAGAGTAAACTTGATATTGTTGTTAAAAGTATTAAATAAGTTAAGAAGATTAGTGGCTACAGTGACGTCGCCATCCAAAACGACAATATCATCTACATAACGGGCGAAAAATTTTATATTGTGAGTCAACGGGTGGTTAGAGTTAAAAAATTCTGATTCTAGGTTATTCATAAAAATATCAGCTAAGAGTGGGCTCAGGTTACAACCCATGTTGTTTTGAAAATTTAGATCTGTTATAATTGATAAACCCGGTTGGGTAAAATTTTTGTGAACGTCGCGAATGGGCCCGTACGCGAGCGGATAATTTATATGTTTGTTTATTTGAATGTTATCTATGTATAGATATTACGCCCTTTAGGCTTGTCGTTCTTTTTTTTAAGTTATTTAATACTTGTTAGATTAACTTTGCGGTTGACGCATCGATCTCTGAGCGCTGGCTGTGTTTTCGCGCTCATTCTCACTTTATTATTTAATATACCGTTTGTTAACTCTTTCGCTGGGGTTTTCTTTTACCTTGGTGCGGTTTGAGGTTGTTCTCATTTTGTTTTGCCCTTCTGGCGAGCCCTTCGTTGTTGGAGCTCTACCCAGTATTGATATTTTGGACCCTCTCCTAGCGTTGGTCCATGACCTTAAGGAACGCTGCATTACGGCTAGGTGGCGCCCTAATATATGGTAACATCGGGATCGTTCCCCCATTGAGCGGGTTGACACTTGTGCGTTTTAATTTTCGCACTGCACGACCGTCTCCACTGAGCTTCTGGGACGACAGCGTATCCTTGCAAAAGAGAGTCACACAGGTAGGTCCGACCGACTCAACCGAATTCCCCTCAGGGTATTACCCGCCACGCACAAGTGGTTGTTGCGCGGATCATTTTTGGGGACACGTGGCAATAGAAGTTTTGGCGCCCAACGTGGAGCCATTTAAAAAAAAATAGGAACCTTGGTTCATTGGGGGAATTTCTTTTCACATCTCAACCCCCCCCTTCGCTTTCGGTATCGTCGCAATTATCGTTATTAACGACGCGATTTATTGTTGTATTGTGGACTTTTCGTGTCGCTCATTGATCATGGGGTCAAAATTTGAGATTAATAGATTGTCCCAAGATGAACTCGTTTACGAATTGAGGATTCGTGGGGTCTCCTCGGAACAAACGGTAGCTGTTATGCGGACTACCCTACGTAATTTAATACGAATAGAACGGGAAACTTCTTTTTTGTCCCCGGAATACCCATATACGGCTGCGGAGGATTTGGACGCTTTAGGGAATAAAGTAGTGGAATTAAAAGACTTACTTTAGAGATTTTTTAGATGTGGTTCAATCATCCTCTTACAAGAAACTGTCATCTAAGATCACTCATGCGGTAGGTCGCGCGAATCGCTGTCGAGTTACAACTCCTGACGATGAAAAAAAAGATCGGCTTACGTGGTTGATTTGGTTACTTATTATCCGAACTCCAAGCTAAAGCTAAGTCCGCTCGTCGATCGTCGACTGTAGGCGACACGGTTTTAGATCTTAGTATGGCTGCACATTCAGTATCTGCGATGACTAGTTCCGAGTCTTCGAATGAGGAATTCTTGAGTCCAAATAAGAGTGATCCTAAGGTAACCTTTACTAAGGCTCAACTCCCAGTTAAGTGGAACATTACGTATTCAGGCCTTAATCACGAATTTTCCCTGAATGCATTTCTAGAACGGGTAGAAGAGTTGAGAATCTCGCGTAACGTTTCTAAAGCTCAACTTTTTCTTTCGGCCCCCGACTTGTTTAAAGGCCCTGCTTTAATTTGGTACCTTGCTAATCGTAAAGAATTGGTGGATTTGGACGATCTTACGACTAAATTACGAGCAGTGTTCCTGACCCATGACTATGACGACAGACTTTTCGAGGAAATTAAAAAGCGTACCCAGGGTGCTCATGAGGGTATAGGTATATACGTTTCAGCTATGATGAACTTGTTTTCGCGGTTAACTTCTCGAGTACCTGAACGCACGCAACTTAAGATTTTGTTGAAAAATATTTTACCCTTCTATCAAACCCAACTCGGTTTAGTGGAAGTTTCTTCGGTCAAACAATTGATTGACACTTGTCGAACCTTAGATGCCAGAAAGATTGCGTAGAGTCCTACGTACTCCCACCGAAAAAGAATCAGTCTATGGAGCCTGATTTAGCGTACGCCTCGTCGAATGCGTCTACCTCTTCCTGTAATTTAGTTCAAAGTTCCGATAGGAAGTGTTGGAATTATGGACAAACAGGTCATCTGTCAGCTCGTTGCCGACAACTCCTTAAGAAACATTGTTTCCGTTGTGGGATGCCCGGCGTCACTCGCGCAACTTGTTCTAAGTGTTCGGGAAACGATCGAAGGATGCACTAGAAAACCGCGTGTCGCATCCAAATGATTTTCCTAAGTCGGTTCAATTGAGACAACGTGTACTGTTGGATTTTATTTTAGCTCATGCCACTGGTGACGAAAGACCCTATCTGGAAGTGTCAATCCTCGGCACAACTTTTCTCGGCCTTCTTGATTCCGGTGCTTCACGAACCTTAGTAGACAAATCTGGTTGGGACGTACTTAAAAACTTCGTGCACCGTAGCGAACGGCGAATCTTGCCATAGCCCGGGAGTAATTTTTGCCCCTGTACATTTACGAGACGAAATCCGTGTTATAGAAATCCTTGTCGTTCCGGAACTTCGACATCACTTGATCCTAGGAGCAGGCTTTGGGTGAATCATGGGTTTAGTACCAGACCTCCGTCGTGGAGAGTGGCAGTTTTCTTCTCAACCTGTCAGTACTGTTGACGCTGTTGTTTCACAGTCCCTTCTTACGGAGTCACAGAAGCATCAAATGGATGCATTGTTAATTATTTTCGTGACATGGATCGAACCCCATTAGGCTGTACATCTCTGGTGGAACGTTTCATAACCATTGATAGCGCTCCGATCAAGCAGAGATTTTACCCCACTTCACCGGCGATGCAGAAGGTAGTCAATAAATAACTTGATGAAATGTTGGCATTAGGAATTGTGGAGAAATCTAAAAGCCCTTGGTCCTCCCCGATTCATTTGGTACCAAAGAAAGACGGCTCTTATAGGTTTTGCGTGGACTATACGAAGTTGAACAAGGTTACTCAGAAGGACGCGTACCCCTTACCATTTGTGACCAACACCCTCGATAAATTAAGGGACGCAAAATTTCTAACTTCCCTAGACATTAAATCCGCCTATTGGCAAATACCTGTCGCCGAAGCCTCTCGACCACTCACTGCATTCACTGTGCCCAACAGAGGACTCTTCCAATTTCGTAGAATGCCTTTCGGCCTCCATAACGCTCCAGCCACTTGGCAACGGTTTATTGACAATATACTTGGCTTTGATCTCGAGCCTTACGTTTTTGTGTATCTGGACGATATTGTAGTGGTGTAAACTTTCAGTAAACATTTAAAAGTTCTCGAGGAAGTCCTTAATCGTCTGAAAGAAGCTGGTCTTACGTTGAGTAGAGACAAATGTCAATTCTGTAGAGAAGAACTTAGATATCTTGGATACGTCGTAAATAAATTGGGTCTCCATGTTGATCCGGAAAAGGTTCGAGCGATCCTCGATATACCCAAACCTAAATCGGTTTCTGAAGTCCGTCGATTAGTCGGCATGGCCAGTTGGTATCGATGTTTCGTTCCTAACTTCTCGACAGTCATATCCTCTTTGACCGAACTTCTCCGTAAAAATCGCCCTTCCAATTGGACGGAAAATTGCTAGGTGGCGTGGAACAAAATCAAGGAACATCTCATTATGGCTCCAGTTCTTACGTGCCCTGATTTCACTAAGGAATTTGTTATCCAAACCGACGCCTCAGATTTTGGGTTGGGTGCTGTGTTAACTCAAGTCTATGAAGACGGCGGAAAGGTTATCGCGTATTTAAGTCGGTCCCTAACTCGGCAGGAATGCAAGTTTTCCACTACGGAAAAAGAATGCCTAGCTGTTCTCTGGGCAATAGAAAAATTACGCCCCTATATCGAAGGCTCTCATTTTTCTGTCGTCACCGATCACTACTCGTTAGTCTGATTGAATAATTTGAAGAGCCCCTCTGGACGTTTATCTCGGTGGAGCATACGTTTACAAAAGTATGATTTTGACGTCATTCACCGTAAAGGGAAAGAACATGTGGTACTCGACGCTCTATCTCGATCTGTCCCGGTTATTGAGTCTATTAACGTTTCATCTGTAGAAGACCCTTGGCTATGACGCCTTAAGGATTCCGTATTGGCGCAACCTTCTCGTTACCCGACCTTCCGCGTTGCAGACAATGAATTAAGATCGATATTATTAATGAACTCCATTGCTGTTTTGTAGTTTTTTGTTAAAGGTAAAATGCTGAGTCTTCTCTACAAAGTTTTATTGAAAATCTCCAAACCGGTTTCGCCTAAACAGGCATCTTCAGTGGATAATAATAAAATTATATCTAAAACTAGAACTTAAATATAATACATTATAATAATAAATGATAATATAATTACTATATATAATAAAATCTAATATAATAGTTTTGTGATGTGTATTCTTGTAAAATATTTTGGTAAATGAAATGTAAATAAATAAATAACAATTTGACATCAGGAAAAATTTTTCCCTAAAATCAAATATAATAGTTTTGTGATGTGTATTCTTGTAAAATATTTTGGTAAATGAAATGTAAATAAATAAATAACAATTTTTCCTGATGAAACTATTATATTAGATTTTATTATATATAGTAAGTATATTATCATTTATTATTATAATGTATTATATTTAAGTTCTAGTTTTAGATATAATTTTATTATTATCCACTGAAGATGCCTGTTTAGGCGAAACCGGTTTGGAGATTTTCAATAAAACTTTGTAGAGAAGACTCAGCATTTTACCTTAATTATATCGATGTTCGCGACCCTTATTCGAAATTAAATGATGGGCATAGTCAATGGAAGAAGGTCATTCCTAAGGATCAGCGAGAAAAACTCATCTATGATTGTCATAATTTACCTACTTCTGGGCACCTCGGTGTGTATAAAACATATCATCGCTTAGCTGAAAAGTACTATTGGCCGAAGATGAAAGCCGATGTCACTCGTTACGTACGAAAGTGTGAAGTATGTCTGCAAACGAAACCTTTACAGACAGCCAAACCTAGTTTAATGGGTGGACATTCTCAAATTAGTCGACCATGGGAGATGTTGAATGTAGATATTGTAGGCCCTCTTCCGCGTACTGCCAAAGGGCACAATTATATTTTGGTTATTTCGGATTTCTTCAGTAAGTTCTGCCTTTGTTTTCCCTTACGCAAAGCCACTACGAGTGCTATCGTTAGGCATCTGGAAAACGATGTCTTTTTACTCTTTCGAGTTCCACGTGTGATGATTTCGGACAACGGTGTACTGTTTCGGTCGAAAGACTATTTGAACCTTCTGAAGACTTATCACGTCAAGCCTGCTTTCACGTCGTTCTATCACCCTCAGAGTAATCCTACTGAGCGAGTGAATCGTGTCCTTAAGATCATGTTGATTTCTTGTGTGGCGGACAATCAACGCGATTGGGATAAGTTCCTCCATAAGGTAGCGTGCGCTCTCTGCACATGAGGTCACGGGATTAACCCCTTATTTTATCAATTTCGGGCGTGAAATGAATCTGTTAGGTCAGGCTTCTGTTAAGACTGACGAGGACGTGGACGAACCTCTTGTGATTAAACTTCAAGACCGACCTTGTACTTTTAGCAAACTTTACGCCGACGTACAAAAACGACTTCAGAATGCCTTTATTAAGTTCAAATCTCGTTACGATCTTCGACGTCGTGTCGTAAGGTACTATCCGAACCAAATGGTCTGGCGTAAAAATTTCGCTCTGTCCGACAAATCTAGGTTTTATACGGCTAAGCTAGCCCCGAAGTTTGTTGGACCTTTCCTTGTAAATCGTTGCGTATTGTCAACCTCTTATGAGTTGAAGACTCTCGATGGACGAATTCTCCCTGGAACTTGGAATGTGAAGCATTTAAAACCACAACCGGATTCGGATTAGGTCCTGTCTATATTGTTTGGCCTGCGGATTGGGGTCTGAAGAATTCTACCGCTGTCCGTCCTACAGGTCGTAAAAGGCGATCAATGGATTCTTAGTTTTCCCTCTGCCATCATAGGAAAACCAATTTTTGTTCCCCTCGGTGTTGCTTTTGAGCTCACTTGTTTCGTTGTTTGCGTGATTTGGGAATTCTGATTTGAGAATTAGGTTGGACTCAGAGTGGGAACTGAGTTGTTTCTTTTGGACTTTATTCCTCCCTACCCGTTCGTTTGAACGTGTAAGTATCCCGCTTTGAAACGGTTCTGCTGGTGGTGAATTTTGTTTAGTCCTTTTTGGATATCGACTTCGTGTTTGATTTGTCGATGTATGTCTTAGGCCACTAGTTTGAACGATATTCTTGTGCTTTGTTTGGGTGCTGTTTCCGTATTTGGTCGACTAACGAAGAATGTTAGAAAGCAGATATTGTGGTGCTGTTGCGAGCTAAGTGGAAGCTATCTACCGCAGTAACAAAATTTACTTTTCATTAAACAGGGATTCAGTAAAACCTTTTCCATTTTGACAACAGTTGAAAGGCAATAACTTTTGTTTTTTAATGGAACGGTGTCATTTTTATATCGTTGTTAGATGCTCCATAAAAGTATCTTTCAATTAATTGACACTTCCCTATACCAATTACCGACGGCTCAGGAGATATTTAACGTTATTTTATAATTTCTGCATTTTAACATATTAATTAAAATCAGGAGTGAGTATTTACCCAAACTTTGAATAAATTGTCAATTTTCTAAGTTTATTAATCTCTGTTATATTAAATGCATACAGTCTTAACACTTATTGTAAAATTACAAGACATCTTGGAATTATTTTGTTATTCCTATAGTTTTCAAAAGTTACGTATTTATTTTGGGAGACCAGTGTTTAATTTTGTTAGTTCTTGTTGTATTATTCAAATATGATTAATAAATATTTCGTCAATAATATTTAGAGCGCACTTTATTATTTGACATAAACAGAAAGTTAAACTGAAGTACAAGAAGACTTAGGGCTAATTGTATGAAACGTAGTTAACCACACAATGAAGTTAATCGTGTGATTAAGCAATATCACTTGAGGAAACTTAACAATATTTAAAAATACCAATCAAAATTATTTCTCTCGTTATTGTTTAACCTATCACAAGCCTTAACAATGGAATTAAATAATCATGTATTTAACAATATTTTATACGACCAGGACTTAAAAACTTAGCAAATTGACATTTAATTCAAACCAGGTATTGTATTTGAATAAATACTCACTCCTGCTTTTAACTAAAACGTTAAAATGTAGAAATTATGAAATAATGTTAAATATCTCCAGAACCGTCAGTAATTGGTATAGGGAAGTGTCAGTTAATTGAAAGATACTTTTATGGAGCATCTAACAACGATATAAAAATGACACCGTTCCATTTAAAAAACAAAAGTTATTGCCTTTCAACTGTTGTCAAAATGGAAAAGGTTTTACTGAATCCCTGTTTAATGAAAAGTAAATTTTGTTACTGCGGTAGATACCTTCCACTTAGCTCGCAGCAGCACCACAATGTCTGCTTTCTAACATTCTTCGTTATTGAGATATTAATCATCAAAGTTATATAAAATAACCTGGTAAGCCCAAATTCGTTATAAAATATAGGGTGTTCAATTTAAAATAAAGAAGTAGCACATCGTACAGCCAAACTGGCACATCCTGTATATTCGAAAATAATTTTAAATTATGCGGAGCTTGAAAATATGATACTTTTGTATAAAACATTTTTCCATATTTTCATTAGAAAAGGCGTAAATTATTAAACCCGGTTAAATGTCACAGACTGTATAGGGCATTCTATTTGAAATATTAAAGGTATTTGCTGACACTTGTAAAATGAACACCCTGTGTAATTGCAAATAAATTTAGCGTATAGAGCTTTTTTATTAGAGGATGATAGCGTTTGAAATGTTTTTCTATATTAAATAGTTTAGACACCATAAAAGAAAACCACACTGGGTGGACACGTGGTATGTCAGCGTTTCGCTGTACATTTAGTAGGTTCTTCGGGATAAATAATTTTATTATTTATCTGATATATTTTTTACTATTTATTTACAGGATGCGGCAAAATAACTCGGACAAACGTGTTTCATCATAGTTTTATTTAAACGAAATTTAAAAATTAACAGTGAACACTCACTAATATAGGACCTTTGTAATAATATTTTCAGCCGATTTCGAAATGTCCGCCCTCAGCCTCGATACAGAGCTGCAAACGTCTCTTGACCACGCGCCGTACCTCATCCACGGATATTCGGTCTCATTCCCGAAATAGGGATTTCTTCCACGACTCCAAACTTTTGTGGCGCTTAGCACAAGCCCTGACCTCCAAAATCGAACACATGCTATAATCCATTGGGTTTAGATCAGGCGAGTAAGGCGGCCATTCTTGTAACGTGATGAAGTCTGGAAAATGGGTCCTGCACCACTCCTGAGTCGTTATCGCCTTGTGAGCCGGGGCAGAATCCTGCTGGAACGTCCATTCCGCATCGTCAAAGCGCTGTTGGACCCACGGATGTACTACGGCCTCGAGTATGTCGCGTCGGTACACTTCTTGGTTGATTTTGACTCCCTGATTCACGAAAACCAGAGGTGTCTTGTCGCTGGCGCAAATTCCAACCCGTACCATGATGGACTGCGGATTTTGGCGATATTCGACGATGGCGGAGATACCAGGAGCCTCTGTAGACCAAATCCTGTCGTTTTGACGGTTGTGCGCTAGTTCCACTATGAACAGTTTCTCGTCCGTGAAGACGATCCGTTCCCAACGCATACCTGCGACCCGACGCTGACGGCATCTTTGCTATTCGCCGCACTGATCGGTCACTGATACCTGTCTCACGGGCAATTTTCTTCATGGACACCGTCGGATTTCGCTGGACTCTAATGATCTGATGGTTAGCGGGGGTGTTGACAGTGCGCTTTCTTCCTCTTCCGGGACGGTCGCCTTCGTGACCAAGCTCGTGGAAACGCTTAATGGCATCAGACGGTTTGGCGAAGAACCTTGAGCAATCGACCAATTTCACATTGACTTCACAAAACAGCTCCAAAATAGCAGCACGTTTATTTGATATTTTAAAAAAGATTTATGACCTAAAACTGAAGTTTTTAGGTGACAACGCACGAATAATAGCGTAAATTGTCTTTCTGCCGATAACTCGCGAGAGTACACGAACGCTTATAGAGAATAGGATATACCTATAATGCGGTTCAACATTTCCTTCTCTTCTCTTCTCTTGTCTATCTCTTCTCTTTCTCTACACGCTCTAAGATACATAATTTCATTGCTGGGCGTTCTGAGAAATTTACATTGAATTTTGCCAAAATTTGCCAGAATTTGTCGCCAAAAGTCGACACTTTGGCGCTGGTTACGGGGCACTGACGGCTCTGAGTGAAGTGCACTGTCATTACTGTCAATCAAAGCGAGTTCACGCAAAGTTAATTAATATTGTAATTACCTTAATACAACATAATTTATATGGTATAAACTTTATAGGCTCATGCACAAAGCATTTGATCACGTCGGAGTGAAGTACGCTTGCGCAATAGAGAAAGACTGTCATTTTAAAAAGCTTCCGTGTTATGAAGAAAACATGTTAAAAAGGGCGTTGATAATTACCCACAATGAGAAAAGAAGCCTTATTATACATATTGTAACTTACCATAGAAATTCTGAGTATATGCAGGTAAGATTATAATCTAAAACCATAATAGTTTAATGCCAAGTTAAGTTGTCGAAATTGGACATAAATACTCCACCTTAGTTCAACGTAAATAATATTCAGTATGCTCAAATTTTTACAACAATAACATTAATTGTTCGTACGTACACGGACTCATTCACCATTCACATGTAACAGAACTGTTAAGATTTTAGGTTAAGAAAGCGCCCCGTAAGCAGTGCTTGGCGGAGTACGCCTGAACTGCACTTTTGCCCAGACCAGATAGAACTCGCTTTTCATTTAGATGGCCATGTATATGGGTATTCACCACAGATTTATCAAGTAGCTTCCCTGTAGAGAAAGAGGAATTGATATTAACTTAAGAGTGAGATGATAAATACACCCATTTAAAAAGCATTGCACATCCTATGTCACATGACATAGGCTTCTAGTGACATCCTTGTCGGATACATGAGCCAAAATTACTCACAGATATTCGCTATTGCACTCACATGCTGATATCAATCGAGAATGCAGGAAACATAAGGCACTGTCTATCTACCCTGTACCAGATCATTGGTATTCACCAACTTCCAAGATTAGAAAATTATTGGAGTAGTGATCCTTGTCTTGGAGTAAAAAAAATTAAATATTTTCTTCATAAAACAACTTACCCTCGTGATAAACCATGAACCCAATTTCGGAGGTGATGAGTTCAAAAAGATTCAAGAAAATAACGGAGTCACTTCATCTCAATGATAATACAAGATGCCTTAACCGCGAGAGTCCTGATTATGACAAACTCTATAAAGTAAAGCCTATTATGGATCACATAAATGTTAGATGTTCCAAAGTGTATGAATATTCTTCGTTTCTAGCGGTAGATGAGTCCATGATACCGTTCAAAGGACGCTCCAGTTTCAAACAATATATGCCACTAAAGCCCGTCAAACGTGGATATAAAGTTTGGTGTTTAGCTGATTCTAAAACAGGTTTTGCTTTGAAATTTGAAATTTATACTGGTAAGTCGGATCGAAAGATCACAGGATTGAAAAAACGCATGGAATTGGGTCTGGGGGAAAAAGTGGTTTTAGAGTTGACAAGTTTTCTCAAAAATGAAAAGTATTTGATAGCCTTTGACAACTTTTTACAGAAGAAGCTTTTGAAGAAGGGACTTTATAGTGTTGGAACTGTCAGAACAAATAGAATCAACTTTCCTGATATGATGAGGAAAAAAGATAATCTCAAAAGAGGTGAATTTATGTTTAGTTTCTGTAGTGTAGTGAATGCAGTGAAATGGCAAGATAATAAACCTGTAACATTTCTTACAACCGCAATTTCTCCAAAAACCACAACAACAGTCAAGAGAACTAACAAAAATGGTAGCAAAGAAGTAGTAGGGACACTACTAGTAGTAGTATCGACACATGCGAACAGCATGTCACGGTAAACGTTTGAAATTAAATAAAGCCGGTCCATCCAAAGTTCTTGACCCCGTGAACGTTGTGAAATGTGATGTGTGCGAAATATACGTTAACAGAAAGTGTTTGTCGGCACACCTACGTAGTAATTCACATAAAAGCAATGCTTTTGTAATTGTTGATAATGGTGTAGAAAAGATAGCGGGTGCATTCGGTGATAAAATTGTTTCGTATCGTATCACGGAACCCTACAACTATGTGGACGTTAACGACTTTACGTGTAATATTTAAGAAAAAGTATTAACTTTGGTTCAGAGTATATTGGATATTCATAAAGCGTTAAAATGGAATGTGGAAATTTTCGGAGTGTATTTCTTGGATTCTAAACAAAGTACCGAGATAAAATCTTTCAATACCAAAAATAAAATAACTTGTTTTGGAACGGATATACAGGGTATCCCAAGTTGAGTGGCCTATTAAAAGTTGAATATACAAAAATTCTGAAAATTAGTACACTGCCCTAAGTGAAAGCGATCTTTCAGACTAAAATATTTTAACTTTTATATCACTTTCGGTTATACCGGAAGTCGCCGTTAACTTTCTTATTTTAAATGGAATGCTATACTTTTTATTACAAATTCTGTATTATTGTAAATAAAAAAATGTTAAGGCTTCCCTATACCTAAATGTAACCGATTTTGAGATATCTTCAAATTTATTTAAAAAATTGTTTTGGTGACCTTTTATTTAAGACAATGTACTTACGCCAATTTTAAAGATTCAAGTGACATGTCGTTTAAAAGTATAATGTTCAGACTTTCAAATCATATCCTAATTATCGTTAAAAAATTCATAGGGTGGTCACAATATGGTGTCGAAGATCACTATGTTTAACTGCCCAAAACTCAGTTTTCGTAAATGGAACACCCTGTATATTTTTATATCATGAGATACAAAATCAAATTCTACATCGATTGATATTAGCATTCCCTATACCTATATCTTTTAGTTTTCTTGTTATTAATAATTGTTTATTTTATTCTGTTAATTAATGGAATGAATCCACTTATTCGTAGCAAGCTTTGAAAAAAGAAGCAGATATTGAACTGTTACTTTTTAAGAAATAAATAATTGCTAACCATAACATTATTTTGACATACATCATAGAATAAAGCTATTAGTTAAATACCTAACGTAAGTTTACCATTTTCATAAACGAGCGTCTTTAAAAATTAAGCATGTTTTGAAAAACAATTTTTTTGTCAATTTAACGTTTTTATTAAACAACAAAAGCAATACTCTTACAATTGGTAAAGTGGTACAAATAATAATGAATAATTTTATTTATTCTAATAAACAGTTTATTTTACATTCAAGGAGAGTGCAATAAAATGGTTACGAGAATGAGCAGAAAATTTTATGAAAAGTATCCGCAGTTACCGGCAATGACAGAAAAAAATATAGAAGATTTGAACGTATTTTTTAAGAAATGGCACCATCTGACCAAAGAAAACTTCAATGGCAATGAAGCAAATGAAATATCTGTATTAGCAATCGTCGAAACTTATTTATTTATTTCTATTTATCTGATAATGGTATAAGTCAATAAATATTTTTATTTTGTCGACACTTACTGCGAGAAATTTCGATAATTCCAGAAAAATAAGCTGTTATAATAAACAATTATTGATAACAAGGAAACTAAAAGAAATAGGTATAGGGAATGCTAATATCAATCGATGTAGAATTTGATTCTGTATCTCATGATGTAAAAATAAACAGGGTATTCCATTTACGAAAATTGAGTTTTGGGCAGTTAAACATAATGACTTTCCACACTATATTGTGACCACCCTATGAATTTTTCAGGGATAATTACGATATGATTTGAAAGTCTGAACATTATACTTTTAAACGACATGTCATTTCAATCACTTAAATTTGAAATTGGCGTAAATACATTGTCTTAAATGCAAGGTCACCAAAACAATTTTTTAAATAAATTTGAAGATATCTCAAAATCGATTACATTTAGGTATAGTGAAGCCTTAACATTTCTTATTTAAAACAATGTGTAGAATCAGAATTTGTAATAAAAAGTATAGCATTCTATTTAAAATAAGAAAGTTAACAGCGACTTCCGGTATAACCGGAAGTGATATAGAAGTGAATATATTTTAATCTCAAAGATCGTTTTCCCTTAGGGCAGTGTACTAATTTTCAGAATTTTTGTATATTCCCTTCCCCGAAAACTTTTAATAGGCCACTCTATTTGGGAGACCCTGTATATAATATACAGGCTGTTACAAATTCGAGGCTCACCATTGGGATCTCGGAAACGGTAAGAGATACGAAGTCGGTTAAATTGGGGCAAAGTTGCGTATTTTGGTGCTGAACAATAATCCGTTCTGAAAAATCTTCTACGTTTTGTAGTTTTTGAAATATTTCAAAAAAACAAGAAAACGTAATTTTCTTTTTTATTTTTTCCTGAAGTTATTGTTGCAGGGATCATAACAAAATTAATACATTCTACAGGCACTCTTTACGACGATATCATTAGATTTTACTTAAAATGTTTCGTCTCGTCGTGACCATCATCAACTTCATTTTTTCTTATGGGTGCTACATTGGGTTTTAATACCAATGAATAGATCTATTTTTTCTGATGCTTTTCTGTATATCACACATCCCTATTTATTAATTTGAAACAGCTGGAAATGCAAGAAATTGTTGAAAAATAACACTGCAAAGAAAAACATGGTATGCAGTGAAAACAAAAACCAAAAAAGTTTGATATACCTTCGGAGTTTTATTTCGTCTATCACAAAAGCAGATTTTTGAAAAATTTTTAGATATAAAAATGAATGATGTGAATCCAAGAAAGACGTACATTTTTAAAACGTATTGTGCTAACAACAACAATTTAGTAATAGCAAGAGAAATTTACTTCCAACAATGACGATGACGCAGTATTTAATTAATTTCGTAATTAAATTATACATTTTGATGATTAAAGCAAGAAAATATCACAAGAAATTATATATTTAAAAATCTCTCATTCTTATAAATTTAAAAATGTATTGTGCTAACAACAATTTAGTAATAGCAAGAGAAATTTACTTCCAATAATACCCAGAAAGATGCCATCCACACAGAACAATGTTATTAAGTTAGATAGAAACATTGCACTTTATGGATATTTTCGTAAAGCTCGAAGGACGTATCGAGATCGCCTTAATGATGATGAGAATGAAGAATTATTAGTAGAGGTAGTTTGTACTTGACGTTTCAAAATCGTTGTCATTTGTCATTGTTTTCATGGCCAGGTAGATTACATAAAAATAGTTACTTATAAAATGTATAAAATTATGAGACTACAAGAGAGAATGTTTCTTCGAGCAGTAATATCTTTTAAGATACGAGTTTTCTAAAGACATACATAATTTAATTTGATATTTTCTTGCTTTAATAATAATAATGTATAATTTAATTACAAATCTAATCAACTATTGTTTTGTAGTTGTCTTTCTGGATATTGTTAGAAGGAAATTTCGCTCGTTATTACTGAATTGTTGTTGTTAAGACCCCAATAAATTTTTAAATTTACGTCATTCTTGGATTCAAAAACATTCATTTTTAGATCTAAAAATTTTACTAAAATCAGCTCTTGTGATACACGAAATAAAACTCCGAAGGTATATCAAACTTTTTTGGTTTTTGTTTTCACTGCATACCATGTTTTTCTTTGCAGTGTTATTTTCGACAATTTCTTGCATTTCCAGCTGTTTCAAATTATTAAATAGAGATGTGTGATATATGGAAAAGCATCAGAAAAAATAGATCTATTCAATGGTATTAAAACCCAATGTAGCGCCCATAAGAAAAAATGAAGTTGATGATGATCAGAACGAGACGAAACGTTTTAAGTAAAATCTAATGATATCATCATAAAGAGTTTAAAAAAGTGCCTGTAGAATGTATTAATTTTATTATGATCCCTGCAATAATAACTTCAGGAAAAAATAAAAAAGAAAATTACGTTTTCTGATTTTTTTGAAATATTTCAAAAACTACAAAACGTAGAAGATTTTTCAGAACGGATTATTATTCAGCACCAAAATACGCAACTTTGCCCCAATTTAACCGACTTCGTATCTCTTACCGTTTCCGAGATCCCAATGGTGAGCCTCGAATTTGTAACAGCCTGTATATCGGGACTTCGTGAACGAAATTCATGCTAAAATGTCAGAGTTTCAGGAGCGAGATTCAGGTAAAGAAAGTAATTAATACATTCTTTTGGAATAATGTATAATGTTGTAAATATTGTTGCAGGGTGGACTTTGTGCAGAATTTTGTATATGGAAGTCAACATTAATAAATATAATCCTTTGAGAGCATCCAGCTTCATGTCATTACCGGCTTCAATAAGTGCGAAAAAAGCAGTCATAAACGTTAGAAATAATGACAACGCTTGTTTTGCCTGGGCGATAACATCAGCGATGTGTCAACCGACAGGTCTTCCTCAAAGGATATCTTCGTATCCCCATTATAGCACGGTAGCAGATTTCACAGATTTAGAATTTCCACTGAAAGTTTGTGATGTGAAAAAATTTGAAAGTCAGAACAATATTTCTATAAATGTTTATGGACTTGCTTCCCATTATAACGGTAACGTTATAGTCTATGAAGTTGTAGGACCGCTACATTTTACTAAAAATCGAAAAGATATTCATATAAATTTGTTATTGGTTGATGACGGTAACGAAAATACTCACTATCGTTGGATTAAAAATTTATCGCGTTTAGTGTCAAAACAGACGTCACACCACGGTCACGAGAAATATATTTGTGAAGGATGTTTAATATACTTTCCATGTGTAGAAAAATTGCAACGACACAAAAGAGAAGATTGAAAAATTATCGAAACAATTTTACCATCAGCAGAGTTAAAAATAATTAAATATGGTGAATCTATCCCATGTCACATTCATGTCATATTTGTGAAAGAGCAATATTGGATGTTAAGGAAAAAGTCCGTGACCATGAACATTTAACTGGAGCGTTTAGAGGAGCTGCTCATTCGGTGTGTAATGTTAATTTTAAAATACCAAAATTCATTCCAGTTTTCTTTCATAATCTTTCTAATTATTTTTAATATTCATTTATTTGTGAAGACGATGGCATTAGAAGGAGAGGACGTTGATGTGATCGCACAAAATAAAGAAAAATATATATCTTTTTCGAAATTAATACACCTAGGGGATAAGATAGATTGTAAAGGAAAAAAGCGCAAAGTCTATTTCAAAATAAGATTTGTAGATTCTTTTCATTTCATGTAATCGTCTTTGGAAAAATTAGGCTCATACTTGGAAGATTGGCAATGTAGGGAAATTAGGAAATATTTCAATGATGATGAAATGTTTAAATTAGTACGGCAAAAAGGGGTTTTTCCATATTGTTTTATTAACTCATTCGAGAAATTAGATTATCCCACCTTACCTTCTAGAGAAGAATTTTATGATGAACACATTAGTGATGAAGATTATGAAAGAGCACAGCGCGTTTGGAATTTATTTAATTGTAAAAGTATGGGTGATTACAGCGATATATATGTAACATCAAATATTTTATTATTAGCAGCTGAAATTTCCTTGCATGCTAAATTCTTTCCACATTTTTTGTTTTAATGTTCTATTAAAGCGTTCAACTATCCAACTTTTTAAATTAGAATATGTGCTGTAGTGATTAATTTTATACTTCTTCATTAAATCTTGAAAGTCTGCATTGTAAAATTCCTTTCCGTTATCTGTTTGCAGATTTCTCGGTATAGAATTTCTACCTTCAGATAAGATTGTTTGAAAAGCTTTGGTTACTTCTTTACCTGTCTTGTTTTTTAATGCTATTCCCCAAACAAATTTAGAAAATGTGTTGATCACAGCCAGAATGTACTTGTATCCTTTGTTTATCTTTGAATAAGGAAGCATTTCAATTAAATCTGCTTGGAAGAGATCTCTGAGACCTTTTATTATAACTCGACGACGGCGAAAGTTTTTCCTTGCTGGTTTGTGCAGTTCATCGACAACATCACGTTTTACAGCCGATGATAGATTAGACATTTTCAGTTAGAACTCGTTTCCTTATAATGAATTCAACAAATAATGTAGTTGCATAAACTACAGCTGTGCAAGAAAACGAGATTTTATCTCCCACATTCAACGTTCTTCCAATTAAAGTATCAGTACAATTTATACCGTTGATATATACTTCCCTGTTCCAAGGTTTATGAAAAATTACTTTTTTAACCACGCAAGTTTCTTGAATCGTATACGTCGTTTGATTACCTTTATTTGAAATAATAAATTCGCCATGGTCATTTATCTGGTAACCTCGAAAGTCTAATAATAATGTTTCGTAAAATAATTGTCTAGAAACAATATGCTTGAGAAGTGTATGTTTAGTAATGTGTCTTCCAAACTTATCAATGGTCATGGGGAACTGACCAACAAAGACGTGAAACTGAACAACGACCTCTATATCGTTCAGCTAAATACTTTACGAAATAATTTTGGCTTCTTTCAATAATAGCTACAATCTCATTGGTATGTTCTGTATGACCTGCAGATTCTGATGCTTTCAATAAACGTAATCGTTCTACTAATTCATTAGCATTATCCCAGTATTGATACTGTGTACAACTGTTAGATATAAGTTCTTTTTCTAAAGCTCCACCTGTTTTCCAGCTTCGAAACGTTTGGTGGTTTTCCCTGCATTATTGGTTTTATAATATGCGTATACTTATATCCTCTACTTGCAGATATTCGCTCAGAAGAATCATAATTTACTTTAAGTGCATGAGTTCTTCTCAATAGACTATAGAGATAAGTCACGTACATCGTGAAATGTAAATTTCTCAGGAGCTTTCTTAAAAATCAGTTCATATAAACCTTTTGTACCTTTATATGTTAAGTCTCCTATTACAAGATCACGACCATCAAACGCAACTTCCGCGGTACCAATAAACAATTTCCCATCATGTTTTCTTATACCGTATTTGGTGTCAAATTCATTTTCCACATCAACATTAAATCGTGTAATATAATCACGTGGTAACGGATCAATTTGTTGTAAAGCAGCCTGTACCTCTGGTGATTGTAATTTAGATTATAGTATTGATTTCCGTTCTTGTAAAAGAGTACGAGCATGAGCTTCGGATTCGTCTAAAGGGACACTACTGCTATCTGTATGAAACTCTTCAGCTTCTTCATAAGCAGATTTTGATGGTGGAGATTCAGGTTCTCCATGAGAGATGTCGTGAATTTCTTCTTCTTCTAAGATGGAAGGTTGTTTCTTTCCAATTTCACGACCAACTGGTGTTGAAGTACTCACGTCGTGCTTTTCTGACCATGTAATTTGTGATGAAGGATCAGATTTTAATTTATAAAGAGGTCTTTTTCGTATGAAAGAACTTTTCGGGTCCCCTTTAAAGCCTTTTTCTCTGGCTTCGTACGATTGTTGCTCTTCTTTTGTAGGTAAAATACTGCGAATAACATCTACCTTATTGACAATATCTCTTAGTGGTTCCACAATAGGTGAATAAGTCGCCTGAAGGTATTTTTTTGATTGCTCAATATGTTTTGATCGTTCGATATTGGATTTAAGTGTTTTTAATTTAGTACGCAAACTTTCACGTGCAGTAGCTAATTCAGCTTTAAGTTTATTACTCATAGCGCATCCGTTTCCTTTAACGCCTTTTACAACACTGAAGAACAATGTTAAAATGTAGTGGTTTTAAAGGTTTATATAATTGTCGAATCCTTTACGATATCTACCTCCGTTGATAGTACAGTCAGTATCAATAACTAAAAAACCAAAGGGTTCCTTCCAACAAGCGTAGCATATATCACGAAACTGGTCAAAGGTCATGTCTCCATACACATGGTCATCAAATACATGCTTTAGATTTGTAGAATCTTGCCGAAATAACACTAAGAAATTACAATTATCACGAATCATTTGTTTTGGAATTGCACTATAAGTTTGACTTAAATAGAAACAATCGACATTTTTATGGCGTCCAAAAGAGAAGTATTCTTTAATTACATTTTGTGTAGTACATTGAACGTCATCAAAAACAACAACTGAATATTCTTTCACATTTGCAGGGGATACCATCTTATTTCCGGCACTGTTGGCAGCAAATGTCTCAGAAAGTTATACTTTCTTGAGATAAGGTCTTACAACAAATGTATAAATTTTTGAAACGCAGCCCATTAGCATTTACCAACAAAGACACTATCAAATTACTTTTACCACTTCCACTTTTACCACTGATTATGGCACGTTTAGTTGATCCTCCGAAAAGAGCACTGTGGTGTTTAAAGTTTTCGTTTATGATCACATCATTAAAATTTTGTATAGGTAACTTTAGAGACTGTTGTTTAAACTTCATATTTCTAATACAGTACTTTTCTGAAACGGTACTTTCACTCTTTACCAAATGCGACACTCTATTATTATGTTGTAATTATTAATATCATCTACTATTTATAGTAAAAATGCGTGTTGTAAGAAATTATTTATTTAAAAACTATAAATAACTTAAACTAACAGAGCCTCCACCGTAGTCTCGCCCAACCGACAGGGCGATCTACCGCTCTAATCTAATCTGGATCACTCTAGAACTTATTCCGGCCAATATATTGCCGTAAGGGGGTGTTGCGGCCTTCGAAATCTCTTCTCCATTCAAGTTCTAAAGTGATCCAGTTTACTGTCAATCTTCACTGTAAAAGTAATGTTATTAAAACTGTTGAAAAAATGTAATAATAAAAAAAAAACATATCCATGACTCATCCATCTCGGTGGATGATGGTGCAGCCTCCACTTCCACCTGCACCTACACAGTCTTCGCCGCTGGTGCAGGGAAGAGCGGCTCTGGCTGCGGCCCAACACAGGCGGCGCAAACACCCCTCGCTTTATTCTCCTCAAACGAATACGTTGAGGCGCCGCCACTTGCTGCTCCGGCGGTCGCCATTCCGGCGTCGCCGTCAGCGGTGTTGGGGTGTAAGATGGTGAGACGGGTGAGAACTGCGGAAACCCAATCGATGAATAGTTTATCGTTGCGGTTTCCGCGTTCAGTAGTGTTCCATCTGTTAATTGGATGAGTACAAAAATAAGTACAAAAATAATATACCTGTAAACTGTAAAACTAAAAATAATTGACTCACTTTCAATTCCACCTGCTCTAAGAAAATGGATTTAACTGTTGGACCATTATTGGGTGAAGACATCTGTAAAGTGAATAACATTACTAATACAGATGTCTTATTAGGTATACTTTATACCTAATCTATCTCTTGTTCAATATTTTTACCTTATCTATCTCTTGTTCAATATTTTCCCAACTTCATTTGAAGAACAAACCATTGAACAACTAAACACAGACATATCTACCTTAAGAATTATCATAAAGTAGATATGTCTGCGGCAAGATTATGAAATAAATCTTGGATCAGACTCAGATGGTCGTGTACAAGCGAAATTTTATCGTATTGTTCGCTCAAAGCCCTGTCAGTTGGAGACCTTAGGCGAACTATACGCATAATCTCTTCGCATGTTTCTAACTCGTCCGTGACTTTTCTAAGATTTCTCTCACCCTGTAAACAATAATTCCTTACTTCAGGCATTATTCCATCATAATAATTTTGGACTGCTGTTGAGATAACTAGATAAATTGGAAAAGGGTTCTTGTAAAGGAATAGAGGGTAAGGTGTTACAGCTCATTTCTTTCATTCCTGTTCTGAATACCCCCTGTATATGCATCGCCACCGCCCAGCCTTCATTTCTGTTCCAAACACGCCCTGTATATGCGAAATTCGACGTGTCGGATCATTCCTTGGACCGCGTCGTTGTACACATTGCAGTCAGTGTAGGAATACCCGTATTTCGCCGGCGTAATTTTCTTAAACTTTCGTTTTAGCATATTTCTATTAACAGGACCTTCATTTATTTAAACAAATTCATTTTATATAGTTAATCCCTCCTTAATTGAGTTCAAAATCGCGTGTATGTGAGGAATTGAACGAATTATAGCGAAGTTCTACTTCTGGACGCGTATTATGCGTGACCTTTGTCCTTTCAGCCGATTGGTTCCCGCTATTACTAAGAAAGTTCCACGGAGGAAGGAATAGACGGTGTCTCGCTTGTTTAGAATCCTTCTTTGTTTGTCAAACGAGAAATGTTGCACCATTGTCAGAACGAAACTTGCTGTCTCTTGGGTCACACTCTCTTTTCGTAAATATTTTTATGTGTGCGTGCCATTACATCGAAGGGATGTTAGTGCATATCTACGGCTAATTGCCGACTCTGATTAGACCCAGGTGTAAGACAGGAAAACCGCGTATCCCGTGGGTGTCACAGCTTCGCAATAGACCGAGGTAAGTTCCATACGCAGCAACTCTCGGTTTGACTTACGTGTTCGTTTTATTTCATTTCTTATAGGCTTTTCTCGTGAGCTTTTAGCGTGAGCTTTTAGCGTAAGCTTTTATCGTGAGCTTTTATCAAAAGCTATCATCAATCGTAGGCTTTAATCTGGAACCTACATCAAGAGGTATTTCTCGTTGGGTGCATCGCGAATTACGGCGGTGAAGGCTCCCTCCCTCGCCCCTCTACGCGGAAGCCGGCACATTACAAAGTGCCGCGGCGGCATCGCCGCAAAGACACCGACAAACACGCCGAACATCAAAGGAATAAAGGTCGGAGCGTTTTGATTTCTTTTCGCAGTTTTGAGCGATATTTCGCGGATTTTATTTCGGATCCATTGCTTTAATTTTGTCGCAATAAAACTTGCAACTTATTGCATTCTCTTGCATTTGGTGGCATTAGTGACGATTTGAATTATTTTAAGATAGATATGTAGCGATTTCGGATCCGAAAAGTTAGGTAATAACGTATTATGTCTATGGTCTTGTTGTGTACTTAGATCGATCGACTTGCGTTGAATTTGTTTTATTTTATTTTTATTTGTGTTTCTAGCAATAAAAGTGTTCATGTTTTGGACGTAACGTGTTTTCATAATTTTTCACGCGATCCCTTTCACAAAAAAATTAAGTGGCGCCTGTTTTGGTTTGGCCTTCGCGTTTTGGTTAGAGAACCCCCCCCCCCCCGTCCCACTGTGCTGGCTGGCAACATTGGAGTAAAGTTTCGCTCCAATGTAAAACTTCTGCCTATCTACGCAGGTAGGTAGCAAAGGGTTCTTGTAAAGGAATAGAGGGTAAGGGTTCTTGTAAAGGAATAGAGGGTGCTAAGGGTTCTTGTGAAGGAATAGAGGGTGCTGGTGCTTGTGAAGGAACTGGTTGTAAAAAAACGGTAGATGTAAGTGGTTCTGAAGAAACGATAGGTGTAGACATTCGGGGCTGCAGTGGTTGTGCTGGCATTTGAGGTTGAGGGGGTGGTTGAATCTGAATATTGGAAATAATGTTAACAAATTTTGATGAATTAATATTATCCCCAATAGGTGATTGAGCTGGTGATAATTGAGATATCTCCATTGATCGGTCTGATATATTAATTATCTCAGAATCACCAGATTCATTAGGATTTAGCGGAATATTATCTGCAACAACTCGAAGTTGCGACTGACCTAACAACTCTGCACCAGACTTTTGCTTAGACAAAAACATTGAGTCTGAGTCATTTTGCGGCGAACGTAAAGATGAAAGGAGAGCTGCTCTTCGATTAACAATCCTAGTCATCCTTTGTTGACGCCTAAATAACGCATACTCACGTTTAGGCAACCACAAACTTTCAGCGGTCCTTAGATGAGAAGATTGACTACCTCGCGTACATCTGGGTTCACGAGAAAGAGAAAGAATGTGATAAAGTTCAGAAATAGAAGCAGGTGCAGGTGTAGAAATAAGTGCAGCTTTAGAAATACGAGCAGGTTTAGAAATAGGAGCAGGTTTAGAAATAGGAGCAGGTTTAGAAATAGGAGCAGGTTTAGAAATAGGAGTAGGTTTAGCACCAGCAACTTTAGAAACGACAGATTTTGCGGTGGACGCGGTGGCGGTGCAAGTAACGATAGGAGTAACTATTGATTATTGGGAAACTAGTGAAAGGGATTGAGTGGGCTTAAGAACTGATTAGATAGGTTTAAGAAAAGATGAAGTAAGGGGTTGTGCGGGTTGAACGGAAACTGCTTGAAGTGGCTTTGAAGGAATAATTATAAATTGAGGATGAAGGGGTTGTGTTTGAAGCGAAGGGGTTGAGTTTGAAGCGGAATTTGAGTTTGAAGGGGTTGTGTTTGAAGCGGAAGGAGTTGAATTTGAAAAGAAGTAGACGAGGTTACTAAATTATTTTGTTGAACCGGTTGAATTTGAAAAGAAATATTCGGCGTTAGTAAATTATTTTGACTTAAACGATCAATCTCGTCACCAAGTTCGTTCAAGGCAGAATCAACTGCACCTTCCTGGAGGAAGTAGGCATTGTCACTGTCATTCCACCAGGATGCCACAGCATTTGTCTGAGTAGTAACTGCACTCTGAGAAGTTTCTGGAAGTGCAGAAACCACGCTAGTAGTAATTGAAGTTGAAGATTAGTATCTTGCAAATATTGTTGTAAAATTGAACGTTCTTCATTTCCGCCGCCAATATTCGACATTACTGTTATGTAAAAACACGGGATGCATTAAAACATATCATTTTAGTAATCGTATATAAAAAATACAAAAATACTCACTATTAGATTGTAGATAAAAAGAGAAAGATTTTAATGACAATGTTAGATCTACGACAAGAAACAAAAACATTATTAAATTAAGGAACAAAAACAGTATTAAATTGTATTATATTCAATTGTATAAAGAATGAACAGCATTATATTATGATAAGTAATAAAGAATTAAAAGAGGACTTACCAGTACTGTTGTAGAAAGCACTTATGATGTTAACTGAACGGAAAACTTCTTATATACCCGAAAAGTGAACGTTAAACCTTCAGAAATGATGTAATGGGGATTGTTTCATATTTGTAGGAATTGTTTAACATTTGTAATATCTAAAGGTTACATAAATGATGCAATAGGAAATTTGTATCTTGTATTTCAATAATATCTAAAGGTTACATACCAGACGGGTGTGGGAATTTTTATGACATCCTGTTTCCAAGGCAAAATAGTAGTAGACTGGACAAGGTAAAATGGGAGGAGACTGGACAAGGTAAAATGGGAGGAGACTGGGCAAGGTAAAATGGGAGGAGACTGGGCAAGGTAAAATGCGAGGAGACTGGGCAAGGTAAAATGGGAGGAGACTGGGCAAGGTAAAATGGGAGGAGACTGATCAAGGTTTAGTGGGTGGAGCCCCTCCCCCCCAAGTGCCACCACCATACCGGTTCTGAAGGGAGGGGGTGAGAATAAAAGAGGGTGACAGACAAATGGGGTGAGAAATTCGGGAACATGAGTTAATGAATGGAAGGAGAAAGAAAAGAATCAGTCATAAGTCAGCAACTCATATGTACATATTGTAGTGTTGCTTTTATTTGCAGATGTGGTAAGTATTGAATTTGTCTATTTTCTCTTTTATTTTAATCTTGATATCACATCCACTACACAATTATGTAGTCTAGTAGTCTTATATGAATTCTATTTTATAATGTCAAAGTGACATTTCAGGGTGGGAACTCTCAATGTCAGTTACAATGCAGTTATTTATTATAATTTTGAAGAAAATTCTTTTGAAGATAAATTAGTGAGTAATTTAATTGTTTAATTTTATAATGTATATATAAAATTCTAAAGAAGCACAGGTAATTTCTTATTTTCCAAGTGTTGCTACCTGTTACGCCCTATTGCGAAACAAACGATAAAATTCCTATGATACTTTAGAATTTTGTAACGTTTAGATGTTGTGTGATGTTGAATTAGAATTCTTATTATTACAGATGGAGTCTTATTTGCCAAGTGTTACTACCTGTTACGCCCTATCGCGAAACAAACAATAACTCTTCTATAATAACGAGGATTCTTTGTAGATGTGTGTTGATAGTTCAAGTGATTGATGAATGACAAGGTGTATTATATGTAGTGTATTTTTTTATTTCCAAAAGAATTTCTTTAAATCAAAACAAACTTACTTCAGCGTTACGCTGTGAGACATCCCTGGACAATGGTTTGATTAAATTTTATTAATGAATTCAAAAATTGAAATTTTTGAAAGGTATATTTTCTGTTTATTTATAATAGCAAAATTTTTGATGTTTATGGTTTTGTTTCTATTGAAAGATTAACGTTTTGTGCACATATCCTCCCCATTACACCTCGGTTTGTTTATTCTCTTTGGTGATCAACCCCTCCATTTTATTTATAATTACTTCACTCAATTTGACAGTTCTTTTACACAAAACGTCAATCTGACAGATAACTTAAATATTTCAAACTTCAAAGTAAACTAAGTAAGTATTCTATTAACATTTCAATAAAATCTTAAATTAATTAACGTTCTTAAACATAATAACCTAAATATTTGAATGATAACAAGTTTTTAATTTATAGAACGCTGCATCCTGAAATATGCTCATTTTTTCATCTTGTGAAACATTGTTGTTTTTGGGAATGTTATGAAGAAACTTGCTTTTTTTTTAGAATTTCGTACTTTTGGAATATGTTGGATGAAGAATGCTGCAGTTTGGAAAGTTTTATAAGATGTGAAGTTTGTTGGAAACAGCATACGATGAATAAATTTCTGGACAAAGGTAAATATCACTGCATGATGTAATAACATGTGTTTTTTTAAAAATGCCATAAAGGTTGGCCATGAAAATTAAAACTCATGTCGTAGCTTGGCATCTAACACATGCCAAATCTGAAAATTTAAAGTAAATGAATGGAGCTAAGACATGAATTTTCTTTTCCACAGCCACCCCTTATGGCATTTTAAAAAAAACACATAGTATTTATGTACTCATATTTACTCATAATAACTCATACAATAAGAAGTGTTTTTATTAAAAAGTGTTTATGTGTGAATAAACAAACATTACAAAAGAGACTAAAAACATGGTCGGGTATGTTACCTTTAGATGCTATTAAAAATATCTTCCTTTCTTCTCTTCTTTACATAGTACTAAATGTAACTTTGTTAGATCGGAAACAAAAAAAAAACAGTATTATACTACGTGTTTTTTTAAAATGTCATAAGGGGTGGCTGTGGAAAAGAAAATTCATGTCTTAGCTCCATTCATATACTTTAAATGGTTAGTTTTGACATGTGTTAAATGGTAAGCAACCTTTATAACATTTAAAAAATACATCGTATTATATTAATAAAGAATCTCACCTATCTGCACGATTGTAGGAGTACTTGTGAAGAGGTTGGCTACTGCTTTCATTTTGATTTTAACACAGACGTGATTCTGTTTTTATAGAAAAAGTGAAGGTAAACTTCCCTAAACTTTTCGCTAAATTGACAGCGAAATGTTAATGAGATGAAATGATGTTATGCATTTTAAAAACTTTATATTCATTGTATCGTATAAAAATCACGTACTACTGTAAACCATTCGATCAATTATTCAGGCGCGTTGAAAGTAAAAATGTTAGGCTTTACGAGCTTTTTACCGGTGTATCGAAATGTTTCTTAATAAAAAATTATTAACATTAGAAATGAATTTGTCGATGGTAAAGAGTGAGATGGAGCTCCAGAGAGAGAGAGACGGAGACAACGTAGTTCGGGCGTCCGTCCGCCAGATGCCTCCGGCGCTGCTGCTGCTATTTTCGTTAGTTCGGAAATTGTCCGCCAGATGGCAGTGGCGCTGCGTCGTCGGAGCATTAGTTCGGGAATTGTCCGTCGGGTGTCGCCACCGGCGCTTCGCTGCGGAATTTTTTCCTCCGTCCGGAGAGAGATTCGAACCCGTTCCTCGGCGTTCCTGAGCCGTCCACCTAAGCCGCTCGGCCGTTGAGTCAGTTGTTCGTATCCGTTCGAGACGTGTAATATTAACGACGCGACGTGCGGCGAATGATGTCCTTATTTTTTTCGTCGAACACGGATGCGATGTTGGTTGCGTCATTTTTTTTCCTCCGTCCGGAGAGAGATTCGAACCCGTTCCTCGGCGTTCCTGAGCCGTCCACCTAAGCCGCTCGGCCGTTGAGTCAGTTGTTCGTATCCGTTCGAGACGTGTAATATTAACGACGCGCGGCGAGAAGAATGTCGTTTTATTTTTCGTCGAACACGGATGCGATGTTGGTTGCATCTGGCGGTCTGACGAATTGCGAAAGGACGATCGCCGGCGTCCATCTCGGAGACGTCGCGTCGGTAGGTTTCTAAGATATAGATCGCTGCACGCAGAGCGGCGGCGGCAATTTCGAAAAAATGGGTCCTCGGGGCGTGCGCATTTCCGCGAGCAGAGGCGGACGAAAACGATTCCGACGTGCGTATTAAAAAATAAAAGATGCGTTTTCCTTACGTATGTAGTTTATTACTATGAAAAAAACTTATATTCATAACTTGATAATAAACATTTACAAATTACATTTGCGTTAGTCATGGAACAAATACTGTAATTGTTTGTGTGATGCAGGCAAGATGAATTTCTTTTGTTTAAATTCGGACAGTCAGGATCGGATTCCAGGTTTACGATTTCTATCGCTGGTAAATGCTCTTGGAGGAAATTTGCTTTTTGGTGACCTTTTACGTAGATTCGCTGATATCCGTGTGTAAGTGGATGAAGAATATTCTTCACTTATCTGTAAGGAATGTAACCGTCAGCGTAGCGCAGGTAATGACAGTTATTTTCCAGCCAAATAATTTGTCTTTTATGTTCCTTTTTTAATTTATTGAAAGGAACGTCGGGTGGGCCGAATACGAAATGTGCTTCACCACACGCGTCTCTGATTGCCAATTCTTTTACCACAAAACGTTCCAATTGGAATCCTTCTATATCAATAACTAGCGATTTTACGTTTGCTTCTTTCTTGTACAATGCGTGCTTCCGGAGTAGAATAGGATCGAGAATTTTCGATAATTTCTTAATACGTTCACGGAAACGGATTCTGTCGCGTGCGTTTTGCATGCAGTTATTGTCTTGCTCTTCTTCTTCATCATCATTCGCGTTAAATTCTATTACAACGGCCGGTTCTTTGGCAAATGTTACGTTTTTCTTCATAATTTCGCGTACACTCACTCGATGAAGCAAACGCAAAGACTGAGCGAGAAAATGCACTCGGCTTCCTTTAATTTAGAGTGGAGGGGAAAATAAAAGCACTCATTGTTTAAAAAAATATATTTCAGATAATTAAATACATAAAGTACTATATATTTTGTTTAAATTATATCTCTAACTATATTCGTTGCAGGGTTATATTCAACGATCTTGTCGTGGATAATTAGACAGTATGCGACCATATCCGCCTTAAATTCCTGTTCGCTCTCTAATTCTAATTTAATGTCGACAGTCGAAGATTTTACGGACTCGTTCTGTTTCGAACAGTCTATAACGTAGAGAGCTTTCTTCTTGAACTCCGCCAGATTTAGAATCGGTTCGTTGCCACGTCCGTAATAACTGTTTTGAAAATCTGCGTACATCAGATAAGCAATGCCAAATTAATTTTTACTCATTTCGAGATTTAAATTTTTATGCGGATAACTTTCAGAATTGAGATGTAATTTAATATTTCGAATGTGTGCGTGATCAAATTCTGACGCGTTTTTAGTAGGTTTGTCTTTTCTAGCGTCTTGGAAAGCGACGATAACATACCTAGGTTTTTCAAAATTCGTAGACGTTCTTATTGGCCACACGTTATTAAGGGTTGGGCGCATGCTTGGTAATTCATGTGATTCCCATTGTCGATAAGGAATGAAAATAGAATTTGACTCTGGTAGAAACTGTAGCATTTTCAATTTCATCTCGTCATTGAGCGTAATGTGCGGCACGTGCCATTCGATTTTTTCTAAGCTTATGCTTGCCGTTTTCGTTCCCGTACTCATGTAACAATTATTGTCACTTCTGGAACGAAGTAATATTATTTCTTGTTTGGCGTTCATTATGATTTTCTTGTAGCCCTCGCAGAAGCCGAGCAGAAATTTTAACGGTATGCATGCCACAAATTTATCGTCTAATAAAATCGGATGCTGGTCCTGAAAGGGCACCCATCCGGCCACTTGTAATACTTTACTTTCCGCATCGTTATAGGATAGGTACGCCTTAATGGTAGTTGTCACGCCTACATTTCGAACTTTATCTATCTTCTTACCGTCGATTTCGTATCGGATCTCTTCAAAAAGGAACGAATAAGGGTTATTTGTCAGTCGACACTCGTCGGTACCTTCGTCGCTCGGCTTGAAAGTTCCCTCGATGTACAGATAACTTTCGTGCGGATAGGTGTAAATATCTTGATGATTGATTAAGATTCTCACTTCGTCGTTGTTGTTAAAATTCTTGTACGTCGGAGAATACCAGTGAAATTGCTTCTTAACGATAACTTCGTTGAAGTCGAGTCCTTCGGATAGATGCAACATTACCGTCGATATTTTTCACTTTATAGCCTAAACTTTGCAAGAATATATTGCTCGATGTTAATCTTTGGGGAGCTGTCTTCTGAATGATGAATTCTGCGGGCTTGTTTTGTATATTATTACTGCTACCGTTATTTTTGTCGTGGAAACGCAGGCCCATCACTTCACGTTTGCTTTTTCAATTCCAGACTGATTCGAACTTGTTCACCTCATAAATTTATCGACGATCCGTTCTGATCGAGTAAGGTAATGTTATCGATCTTGCGCACTCTTACAGGTAAATAGACAATGTTGCTGGGATTAATATTTGTGCTGTAACCGGGATCGACGGACGGTGAAAATTCAAAAACCGTATGCGACGTCTTTTCGTTGTAAAACGAATCGGTAGCAATGTTACACTCCACACGGATTGTCGTCACCTTTATAATTTCCACTGGTAAATCCGATTGATGTAATAGATTCGGTTCTAATATTTTCGGCGAGAAGCCCAACATTCGGCCTATCGAATCTGGTTTTTCAAAGTCGATCTTAAACATGCACTTAATTTCACATTTTAGCGTATTGTTGTTCGGTTTTAGCGAAAGCGTACCGTTTACCACTTCTTTCGCTCTTCAACGTTAGGCACAGTATTGTAGGTGTAAAGACTTAGTAATCCGATTTGATATTCGTAACGGGGATCCAGTTCGATAGGCGGGTAATAATTTGCCGAAAGTACGCTACTGTTGCCCACCAACGTGAACGTTCTCGACATGACTGCCCTCTTTATGTAAAAATTCCAAACATAGATGTCCACAATTGTTGGCGTTGATTTTCATCGCAGAAGTAACAGCAAGAGACGCTCTTCTAGCTTCTTGTCTGCCAAATGTCTGTTCGGTAAATCTTTGTACCTGGAGTACGCTTTGTCGTGTTCTTTGCAGGCTCGATCTAATTCGTTAATGCCGACGTCTCCGCGTTCCAAACGCTCTTTTAATTTCGTACCGGGTCCGCAGAATTGGTAACCTCCGGGTAGATGCAATTCGAACGGTAATTTATTGAAGAGAGAATTTAAGAGACCTGCACCACTACGCGCAGTCATTTGGTCTGAGAGACACTGCGGTCAACAGAAGCAGAAGTTAAATTTATGTACGGTCGTGTGTGCGCGCGTGTACGTGAAACATGCGAATTGTCAAGCAGGCGCATAAGCTTCCCGTAATGAACATGAATTTTTGTGTAAAGAGACAGAATTGAACCGTCATCCTTTATTACCCTCAACGATGAGATGTCTCGTCGCGGGAACGTCAAATTCTGGAAAAACCAACATCGCGATTTCTTTGATCGTCCATCCGAACGGTCTGTCCTTCGAAAATGTCTACGACTCCAAGTCCCTGTATCAACAGAAATATCGAGCGTTGGAGCAAATTTTAAGTGAAGTGAAAGAAGTAAACTACTTTGCGTTCAAGGACAACGAAGAAATACTGAATCCGGAATATGCAAAAAAGAATTCGGTTTTCATATTCGACGACGTTGCTTGCGATAAGCAGGATAAGATACGAGATTACTTTAGCATGGGTCGTCATAAAAGGATGCATATATTTGAGGACCACGTATGCATGGACATGTCATTCGATCAATTTAAGTCGATGTGTGCTGTGTTGGAAGAAGAAATACGGGTTTATTTGCATTGATAAGGAGCATGATATAAAAGACGGAAGATATCGCCGCATCCAGACAATTAAAACAGTATCGAAACAGCTTTACAACCGGTAGCTGATCGGTAGAACAACAGCTTTACAACTGCTCGGAAACGGTTATTAACCGGCGGAAGAACTGGACCAGACAACTAAAACAGCTTTACAACTGGTTTTAACTGCTCGGAAACCGGCCAGTTGGTTTAAGAATGGGCAAAAAGAAGAAAATGAAATTAGAAATTATCAAAGCAAGTAAAGCAATAAGAAACAAGTATCTGGCTTTGAAAAGAGGTAAATTGGAACGAGACTATGAGCTGGCGCAAAAGTATAAACCGATCACCAAGTCTCTCAAAGAGCTTGAGCGAACGATAAAAACTGAAAAAGATTCCGCTAATTACTTACCTGTAAAGAAATCTGCCGACGATAGCATGGCGGAACCAGAAAGAAAACTGCAACAGCAAGTCGGTCTTCCACAACCCAGTTTTGTTGAATCGGAAGCTGCTGCCGGATATAGTCCGCTTTCGGACGTTGTTCCGCTTTCTTGGGACGTCCAAGAACGACCCAGTTTTGATGCCGGACAACAACAACAACAACGACGATTCAGTCTTCCACAACCCAGTTTTGTTCAATCGGAAGATGTTGCCGGATATGATCCGTTTTCGTCCGAGGAGGAAGAAAAATCGACGAAGAGAGAAGACTTTCCGATTACCAAAATTTATATCAAATAATGTCTCCCACTCCTAGAGACGAATACCTTAAGATGTACGATCCACTTCCCAGAGGATACATTGATGGTTTATTACAAGACGTCCATAATGAGTACGACAATGTGTACGGCATTCGCTATAATCCTGTTACGGACGCTTGGCGAATCGGCGATAACGACGTGCAATTGAAAAAAAAAAAGGTTTGATAATTAAAGGTGTTACATATATTGGCACACCGGGGCTTTATGAATAACTCTTTAAAAAGCAACCGATCGGTCATAAGAACGAAGATCTCGAGAACTATCATCATATACTAGATCGCACGCACGCTCACAGAAGAGGCAATGATCCGGCAGGGCAAATAAAGGGAAGTCGAAGTGAAAAATACAGAAATATAATTCAACCGTTGTTCGAAAGAAGATCTCGCGCTAAAACTTGGAGCGGTAAAGGATTAGAAGTTGAAAATAAACCGTTTCAGTATATATACTGGGATAACATCAACGAGCTGGTGGATCGTCTGAAATTGTTGAAGGCTTCTCAACAGGCGGGACACACGGGCCATAATAACGAGATTATTGCGATCATCGAAGAACTGAAAGAAGCCGATGTAATAGAATGAGCGTCGATAAATTCGGCAGATATTTACGCAAAACGAAAACAACTCGAGGACCTCCCGGTTTAGGATTTTCTCTCACAAGTGATAAACATTATAATATCGGGAACAAACGACTGTGCAACGTCGGCTCGAGCATCAATCCAAGAGACGCGACCAATAAAAAATACGTGGACGAGATAAAGGAAAAAATCAAAAATGATTCTAGGACCATACAAAATCAAGTTACGGACGTGAATCGAAAATCGAAGGAATATTTCGATCGCAAGCTCTCTACCTCGGCGATCTGAAACGAGAGCTAAACGTATTTCGAGAACAAGTGAAGCTGATTAACGTTAGATTAGATAAGTTGGAGCAGCGGTTCGGTGAAGGGCACAGCAATGAACCAAATTAAACGTGACGTCGTCAATGAGTTACACAAACCTGCGAGGAAAAATTTTTCGAGGAGATCCATAATTGTAAAGTCTGTGGACGATCTTTGGCAAGCTGATCTGTGCAAATTTATTCCTTATGCGCGTGAAAATAAAGGTTATAATTACATTTTAGTTGTCTTAGATTGCTTTTCTAAGTATTTGTGGGCGCGACCGGTGAAAAGGAAGACAGGCGAGCTCGTAACTCAAGCTATGCTCGAAATATTGAATACCGACAAGAGGACGCCCGCAAATTTACACACCGACGAGAGAAAAGAGTTCTACAACCAAAAGTTTACAGATTTGACAAATAGATACGGAATAAATCATTACTCAACATTTTCTCCGATAAAGGCCGCCATGGTAGAGAGAGTTATACGGACAATTAAAGAAAATCTGTACAGAGAATTCAGTATGCGCGGCAAATTTAAATGGTTCGATTTATTGCAAACGATTGTGGACAAATATAACGCGAGCGTGCACAGAACAATAGGCATGGCTCCTAAAGATGTGAACAAGACAAATGAAAAGACGCTTTAGAAACGGTATGCAATAAGATTAAAATTGCGGGCAAAGCGAAGTTTCGTATCGGTGATGTCGTTCGCATCAGCAAATATAAAGGAGTATTCGAAACGGGCTTTACCCCGTCGTGGACTACGGAACTGTTCAAAATCGTTAAAATTCAAGTTACTAATCCCGTTACTTACCTGCTAGAAGACATGTCGAAGCAACCGATTTTGGGCGCCTTCTATAACGAAGAACTCCAACGAGCTAAACACGAAGATGTTTATTTGGTGGAAAAAAATTTGAGAAAAAAAGGAGGAAAAACCTACGTGAAATGGTTGGGCATTCCTGAAAAATCTTGGGTTAAACTGTCAAATATTGTTTAATTGTATGAACGTATAGAAATAAATTGATTTGCTTTTTTTTAAAGAAAAATAGTTTTATTATTTAAAAAACACATTTTATATGGCACAAACAAATTATCGTTAACAATATATTAAAAAACAGTGCGATACAACTTACGAAAAATGCATGCGAACAATAAGTATTTTCATTATCGTTATATAAAAACAAATTATCAATTTGCGTGAAGTTGACATATTCCGAGTCGAAAAAATAATCTGCATATTCGTGCGAAATATTTAGCGCAATCTTCCAGTCGCTGTCTTCAACTTGCCGACGACCTTGATGAAAACAACGAAGTTTGTAATACAGCAACGTCTGATCTTGATTTGTTAAATTTACGTCGAACATGTTTGAACCTTTCCATGCAAGCTGAATCCAATCCTCAGGCCAAACGCTATTTTCGTAATCTGTACACACGTAACACTCAGTTATGTTCGAATTATTAATGTTTATATAGAACGTATTGTTCGCAATTACCGCGAAAACAATCGCGGCAGCAAGGAGACCCATTTTCACACGGACGCACTCTCGTCGTTGTTTAGGCACACAGGGCACAAAATCAGAGAAATCGGAGGTCCGTCCCACTGCGTTTCGCCGGTGTTATAATGCAAATAACAAGGTAATTTACGCTGCAGCTCTTTATCTTGCTTCAAACGATCGGGTAATCGCTCCCAAATATCAATTAAATTTAACGTAGATTGTTGCAGTAAAATGTATCTGGGAATGTAGGGAATTAGATCCGTATCGATATTGCTCAAACCGAAATTTTGATTGTTATATTCCAATATTTTATCCACGATTTCAAGTATCTCTTCTAACGTTTTCATTGCGACTGACCGATGACGGCTGATCCCATTAAAATCGAGTTTTTATATCTCTCCACGTCAAGTTTTATTTTGTCCTCGTGATTTGCCAACAATTCCAGCAAACAATCGATACTTTCTGAATACCATTGCACATTTCCGTCCTCTGCTTTCGGGATTCCGATAATAAAATTACGGGCATACGAAATTAAATTTTCATTATCCGGGAGATAAGTGGCGATTAATTCTATAATTTTATTGTAGTAGCCGTTGAACGTAAGTTTTTCGAGCCTTTTGATGCGGTAACCGACGACATGTAATAATTTACTTAATATTTTAAACATAAATTTATCCAATTCTATTTCTGTTTCGCCTTTAATAATTTTCACTTTAAATTTACCTTTGGACTCGATAAAAAATAATTTGATATCACTGTCGCAAAGCTCGAAATTGGAAATCGTCTTCGCGTCTTCCTCCGTGCACGCACATTGTTGGCACCTCGTACTTTTTAATTTCAGATGATCTTCGATGCGAGGAAAGTACTCGATGAATTGATTCCACTCGTCGCCGTTAAATGTTAAACATTTTGGTTTTGAGCTATACGTTAGTTTTACCAACGGTTCAAAATTGTTCGTTACACTGAATCCCGTTGAAATTTTTGCAGATCTGCTTAGCTTGTAAGACACCTCGCTAACAAAACGAAAATCACTATTTCGTCTGCACTCTTGCAGAAAGCTTTTCAGAAACTCTAACGACGACGACGACGATGATGCCATTTTCAGATGTATACTTGCACTTATTTACGCACGTCGCGAGACTAAACGATCGAAAGCAAACTTATGGTCTTAAATAAGGAGGAGAGGAAAAAATGTGAGCGTAATTTATTTTAAACCAATAAAAAAAGACATATTATACACGATGTTTCGTAACTTGAAGTGAAGAATTAAGGAACGTGTACGCGGTGACAAAAATGTTAAATATTTTTGTAAGTTATGAATGTATATTTTTATACTTTTTTTTATCACCCCGTATACGTTTCTTAATTCTACGCCGCGAGTCATGAAACATCCTGTATTTTTAATTTTAAATCTAATGCGCACACGTAGATTACTCAATGCATTGCAATTTATTGATAAGAAAAATGCGCCGCGAACTGCAGCACAGCACTTTAGTTTGTATCATCTGTCCCTATAGAAAAGAGTTCATTTTACGTTTTCTCTGTGCGCGTTAATTATGGATACCATTTCGAATATAAATAGCGCTACTTCGTTAAAATCATTACCTATTAAGAAGTTGTCGGAGCTGGAAATCGACCGCAAGTATCCGTTGTCCGCTTTAAAATATGTAAAAACGAAATTTGGAGAATCATTGCTGGCGGAAATCGATCAGAAGTTTGTCGTGTTTCTGCCTCGTCGATTTAACAAGGCCATACCCGAAGATAAGATAGGTGACGTGTTGTCTTCGCAATGCGGCTTCATTTACAAAGAATTGGTGAAATTAGCCAGTAAACCACAACCGGCTTATGACATTGAATTTGAGAAATATTAAAAATACAAGTAAGTACAAAATTTATTATCTTATTTCAAGTCAGTAGAATTATAGTCTCTTTTTTTTCAGCTCATTAAAGTAAAAAATATTAGCTTAGTTATAAACATAACTTTAAAATTAGATTATTATTAAATATTGAAATGGATTTACGAGAATATTTAAATGTGTTTCGCTTATTGGACGAGTGCGCCGATAAATCAGATGCTTATAAAATTGCAAAACTAAACAAAAAAAATATTAAAACATTAAACGAGCTAATGAGAAATTGTCCGTCGGTGCACGATAAGAAACAAATTGAAAGCTTAATTGCAAAATTACATTCATTCGACGTAAAACTGGAATTAAAAATTAAAACGTTGCCGATCGGTCGAGGTTTAAGAAGTCGTCGTCCCGGAACAGAACGGAGAATTAATAAAATCTTCCGAATTCAGTGGAAGGTTGTAAGTTTTAAATTAAATGCGTACGTATATTTTCTAATTTAGTTTTCTTTTTAATTTACAGCTGCAATCTGCATTTAAAAGCAGAATTCCTACCGGAGTAATAATCAATAAAACTCATACACAACCGCGAAGCTTTTCCCTAGACGCCTCGTCTCTGATTAGAACTAGAATCGGAAATCAATTGATGAAAACGCCTTCGATGAAGATAAATTTGGTATTTTGCGGTGAATTTGTAAAACCTCAAACCGATGTCTCGGAATATAAGTTTTTCAATACCAAAAATCACGTGATCAATATTGGAGCAAATCTAGACGAAATTTTAGACGAACTGTTTAACGAAATCATGGTGCAGGTAAGTTTAAAACGAAATAAGCTGCCAGATATTAATTTTCTTTTTTTTCACTTTCTTATCAGCTTTCAGAATATCAAGAGAGGGACAGCGGTTGGTCGTTATCGGCAATCGTGAATCTGGTCGTGGCGTTTTGCAAGTACACGCCGTTGAGAGGAGGAGGAAAGAAAGATAACGATAGCACTTACGTGGACCTGCCGGACGAACTTCGGCGAAAAAGTAACGTCATATTGAACATCAAAAATCAAGACCGACGATGCTTTGCGTATTGCCTTTTGGCGCACCTATTTCCGGCGAGAAACGGTCAAGATGAGTGCGATCCTTCTACGTACCGTCAAAATATATACGATTTTTTTAATTTTAAAGGTATATGTTTTCCTGTAAATCTGTGCGACTTACAGAAATTCGAAAACGCCAATAAATTTATTTCAATTAACGTATACGGTTATGAAAACAAGAGCATCGTGGGTCCACTTTATCATACAAAAAATGTCAGAAACTGCCACGTAAATTTATTATATTTAAAGAAAAATCATCGCGTAGGTCATTTTTGTCTCATTAAAAATTTATCAGAACTGTGCAGGTATCAAATTTCATCAAATATGCGTGTCAAGTTCATTTGCGATCGCTGCTTGTGTTATTTTTCATCCAAGGACAAATTAAATCGTCATGTGTCAGATTGCTCGCGCCATGAGGCCGTAAAAATCGAATTACCTAAAGACGGAGAAAACATTGTTAAATTCAAACAATTTGCAGCCACTATGCTTTTGCCGTTTGTCATTCACGCGGACTTCGAAGCTCTAACGAAACCTATTTATTCCTGTGACGATACTTTAGAAAAAGCATTCACGAACGCCTATCAACGGCACGAAGCCTTTAGCGTTGCATATTTAACAGTCTGTTCTTACGATGATCGACTAAATCATTTTGAAATTTATCGCGCCGAAAACCCGGCTGAATGGTTCGTAAATAAATTATTAGGAGAAACAACAAATGTTCAAGAAATATTAAAAAATCACGTTACCGTTCCTATGAAAGTTTTAACGTTCGAAGAATCTACGGCACATGCAAATGCCGAAAAGTGTGAGATTTGTGATTCTAATTTTAACGAAAATAATGCTAAAACTTATCACCACGACCATTTTACCGGGAACTATATTGCAGCTTTGTGCAATAATTGTAATTTACAATGTCGCGTTAAAAATATTATTCCCGTGATTTTACACAATTTATCTCATTACGATAGTCACTTTATAATAGAAGCTCTGGCAAACGTAAACGACGAAAATGTCGAAATTTTAGCAAACACAAATGACTATTACATATCGTTCTCGAAAAGGGTAGGCGATGTGAAATTACGTTTCTTGGATTAGTTTCGTTTCATGCCCTCGTCTCTTGAAACATTAGCGAAAAATTTGAAACCAGAACAAATAAAGTTCGTACAAAAAGCGTTTCCGAATCCGGATTCTTATAAATTAGTAACTCGTAAAGGATGTTTTCCGTATGATTACGTGAATTCTGTTGACAAATTGGAAGAGACAAGTCTTCCCGATAAATCCCTATTTTATAATAAATTACATGGCGAAAACGTCAACGATGAGGATTACCAGCACGCCGTAAACGTTTGGCAACATTTTCAATGTGAAACTCTCGGTGAATACGCGGACTTGTATTTAAAAATTGACGTATTTCTATTGGCAGACATTTTAGAAAATTTTAGAAAATTGACTTTCAAAACTTACGGGTTAGATGCGTGTGGATTTTTCACAGCTCCGGGCCTATCATTTTCGGCGGCTCTTAAAACAACAAAAATTGAACTTCCCCTTTTACAAGACATCGATATGATTTTATTTATAGAAAAAGGTTTACGCGGCGGTATAACTCAAGTTAATTCCCGATATGCAAAAGCGAATTCTATACACATGGGAACCGATTTCGACCCTGATAAGGAAATTAGCGAAATTATTTACGTAGACGCGAACGGACTCTATTCTTACGCGATGACGACAAAATTACCGTGCGACAACTTCAACTGGGTAAGTGACGAAAAATTAACGAATCTTTTAGAAATGCTCAGTACGACCGACATTGACTGTTCGATGTATTACGGGGATGAAACGGGTAAATCTTGTATTTTAGAATATCCTGAAGATTTGCACGATTCCCATATATTTTTCCATTTTGTCCGGAACACATATCCACCACAGGTAAAAGGACGACAAAAAATGAATGCTAACTTTATGTAATAAAGATAAGTACGTCCTCCATTTAAGCGTTTTACTTCAAAGTTTAAAACACGGCTTAAAATTAAAAACAATTCATCGTGCGATAGAATTTGACGAGAGCAATTGGTTAGAAAAATACATTAAATTAAATGGCGATCTGAGGGCAAAATCTACGAACGCTTTCGATAAAGATTTTTACAAGGGCATGTCGAATATGGTTTTCGGAAAACTTATGGAATCTGTACGCAAATACAGAAATATCGTGTTGACAAAGAAATGGAAATCCGCTGAAAAATATATTAGTCAACCAAATTTCAAAAAAGCTACGATTTTCAATGAGAATCTGGTCGCAATTGAACTGAACAAATTATCCGTGAAATTTGATAAACCGATCTACGTTGGCATGGCAGTCCTTGACATTTCAAAAACAGTCATGTATAGTTTTCTTTATGATTACATCAGAGAAAATGTGGAGCCCTTATTTAATGTCACAGTATGTTACACGGACACGGACAGTTTTATTTTTAAGTTCTCTCCAAAACATCCCGAACGCGTCTCGAGTATTTATGAAATTATAAAACGGGATGCAAATAAAATTTTTGACACTTCAGATTACGCCGCAGATAACCCTTTCGGAATACCTTTGGTTAATAAGAAAGTTATCAGTAAATTTAAAGACGAATTCTGTGGACAGATAATAACTGAGTGCATTGGAATTAGAGCTAAAGTTTACGCCATCAGAGTGAGAAAAGAAGTAAAATTTAAAAAATTGAAGGGCGTAGGTCGTTCAGGAATTAAGTTTGTTTGATAATAAAAAATTAATGTCAAAATTCAATAGCATCAGGTCAATAAATCATCAATTATTAACCGTTACCATAAATAAAACTGCCTTAGATGCTCAAGATGACAAACGACATTACGATCTTGTAACGGAGATTCACTCGTTGCCGCTGGGGCATTATAAATTAAAATGAAATTGTATGTAATTTTGTAATTATATTGTGTGTTAATAAAGCATTTTGTATTATACATACGTAAGTAAAACGTATCTTTTATTTTTAGAATTTTATTTAAGACGTTTTATTTTATACACGCACGCCGACATCGTTTTTCGTCCGCTTCAGCTCGCGGAAATACGCACGCCCCGAGGACCCATTTTTGAAATTGCCGCCGCCGCTCTGCGTGCAGCGATCTATATGCTCCCGCGCGTGTCGTTCTTTTTACAGAAACCCACCGGCGCAAGCGACGTCTCCGAGATGGACGCCGGCGATCGTCCTTTCGTAATTCGTCACCAGATGGACACCGCCAGATGCAACCAACATCGGATCCGTGTTCGACGAAAAATAAAACGACATCCTTCTCGCTGCGCGTCGTTATTATTACACATCTCAAACTGATACGAGCAACTGACCGAACGGTCGAGCGGCTTAGGTGGACGCCTCACGAACGCCGAGGAACGGGTTCGAATCTCTCTCCGGACGGAGGAAAAAATTCCGCAGCGAAGCGCCGGTGGTGACACCCGACGGACAATTCCCGAACTAACGCTCCGACGACACAGCGCCACTGCCATCTGGCGGACAATTTCCGAACTAACGAAAATAGCAGCAGCGCCGGAGGCATCTGGCGGACGGACGCCCGAACTACGTTGTCTCCGTCTCTCTCTCTGGAGCTCCATCTCACTCTTTACCATGGGCTCAGATGAGGCAGAAAACTGGACCGGAAGTCAATGCATTTCAAATGGGGAAAGAAGGGTGTGGTCTGTTTTTTATATCTACTTATCACGTTATTTCCTTTTAAAACTGGCTGACATAAGTTTATTTATTTTATTAATTGATTCTATAAAAACGAAGACATATATAATATACGAATAAATATTCAATCATTAACACGGACGTAAGTGTGTTTTGTTTTTACGATTCGTGTGTATACAGGGTATTTCAAAATCTTAACGCTTTGTTACATTTAAATTTGGCGCTAAAATGTAACGGCGATTTACTGTCTAGTAATTTCGTTTTCGCACCGTGGCAACCCTGATGCCCCTTCTTTACATTGCTGTGGGGGGAAAACCTGCGTATTGAGATCGTGAGCTCTGATAGGTCATGAAGGCTCCATGTGACTTTCAGGCCGTCTGCCATTGGTAATTCCTACGCGTCAAAGCGGCCTGCTTTATTTTGCAGCCGGGTCGCTCTCTCTTGTTGATCGAGCATTGTGCCTTAAGGACGTGTCCTTTCGCGTGTGATAAAATTAATGGGTTCCTTGCTCCGTACCAAGCCTGAGGCTCCAGTTTTCTCAGGTAAAATATATGACGACGCATATCGACAAACGGACAAACAATGGCCGCTAACGCATATTATTTCTTCTATGTAGGCTTTTTCCTACTTGGCTCTTTTATTTGGGCGCAAGTTTCAGCGCAGGCTATTAGACCTGATCTTTTGGCCTAGTTCTCCGGGGGCGCTCCTGCCCATAGTCGTATCGAGATCCGATCGAGAAAACCTGAGCCGCCATCTTGATCTAAGCGTATCCAGAACGGGCCAGCTCATTGACGCACCCTGCGTTGGTAGAGGGCGTTATGATTCATCACCGGCCCCTGCGCGTCGATTGACGTCACTGACTTTGACTCCCTTGTTTGCGGACTTATCGGTCGATAAATTTACTATTCACTCGTGAGGATTAAACCGAGAGTGCGAATCACGAAATTGGAATTGCGCTGCGCTTACGTTGATTAATTTAAGTTTAAAATAAGCAGCCAATTGTAAGTGTTTATTAAAAGTGTAGTTTTCATTTCTTTTGTGTAATAAACTGTGTTAACTTTAATTACGATTTTAATTTCTACTTTCGTACACACAGTGGGTAATAGTCTCGTCTCTATTTAGTGTGTTTCTTATATCTGCACGAACTGGTCGATTGGAGACATCGACCAGTCGAATTACGATTAGTTGTTTTTAAATTGTCTTCTGGCGCCCTTTATAAGTTTACCACCGTAGATAACCTGCCCCCATTTCCACTGTAGCTAGCAGGAGCACAGCTGATCTAAGTATCGGCAGACTTGTCACCTGGAACCGTGGTAAGTAGAGACAAGTAGATTTAATTTAAACTTGGGTGACAGCTTCAGTAATTATTATTATTATTATTATTATAAATAACGAATAAAGCAAGGTGTTCTTTTTGATTTCTTTTATTATAATAATTAAGCATAATTACATAAATTACAATTCATCTTACTGGACCTTCTATTGCGTCGCTGAAATCCAATTGGAAACAGTAATGGTGTTCACAGATTCTGAACATTTGTAGCTCAGCCTTCAAACGATCAGGAAGCTTATTGTAGACAAATTCTAGATCAGTAGATGTGACCTTGTGAGCTAAATACCATTTGGGGAAGTATATTAAGTCCTTGTCTGGTATATCGGTGAAAGAATGATCTGTTTCGTATTTCTTCATGACATCACCAACCTTTTCTACAGTGTGTTTTATAATTTGCTTGCACAAAAGACGTCTCAGCGAATCCATCGCGAAGCTGAACTCTTCTTTCAATAACTAAGAACCAAAGTTCCCTCACAATATATCACAAATGCTTCGTGAAAAATTACGTTCTTGTAACTGGTTCATTACAAAATAATATAGATCATACACGTTGGTTAATGCGCACATACAAGTTCCTCTTAAATGAAACGGACACCTGGCTTCGGATTGTTGTAATTTTGCACATTTCCGTAAATTTCACTCAAATCCATTACAGGTATTACACATGTACTTCCTGTAAGAATTCCACGTAGAAACCGAGTCTTCTCCGTTCCTTTAACGTATACAACTTTGGCTGTACAACACAAAGAATTGATAATTGCATCAAAATCCGATAACGGAACGAATCCAGTATTCCAGCTAATGCAATGGTGGTTAGTCATTAACCAGTTTGCAACATTCTGATATTTTGTGGATGCTAATGACAAACTGGTGTGAGGTTGAATCATAAAATGACTTACTTTATTTTCACTATCGTAAGAAGCCAACTCTTTCGGTATAAATTTATTATCTTCCACTTTAAATCCTTGGATATCAATGATAATAAACTCTTTCATGGTTCCGTTGATGTTGCTTCTTACAAAATCAAATTACGTTTAGCTCATAGCCTCACTTTTAATAATGTTATTACGCTTCAACGTTTACATCAACTGACGTACGATTTTTGTGAGAGGTAAATAAGAGAATGCTTTGTCGTGCAGAATTAAACAGTATGCGATAGTATCTGCTTTGATATTTTCTTTAGTTGTAAACTCAATTCTGATTTCTACTGCACTTTTATGCATCGTATCTTTTTGAAACGTGCAGTCAATTCCTATTAAAGGACATCGAGCTAATTCCTTTGGATTGAACCAAGGTTGACTACTTTCACGATGGTAATATTTTTCTTGAAATCTAGAATACATATCGTATAGGATGGCGTATTTATTATTCTCAATGTCGATGTCTAAATTATCATACGGATATCGTTCACCATTTAGAAATACTGTTAAAGATTTTAACTTAACATCATCAAACAGACTCATGTTAACATCGGCAACACCCTTTCTCTTAGTCTGAAAAGCAATAATTATATATCTTGGCGTTTCTAACTGTGGAGCAGTTTTTACAGTCCATGAATGATTTGTAGTAGTTGGAATGGAAGGGTACTCGTGTAATTCCCAGCTCCTAAAAGGGACCTGTATTTCAACATCTCTATCTGTTATCCTCGTTAAAACCAATTGCTCTCGCAATCCTACTGATACATGCGGCATCCTCCATACAATTTTATCAATTGTTAGTTTGATTTTTTCAGCCGTATTACTTTCATAAATTGCATCAACGTCATCATTCGTTCTGATCAACACCAGTTCCTGCCTCATATTCAAAATTATCTTTCTATAATCTTCCCCAAAACCTAACAATGTCTTTAAAGGTACGCTTGCTGCGAAATTTCCCTTAACGTCGAGTACATTGCTTATTCTTGCTTTCTCCTGAAGCCATCCTGCATTTTCCAATTTTATTGTTTCGTTGGGAGTAAAAGAAAAGTAACCTTTCATCGTGGACGTTATCCCAACATTTCTTACCGAATCCACCTGCACTCCATTCAGAAGATATCTAATCTCGCTAAACATATAAGCCACTGGATTATTTATCAACTGTGCTGTAGGACTATGCTTGATATTATCGCTAGCCAAACGAAGTCTTCCCTCCACATACAAATAACTTTCACATGGTAAAGTGTAATTGTCAATTTCCGGAACTGTTATTCTAACTTCATCGTTATTACCAAATAATGAACCGAATGGTAAGTGTAAATGATATTCAACGTTAGTTATTGAAGTATCCATTTTAATTTAATCAGTCACTCCCAAAATATCCATTTTGTTTAGGTAATAATTGATTTACGTATAATGATGGTGCTCACCCTTTGACGGTTATGTCACTTCTACAGAATAATTCTCTTTAAGAGTTTTAAAAGGTACTGTTCTCTTTCTCTAGATTAACACATTATAACCTAAACTCTTTAAATACTTTTTACTTTCTCGTGTCAATTTCAATTTTTTTTGTCAACAACAATTCAGTATACAGGGTCTCCCAAATAGAGTGGCCTATTAAAAGTTTTCGGGGAAGGGAATATACAAAAATTCTGAAAATTAGTACACTGCCCTAAGGGAAAGCGATCTTTCAGATTAAAATACTTTCACTTTTATATCACTTCCGGTTACACCGGAAGTCGCCGTCAACTTTCTTATTTTAAATAGAATGCTATATTTTTTATTACAAATTCTGATTCTCCACATTATTATAAATAAAAAATGTTAAGGCTTCCCTATACCTAAATGTAACCGATTTTGAGATATCTTCAAATTTATTTAAAAAATTATTTTGGTGACCTTTCATTTAAGACAATGTATTTGCGCCAATTTCAAATTTAAAGATTGAAGTGACATGTCGTTTAAAAGTATAATGTTCAGACTTTCAAATCATATCCTAATTATTCCTGAAAAATTCATAGGGTGGTCACAATATGTTGTCGAACGTCATTATGTTTAACTGCCCAAAACTCAATTTTCGTAAATGGAACGCCCTGTACATTTTTACATCATGAGATTCAGAATCAAATTCTACATCGATTGATATTGCATACCCTATACCTATTTCTTTTAGTTTCCTTGTTATCAATAATTGTTTATTATAACGGCATATTTCGCTAGAATTATCGAAATTTTTCGCAGTAAGTGTCGACAAAATAAAAATATTTATTGAGTTATACCATTAACAGATAAATAGAAATAAATAAATAAGTTTCGACGAATGCTAATACAGAAATTTCATTTGCTTCATTGCCAGTTACAGGAGCAGATGAAGTTTTCTTTTGTCAGACGGTGACACTTCTTAAAAAATACGTTCAGATCTTCTATATTTGTTTTCTGTCATATTGTGACCACCCTATAAATTTTTCAGAGATAATTAGGATATGATTTGAAAGTCTGAACATAATACTTTTAAACGACATGTTACTTCAATCTTTAAATTTGAAATTGACCTAAAAACATTGTCGTAAATGAAAGGTCACCAAAACAATGTTTTAAATAAATTTGAAGATATCTCAAAATCGGTTACATTCAGGTATAGGGAAGCCTTAACATTTCTTATTTGAAATAATATGTAGAATCAGAATCTGTAATAAATAGTATAGCATTCCATTTAAAATAAGAAAGTTGATGGCGACTTCCGGTATAACCTTTCCCTTAGGGCAGCGTACTAATTTTTAGAATTTTTGTATATTCCGTTCCCCGAAAACTTTTAATAGGCCACACTATTTGGGAGACCCTGTATATTTTCGTGGCTTAAATAATATATTACGTCTTATTCTATCTCACTTCTTTTGTTTCGAATAACCACTGTCGTAGATAATCATTGTGTAAACTTCTTCAAGTGAAGTCTTATAGTAACTACTTCGTTTCTAAAGTTAACCAAACGATTCTCTTGATCTAAGAGTCGAACGACTAATCTCGTAATTACCTTCACGGCCATTGGCAGATAAATAGCTTGAAGAGGGGATTCTATTATGTATTTTAGATCCCGGTGGTACGTTTGGAAAGAAATGATACAACACATGACCAGGTTCTCCGTTATTATAAGATCCACCGGTCAAATTACACTCTATTCTTATAGCATTGACTTTGTTTATATCGACTGGAAAATCACCGATGTTATTGTCGTTTTCCTTCAATATTCTGGGTTCAAATCCCAACAATCTTCCCAATGAATTCGGTTGACTAAAATCGAGCTTAACTGAACTGTTTATGGTTGCCTTTAAAGTATTATTATTTCCATGAATGTTTATATAATCAGGAATATTGTTATTTTGAAAATAATCTTTCAGAAATATTCAGAATTAATATCATCGAGTTCATATGTGCCTGTAGGTATATCGATAGTTTTCCAAGCAGACTTTTTTCCTCTTTCTTCATAATGTACATATTAAATTATTACTTTCATCTATGTTAGGTATTGCGTTAAACGTTTCAAAATTTAACATACACATTTCATAGGTTGCGTCTTCGCTCAGGTATATTGGTGGATTAAACTCACAAACTAAAACCGATTCATTTCCCGTTAGAGTAAATGTACACGAAATCGGTGAAGATTCCATGTTGACCATCTTTCAAGAACTAAATCCTTACTTAACTTGTAAGGCTATTAAAAACTGTAGACATAATTGTCCACAATTTTGTGAATTCGACTTTGATATCTTTCATAATTATAATTAATAACGCCTACTCCGTTTGACAAAAGATATTTTTCCACTTCCACTGGAGGTCGTAGATCTCCATAACTATCAAAATACTTTACAGTTCCACCTCTTTTGTAATATGCTACCCAATGTGTTCCTTCACCAGAATTGTCATCTAAATTTATAATTCCACATTCCTGTTCTCTTATTTTTTTAGGTAATGTATCTCTCATAAACACTCCTCGAAAAAATGGTAATTTTAATATTTTAGCATATTTTAGTATGTCAAAGTTACTCAATGGTCGCCGAGGCAAATATTTCAGTTTTTTGAATTAGATGGTAAATATAATACACATCCTGTTTTGTAAGGTTTAATGTAGAATCCACTTCCCACTGCTTTTGTTTCCATAGCCCTATTATGTCGTTCTGCCTCTTTCAATTGTTCTTTCGCAGCCTTTGCATCGTTTACCGCCTTAGCAATTGCAGCTGCACCACCGCCGAGTGATCCTATTGCTCCCAAAGCTGCAAATAATGGAATTAAAGGTAAAAATCCGCCTTGCATGGGATGACCTATTATGTAGCGAACTGGCTTCAATTTGTCAATCCTACTGCAATGTCAGGTCAAAAAGCGATCAAAAGATGTCGCTACTTGAAATGTTCATTACTTTCACATCGCATTGGCGAATAACCTCGACAAGTCGGTTTGGTTTGCAGTGGAGTTCTCGAGCTACGGTTCTGCTGACGAAGGCCCAACTAGGCCTGAAACAGGTGTACAGAACCTGCTCGGGGAATCCGCTGTAATCTAAACTCGATTTGTATAAAACTTTTTTATAAAAATTACATTTGAATTTTCCGAGAACCATAAAGAAAGCCTAATATCTTAAAAACTATAGGACTTAGGTGCAGCGAACCCTTATTAAACTTACCCTAAAATAACCTGATAAACTCAAATTCGTTATAAAATATAGGGTGTTCCATTTAAAATAACGAAGTTACACATCTTACAGCCAAATTGAGACATCCTGTATATTTCAAAATGATTTTAAATTATGTGAACCTTGAAAAGATGATAGTTTTGTATAAAACATTTTTCCATATATTCAATAGGAACAGCGTTATTGAATAGACCCGGTTAAATATTACACCCTGTACATATACAGGGTGTTAATAAAAAAACTGTACACCACTTGGCAGGTGATAGTAGAGGTCAAAACAAGAAAAAATTCTAATAAACCCATATCCAATTCTCAATACAGGGTGTCCACGCCATATGTTCACTCTTCTAGAATTTTTATTTTTACATAAAATTCGGGAGCGATAAATTAAATAAAAGCTGAATTTTCCGACATACCACTGGCCATCGCAGTACTTCCGGTTTCGCCAGAAGTCATATCAACTTTCTTATTTTAAATGGAACGCCCTGTATATTTTTACATATTTGGAATCTACAGATCATTGTGAGTCCGAATATGTATCACTTGGCAATTTTGGTTTCCATGACAACGAAAAATTTTTTTTTTTGTTTTTCAGTATGCAAAGCTATGTATGGTGTATTTTCGTTCTAATGCGACCAAGTAATTCGAGAGAGCAACTTCTTTGGTTGCACTTTGGTTTATTAACATTTTTACAGCATGTGAAATTTTCATTAGGTGCTAAATTAATTTTTTTTTAACGGAATTTATTTAAAAGACACTGTTTATGCCAAAGAAATTAATACTGAAGATGAACTTTGGCAGAGAGTTGTAAACGTTTGTCAGCAACTGAAAAATCAAGTTGCTTTCAATCAAGTGTGCGAGTCTCTTCGACGGCGACTGCAACTTTGTTTACAACAGCAAGGACGACAGTTCGAACAACTTCTGTGATAATTTTAGTGTGTTAAATTCGTTATTGATTGTTTGATTCTTTTTTAATTAAACCATACTTCAAATACCATTGAATATTGAACCTGGGTTTATTACAATCTTTTTTTGTTTTGTTCTCTGCTATCACGTGCTAAAGTGTGTAAAGTTTTTATATTAACACTTGTATACCGGCGATGGCTTATTTTTCCAGTTAAGCTGCAACATGCCATCCTAAATTTCATTGCAAGAGTTGATAAAGAATTTAACAAAATAACCCTCTATTTGGTATCAGCGTATTAAAAAAATGTATTATTAAACTACGCTAAAAAACGCAAGAAGTTCCGCTAAAAGAAAATAATTTAGCACCTAATGAAAATTTCACATGCTGTAAAAATGTTAATAAACCAAAGTGCAACCAAAGAAGTTGCTTTCTCGAATTATTTGGTCGCAGTAGAACGTAAATACACCATACATAACTTTGCATACTGAAAAACAAAAAAAAAATTTTTTCGTTGTCATGGAAACCAAAATTGCCAAGTGATACATATTCGGACTCACAATGATCTGTAGATTCCAAATATGTAAAAATTTACAGGGCGTTCCATTTAAAATAAGAAAGTTGATATGACTTCCGGCGAAACCGGAAGTCCTGCGGTGGCCAGTGGTATATCGGATAATTCAGCCCTTTATTTAATTTATCGCTCTCGAATTTTATGTAAAAATAAAAATTCTAGAAGAGTGAACACATGGCGTGGACACCCTGTATTGAGAATTGGATATGGGTTTATTAGAATTTTTTTTCTTGTTTTGACCTCTACTATCACCTGCCAAACGGTGTACAGTTTTTTTATTAACACCCTGTATTCATATTGCCATGAACGCGGTGCCTGTGCCACCTGGTGATGGTCGGTGGAAGGTAGGCGAGAGGGGTACCAAGTCGCCCGTGGCGTGATAAGGAGTAGAGTTGTGCTTGGACTGGGCGACCTGGTAGACCTCTTAACCGAGCTGGGGCGAATAAAGGGGTTTAAGTGAATGTGCCGTCTCCATTACTACCCCTCAACTACCCCCTCAGCAAAGCGAAGAAGAAGGTAACTCAAGCCCTTTCATAACTCCAACAAGGTACTTCGAGCTAGCGAGTACTCTTCCGGGAGGGATACGACCCCCATTTACGAATCCTCCCAAGGGCACGTAACAATATGAACTTTTTTAACGCAAATTACTCGGAGAATAAGCCCTTAATGTTTTTCGCACATGTTAAGAATCACCCTGTATAGTCCAGTCAACGAAGGGGTTGTAGACGACATGGAGGGGGGGAGAATTTTTCTCTTCAGGAATGTGTTGCGGGTAGTTAGGAGGTAAACATACTAAAAGTCCCCACCCCTACCCCTGCCGCTTCAGGGGTGGAGGGGAAGAGAAGCTCCCTTTTTTCGGTTTTTCGCTTATAACTCGGAAACTGTGCGTCGTACGAAAAAAGTATTCCATACAAAATTAAAGACAATTAAATTTCCTACGAAAATGTCTATTCATTTTCTTCCTATGTGTTATGGTTTACGCGATATTCGCCAGCGAAAATCGATAATTTTTGAAAAACTTTTTGCCTCACGTTTTTCGTCAATCTTGTCCTTCTAATTCCCCAGCCTAATCTGTAAAACAGAAGGCCGTTTGTCAATATTCATTTTCTTCCTACGTGTTATATTTTCCGAGATATTCGCCAGCGAAAATCGATAATTTTCGAAAAGCTTTTTTTTGCCTCACGTTTTTCGTCAATCTTGTCTTTCTAATTCCTCAGCCTTTTGTTTTACAGATTAGTCGTCAAAAAGAAAGTTGTAGAGCATTAAGTTTTTCGAAAATTATCGATTTTCGCTGGCGAATATCTCGGAAACCATAACACACAGGAAGAAAATGAATAGACATTTTTGTAGAAGATTTAATTATCTTTAATTTTGTAATGAATACTTTTTTCGTACGACGCACAGTTTCCGAGTTATAAGCGAAAAACCGAAAAAAAGGAGCTTCTCCTCCCCCTTCTCTACAACTCCCGTTTGGATATTCATTGACTGGACTAATAGTGATTAAATTAATTGCCGCGCAATGTGAAAATGATATCAATCCAAATTATTAGGTTACAAAATTGAACAGAAATTTATAAATAAAAACATTGAAACGTCACTCAATTTATTATAACAAAATAATAATTAATAATAATAAAACAATTGTGAACAAATTGCAATTTTCATTGCATAAAAGTTACAATGTATTCATAGTGCATGCAAAAAGAATTGCTACTAAGGCAATTTTCACAACTTCTTAACCTATGATAGAAAAATGTGTTAGGCTTTGTTCAGCAATAATATTTGCAATGATAGTGCATAAAAAAAACTGGCCAAAATATATGATTACATCTTCAACATTTTACAGTATTTTACATAAAGAATATGTACGTACAGCTAAGGAATCATAAAGTAGAACAAGCTTTTTAATTTTAAGATAGTCATACTAATTCTAAAAACCAGATAAGTAAAAACAAATAAAAACAGATAGTAAAAGCAAGGTAAGTTAAAACTCGCCTAGGTATTTGTCCTCCCAGTTTGTAATTCCGAAACAACATGTTAAGAACATCTTTAAAATACAAAGCACAACAAATAAAAAGCAGGCAGACTTTGAAGAAGTTTTTAACCGAGGAAACATTTCAGTATTTACAACTTGTACTTTACAATTAATAATGATAATTAATATTTTTATTTCTCACTAAGAAAATAAAAAGAAAGAAAATACAAGGAAGATAAAAATACAAACCAGATAATTAGTGAGAAAATTACAAGGCGTTAAATCAAATTGGCAGCTAAATGCTGCCTTTGTTCTTCCTTTAAATCTTTAATTAACAGAACAAAAACATTAAATTATGAAGAAAGAAAAATCAAATGTTTAAGACTAATTGTAAGACTAAAACTAAACTAAAATTAAAATTAGAAACTAGTTGAATATCTACAGTTGGTTCTTGTCCGATGAAATTTGTATCACAAAATCTTTTAAGCGGACACTAAATCGCGCACTATACACTTTACGTTTCACCGTCGTTCGACAGCTTCGTCAGAAGTGAAAAATATGTTGTCAAAATAAACAACCTTGTTTATTTTGACAACATATTTTTCACTTCTGACGAAGCTAGAGAAAAATATGTTGTCAAAATAAACAAGGTTGTTTATTTTGACAACATATTTTTCACTTCTGACGAAGCTGTCGAACGACGGTGAAACGTAAAGTGTATAGTGCGCGATTTAGTGTCCGCTATTTTTCTCTAGCTTCGTCAGAAGTGAAAAATATGTTGTCAAAATAAACAACCTTGTTTATTTTGACAACATATTTTTCACTTCTGACGAAGCTGTCGAACGACGGTGAGACGTAAAGTGTATAGTGCGCGATTTAGTGTCCGCTTAAAAGATTTTGTGATAGTTGAATATCCTTCGAGGTCAGATTATGTCCTGAAAAACAAAACTCAGGATTAGTATTAGTAATCATATAGGTTTCAAACTCTACAATACATTATTGGAATTAATTTGTATCCATGTTACATCAATAATTTTCTAATGTAATGTTTATTAGCCTTGCACGCAGATTTAATTTTTTTCAGATGTCGGTGTTTTATCTGCATTGTAGAGTATCGTTTTCTTTGGTGATAGCGGCACCGCAGAAAACTTCTTACGCTGCTCTGAAGATAATCGTAAACTTTTTGGTTTCGCGACAGTCATAATGGAATGACTCTGTGGAAAGGTTGACGGGGCATTTGTAATCTCAACTCAGGGATCTATTGAAGATATTTGTGTCGAACTCAGGGAAGAGGTTGACGGGGCATTCATAATGTCAACGCATAACGGAATGACTCTGTGGAAAGGTTGACGGGGCATTTGTAATCTCAACTCAGAGATCTAGTGAAGATATTTGTGTCGAACTCAGGGAAGAGGTTGACGGGGCATTCATAATGTCAACGCAGGGATCTATGGAAGATATTTGTGTCGAAGGATTACAGGACGTGGATGAATGTATAGTTTGTTGGAGGGCAGGCTGTTCCAGAGATGGTAACTTAATGTAACATTATCCTGAACCACAAGTGTGTTTTATAGGAGTATTATTAAGATGACGAGAGGCCGGTAAGTATTTTAATTATTTATTTAACACAACATTACAACACAGTCATAAAATGCATGACGTGATGGCTTCAGGGTTCACCGCCATTGCTCTCCCTTGCCCTGGTTGCCTACTGGTAAGTAGTAATGACAACTGCTTATACTAAAAATCACTATACATAACAAAGTGTAGGGATAGCATTCCATTTTAAGCTCTGAAAAGTGTTACTCCGAAATGAAGCAGTTTTAGTGTTTTAGTCGTTTAGTTTTAGCGTTTTGTAAAACTGTAGATTAAATTGAAATTCAATTTTTTTAATAATTAAAAATTAAAATTTTTCAACGAAATTTGGTAGTTGGGGTTATTTCGTAATTCTAAACAACTTTTTCTAATAACTTTTTTTGATCAAACAAGGCCTACTATGTTTTCTTAATTTTCTCGACATTCTATTAAATCGCAGTAGATCATGGCTTGCAATACAAAAGGTTTCAAATTTGAAAAATGTGTGTTTTAAGAGGATGTTCATCTGGCGAAAATTTGAAATCGATCCGTTAATAAATATAAAAACTACAGGGGTGTGTAGATGAGAAATGAAACACATTGTATATATAAGTATATTCGTTTCACTATCGACGCGTAACCTTAAAATTACTGTGATGCAGAGCCCTACATTTTTTTTATTTTGGCTGTTGCGGATCAAATACAGCACCAGTGACCATGAACTAACCTCGGCAACTAACCACTGTTTTTTCTAACCGGGGTTTATAACTCAAGTTTCATTCTTGCCCTCTTATTAATTTTTTTCTGATACCAACATGATTCGAGTAATTTAAAATATTTTTGAACGAAGTTAAACATTATTAATACGAGGGCGAAAATTTCGTCAATCTTAAAAAATATATCGCAGAGCGGATAAAGTCTCATGATCTCTCCACGTCAAAACGAATAAGAATGAATAAGAGACCATTTGATATTCAATTATTATTATTGCCCAGTTTTTATATTAAAATAATATTGAAAAATATTTGCGAAAACAGATAATTACATATCAGATTACCGGAGATACATAAATTCAATTTAATTCTTTAGAAGGAAAGTAAAATTAATAAATTATAAGATACACAAAGAGCATTATTTTCCAAGAAGTAAACCTTCTAAGTTTAGCAGAATTTCACAAAGCTTCTATCATTTAATAAAGTTACAGAATTTTGTAATCAAACATTCATTATGTAACTGAATTAAAATTTAACCAGGAGCCAAGAAATCAAAAGGAATTGAGCATTTATGAAGTTGTTATTAACTTATTAAAAAAAAAAATTTATGATTAACCAATAACACTTAATATGATTGAATTTTTGATGGCAAAGAAATTGCTGATAAACAGAAATAAATGATTAATTGTTAATGATGAGATGCAAAATTTAAATTAAAAAATATTAAAAGAAATAATCAATAATTTTTATAAACACAAGTATACATACAAAAAAAATCTTCTAACATTAATTTCATATTTTAAAAAATTGCTTCAATTAACATCGAGATGCAAATGAATTAAAAATAAAACTTCTCGAAAATGGAATTAATTATAAGTGTACCAAAAATATATACTTCATTTCTTTTTTGCAGGCCTAAAGAAGTTTCACAATTTAGGTATCACATTAGATAAATCCCTTCTTTTTGGCATCCAACTACAATTCTTGGAATTCTTGGAATGTTTTAGGTGAAATTAATTGAGTTTCTAAGACAAATAGGAAATGTGTTTTGGGCAACGTGTTGTTTTGTAAATAGAACTTGAGTTAAAAATTTTATCCTAAAATTATTTATGTAACACAGCCAAATCGTGGAAAAATTCATATAAGATATCCATGCAACTTTACCAGCTGCATTTGCAGAAATGTAGAGGCCAAACGTTAACATGGTAGTGGTTGTTCAAGGATGACTGTGTTTGTCAAAATGAAATGGCTGCCGAGATTGAACGAGGAAGACGAACGAAGTCAACTGGTGACCGAAAATTAAACTTAATAGGTTCGACGCGACGGATGCAAACCGAGATTCGGGTCCGGTATATTGCACAAATGCGGAATCCGGTCCGGTAGTAGTTGTTTATACACTGCATTCGTAAAGTATGGAATAAATTCATTTTCTACGAAATAAAAACGATTTTTATGTAAAATCCTGAAACAGGCCGATTTTTAATTAAAAAGTGACACTATTTTAGTGGAATTTTGTATCTCCCCCTCCAACCCCCTCCGAGTGACAGTTAAATTTTTAAATCGAATGGGGGGTCATGTGATACCTCATTTGAAAGAGCTTTTCATTCTCTATTCAGTAGTATAATAATTTTTTAGATTCTTATTTTTTCTAAAAAGAATAATACATTTTAAAATCAACACACAAAAGTTTGAAATGAAATAATTTAAATGAAATGTTCGAACTGAGAACCGTTTGATTCATGACAACAGTACAAACTTGCTGACGTTCATCTAAAACATTTCATTTCCAGGGTAATTTGATTAATTCCAGTTTTTTTTAATTTTTTCAAAATTATGAAATGTAGTAGAAACTGCAGATACTCATGTATGTAATCAACGTAGAAGTAAAAGTAATAACACCAGTAACAAAGAGACTGTTCAAAATGTCCTCCTCCTACCTCTTGACAATAACCAAGACGAAATACAAACTCATGCAAAACATTGTCGATTATTTCCGGACTGATTCCTCATATTTCATTTCTTATTCTGTCTTTTAGTTCTTCAAGATTGTTTGGTTTAGTTCTGGAGACTTTACTTTTTAGAAATCCCCATAAAAAGAAATCGAGAGATGTTAGATCAGGAGATCTAGCAGGCCACCCAATTGCCCCCCCCCCACTTCGATCAATCCATCTATTGGGGAAAACGTCATCCAAATAATCCATTTTAAAATTTACGAGGGACGATCAATAAGTACCCGTGCTAGGAATGAAGAGGCAAGTTTTTCACAATTTCTTTTTTTTATTTTTCAACATAATCTCCTTTTAGGTCGATACACTTTTCCCAACGTTTCTGCCATTTCTTTAACCCCTCCAAAAAATACGATTTGTCAAACTCTTCAAAATACGCTTCTGTCTCGGTGATAACCTCCTCGTTTGAGCTGAATTTTTTTCTCCGAGCCATGTTTTCATGTTGAGGAACAGAAGGAAGTCGCAGGGTGCGGCAACAATTCGTAGCGCAGTTCATGCAATTTGGCCGCGACAATTCCGGATGAATGTGCTGGTGCATTATCGTGGTGAAACAGCACTTTTTTCTTAGCCAAATGAGGCCGTGTCTCCTTCAATTTCTTATCGAAGCGGTCCAATAATTCACTGTAGTACTGCCCCGTGATCGTTCTTCCTTTCTGCAAAAAGTCCATGAGGATTATTACCTTCGAATCCCAAAAAATCGTGACCATGACCTTTCCGGCCGATGGAACCGTCTTTGCCTTCTTCGGAGCAGATTCACCAGGAAAATCCATTGTTTTCACTGTCGCTTGGTCTCTGGCGTATAATAATGTATCCAGGTTTCATCAACGGTGACTACTCGACGCAAAAATCCTGCGAATTTCGGTTAAAGAGGTCCAAACACTGCTTCGATATTGACAGCCGTATCCGCTTGTTGTCCACCGTGAGCAATCGCGGCACCCATCGGGCCAACACCTTTCTTAAGCAAAGTCTCCACTAGCAAGAAAATTGTACAAGTTCCTCAGCAAGAACTTGCTGGTCTGTTTCCACTACTTGCAATTTATCTATAGCAACTTTCTTTTGAAAGTTTCTAGAAGTTATCTTCCAGCAAGTTCTTGCAAAGTCGTTTCGACGTAATTGTAGTCTGCAAGTGCACACCAAACAGTAAACTTTGAACCAGTTTTTTCATATTCAAATTATTTTTGATTTTATTTGAGGTTATTTTACTTTTTTTAGAATTACTTTATTGACCTGCAAAATCTTAAGCACAAAATGATTCTTAAAAAATATATATTAACTGATTAATTATGCAGTAACATTTAACAAAAAGGATCTGAATTTGCTTTTGAAAAAAATTAATTTTCAAAATTTACTTAACTTACAGCATGTCCTCTAAAAATATTTATAATTGATGCAAATAAAAAGTTTCTCTGTCTTAATAATAATAATAATTTGAAATTAACTGTGAAACTTCTAAAAATAATTTAAATTATTATTTACTGTAAGAAACAATAACAATTGCTTAGTATAAAACGCGCCAAATAAATGTACAGGTGTCCCAGCTTTCAACAACTATACAGACTGTTTCTTTATTAAGTTACACACCAAACTTGTTTTTCCTTTTATGGAATACTACACATATTACATATTTGAATAATACCTAAGAGCTAATGAAAATTACTGAAAATAAGTTAATATGTTGTAATATCATCATCTCTTCCAGTACCATTCAAATATCTAAATCACTGTAATGTGTCACTCTTCTTTACTTTATTTCTGTAATCTTTTGATTTAGTGTCCCACAACTCTGGATATTGTTCATAAAGAGATATTAATTTAATTATTTCATCTCGAGACCACACCCTTTCTTCTCAAACATTGATGAAAACTTGCTGAACTTTATTTTGCAATCAAAAAACAAGCAAGTTTACACAGCAAGCTGAAAATACTGTGTACACATGCAGCTTGCTGCAAATTCCGCAAATCACTGAAACTTGCAGAAGTTGGCTTGCCATGGATGTTTACACACTAACGACTACTTGTGCAAGCTAACTTCTACAAATTTTGTTGCTAGTGGACACTTCGCTTTACATTTAACTTATCATGTAAAATATTGATTGCTGTTCCGTACGACATGCCTACGGCCTCTGCTACTTCGCGCACTTTAGTTCGGCGATCAGCGAGAATCATGTTGTGAACCTTTTCAACGACTTCTTCGGCAACCACGTCTGCCGGACGGTCTGGCCGCTCCTCATCAAAAACCGATGTACGACAACGTTTAAATTCGTTGAACCAATATTTCATGGTTGTCATAGATGGTGAAGGGTCCCCATAGACAGCATCCAACTTCGCTTTTATTTCTTCGCATGTTTTTCCATCCAAAAATAAAAAGCGAATTACGGATCGATATTGCTCTTTTTTCATTTTATCGAGAAACACGAAACACGTGTGATACAAATGGCTGCCAAATAAAAACTAACCTATGAATCAGTCTGAAATTTAGTATGGTGTCGTTTGACAGATGGCAGTATACGACGGTAATGCCAACTTCCCTCAGCAACGCCACCTGTCTTCAAACACGGGTAGTTATTGATCGACCCTCGTAGTGTGTTGATTTTAAAATGTATTATTCTTTTTAGAAAAAATAGGAATTAAAAAAAATTCTTATACTACTGAATAGAGAATGAAAAGCCCTTTCAAATGAGGTATCACATGACCCCCCATTCCGTTTAAAAATTTTAAAGGGGCAACTGTCACTCGGAGGGGGTTGGAGGGGGAGATGCAAAATTCCGCTAAAATAGTGTCACTTTTTAATTAAAAATCGACCTGTTTCAGGATTTTACATAAAAATCGTTTATTTCGTAGAAAATGAATTTATTCCATACTTTACGAACGCAGTGTATTTTGAACGGTACCTACGCATTTTATTATTAGACATTGTAACGGGCGATGTTTTATTTCGGCTAGGTTACTGGTAAATAACTCGTAGGATAACTTTTACCGTATATTAAAGAAAACACATTAACAAACTTAACTCATGAGATTACAGAAAAATAATAATTCTTAAAAAACAAAAGAGTTTTATAAACAAGAAAAACGTCTACCGTCTAGCAACGTATGAATTATACTATATACTACTAAATGACAGCTACGTGTTACAGAACATATCAAAAAATGTTAAATGCAAAAGTTTTAATGACTTATCTGAACCGCCAGAATTTACTTTAAAAAGAAACAAATGACAATCGGAAACCTAACAAATGAGTATCAACTTTGTTATTTTAAATGGAACACTAAGTACATTTTTTAGAATTAAGAAAGTTATTTTTCTCCTAATTCCAAAAATATGTAATTTATCTATATTTGGTTTCATACTTTTTACGATATTTAAGTTTAAAATTATTATTGTTTTGGTATATTTTTATTAATTTATTTCATATAATTTATTAATTTCTCTTAAATATTAGCGTTTTGACTTATAAAGTGACTTTTAATTAGTTTAACACTTGTCACACATAATAAACTCCTTATTAACCCAAATAAATGCATTTTTTTTAAATTTTCAATTTAAATATCGCAAGAAGTATGAAACCAAATATAGACAAACTATGTACATATTTTTGGAATTAGGAAATTCATGTTTTTCTTAATTCGAAAAAATATACATAGTGTTCCATTTAAAATAACAAAGTTGATACTTATTTGTTAAGTCTCCAATCGTCATTAGTTTCTTTTCTTAGCAAATTCTCAGGTAAATACCTAAAACGTATGTTTAATAATAAAATGTGGAGGTACTTTTCAAAATATAAACAAAATCCCTGTACATATGGTGTGTGTATGTGAAGCTATTGCATGGTATGTGAGACAAAAATCGGCTTCCGCTCTCCCAGTCGCACCGGAAGGCCATTCGGATGCGTCCGCTTCTAACAAATAACAATAACAGCTAACAAAAACCATTTTCATCTTAAACCAATGAATCTGTATGTTATTTACTACCTCTATACTACCACAAATAGTAATAGCATCCCCGTGGCATATTTTTTTTTAAATGGCCCGGTTCAACCACCTTAGCATAACAATATAATATTTATGAAATAGCCTTATGTTTATGATATCGAGTGCCTCTTCGTTGAGCCAAATTTAAGTACAAGGGGCGGAATTTTGGGTGCGTTTTGGTTGGGCGTTGTGGCTATTTAGGGCCCGTAATTTGTAATTTTTCTTTCGTAAAAACAACTTTGAATGCACTTTTTTGACGGACGAATTGGCCCAGTGAAATTTTTGAAAGTGTGAATAAAACCTGTTTTTCGAAATTTCAACGATCTGCGTTTTTTTGGTCGGTTACCTTCATTTCTATTGCATCAGTTTTAGCATGTTTTTTTTATAACTATTTCAAGTTAGAGAAGTTGAGAACGCACCAGATCGTCCACCTCTTCCGCAAACCAACTTGTTGCTACAAGAAAATCATCTTCGTTTAGTATTTCGACCGCATTTAGTAACAGTTTCCATCGGCTTTACATGAGGGGTGAGATAACGAATGGAAACTGTTATTACCTGATCTATGCTACCAATGAAAGTCACGTGTTTTTTTTCTCTTTGCAGATTGTGACGAGTACACTGTCGTCTGATGTGTGTGTTTGTCTATGGTAAATCAAAATATACCCTTACATAAAATATCGACGTCTAGTTAGCTACGCTGTAACGCAATGTTAAAGTTAACGTAACTAAGTTCGTAAACTCAGACGAACTGAACGGAGGCACGCGATGTAGTTACCAACAATTTTACATATACAGTCTGTGGCATTTAACCGGGTTTCTTCATTTACGCCTTTTCTAATGAAAATATGGAAAAATGTTTTATAATGTATTTTCGAATACACAGGATGTCCCAGTTTGGCTGCACGATGTGTTACTTCGTTATTTTAAATGGAACACCCTATGTTTTATAACGAATTTGAGCTTGTCAGGTTATTTTAGGGTAAGTTTGATAAGGGTTCCCTATACCTAAGTCCTATAGCTTTTAAGATTTTAGGCTCTGTTTACGGTTTTTGGAAAATACTGATATAACTTTGATAATTAATATCTCAATAACGAATAATGTTAGAAAGCAGATATTGTGATGCTGTTGCGAGCTAAGTGGAAGGTATCTACCGCAGTAACAAAATTTACTTTCATTAAACAGGGATTCAGTAAAACTATTTCCATTTCGACAACAGTTGAAAGGCAATAACTTTTGTTTTTTAAATGGAACGGTGTCATTTTTATATCGTTGTTAGATGCTCCATAAAAGTATCTTTCAATTAACTGACACTTCCCTATACCATTTACTGACGGTTCAGGAGACATTTAACATTATTTCATAATTTCTACATTTTAACATTTTAGTTAAAAGCAGGAGTGAGTATTTATTCAAATATAATACCTGGTTTGAATTAAATGTCAGTTTGATAAGTTTTTAAGTCCTGGTCGTATAAAATATTGATAAATACATGATTATTTAATTCCATTGTTAAGGCTTGTGATAGGTTAAACAGTAACGAGAGAAATAATTTTGATTGGTATTTTTAAGTATTGTTAAGTTTCCTCAAGTGATATTGCTTAATCACACGATTAACTTCATTGTGTGGTTAACTACGTTTCATACAACTGGCCCTAAGACTTCTTGTACTTCAGTTTAACTTTTTGTTTATGTCAAATAATAAAGTGCGCTCTAAATATTATTGACGAAATATTTATTAATCATATTTGAATAATACAACAAGAACTAACAAAATTAAACACTGGCCTCCCAAAATAAACACGAAACTTTTGAAAACTATAGGAATAACAAAATAATTCCAAGATGTCTTGTAATTTTACAATAAGTGTTCAGAATGTGTGCATTTAATATAACAAAGATTAATAAACTTAGAAAATTGACAATTTATTCAAAGTTTGGGTAAATACTCACTCCTGATTTTAATTAATATGTTAAAATGCAGAAATTATGAAATAACGTTAAATATCTCCTGAACCGTCGGTAATTAGTATAGGGAAGTGTGTAGTTGAAAGATACTTTTATGGAGCATTTAACAACGATATAAAAATGACACCGTTCCATTTGAAAGGATGATACTTTTGTATAAAACATTTTTTCATATTTTCAATAGGAGCGGCGTAAATGAAGAAACTCGGTTAAATGCCACAGACTGTATACTACAACTCGCACAAAATGCTATGTATTACATGTGTTAGGTTGCTGTGAAAAACAATTTCTCGACCTGAGGTAAATAATTTTCTTATTTACCGGTAAATAATGAACATCAATGTTACGTACGCTTTCAGGTACAAATCTTTTGATTTTTCAGGCAATAGATTGTTTGCCACTTGTCCGGCAATTTCCCGCTTTTCAGGCGGCGTACAATTTAAATCGCCGTACATCGTTTACCGTACTTACTTTATTTAATTGACGATTTGGCAAAAAGATCGACGTAATGTTTGTGACAAATTAAAAAATTTGAATCAACTGTCATATCGGTAATACAGAAAACTGTAAACCTTTCGTAATTTGAAATAAATATTTGTTCAAATTAAAATTATCATTTGCACTAGTAGTGGAAAAAATAGTATATACACCACGGTAGAGAAGTCTTATAACCCTCGGTCCTTTACATCCCTCGGCCCTAAGGGCCTCGGGATGTAATCATACCCTTGGGTTATAACACTAGACTTCTCTACCTAGGTGTATAATATACTATTATGGAAATGGTTAAATCGTCGGTGTCAGGTGATGAGAAACGACATATACTACTAATAATCGCGCTATAACGGTAGGAGATTTTTTCGTCATAAGAAAATAGAATAAGGCAGATTTTGGTTATATACACTCATATCATTTTTGCTTCGAATTTTTTTTTTAGGCGCAGAGGTGCTTAAAATAAGCTTGTACTTTTTTCGTGATATCTTTTTTATGTTTTTCTTTGGAACCGGTGATCTAAACGTTTTTCCGAACAGTGTTTTTTTGCTCTTTATTTTTTCTTTTTCGTTTTTTAACTCTGTAAACCATTAATGTTGTTCTATAACTTAATAACATTTAAACACTACAACCTCCACACGCATACCTTTTTCTTTCTCTATTGATCAATACTCTACTTTTATTTACTTCACATCTGCCCATAAAATTTTCAAACAAAACTAAACTAAGCTCAATTAAAATTTATTTAATTTTCAAAATCAAATGTCGTAGAGCAAAATTAATTAAATTTATATGCAATATTTTCAATTGCGAATTTCAAATCTCACCTAAAGCTTGTGACTGTCCTTAATTTCAAAACTAAGTTAATTTCAGATAAATGCAAGCTTTTGTAAAATACGTTATAAATATAAAGAAGGGTACAATTTATGGGCTTGAGTTAAGTTGAATCAAGAGAAATTCGGTGTTTAGCATGCTTGCGTAAGCCGCACTGCCAGATGTTTATCGAATGTGTGTGCATAATAAAAAATCAAATACCTCGCGAACGTAACGAACAAACAATCTCATCGTAAAACCCGCCGAAAGTTTTATAAAAACGCTGTAGAAACAACCGAGTGATAATAATAAATCGGATCGAACATGCTGATAAAGGGGTCCTACCTAGGTTGGGGGTACCTATATACTACACATACTGCTCGGCCTCAAAAATTACTTTTACAGTCTCATCCAGAAAGCAAAATGCATTTCCTCCCGGACCTTGCGCAGGCCTTTTCTGAAATCATTTGTTAGAATTGTCTTTAACAATTCGAGTTTGCGACTCGTCAAAAATCGCTTTTGGTTTTGCGTTTCGTTTGTATCGGTTCGTCTGTTATATGTAGTTTTTATATATTTTTGGAATTGATTTTGTTTTGTGAAAGGGTTGAATTGTCAAAACCAACAGTATATTTTTGAGGTCTTATTTGTATCAAGTTCACGGATGATCCGTAACAATAAATGCGAAGTAGCAGTTTTGATGGGGGTACTTCTCGTCTATTATTACGTAAAACCCATAGCCAAGTTAAATCTGCAAGATTATTTCTCTAACAGTTAAAAATTAAAGCACTTAGGTATTCTCTTCAAAATCCCTTAGTCCCAGTCAGTAATTCCCAAAAGTTTGTACTGCAATCCCACTTCTGCTATTACCATTATGAGAAATCAACATCGAATATGTGCAATTTTTTAATTATTCTATTACATCTACTGCCTCGGAGATAAGCTTAGTTTATTTACAAATATTAATTACAGAGTTTTGAGTTTGATGAAGTGAAATTTAAATTGTTCAAGAACTACTGACAAATTTAGGATACTTTACAATTACTAACGTTAAATACCACTTTTTTTTGCTTATTTAAATACCGTCTGTTTGATTATAAAGGCCCCAAGCTATAACTCATTTATTTTTGCTTAAACACCCAGTAAAGTGTATATATTCTTAAATGGGACGTTGTTTTCTAGAGAATGAAGTAAAACAATATTTTTTTGGCTACACTGTATAGGAGTCATGACGTCATCGACATTTTTTTTAAATGGCACGATGAAAATTTTTTTGCGAAATACAATAGAACATCCTTTTCTCTTTTCAACCACATAAAATTTTTATATCCTTACATAAGAAAATGTTCGAGAAAACTGAAAAAAACTACTTACATAACTTACCATTTAACATTTAAGGCACGCTAATATTTCTAGCATGCTATGAGTAATTTTACTGAAATTTGTCATACTTTATCTAATTTGGTAAACAATTTCTAAAATACCGGCACTGTCAATCTGACTTATAATTAGTTTGAAACGGTGAGAAATGAATAACATTAATGAAGAAGCCGATATGCTAGAGGTTTACTACGAATGTAGAAAAACAGTGTCAGTTTGACAGTGCCGGTATTTTAGAAATTTTACCAAATTAGATAAAGTATGACAAATTTCAGTAAAATTACTCATAGCATGCTAGAAATATTAGCGTGCCTTAAATGTTAAATGGTAAGTTATGTAGGTAGTTTTTCAGTTTTCTCGAACATTTTCATGTAAGGATATAAAAATTTTATGTGGTTGAAAAGAGAAAAGGATGTTCTATTGTATTTCGCATAAAATTTTCATCGTGCCATTTAAAAAAATATCGATGACGTCATGACTCCTATACAGTGTAGCCAAAAAAATATTGTTTTACTTCGTTCTCTAGAAAACAACGTCCCATTTAAGAATATATACACTTTACTGGGTGTTTAAGCAAAAATAAAAGAGTTATAGCTTGGGGCCTTTATAATCAAACAGACGGTATACAGGGTGCCCGTTTTTCGAGCCTAACCGTGGGGATCTCAGTTATTTGAAGAGATACGAAGTCGGTTAAATTAGGGCAAAGTTGCGTATTTTTATGCTGATTAATGAGCTGAAAAGAAAATTCACATATCTTTTACGGTTTTCAAGATATTTGAAAAAAACGAAAAATCGTGATTTTCGTTTTCAATTTTTTTAACAAAAACCGTTAAAGATATGTATTTCTAAGTTCTACATTATTAAGGCACTTTTTTACAAGGAATTTAATTCTGTCATCGCCTTTATCATTGCAACAAAATTTGCAGGAAAACGACATTCAACTTTTTTTTTTCTTATGGGCGCCATCTTGAATTTTTATATTTTTAAATAATGTTTTCCTTTCTGATTACAGTGATGTAGTACACTTTATGATTTATAGTTGCAATTTGGATAGAATACCAAATACGTCTTTTTGCAAAGAGCGCCTTGGAAAATAAAACAATAATTTTGTTTCTTAAAATTTTTTGACATTACAATTCAACTTGCCCTAAACACCGTTCATATTGCTGTTTATTGTTGTAACAGAATGTCATTTTCAAGTGAATAAAAGCGGGATATGCTAGAAATTTATTATGCTTCTCATCACAATGCTCAAATTTGTTCAGAAATGTATCTGCAATGTTTCCCAGAAAGACGGCAGCCAAGTTTGGGGTATTTCCTTTCTCTTCTTAGAAATTTAGGCGAATATGGTTCTTTTATTAAGCCTAGAGGAAAATATGGCAACAAACCAGCTGAAAATGAAGACGAAATTTTGCAAGTGGTAAAACATATTTTCATAATATTGATTGTAGGAAATAATTTATGTTAAATTTGCTAATAGTTTCAGGAAAATCCTCCAGCTTCCACCAGAGAAGTTGCGCAGCAGTTAAACATACCACATCAAAAGATATGGAGGATACTTAAAAATCATAAATTTCGGCCATATAAAATTCACATAACGCACACTCTTCACTTTGGAGATGATGATAGACGCGTACGTTTATGTCAGACTCTAATGACAAAGATGCAGGAAAACCAAAATTTCTTAAGTAATGTGATATGGACTGATGGATGTAAATTCACAAATTCAGGGATGTTTAATCGCCATAATGAGCACATTTGGTCTATTGAAAATCCGCGACAGCATGACGAAAGGAGACCTCAAGTACGCTTTGGACTAAATGTGTGGGTTGGTTTATTGGACGATACAATTATTGGTCCATACATCTACGAAGAAACATTAACGGCCAATGGATACTTAAATTTTATAAGAACGTTTCTCGCAGATTACATTGATAATAACATTAACCTTAATAGATTGAGAGACTTATGGTTCCAACATGACGGCGCGCCGCCTCATAATGCTAGAAGGGTAATGGAAAGTTTGGCAGAAATGTTTCCCAACAAATTAATTGCAAATAATGGTAATGTGTGCTGGCCTGCACGATCTCCAGACCTAAACCCCTTAGATTATTTTTTGTGGGGTACCGTGAAAACAAAATTTTTAAAACGAAGCCTACAGACATTAATGACCTGCGCAGAAGAATTATTACTACTTTACAACACATGCGTAGAAGGGATGTCAGGAGGGTAATTTCTAATCTAAGAAGACGTTTAGAACTCTGCTTAGAGGTGGATGGTGAACAATTTGAACATATGTTGTAATTCCGTGTTTTTTCTTTTTCCATTGGGTTATAACATGTGTTTTTTTAAAAATGCCATAAAGGTTGGCCATGAAAATTAAAACTCATGTCGTAGCTTGGCATCTAACACATGCCAAATCTGAAAATTTAAAGTAAATGAATGGAGCTAAGACATGAATTTTCTTTTCCACAGCCACCCCTTATGGCATTTTTAAAAAAACACATAGTAGTTTTTTTTTTAATATTGTTTAAACCAAAACAAATTTCATGCACATAAAATTTATTCTCATTTTAATTTTCTTCTATAAGTTACGTTTGCCGCCTATGTTGCGCCTCTTTGCTCCCGGCAATTTCACGACGTTGACCCACATGTGGTAACAGACCCAAAAGAGGTCTTTGGTGTTCTATCCAAATTGCAACTATAAATCATCAAGTGTGCTACATCATTGAAATCAGAAAGAGAAACATTATTTAAAAATATAAAAATCCAAGATGGCGCCCATAAGAAAAAAAATTTGAATGTCGTTTTCCTGCAAATTTTGTTGCAATGATAAAAGCGATGACAGAATTAAATTCCTTGTAAAAAAGTGCCTTAATAATGTCGAACTTAGAAATACATATCTTTAATGGTTTTTGTTAAAAAATTGAAAACGAAAATCACGATTTTTCGTTTTCTTCAAATATTTTGAAAACCGTAAAAGACATGTGAATTTTCTTTTCAGCTTATTAATCAGCATAAAAATACGCAACTTTGCCCCAATTTAACCGACTTCGTATCTCTTCAAATAACTGAGATCTCCATGGTTAGGCTCGAAAAACGGGCACCTTGTATAAACAATACTTTATTACATCGTCATGTTTAAATCTAAACGAACGTTGTTTGTGAACGTGTCTGGCCGGAGATCCCGAGATCTAACTCAAATGCAAACGCAAATTCTCGAAACACCAAAAACATCAATTTTGAAAAGCAACTGAAAGATTAACGTCGAATCAAAGCGTGGAAGTTAAGTGTAAATGAACATCTCAATGTACAATTTTTAGGAACAGTAAAATCACATCGTCATAGCCTAAATGTAAGCTACGATAAGAACAACCTCGGAATCTGTTTGGTTTGTTTGCCAGTTGATTTATTTGTTTTTTAAATTGTGACAAGACTATTACGGGATAAGAAGAAATACAAGGGCATTGTACAAATAACGCATTTGATTTTAACTCGTTCTTTTTTTTGTATTTGGCTTACGGCCCTAGGCGCAGGAACGCAAAGAAATCGGCCCTGTAAACTGTATTTTCAATCGAGGAAAAGAAGAACAAAATAAATAAATAGGGAAATGTTTATTATTACTGACTAGTTGCCTCATACGTGAATCCTAAGAGATCGTGTGGTTACAAAAACGTGCTAGTACTAGCGTAAAATATAAAAAAGAGAAACTAAATAAAGATTTACGTATATTAGGCAGGCATGCCGAAATAAATTTTTTTTAAAAAAACGCAAGCAACTAGTCTGCCAAACACAATACATAAATTAATGAAACGACGATGTGAAGCATGGGCAAAGGACGTTTAAAAAAAAGACACAGATCACGTCGAATGGTCATGCTTGACTGTGGAGGAACACAGAGAATATAAAACCATAAAAGGCATACCTACTTAATGCAGGCAAAAAGAATAAGTCTTGAACTTAATGTAATTGATGAAGTTATTCCTGCTGTTTGTAGCCATAATTTAATATTGATAAATGAAATGCTATGTCTGTGGCACATTGTGCTTCAATAATAAAGTTCTCCTAATTTACTATGTGAGACCACTGTGCGTCGCTAAAAATCAAAGAAACGATGTCTGAAACGATACTGTGCAGATTGTTAACTTGCTGACTGCTGGTTATAAATAAAACTTAATACTTGACGTCGATAAATTTCTATTCGGTTAAATAGATCAGGTAAAATGATTGGCTATGATCCAACAATAACCACTGTTTTAATTGATTAAAATTCACTGTTCATATTTCATATTCTAACATCTTCAAACCCATTCTGTTCGAGTAAACAAAAAACTGTGGGTCAGTTTATTGTTAAATGCGTGCGACACAGATTTGCGTCACGACGTCGCGCCGATTCGATGAGGGTCACAAGCACGACCCACGTGCTTCCGCTGAAGTTAATGTGTCTAGCGCAGATGGTGCGCCGTCTGCCGATGCGTCTCGACGCTCTTACCACATTGGAAAGGCGTTGTTGGCATTCGGTAGAATGTTACCTTCTTCGGTAACAAGTCACTCAAGTTGTTCGAAAAAGTTTGGCGATTTGAAGTATTCCGGAACCGGATGATCCAACCTAGAGATTATCTTGTAGATGGATTTCTTCCAGGACTGCTCAGCGTCACGACCCTTCTGGATTGCTTTGAAGAATTCCCGTAGGGTCTGCTCTACCACAAACCTGAAGTTTGATGGGACCTAAAATCGTTCAATATTTACAATTCCCTCCTACAGAATAACCGCAGACTTTATATCATGATTCTTCTCCTTTTGCATTATCTACAATCCTATTACATCAAAGTGCAACAGAAGCAATGGGACAGAACGAAAATAAGCAAATGGTGCAAATATAAAAAGCAGGGAAACATTAACTCGTGACTATCCCGAAGTCATCTATGTCACTTCCTTTTGATAGACGATTGTAATTCAAAATAAAAAATAGAGTGGGTAGCAAAATTATTAAATAAATAAATAAGTTTGGAAGGGATTAATTGGGATGCGTGTAGATGTCTCGGTTAAAAACCACGAACCTGGGGGCCCCATACCTCGATGTGATTGTTACGGTTGTAGTGGAGGTTGAGTACTCTGTACAGTTCGGAGTCGCCACCCACGTGAAGGTCATCAGCGTTCTTGACGCCCTCCGAAACTGCCTGCCTTGCGTACTTTTCCATCTGGATGTAGTAGAATTCTCTGAAAAGCGAAATTAACACGTCAGGAGAAACTCTCCTTAAACATTGTGTAAATAAATAACGCACAATTCAATAACTTACTTGTCGACTCGCGTACATTGTTATTGTCGTCGTGTTTAAACAGACGCAGCTCAAGTGGTAAGATAAGAAATTTTATTCAATATAGGCGCTTTCGATGACTTACAATATACCTAATAAAGAAAATGAGTTATTGGCATCTAGATGATGACTTGGACTATCTAGTATCGAGCTTTCTTTAATTAAATTAATGCCTTGTGATGTAGGTTAAAATAAAATATTCCAGAATGAAGATAAATAATGTGGGTTTTCGAAAACAAAATCGAATTCTAAGATATTCCTCGAAAAGAAAAAATTCTTTCTAATTCCCTCCGAATTATGGTTAAGCTTACGTGTACCACTTACACAATGTGTAGAAATACAAATGGAAAACTATAAGCTACATTTTTCTGCTCTTTCTTAGTTTAACACATGGGTACGAATTTGATTTCTGATTATTGTAATGCAACAAATAAAAGTTTTAATCTCTCTGCGTGAAACAATATTTAGGCGTCCAATTAGCGAAGCGTTATAGCATTTGAACAGGCAATGCTATGATTAATAAGTTCGGAGCAACTTTTGATTAATGTAAAGAAATAATATGTGTCATATAATCGCGCCGCAGCACGAGCATTTTCTAATCTGTAAATTGTGCCGTGGATAGCAAATAGCAACGAATACTGCTCCCCCATGAACTATCACGTACGAGATGGCGGCCAGAGCGAACAATAGCGTGTCATCGCAAAGTTGCAAAATTGTTGGTTACAAGTCGGTTGGATTGCAATGGTGCCCCCGAGCATATTCTGTATAATATTTGGGCCTTATTTGGGACCTCATCAGCAGAACAGTAGCTCGAGAGCTCCATTGCAACCCCGACGACCAGCAAGACATTCGCACGGTTAGCTCGTAAATGCAAACATGTCATATAATCGCGCCGAAGCACAAGTATTTTCTGACATGTAAATTGTGCCGTGGATAGCTGTAGCGTATTTCAGCTAAATGAAATTAACTTTCTTCAAATAGATTTTTTATTTTTGGACGTTCTTGTCATCTGTATAATAACAAAACATATTCAATTTGTAACTAGCCAATTTGAAGAATAATTCTATGTAGATGCCTCATTATCTTCCCCAGTATTAAAAAATAATACTACTGGTAACATAATTTTTCCGGCGGTTTGCGAATACGTTCGGAACGTTTGCGAATACGTTTCGTTGTCTCTGATTTCGTAAATTCTGCTTGGATTGTTTCCACTACATTAGGTTGCTGTTTTTCTTCTGGGTTTGGTACCACATTTGTTGGATCTTCTGATTTTCTTTCACGTAGTTGGTCAGCATGTTTTCTCTTAACATCACCGTTAATCAATACATGATATGAATGGTCACCAGTTTGATCTAATAAGGATCCTTTTTTGCAGCTCTTACCGCGTTCATTTCTAATCCACACTAGGTTATCATTATTAAAAGAACGCTCTTTAGGTCGAATATCGTAATATATTTTTTGTTCAGCCAACTGATTTGACATTCGATTTCTGAGATTTGGTTTCATCTGATCCCAAATTGTATACGGTTTAAGTTTTCATCCACTGTGACCCCTAAAACTTATGAAAAACATATGAGTCCGAACACATCAATATATAATCATTATTTACCACAAGTGTTGGTTTATCACACACCTTCTGCTGACCACTTGCTGATCATTTAAAGTATAATTATCAATCTTTAAACATATTTCTTCATTATGTTTCGCCTTATTACTTAACTCATTTACTATTTGCCAAGCTCTTTTTGTTACATTTGGTGAGTTATGTATTCTTGTTTGATAGAATTGTTTTTTGATGTTGGTCACCAGGTCATTATGAATTTTCTTTTGCGAGTTATAAAGTCTTTAAGCATCGGGTGTGCAATTTGTAAAGCATATAACTGTTTTAACTGCAAACTGGATTCGCGTACTTCATCGTTTACCCAGTTCTTGGTTTCTCTATTAACAGGTTTTAATCGTTTAGGAAAGCAAATATCAAAGTAAAATAAAAAGATATTATTAAATGTTGAAAATGATAAATCAAGATCGCTTGAGGTGTAAATTTCTTCCCATGTCTCACTTTGCAATAGACAAATCATTAAAGGATTTTTTCAGAATATTTGCCTGGTCTGTCCTAACAGGTTGACTTGCATGAGATTGGAATAGTACTGTTCTATGGTCCGAAATAGTATTGTCTATTACATAAGTAACATTATCAGAGAAGTTGGTAAATACCTGGTTGATTATGAAATTGAACTACTCGTCACTCGTGTTGCCCAGTATACAGAAGCCGTTAAGTTAAAGATACATAATAGCTCAGCTAATTTTTTAAAATCATTGTAATTCTGCTGCAGTAAATTGCATACCATTGTCAGAAACTCTTTGTTTTGGTAAACCAAATCGTGAGAACCATTCCTGCAGCGTTGATATCACTTTGATTGCGGGCGTCTTTTTCATCCGCTTTACTTCGATCCATTTTGAAAAAGCGTCTATTAATATAAACCACATGCGACCTTCCACTGGTCCCGCAAAATCTATATATACTCGATCCCATGGACCATCGGGTGTATTCCATGAGTACAAAGGAACTTCCGCTGGCCAATTTCGATTTTGCTGACATTCCTCGCACTGTGAGATGAAATTTTCAATATCACTGTCCAGTTTTGGTCACCAAACATAATGGCGTGCGAAAGCTTTTGCCGTCACTCTCCCAATATGTCCGTCATGAAGCATTTTCAAAATTCTTTGTCGGTAACAGCTTGGAATCACAATTCGACTGTGCCACCAAATAATTCCATGTCTTATGCTTAATTCACTTCGTTTTTCATAGTATGGTATTACGTCTGCCAATATTTTTTCTTTATCTGGCCAACGAATCCTTAAATCTTCTAACACTTTAGATCAGTCTTTCTCAAAGTGGGCGATAACGCCCCCTTGTGGGCGCTAGAAGCCTACACGGGGGCGGCAAAGGGCACAGAAAAATTGGGGGATACAAGATAAGACTCATATATGGCAGGCTATAATTTAACTAAAGTTATTAAAGTAATGATTGCGATTGTGATTTTTAAGATGTGGTAAAGTTAAAAATTTTAGGGGCGCTAGAAAATAATTAATTCTCAAAGTGGGCGGTAGACGAAATTAGTTTGAGAACCTATGCTTTAGATAATATCGGGTCATTTAGCGTTTTCTTTTGTAAGTTTACCACCGTAATAGGTATATCATCCAAGTGTAGTTTCCTAATTTGTCTAATTTCTGAGGAAATTTCTTCTTCTGCTTTTGACCTTTCATAAATTGGTAATAGTAACCTTGAGAGCGCATCCGTAGTATTTTCTTGGCCTCTACGATATTAATGCCCGGTTGCACCAACTTTTTAAGCAGAGCTTAAATTTAAGTTATGTTTAGAATGTGACATTTACGTGTGGTCAGTATAATGTCAAATACATTCTGATTGACATTTAAACTTCAACTTAAATATCAATTACCTGATTCGATGTGGTTTTCGGTAGTTCTCGTTTCTCACCAAAAATATATTCCAGTGGTTTATGATCTGTCACTAGTATGAATTTTCGTCCATACAAATATTGATGAAATTTTGTAATACCAAAGATTATTGCTAGTGCTTCTCGATCTATTGAAGCATAATGACGTTCAGAATTTGTCAACGTTCGTGAAGCGTAAGCAATCGGTTTCTCTTCTCCACATAGATATTTCTGCATTAATGTCGTTCCTAAACCATATTCGCATGCATGGCAAGCTAACAAGACAAATTTTCATTGTAATGTGCTAGTGTGGCATCCGCTGCAATTGACAGTTTTATTTTCTCAAACATTGCTTGGTCTCTTTTTGTCCACACCAACTTCGTTGCTTTTTGTAGTAATCGATGTAAAGGAGCGCAAAGTTGCTGCAACTTTGGAATGAATCGCGCGTAATAATTAACCATACCCAAAATGAGCATAATTGACTGACATTTTTCGGTGTTGGTTGATCTCGCAATTTTTCCACAGTGGGATGGATCCCTGCTGCGTCTATTCTATGCCCCAAAAATATCACTGATGGTTGTAAAAACGGCATTTTTATATGCATGTTACAATGGCTGCTTGTCGTAGTCGTTCGAAAACTAATCGTAAATTTTTAAATGTTCTTCGTCCGTTCTACCCGTGACTATAATGTCATCCAAATATACTCCCACACCATCTAAACCGTGTAAGATTTTATCCATAACACCCTGGAAAATTCCCGGCGCCGATGCAATGCCGAACGGACATCGTCGGTACTGATAATATCTTTTATGAGTTGCAATTACCAAATATTTCTTTGATTCCTTCTGGACCGGCAACTGTAAATATGCACCTTACAAACCAATAACTGATAACTTCTTTCCACCATTTAATTGTTCAGTTATTTCTTCAAACGTTGGTAGGGGGTGTTTATCCACTATCATGTATGGGTTTATTGTTACTTTGAAATCGCCGCAAATACTATTCCTTCATTCTTTTTCTCCACATTTACCGTTGGTGATGCCCATTCTATAGGTGTTTTGGATGGATCTACTTCCTTTATTATCTCGTTACGCATTAATCTGTCCAATTCTTTTTCTACACATTGCCGCATCGAGAATGGTATCGGTCTTGCCTTGAATCGAACTGGTTTCGCGTTTTCTCGCGAATAAATTACGGCCTTATAACCCTTAATTTCTCCACTTTGTCCGGTGAGTAAGCTATCAAATTCATTCAGGAGTATACCTAACCTTTTCTCAATTATATCGCTTTTTTCAACTTTGTTTTCTTTGACTCGTTTTATCTTTACTCCGTTTATGTCTATTTTGAATGACCGATTCCAATCGAATCCGAACAGTGGGGTCTCTTGAACATTAACTACTACTAAGCGTAATTTCTTCTTTTGCCCAAATGCTTTGACGTCGACAGTCGTTTCTCCTAGTGTTTCAATTGGAGTACCGCCGTACAAACTTAACATTTTCGTAGGTTGTAATGGTGGTGCCCCTAGCTTCTTGCAATCATTAAAACCAACTACTGATCGGCTCGCACCAGTATCGAAATCCATGATCAATGTCTGCCCATTCACATTTACCAAAACTACAGTTTTTTTTTTAACCTAATTCAATTGTGTTTAGTGATTTTATTTGAAATGGTGGATCTGGATCCACATTCCAGAACACTCCGAGGTATTTCCCGATGACACATTTTCCTCCAATCGTTTAATTTGGTTCTTGCTCTTCACGATATTCATTTTACACATCCGAGCGAAATGACCTTTTTTATGACATCTATTGCACTCTCTATCCCTCGCTGGACATTGGTTTGATCCATCGAGACGTAGTCCACATTTTTAACAAATGTTGCTGCTATCTACATTCTTTGATTTTTAATTTTTTTTATTTCGCTTTGAGAATTTTTCTCTTTCTTCTTGATGGATTTTCTTAATGATCAATTCATTTTTGTTCGCTTATGTATTCTATTTCAGCTCTTTCTAACGTTTGAGCCAAAACTTGCGCAAATGTCACAGGTGCTCCGTTTATTTTTCCTGTCGGCCAACGTTGACGTATTTCTAATTCAAATTTTTCATGACTGTCACCTCCGGCAAACCGATCCCGAAGATGTGTATCTAAAGTATTTCTGTCAAAATATGCTGCTTCCGCAAGTTTTCGCAATTCATTTGCATATTGTGCAAATGTTTCCCCTTGCAATCTGTTTCTTTTCATGAAATCAATTCTAGCCGAGAAACAGTCTGTCTCGGTTGATAATATTGTTGTAAGACTGACTTTAAATTATTATAATTTACTTGTCCAACTGGATTGGGAAAAAATGATTCCGTACCAACTGCATGGCATAGTTTTTGGTCCTAAAGAAGCTAATAATAATACGCGCCTGGCTTCCTCCCGTGCCTCCTAAACCTTTAGCTTGGCACTGTAATTCGAATCTGCACATATAGTTGTCCCAAGATTCCACTGATTTGTCAAATTTTTCGAACTGAAACCGCTGCATAGCCATTTGAATGAATGTTACTTCATCTTGTTCCATTTTCTTATTATCCTGTCACGGTCGCCAAAATGTAGCGTATTTCAGTTAAATTGAATTAACTTTCTTCAAATAGATTTTTTATTTTGTGACGTTCTTGTCATCTGTATAATAACAAAACATATTCAATTTGTAACTAACTAATTGTAACAATAATTCTATCTAGATGCCTCAATAGCAAATCTCGTGCGTGATAGCTCATGGGGCAGCAGTATTTGTTGCTATTTGCTATTCACGACACAATTTATACAGAGTGTCCCGCGACGTAATGTACCATTTCACCTACGTCATAATCAATTCAAACTAAGTAAAAAACTCTAATAAAGTTTTGTTCTAAAGTAAACCGTTTCAAAAATATTGGGTGTTTAATGATTAATTTTTTATTTTTTTAAATTTTAAAGTTCATCCAATTATTTATCCGTTCACCTAATAATCAATTCAAACTAAATAGTAAAAAACTTTATCTCAAAAGGTGTTCATAATCACCCCCGTTGTTTGCTAAATACATTCTAGCGCACTCCAATAGATATCTTGTTGCCTTTTATAACATGTCATTGTTATTTTTAATTAATTGTGCGGCCTCAAAAATGTACTCTCGGATTTCTAGATCTCAACTAGAACTCTTTTGAAGCGCGCTAGAATGTGTTTAGCAAACAACGGGGGTCATTTTGAACACCAGTTTTTTTTTCTTTTTAGTTTGAATTGATTATTAGGTGAACAGATAAAAAATTAGATGAACTTTAAAATTTAAAAAAATTAAACATTAAACACCCAGTATTTTTGAAACGGTTTACTTTAGAACAAAACTTTATTAGAGTTTTTTACTCAGTTTGAATTGATTACCACGTAGGTGAAGTGGTGACATTACGTCACGGGACACCTGTAGGTCAGAAAATAGTTGTGCTCCAGCATCGGGGTTGGCGCGTGCGGAACTCATCAATGTAAGTGTACCCTACTTTTTCAATCTTTTACCACTTATGTAATTTAAATTTGTATAATCATAGGCTACCTTTAGTTGTTACACTCTTTCTATCATTTTTCTAGTTGTACACTGATGATGAACTAGGTCTGGTTCGAAAGTACATACTTTGTAATAAAACCAAAATAAAAAATTGACCGAATAATTTCAATGAAGTCTCCCTTCCAAAGAAATTAATAAAAAATGATTACATTTGTATTTTGTGATAATTTTCAATACACAATAAAGGGTCTCAATGCTATGCATGTAGTTTTCTTTAACAATTTCATATTCGAAGCTCTAACTACAGCTTATTGTAACTAATCAAATTAAGTTTGAATATTTAAATGCTACATATTTTCTTTCAGCTTTGTGATTCCGAGTGCATCAAATATTAACTAAAAATTCGAGTTCTGTAGCAGTGCTTGGTCTTATTGGTGCAACTATAGCACGTCTAGGAATGACCAAGATAAGCCTAAAATTTTTGTGCTCTCCTCACCTAATTGAACTATTTTGTCAGGTGATTCAACTACTCCAATTTGACTTAATATGTCAAGATGATTTGATTTCAAGATGTTAATGATTGATTTACAAGACTCTATAGCCTCTTCTTTTGAAGCGAAACTATGTAATAAATCGTCAACATACATAGAGTTTCGAATAATATTAGCTGCTGCTGGATTAGAGTCTTGTTGACAATCAGCTAAGTGAATTAAACAACGAATTGCTAAAAATGGACTTGAGGTCATGCCGTATGTAACAGTGTTTAATTGATAAGTGTCAAGTGATTTGTATGGATCCGAACGCCAAAGAATTCTTTGCAATGCTCTCTGTTCAGGATTGATAAGAATCTGACGATACATCATTTTACATCTGCACTTACAACATATTCGTGTTGTCGGAAACGCAAAATAATTGATAACAAATCTGATTGTATAGTAGGTCCAATCATCTGTAAATCGTTCAAACAGACTCCCGTTGTAGTCGGCGCTGAAACGTCGAAAACTACTCGCAGTTTTGTTGTGGAGCTACTTTCTTTCAATACTCCTTGGTGCGGCAAAAATAGGAAGGTTTCTTTAAAACGTATGTTTCTTTGACCTTTGACATATGTCCTAAAGATTCATATTCTGCCATAAATTCAACATATCTCTCTTTAAAAACTGCATTCTTTCTAAATTTAGATTCTAATGAATTAAATCTACCTTCCGCTAACGATTGTATGGAATTTTTCAAAGGTTGTTACAGTTCATTTCTTTCATTCCTGTTCTGAATACCCCCTGTATATGCATCGCCACCGCCCAGCCTTCATTTCTGTTCCGAACACGCCCTGTATATGCGAAATTCGACGTGTCGGATCATTCCTTGGACCGCGTCGTTGTACACGTTGCAGTCAGTGTAGGAATACCCGTATTTCGCCGGCGTAATTTTCTTAAACTTTCGTTTTAGCATATTTCTATTAACAGGACCTTCATTTATTTAAACAAATTCATTTTATATAGGTAATCCCTCCTTAATTGAGTTCAAAATCGCGTGTATGTGAGGAATTGAACGAATTATAGCGAAGTTCTACTTCTGGACGCGTATTATGCGTGACCTTTGTCCTTTCAGCCGATTGGTTCCCGCTATTACTAAGAAACGGTGTCTCGCTTGTTTAGAATCCTTCCTTGTTTGTCAAACGAGAAATGTTGCGCCATTGTCAGAACGAAACTTGCCGTCTCTTGGGTCACACTCTCTTTTCGTAAATATTTTTATGTGTGCGTGCCATTACATCGAAGGGATGTTAGTGCATATCTACGGCTAATTGCCGACTCTGATTAGACCCAGGTGTAAGACAGGAAAACCGCGTATCCCGTGGGTGTCACAGCTTCGCAATAGACCGAGGTAAGTTCCATACGCAGCAACTCTCGGTTTGACTTATGTATTCGTTTTATTTCATTTCTTATAGGCTTTTATCGTCAGCTTTTCTCGTGAGCTTTTAGCGTGAGCTTTTAGCGTGAGCTTTTATCGTAAGCTTTTAGCGCTTTAATCTGGAACCTACATCAAGAGGTATTTCTCGTTGGGTGCATCGCGAATTACGGCGGTGAAGGCTCCCTCCCTCGCCCCTCTACGCGGAAGCCGGCACATTACAAAGTGCCGCGGCGGCATCGCCGCAAAGACACCGACAAACACGCCGAACATCAAAGGAATAAAGGTCGGAGCGTTTTGATTTCTTTTCGTAGTTTTGAGCGATATTTCGCGGATTTTATTTCGGATCCATTGCTTTAATTTTGTCGCAATAAAACTTGCAACTTATTGCATTCTCTTGCATTTTGTGGCATTAGTGACGATTTGAATTATTTTAAGATAGATATGTAGCGATTTCGGATCCGAAAAGTTAGGTCTATGGTCTTGTTGTGTACTTAGATCGATCGACTTGCGTTGAATTTGTTTTATTTTATTTTTATTTGTGTTTTTAGCAATAAAAGTGTTCATGTTTTGGACGTAACGTGTTTTCTTAATTTTTCACGCGATCCCTTTCACAAAAAAATTAAGTGGCGCCTGTTTTGGTTTGGCCTTCGCGTTTTGGTTAGAGAACCCCCTCCCGTCCCACTGTGCTGGCTGGCAACATTGGAGTAAAGTTTCGCTCCAATGTAAAACTTCTGCCTATCTACGCAGGTAGGTAGCAAGGTATTGTGACTACAAATCTCCCATCAAAGTCTCTAACCATATGTTCTAAAAAATCGGATTCGCAAATTCTTTCTTCTTCAGATTTAAATTAAAATTTTTATCACTACAATTTTCAATTTCCCAAAAATTTCGTAATTGTTGATATACACTGAGAACCTTATAAGAATGTACATAGTAATTATATCAATGGAAGCTTCATTACATTATTATTTCCAAATTTATCTCATTCGCCATGGTTACCGTGCGTTTTAGTAATGACACTACTGATTTTGAATTGTCAGATTGAATTAAATTATTATTCTTTTGATTTATTGTAAAAATAATGTATACAACCGCCGAGAAAGAAGAAATGAACGCATTATCCTCAAATGGAGCTTCGTTGAGAAAAGTCTCTGCATTATTTGGTGCCAAATTTTATTAATATAATGTAATGTAATGAAATAAACCTTCCTTAATACTTTCTATGTGCAGTTTTTAAATGACTCAGCATTGAAAATTAAGTAGTAACCATAGCAACATGTTAAAACCCCTATGTGCAATTTTATACCTGTGAGCAACTAAAAATCAGATTAGAGTCGGCGGTGCAAAGAAAAAGTATGTCTGTTACTAACGCGGGTTAGGCTGATCTGACAGTTCATGAATGTATTAGATTAATTAATTCAGTTAATCGCAGACATACATTTTCTTTGCAGCCTACTCTAATCTGATTTTTATTTGCTCACTTTTTATGACTCAGAAATGTCTTATCTGATCACGTAATTTTCGTCTATGTACAGCGTTACAAGATTCTCACTGTATATCATTTGTCGTAATTGCATTACTCATAGTCGAGTGGTTTGTGGGAAATTTGCAGTCAACCTTACCAGATACTACGTACCCCAGCTTTGTTTTGTGTAAATATGGATGTATAGGTGGATCGTAACATAAAAGTTCCCAAAATAAATCAACTCCTATCAAAATATCGATTTTCTTTGACTTATAGAAATTAGGATCGGCTAAGGGAATGTTTTGTGGAAGTTGCATGTTACATAAATCTAATGTTTCACAAGATTGATTTGCTGTAATTCTGGAATAACTAGAAATGATAATGTTGCTTGTAAATCATTTATCTTTGAATGAATTGATGCTGCTGTGCGTTCAAAAATTTTTGTTTTTGAATCATTAATTCCAATAACTGGCATATTGATACCTTTTGTAGGTAGTTGGAGTTTGCGACATAAGTGTGTAGATATAAAGTTTGACTGAGAACCTGAATCCAAGAGAGCAGTACAGTCATGTAATTCTCCACCGTTGCTTTTAATTTTAACAATTGCAGTAGGTAATATTTGAAATATCTGACGTGAATGACTATTATGATTTGTGAGTGTATGGTGTGTATTCTTGTCATGTTCGATTTGAATTTGATGTGTTGGCAATATTTCATTAGTGAAGGCCAAACAATATATGACCTACCCTCAAACAATTGAAACACCCCTTATGTTTTTTAATTTCTTGTATTCCGGATTCTACTGGTAGCTTTAAAAAAACTTTGCAATTTAAAGTTCATGCATTTCCTTGCAAAATAGACAACTAAATTTATTTGTCGTCTGAGTTAAACTTACATTTTGTTGTCTAATTTGCTTGAATGAATTTCTAAATTGATTGTTTTCCATTGAAGTATTCGATTGTTTTTCTAATCTTTCCAGTAAGTGACACCTTTTTTTTCCAAAAAAACTAATAAGATCCTCGGTTTCCGGAAGATCATTAATTTCCACCAATTATTTTTCCCATTCTCTCTTCGTTTTTTGATCAAGCTTTTCTATTATCAGATAAATTATTAAACTATTCCATTCTTTAACAGGTTGTTGTAATACTTCCAACGCTCTTAGATTGCTTTGTAAATTGTCTAACTATTGAAAGATTCCTTTATGCATTTTGGAAATTCTACTATTGCTTTGATATGATTATGTATTCTGAGATTCTTGTCTTCGCACCTTTTTACAATTAAATTCCAAGCTACTTCATAATTGGCCGCTGACATGGGCAAACCTTGTATAACTTGAGCGGCATTTCCTTCTAGTGCAGTCGTTAAGTATTGGTATTTCTTAATTACAGGAAGATTTACATTTTCATGAATAGCTGATTTAAATGTTTCATGAATAATGGCCACTTTTCGTACTCACCATTGAACTGAGGCAATTATTTGAATTGTAATTTCGTGGTACGGGCGTTAAATCCAATGACGCATCATCAGGTGATGCATTGTTTTTTCTCTCTTCTTCGTTATCCAGAAGTTGACATTTTTTTAGAAGTTGTTTGGCCTTCACTAATGGTTTATGAAAACTGTCTTCAAATAATTCCCGCTGCACATATTCATTTTCCAAACAATTTTCATCACATAGCGCTTCTATTTCACTCTGACAATGGTCAAATTCCGCTAAAACGTCCTGAATTCGCGTTATTCGATATTCTAATTCTAAAGTGTCATTTGATTGAAATATTTGGTTTTCTTCTATTGTTGCAACTAAATTATCAATGTAATTACGAAAAGTTGTTACGCGAGCTTTGATTGCTCCTCGCTTACGTGTCAAAGACTGTAATTCAGCCATTTAAATTAAATTTTGTATAAATCACTGAATACTGTCAGTAAATTGCCAATATTTGAAGTATGTAAGTGTTAATATAAATTGTGAAGCTTTAAATAAATAATTATCATCAATCAATAATTGATTTCTGCAAATTGCGTCTATTGATGTCAACTGCTTGATGTTGTATACTGCCTGATGACTTGAACTTAATTTGACGGATGATTTCCCTTCTTTCACAATTTTCTTCTTTTTTCTTATGTTCTTCAGTAGCGGCAATATACTGTTGCGTATATCTACCCACAAATGTTGCTTACGTACACCTCAACCGTTGCGTGTATCTATCCACAAATCTTGCAACTACTCTGCGTCAAACTTCAATTTCTGCACCTGCTTTTTCAATCCGGCTCGAACTGGACCAAATTTTTATGTTTGGTTTATAAATGAAAAACCGTCACAATGATGATTCTGTTTCAATTTAGTGGACTGTATCTTGTAAAATATTTAACGCAGAACTCTTTTTCAACGAACCTGTTTTATTTATTTTTGTATTGACAACAACTTGTTTTCCAAAAATACCGCGCGATCATTTAAATTTATAATTAAAGTAGGCGAGATTTTTTATACGGTTGTGCACCTTGCCAATCGACTCGCTATGTAGATTAAAGGTTATGTAAATATTTTGACGTTTATAGGATTCTCATCGGGTTCCACCGTTTTAATTTAAAGAAAATGAAACAGTTTTAGTGGCAACCATAGCAAATATTCAAAGTGTTCGCCCCCGGCAATTAAATAAATATTTTGAAGCGTCACTTTGACAATTCACTTTCAAATTAAGCTGTCAACAGTTAGTGCTGCCAATCTAATTCAAAATTCATAGCCTACTCTAATTATAAATTTAAATGATCGCGTGGTACTACATACTAATAATAATAAAAACATCAACTTGATCTTGAATCCAAACAGTAAATAATATCCCATTAAGCTTTAATCAGGTTGATGAATGTGATATATTAGCTGCTATCAAAAAATTGAAAAATAAAATGACAGCAGGGTATGATCAAGTGCCTAGGTTTTTAATCAAAGATTGCTCTAATATTTTTTTAAAGCCTTTACAAATTATCTTTAACTTATCTCTGAAACTTTCTTGTTTACCTAATGTGTGGAAATTGTCCAAAGTAATCCCCGTCTTAAAAATTGGTGACCCGACATTAGTCTCTAATTTTACAGACCTATAACGATTCTGTCCAACTTCGCTAAAATCTTTAAAATTGTTTTATACAATCAAATTTATCCTATTATTAAGAATTTCATATCGCCATATCAACATGGCTTCATTGAGTACCGTTCTACTGTCACAAATCGTGGCAGTTTCACTCAATTTGTCTGAAACACTTGACAAGCGTGGACAAGTTGATGTCATTTATATCGACATTAGTAAAGCTTTTGATCGTATAAGTCACTCAATATTGTTAAATAAATTACTTGGGTTCGGTTTCACTGAGAAACTAGTTGACTTTTTTTGATCTTATTTTAGTCAAAGACAACAATATGTATACTATAATGGCTTCAAATCACACCTTTATATTGCTACTTCCGGTGTACCTTAAGGTTCGAATATGGGACCCCTTTTATTTGCAATCTATATCAATGATCTCTGCCAGTCAGTTTGTTGTAATTTACAGTTATTCGCAGATGATGCTAAATTTTTTAGTTGCATCAATTCTATTCAAGATTGTGTGTTGCTACAGACAAATATAGATAAAGTCAATCGATGGTGTAATAATAATAACCTACAACTCAACATTCACAAATGTAAAGTCATGACTTACTCCAGATGTAAAAGAAATTGTCTTTTGAGTATTCCGTGGGACAGTTTTCTCTAACTCGGGTTACAACGGTTAAGGATTTGGTTGTATTATTTGACCCAGAATTTAGTTTCACGCAACATTTGCTTATTTTGGTACAATCGTCTAAAGAATCTTGGGATTCATTATTAGAAATTCCAAACCATTTAATAATGTCAATGCTTTAAAAGCTCTTTATTTTTCTTATTACGTTCTAGAATGGAATATTGTGCTCTTATTTGGTATCCAATTTATATCAGTTATTCGGCAATGTTGGAAAAGATTCAAAGATAGTTTCTAAAATATTTGTGGTTTAAAACTCACGGCACATATCCTGACAGAGGCTTTTCTCACGACGTTTTACTAATCACTTTCGGGGTTTTGCCCTTGAGTTTTAGAAGAAATCGCATAGTTTTCACATTCTTGTATAAACTTTTAATAAATAATCAGGTGGATTGTCCGTTTCTATTAAATAAATTAAATATTTCTGTTCCCCGTCTTGCTGCTAGAGAATCTTCAACCTTTTACCTTTCTTCCGCAAGAACTAATATGCTAGTAAGATCGCCAATCCATACAGTGAGAGTGTAAAGTTTGAAATAATCAGTATAAAGCGTAAATTATTGATTTTTAAGAAAATTCCAAAAACAAGTCCATTTTTGATTTAAATTGCGCGTTCTTTGGCATTGCATCTGAATGTACAGAGTGTCACAGATAAGAGTGATGACATCACTGACATTTTTTTTAAATAACAACCACCAAGTTTGAGTTGACATTTCGATAGCCCCCGTGACTGTCAAAACGATGGTATAAAAATTTTGACCTCTTTCATCAGAAATTTTTTGAGAAAATTAATAATGAAAACTGAAAAGCAGAGTTTTAATTTTAACGATTTTAAATTCATTTCAATTAAAAAATAAGTAAACTTAGGATATAAAACATCGTAAATGAATAAAATAATATCAAATTAAATGTTCCAAATGTCCGTCAGCTTCTTCATCAGGATCTTCAGTTGAAAAATAAGTGGCGATAGATATTTGACTCAAATCTCTATCGCGTACCGCGGTGATAAAAAATCACTGAGCAATGAATCCAGCTATACCGGGTGTTCTTTTACTATATACAAATATTTAAACCTGTAATACATCACCATAAATGGCAACGATTGAACTCATATGTCTTTAACAAAAAGTTAATAGTTTTCGAGGAAAATGCATTGGCAGGTTTTCACCAAACCGTTTGAGAACTGCTGGCCTAACACTTGCGTACGCGGCCGCCTGACGCGAATTTAGGTCAGTCGGTCACATTGATTTGAGCATGGAGGATATTCTTCGTATGTCTGCATAATTTGATGAAAAAACGTTCTTTCCGTTAAAAATTAGTGCAATTCAAGAAGCTGCGAATATCGCATGTGTTTCTTTTGTGCCCTACAAGTTAAAAGAAAAGTATAAATAAATTGTAATTTCACATTCCATATGAATTTTAATAAACTTAACATTTATTTTTTTGTCCCTGGACCGTAAAATCCAGTTTTACAACTGCGGCTCAATTTTGAGCTAAGGCAACGATTATTTCAACAATTGCTGTGAAGGGTTTAAGCTTCGGCTCAAAGTTAAACCGTATTGTAAAACTGGGCCTAAGTAGTACTTTCGTAGTCTAGCAACGAGATTAGCAAGGGAGAATTGAATTAAAATTTTAAATAAAATAATTAACATACGATATTATTACGAAATGCTACGGAATGTATTTGCGCCATTTGCGACACTCCTTTAATGTGCGGTGTCGGCGTTATAACTTCTTTTGATGCATTTTACCGCGGCAATCTTTTGCCCGGCGGCCGCCTCTGAGTGACGCGTTTAAGGTAGGTCAGTATTTAACATTGGTCACTGACCTTGCTAAATATAACTTTTCTCTCTCACACATTTCAGCAGTTCCAAACAAGTGGTACCTCCGAAATTTTTTGGCTGTGGTACAGGATCCACCAGAAAATACGCGCAGTAGGTAGCATTTCATGTACTTATACTGAGGTTTTTTATTTGCATACAGCAAAAAAACACCCTGTAAATAAAAATTGCCATCAGGCTGATTAAGTAGTTGTAGGTATCAGCAGGATGGAGCACCACATTATGCAATACCCATGCGAGAATATTTAAATAATGTGTTTCCTAATCGGTGGATTGGAAGACGAGGTCCAGTGGAATGGCCTGCCAGATCTCTCGATCTGACACCGTTATATTTTTTCCTCTGGGGATTTGTTAAGAGTCAGGTGTACAAAGAAAAGCCCAATAATTTATACAGCCCGAAACTATTACCACAATGTTCTCCAAAAGTTTCAAGCTAGACTGGACCGGCATATTGCCAAGAAGTTGGGGACAGACATTTTGAACATTTAATTTGATATAATTTTATTCATTTACGATGTTTTATATCCTAAGTTTATTTATTTTTTAATTGAAATGCATTTAAGACCGTTAAAATTAAAACTCTGCTTTTCAGTTTTCATTATTAATTTTCTCAAAAATTTTCTTCTGAAAGAGGTCAAAATTTTTATAGCATTGTTTTGACAGTCACGGGGGCTCTCGAAATATCAACTCAAACTTGGTGGTTCCCATTTAAAAAAAATATCAGTGACGTTATCACTCTTATCTGTAACACTCCGTACATTCAGGTACAATGCCAAAGAACGCACAATTTAAATCAAAAATGGACCTGTTTTTGGAATTTTCTTAAAAATCAATAATTTACGCTTTATACTGATTATTCCAAACTTTACACTCTCACTGTTGTTTCTGTTAGGCAAATAAACATTATTATTATTAAGTATTTTGTTTGTCTGAACGCTGTTAGGAAATTAAAATTATATTTTTGATATATTTAAAGCAATTTCTCAGAACGGCTAATAAAAGCGTAAAGTCTAGATTATCTAGACTATCGTTTCGCTAAACATCAATTAAATGTTCGCCTCTTTGCAATATTGTCAAAGAAAGGTAACCCTTCCACATTTTTGGTGAGTTGGCAAGAGGAGCTGAACAAACTTCTCAACGAATTTTATAATGTCGGACACATTCAAAATATGAATAACTTATCCATTTAAGAAACGATGTCGAATGCTGGGACAGGCAGTAAATATACGCAAAGTTTTAGCAGGCGCCATCTGGAACTCGATAGCAAGAATTTCAATAACTGTTTACTGTTTATTTTTGCAAACACGTAAGTTCGTGTATCATTCTAATGACGTCTTATTAATATGGGAATTAACCCTCGCTTTTACTAACTTAACACTTTACGATCATTTTCAACTTTTTGATTTAACATTTTAAGCATTTTCATTTTAAGGCAAAACATTTACATCGTTCAGTCAAATGTAATAATTTAACATTTTCTTAGTTTAATTATAAAAATTTCCAAGATGTTTAGTTAAGAATATTACTGTTGAAACAAATAAATTTCAAGTAAACGCACAAAAAGTTGACATTCAAAAAGTTGTTGACTTAACTATTTCATTTTTCTCAGTGTACTAGATGCGGATAGTAGGTACTAGAGGTGGATGTTTAAACAGAAAACAGTTGAATTAAAATGCTTTTCAAGAAAAGCTTATAAGCATGTTAAATAAAATAAGCAGTTTTCGTTAAAAAAAGCTCTTGAAAATAATTTCGTTGTGCCGCCGAAATAGTGAGACGAAAACGAGCAAAAAATTTTCTATTCAATAAAAAATTTTACGAGATACTACATATTAATAATCCTGATGTTTTTGCGGTGAATGCAAACGGCATTTGTGCTTTCAAAGAGAGTGCCGTCTCTTTAAATTTTTTTTATCTGAATACACAATAAAATTATGACTAATACATACACACTTCTTCTACGTTAAGGAATATCAAAGGTCAAAAAGCGATCGCAGGATGTCGCATTTCGTTGGAAAAAGCGTCCGCAGTCAAATGCTTAATTTTTTCTGAACTGCTTATTTTAGTCAGTAAACAAAGTATTTGCTTTCGTCTGCTTACTGCGACCGTTGGTGTTAACGGTATTTTGTTGTATACGCGATACACAAATTACTGATATGCTGTCTGTCTTATGAAAAACGCACGACACTATAACTCTGTTATTAATGATCCAATTTCAATAATTTAAAAAGCACATAAGACTAGTTTAAAAATACTACAAAAGGATAGCATTTTAGATTTTTTTAAATATGGCATTTTTGTCAGGCGATAGTCAACTTTTTTTTTTCAAATGGCGGCAGATATTTTTTTACTCACTTTGATAGAGATTTATTTTCTGAAGTCAATCATTTAAAAATAGATTTCGAAATATCAAATTGGGGGGGGGGGGGATAATCGAAAAACTTTCGGAAATGTGAAACTCACCGTACGGGTACTCAAATTAAAGGTCTCAAAGACGAAAATCAGATAATCGAAAATGTGCAATTTCCCGAGTTGAACTTCTTGGATTTTCTTGAACACTAAGAAAGACATCTAACTACATTTTCACGAAATTGACGTTGCTGTTTCTTGGGTTTCTTAAAAGCTTCGTGATTTCTTAAATATTTTCAAGTCTTCTAAATTTCTGACGGTTAGGAACTTTTCTATTAGGAGAGCGAGCTGCGTAAAGGCGCTCAGCTTGACCAGAATTTTTGTGGCACTCGAAAAACACTTGCACCATATCAGTTAATTGATTGTTATCCATAATGAAATAATAATGGTGTAATAAAATAATAACAAGACGGTAACAAATAATACAAACAAGAATAAATGAAAACAAGTTGACAGATAAATACTTAAATCGTAAAAGATAGTTACTGTTTTGTGCAATTTGGTAGGAATCCAAAGCATACTTGAAAATTTTATTAAGAAAACAATTTCCATTTCTCAAAAACATTCTACAAAAAATATCAAGTTGAAATAAATCGTTGAATTCCGAAAATAAATCTCTATCAAACTGAGTAAAAAAAAAATATCTGCCGCTATTTGAAAAAAAAAAAAAGTTTACTATCGCCTGACAAAATGCCATATTTAAAAAAATCTAAAATGCTATCCTTTTGTAGTGTTTTTAAACTAGTCTTATATGCTTTTTGAATAGTTGAAATCGGATCATTAATAACAGAGTTATAATGTCCTGCGTTTTTCATAAGACAGACGGTATACATATTTTTCTTGAGTGCAAAATTGCTAAGAGTATAATAATAATAAATACATTTATTGATCTACTCAACATAAAAACATTTTCCTATACAATGAAATTGGGTTATTAACTTGCCCCCCCCCTCCAGTAACGCTTTTTAAAGTTTTTTTGCACCAAATGATTGCACCCTTAATGCACCCTTATGTACCACCAAAATAAATTTTTGCACCCTTTCAAGAGAGAAACTGCAGACAAATTTCACTGGGAGGGGCCAAGTTAACCGTAGCCGGGGGGGCAGTGAAAATTTTCGAAGTTTCTTTAGTGCACCTTGTTACATCCCTAATGCACCTTTATGCACAACCTTTTTTAACTTTTGCACCGCTCAAATAGCCGAGAAAAAAAATAAAATAGAAAGTCAGCTAGACGCTTCCATATAGTACCCATATGTACCACTATATTTGACTTTTGCACCGCTCAGATAATTGAGAAACTTAGCTAGCATCCTTTTCCCTACCGCTCAGTTATTTAAAGTTCTTTATTAAATGGAAAATAAAATAAATTTATATCGAACAAAACTATATTTAAGTATTTGAAGTTTCTCGAAATGTATTTTTCATTTATCAAAAGTGAATAATGACAAATATAACTGTAATTAATCTACTAAATTTAGAAAGTTTTTTGTGAAGAGAATGTTACTTAAAAAATGGTTAAATTCAAAATGAACTAGAAAACAGAATACAATAATCACTCATAAATTAATGTCAAAATGTAGGAAAAATACTACCTGTTAAGCGAGAAAGTCGTACTTATCTGACTGTTTCATTTTCTTGATAAGTATACATTTAAATTATTAAATTATTAACATAATTTAGTATCATATGATTAATTTTCTGATTGAGATAAGCCAATATTGTTTAAGTTAAAAACGGTAATGATACCCAGCAGGTAATGGATGCAATAAGATGTAACAAATAAACTGAAAATTTTCGCTGGGATGGAGTAGCTAACTTTCTATTTTTGTTTTATCAGCTACTTGAGCGTGCTACCTACCTGAGCAAATAGGCAGAAGTTTTAACACCGGAGCGGAATATTCCGGTGCTGCCAGCCAACTTCAGTGGGACGGGGGGGTTCAAATCCAAACCGCGAAGGCCATTTCAAAATAGGCGCCACTTAACTTTTTTTGTACGGGGATCAGTGAAAAATTAAGAAAACACGTTACGTCCAAGTCACGTTGGTCAATCACACAAGAAACACAGACAAATAAATAATAAATGGACAACAAAAGAACAAAATTACTTTTCAAAATACTAGTGTTTTGTCGGATCCGAACTTCGCATTAATCTAAATTACAATTAACCAAACACGTAAAGAAAAGTATCTCTAGTTAAGTGCGCACGACAACGTTCGTCTACTTATGTCTATTTGCGACAGAACGAACAATCATCGGTGATTAACGGAGAAGTGTACGCAATAAGTTGCATGTTTAATTGCGGCAGCTTCAAAGAAATGAATCGGAAATTAAATTCGCGTATTACTGCTCGAAAATATAATTGTAACGCTCCGACCTGTTTTTCCTCTGATGTCCGATTCGTTTGTCGGTATCTTCGCGGGAAAACAGCGGCGTCACTCGGAGATGTGCCGGCCTCCGCGTAGAGGGGCGAGAGGAACTTCCAACGTCGTAGTTTACAACGCAATCGCAGGATCGGATCAGGACCAACTTCCATAACCTCCCGCAGAACAATCTACGTTAGATTAGCTGATACGAGAATTCCTGATAAAATAACTCCCAACGAAAAGCCTATAATCAATATTTACAGTTGGTTCTTGTCCGATGAAATTTGTATCACAAAATCTTTTAAGCGGACACTAAATCGCGCACTATAACACTTCATCGGACAAGAACCAACTGTAAATATGGATATCAGAAACATAGGATTTTACAATTTTGTGGAGGGTCGCTACTGGCACCACAGTAAGGTAGGTACTGTGCAAAATTTATTCCAAAACTTTAACTAAAATTACCAAAATAAAAAATCGTAAGCTCTTTTTGCTTAAATGTAGAAAAGAAGGAGTACATCCTAATCATGTAATAGGCCCTTTGAAAAGAGCGTATGTCAGAAAATTGACAGATATGTATCGGATTTCGCTAATAAAATTCTTTCATATGAAATTGAAGTAATTCTAAAAATCCTTACCAAATTAATGTGGAAATTAGATTATACTTTAGGACAGTTAAGTAATTTTCTATATAATATTACATTAAACAATTTTCTACATTTTGAAAACCAAAAAAATGAAAGGTTGTTTAATAGAATTCGATCGACACAGATTAAAAAGTTGGATAATCTTATTTCTATTAGAGATAAAAACTTTTATATCAAATTTGACCAAAATACAATCAATAAATGGTTAATTAATTATACCAAAACTGAAATTCCGTCAAATTTAAAATACATTTTTGCTTTGGGAAAAAAATTTTCATTGCCCTATTTTAATAAAAAACAAGTAGATTTTCTAAACGTTTTAAGTAGCTTAGAGTTTGGTATTAAATCTTTAGATTCAACTTCCAAAATACAAGTAAGAAATAAATTTCCCAATAAATTACATTGGGAATATTGATAGGACTTTTGAAAAATCAAAATATAAAATTCTTATTCGAGATCTTTTGGCTTGTAAAAAATTTCTAAAAGAAAATCCTAACATGATTGTCACAGTAGCAGACAAAAGCAATGTTACTGTTTTAATTGACAAAAATGACTATTTTTCAAAAGTTCAAACCATGCTCTCTGACAATAATACATACGTAGAATTAAATAACGATCCCACAGAAAATTTCCAACGTAAAACTTTCAATATTACTAATAAGTTAGAAAAATCTGTTGAAATTAGTAATAATATTGCTAAATCTCTTAAAGTACAGCATCCCACATTTCCTAAATTATACTGTATTCCAAAAATTCACAAACCTAACACACCTCTTCGGCCAATAGTTTCTACTATAGGTTCTTCTCTATATTTCTTATCAAAATTTGTTTCAAAAATTCTTACTCAAGTTACTAGTAAATCAGAATACTTTATAAAAAATTCTTATGAACTTGTAGATAATTTGAAAAACATAGATATATCAAATAACTGTATTATAATTTCCTTAGATGTTGTTTCTTTGTTTACTAACATTCCTATAATCAATGAAATAAAACGAACATAAAAGTCAAATCGAGAGTTGCTTCGTATAGAACTTACCCCGGTATTTCACCGAAGCTGGGACAAACCACGGAACACGCGGTTTTTCCTGTCTCACAACTGGGTCTAATCAGAGTCGGCAATTAGCCGTATATATGCACTAACATCCCTTCGATGTAATGGCACACACAAATAACGTATTTGACGAAAAGAAAGTGCGACCCAGGAGACGGTAAGTTTCGTTCTGACAATGGCGCAACATTTCTCGTTTGACAGAAAAGGAACGATTATAAACAAGCGAGACACCTTCTAATTTTACCACCGGGGAACTTTCTTAGCAACAGTGGGAACCAATCGGCTGAAAGGGCAAAGAGCACGCATAATACGCGTCGCGAAGTAGAACTTCGTCACAATTTGTCCGACGACTCACAAACGCACGATTTTGCCCCTAAATAAGAATGGATTACTTATATAAAATGAATTTGTTTAATTGAATGAAAGTCCTGTTAATGGAAATATGCTGGAATGTAATTTTAAGAAAATTACGCCGGCGAAATACAGTGGATTCCTACACCGAATGCAATGCGCACAACGACGCGTTCCAAGAAACACTCCGGATCGTCGCATTACGCGTGTACAGGGTGTGTTTAGAACAGAAATAAAAAAAGAACGGGAGCAATGCATATACATGGTGTATTCGGAACAGAAATAGAAAATGGACTGTAACAATCGACGCAAAAGTTAAAAAAAAAAGTGGTGCATAAGGAGTGCAACAAAAAAACTTCGAAAATTTAAACGTCTAGCTGACTTTCTATTTTATTTTTTTTCTCGACTATTTGAGCGGTCCAAAAGTTAAAAAAAAGTGGTGCATAAAGGGTGTAATAAGGTGAACTAAAAAAACTTCGAAAATTTTCACTGGGGGCGGGGGGGCAACAACTTTATATATTTTTTTTTCTCAGCTACTTGAGCGGTGCAAAAGTCAAAAAAGTGGTGCATAAGGGTGCATTAGGGGTGCAACAAGGTGCACTAAAGAAACTTCGAAAATTCTCACTGGGGGGGGGGGGGCTACGGTTAACTTGGCCCCTCCCAGTGAAATTTGTCTGCAGTTTCTCTCTTGAAGGGGTGCAAAAATTTATTTGGGTGGTGCATAATGGTGCATTAAGGGTGTAATTATTTGGTGCAAAGAAACTTTGAAAAACCTTACTGGGGGGGGGGCAAGTTAACAGACCCATAAAATTGTAATAATAATAGTAAAGATTAGTAGATCAAAAGGTTCAGATTCAGGTTGAAGGCTGGCCAACAAACAGTTCTACTATCTGAACCAGCAAAAACCATATGTATTTTATGAATAAGAGTATGTAGGTAGTACATATTAAATTAATTAATTTTATTTTTAAATTGAAGTTAAAGAAAATCGTGGGATGTGCTTTTTATAACGAGAATTAAAATAATCCAACAGCGACGCACGCTGCTATTCGTTTATATAGACTACCGCGCTTTATTCAACGCACCGTAATTCAACGTTTAGGCTACATTTACATTCAATTTCGTGCCAGCACGAATTTGTAACACAAAAGTTTGACGTGTGCTTTCTTATGATACCATTTACATTGGCCAATGTAAATGATATCATAAGAAAGCAAACGTCAAACTTTCGTGTTACAAATTAATGCTGGCACGAAATTGAATGTAAATGTAACTTTAATCGTTACGCTTAAAAGAGCATAAGCTTAAAAAAGTCTGCTATTTCAAAAAAGCATAGCTTGCTAAAAAAAGCCGTTATTTCCATTTCTAGTAGGTACTACGCTAATATACAGGGTTATTCACGTAGACCGTTCATTAAAAGTTTTCAAAGAAGTTTAGACAGAAATTTGAAATTTACGGAGGGGAGATACTTCGAAAGAATCTTTTCCGGTTATACCGAAAGTCGCCATCAACTCGCTTATTTTAAATGGAATACTATATTTTTTATCGCGTTTTTGAATTCTACATGTAAAAATATGTTAAATTGCAATACATTTCCCTATCTCTAAAGTGCATCACTTTTGAGATATTTTGAATTTTCTTAAAAATCTGGATTCTGCAGTCTAATTTTCAAAAAATTATAACAGCTTTGATTGAAGCAATTTTATTTGTAATAGCTGATATTGTAGTTGAAGCTTTAAGGTTCTTAAAAAATCCATAAGCATAATCTATTAAGCTACAGAGTGTCTAAAAAGCACCGCTCCACTCGAAGATATTCAAACACAGAGAAATACTTTTTTTCAAATTGAATGACCAATATTTTAATAAACCAACGTATGTGTAATTAAATGCTGCGTCGAACTGTATTAGCATTCCCTATACCTAACTTTAACAGTTTCTCAGTCATAAGATATTTTTGATTTAATTCGTAAAAATTTACAATTTATTGGGCTAAATATTTCTAATTTTGTTGCTATAGCCATGAAAACAACAAACAATTGCCATTCAACGTTTGCTGTTACTACAAATTTTAAGCAAAAGCAAAAAAAAAAGTTGAGAATCAAAGTCAAAATTTTTCAAACGCTGATATTTGAAATCTATTTTTTAAGTTCATGAAGAATGATCTAAAATTGTTCAGAGTAGAGAATGTGTGTTCAATAAAATGTATCCCTCTTGCGTCTCTTATGAATAAAACACAGTTTGGAAAGTTTGAACCTAACTTTATACAACTTGGAAAGATAAAATGTACGAAGATCAGTAACAAATTATAATAAATATTTGTTACTAAAAATGCCGACAGTATAAAAAAAACACAATTCTCCAATTAGCACGCAAAAAAGAACTGTTTACGAGATTTTATGATGCCTCGCCGCCGCACTATGGGGCCAAAAGCACTTTCGCGTCTCAAAAATCTGTAACTCTTTTATTTACTGACTTACGTTAATGAAATTTGGTACATAGATTAAGAAGACTATAGGCTTTATGGCTGTGATGTGATTTTTTAAAAAGGATGTATAAACTCGCCAGAAGGTAGGCGGAGTTTTTAAAAATACTTATAATTTCGCATGCGCTTAGTACGATTTGGTTAAATTTTCTCTGCGAAAAATCTGCTGTTCGACCCCATGAGTTGATAGAGCGGTCAGAATCAAAGGTTTTTTTTAAATGTATTTATTACTTCATCCACAAAGTCGAGCAAAAAGGCCAAGTTCGGCGGCGGCGGCGCGGCATCATAAAATCTCGTAAACAGTTCTTTTGTGCGTGCTAATTGGAGAATTGTGTTTTTTTTGTACTGTCGAATGAATTTTATTTAATTTTAATTGCAGTTTATCTTGCAGGATCGTTTTTCGTAAATATATCACATACTTTTTCGGTCGCATTGAAGCCTGAAGAATGCCTTCGCAAGAGAGCCACTGTATTTACGGACCTTTTTAAGTATTTTGAACTACTGATTTTTTCCGTATGCAAGCCGTACACAGAAAAAAAAATATCAACGCTCGAAATTTATCCACAAATTTAATTGTGAATCTTGTTTTATTTATTTTACCGTAAATAAATGAAAGATACTTTTCCTGCTGTGCCAAGTAAAGTTATAAATGGCTGACAGTCGTACAAAATAGAGTAAACACTTTATTAGGTACCTTGAAAACAATACCATTTATAACGAGTGTTTTTTTAAATTCGACGTCAAAGTAGGCCTTGAAGAGGCATTTGTGAATGTTTCACAGCTATGAATGAATTGTTTCACAGCTAACTTGACGTCGGATTTAAAAAACCACTCGTTACATGTAAGTGTGAGTTATTTTATTATGCCCGACACGCATACAGATATCGCCATAAAAGATTTTCCTGCGTTACAAATTTGAAGAATTAATAAAAGAAGTTTCCGACGGCAGAATAAATTCGACTCTAGGCGTAGCTATGTTTTTTTATTGCAACGCTTGCAATGCCCATATTTTTATTCGACTTTACCCGAATGCATGACATCCTGGACGCAATGACTTTCTGGACGTATCGTGAAGATGCTGCTTAAAGGGCAGCATTGACAATACGTCCGGGACGTCATTGCGTCCAGGATGTCATCCGTTCGTATAAACTCGCCAGAAGGTAGGAGGAGTTTTTAAAAATTTTATTATTTCGCAAGCATCTTGATGATACATTCAGGATGCAAGATGTGATGCGTTCAATTAAAGTCGAATAAAAATGTGGGCGCTGCAAGCGTTGCAATAAAAAACATAGCTACGTCTAGAGTCGAATTTATTCTGTCGTCGGAAACCTCTTTTATTAGTTCTTCAAATTTGTAACGCAGGAAAAGCTTTTATGGCGATTTCTGTATACGCTTCAGACGTAATAAAATAACTCGCACTTGCATGTATAAATGGTATTGTTTTCAAGGTATTTAATAAAGTGTTTACTATTGTCACGGGCCCGGGGTTTTTTCCCGTTTAGGGCATAGGTAGCAGAGGTAATAGATGGTAGAGCTTGAAATACAGGTGTTTTAGAAAAAAGGAATTAATACCTCTTTATTAAAGGAAATTAAATAAATTTAGTTGCGGGGATTCGTCTCGAATTGTTGGGAATGCGATCCGGGTGTTCATGGCGACGGTTAGCTCACGTCGTTCCTTTTCTGGCCGGAATGGAACAAGATTCTTCCCTGACGGGTTGGTGGACTCGGGTATCGTTTCCCTTGGCTGGCGGGGGAAGAGGGTCCTCGTTGCAGCAGCTCGATGCAGAAGCGTTTAGTTGTAGGACAGCGTCTCGGTGCAGTGGCGTCCCGGTGTAGGACAGTGTCTCGATGGAGTGGCGTTCAGTTGTAGGACAGCGTCTCGATGCAGTAGCGTCCCGGTGTAGGACAGCGTCTCGATGGAGTGCCGTTCAGTTGTAGGACAGCGTCTCGATGCAGTAGGGTCCCGGTGTAGGACAGCGTCTCGATGGAGTGGCGTTCAGTTGTAGGACAGCGTCTCGATGCAGTAGCGTCCCGGTGTAGGACAGCGTCTCGATGGAGTGGCGTTCAGTTGTAGGACAGCGTCTCGATGCAGTAGCGTCCCGGTGTAGGACAGCGTCTCGATGGAGTGCCGTTCAGTTGTAGGACAGCGTCTCGATGCAGTAGGGTCCCGGTGTAGGACAGCGTCTCGATGGAGTGGCGTTCAGTTGTAGGACAGCGTCTCGATGCAGTAGCGTCCCGGTGTAGGACAGCGTCTCGATGGAGTGGCGTTCAGTTGTAGGACAGCGTCTCGATGCAGTAGCGTCCCGGTGTAGGACAGCGTCTCGATGGAGTGGCGTTCAGTTGTAGGACAGCGTCTCGGTGCGTGGCGTCCCGGTGCGTCGGCACTAAAGACCACGGAGTCGGTTCGGTAGCTCGACTGCCTCCTAATTTTTGGCTCGCATTTTTATACACCGTTTTTGGCTAGTTTGCATGTTGCATCTCTTTGTTCTTGCCCTGTGTTTCGCCCATCGATTTCATATGTGCGCGGCCTCGTTTATCGTAATTTTCGCTGAGCTCTATCGTTGTGGAATTTGAACCGATTACCTGTTTATTTCGACACGGAATACAAGCAGAAAGCCCCTCGTGGTTTTTTAGAAAATCCCTTTCGTGACACTATGTTTTGTACGACTCTCAGCCATTTATAAGTTTACTTGTCACAGCAAGAAAAGGATCTTTCATTTATTTACGGTAAAATAAATAAAACAAGATTCACAACATATTTTAAATTTGTCGATAAATTTCAAGCGTTGATAATTTTTTTTCCGTTTACGGCATGCTTAAGGAAAAAATTAGTAGTTAAAAATACTCAAAAATGTCCGTAAATACAGTGCTCTCTTGCGCAGGCATTCTTCAGCCTTCAATGCGACCGAAAAGGTGCGTGGTAAACGCAATGTATACAGGGTTATTGAAATTCGAAGGCCAACATGGGGATCTCGCTTATTACCGGAAGAACAGATCAACCATAACAGCAATGATCGACAAACTCTCCGAAATAATAGAAGCATTCGATACACATAAAGCAGTGCAAGTTGCTTGTTGTGATTTGTCGAAAGCGTTCGACACAGTGAACCATCAGACACTGATAAATAAACTACACTATTACGGTATTAGGGGTGTATCACTACAAATTTTGACATCGTATCCCCAGGATCGTACTCAAATAGTAGAATGAAACAACGAAAAATCTTCCACTGACAGGATACTTCATGGCGTCCCGCAAGGATCTATCCTGGGACCTGTGCTATTTTTAATATATATAGACGATCTTGTAAAAAGGTAAACGCAGATAGTGTTTGCTTATTCGCGGATGACACCACGTTCGTAAACAAAAGTGACAGTGAGGACAAATTAGAAGAAAAGATGCGTTGTACTTTGGAAAATGCAATTGTGTGGATGACTAGTAATTCACTGTTATTAAATAAAGAAAAAACTCAACAAATAAAATTTTGCGTAAAATCAACAACATTGCATAAAATTCCTTGGTCTATTGGTAGATAGTCAATTGAACTGGACACAACATACCGTATGTCCATCTGACAATGAGACATAGGGATTTAATATGGGAAAACAGAAATTGCTTTATATTATCTACCTGAGTACATATAAATGAAATTCTGGGTTATAATCGGAAAGATTATTGCATTCAAAGTGTTTTGATACTAAATTTGTGCAATTTTAATTGTTAATTATTTAGAAATTAAGAAAAAAAGTTATAATTTTTTTCCGTACAAGATTAGTAGGTATTTAACGGATAGTTTTTAAACGGGTGTCGTGGCCGAGGTACGAGTAGATTGTTCATTTTTCACAACCGTAAGGTCACGAGTTCAAATCCGAATGAGGACACTTTTTTTAAATATTTTTTCATTTGAAATCACTTAAACTCTTAAACTAGTTTATTTTTTTATTTATGTTTCATTTTAATATTAATTATGTTCCATTTATGTTTATTTTTTCGTTTGCAAAATTTTACTATGTTACATAATTAATATTAAAATAAAACTTATAAATAAAATAATAAACTTACTTTAAGAGTTTAGGTAAGTCACTTCAAATCTGAAAAAATATTTAAAAAAAAGAAAAAAAAGTGTCCTCATTCGGATTTGAACTCGTGACCTTACGGTTGTGAAAAATGAACACTCTACCTCGGTCACGACACCCGTTTAAAAATTCTCCGTTAAATACCTACTAATCTTGTACGGAAAAAAATTATAACTTTTTTTCTTAATTTCTAAATAATTAAGAACTAAAATTGCACAAATTTAGTATCAAAACACTTTGAATGCAATAATCTTTCCGATTATAACCCAGAATTTCATATATATGTACTCAGGTAGATAATATAAAGCAATTTCTGTTTTCCCATGTTAAATCCCTATGTCTCATTGTCATATAACCAAACAATCTGACTTTTGGTTAAATGTCTTTAGTGTCAAAATTGAGGAAAGAGCCTGTTCTACAAAACTAAATTTTAGAGAAATTCTGGCTACTTGATAAAAAATCGTGCGAAATTTTAAGGCCCCGATAGTACATACTTACATGTTTAAAATATGTTCACTCCAAGCGTCATAAATTTATAACAAATGGAGAAAATCATTTGTACGACACAAGATAACGAATGGCACTTTAGACCCCACTTCATCGACTTACATGCACTCAGCAAAGTATCGATTATTGGGGACCGAAACTGTACAATACATTGCCACTACATATAAAACAAGAAAATAACAAGAAATTTAATACACACATTAAAGATTTTTTATTAAAAAACTCATTCTACTCTGTAGATGAATTTTTGTCAGTTACTAAAAGTACACACATACAATATTGGCGAAAATTGTATGTTATTCTTGTTATATACATATTGTCCATTGTTATCTACACTTATATGTTACACTGTGTTGACGACTATTACTGTAATATTACTTTTATACAGTAAATTAAGTGACGTTTATTGTAATCTTTATTATTAGAGTTTGGTATAAAATCTTTAGATTCAACTTCCAAAATACAAGTAAGAAATAAATTTTGTTTTAACTTTCTAAATTACATTAGGAATATTGATAGGACTTTTGAAAAATCAAAATATAAAATTCTTATTCGAGATCTTTTGGCTTGTAAAAAATTTCTAAAAGAAAATCCTAACATGATTGTCACAGTAGCAGACAAAAGCAATGTTACTGTTTTAATTGACAAAAATGACTATTTTTCAAAAGTTCAAACCATGCTCTCTGACAATAATACATACGTAGAATTAAATAACGATCCCACAGAAAATTTCTAACGTAAATCTTTCAATATTATTAATAAGTTAGAAAAATCTGTTGAAATTAGTAATAATATTGCTAAATCTCTTAAAGTACAGCATCCCACATTTCCTAAATTATACTGCATTCCAAAAATTCACAAACCTAACACACCTCTTCGGCCAATAGTTTCTACTATAGGTTCTTCTCTATATTTCTTATCAAAATTTGTTTCAAAAATTCTTACTCAAGGTACTAGTAAATCAGAATACTTTATAAAAAATTCTTATGAACTTGTAGATAAATTGAAAAACATAGATATACCAAATAACTGTATTATAATTTCCTTAGATGTTGTTTCTTTGTTTACTAACATTCCAAGAGAGTTAGCTTTAAAAAGCATTAATGATAGGTGGATAGAAATTAAAGATTTTACAGACATTTCCAAAGAACATTTTTTAGAAATTGTTACTTTATGTTTTGAAACATCTTATTTCGCTTTCAATGATAAATTTTATAAACAGATTTTCGGTACAGCAATGGGTTCTCCTTTATCGCCTGCTTTAGCTGAAATTGTCATGCAGGAACTAGAAAAAAGTGTCATTAACTCATTACCTTTCAATTTAACTTTATATTTTCGTTACGTCGATGATATTTTATTGATTTTGCCTTCAGATAAAGTAGACTTTGTTTTAAGTAGATTTAACTCTTTTCATAATAGATTACAATTTACAGTAGAAAAAGAAATTAACAATTCACTAAGTTTTCTAGATGTAAATATCATCAGACGTAATAACAAATTAATACCAAATTGATTTCATAAACCTACGTGGTCAGGTAGATATATTAATTTTCATTCGTATACTTCTAAAAACTATAAAATTGCAACAATTATTTCTTTAACAGATCGAGCTGTTTTACTTTCAGATAAACTTTTCATTTATGATAATTTAAATTTAATAAAAAAGACTCTTGTTCAAAATTCTTATCCAATAAATCTTATAGAATCAGTAATAAAAAATCGTGCTAAATATTTACAAAATTCAAAAATCCACAATAACAATAAACAAACTTCAAACAAAAAATACATATCATTACCTTACATTGAACCACTATATGACACATTTAAACACATATTCAAAAAACACAATTTAATTTTAGCAAGCAAATCAGTAAATAATTTAAATAGTATTTTCTCAAATTTAAAAACCAAAACACCAAAACTAAAACAACCTAACGTAGTTTATGAAATTAAATGTTTCAATTGTAATTCATGTTATATTGGAGAAACAAGCCAAAATTTAAAAAAACGTCTAGACCAACATAAATATCATATCAAAAAAAATAATCAAAATCATTCAATGCTTGTAGAACATTCATTAGAAAATGACCATAATTTTGATTTTGAAAATACTAACATTTTATATTACGAGTCTAATATTTTCAAAAGACGTTTTATTGAAATGTGTAAAATAAAAATGTCGTCGAATTCTATTAATAAACGTACTGATTTTGCAAATTTAAACGATACATTTTGTAGTTTTCTCGATTCCTTAAATAGAATATAGATCTGTCAATTTTTTATCTTTATAATGTTCAAATTATTTTTAGATTAAAAAAATAAAATAAAAAAAAAATCAAGTTACTTTTTCAGTTTCCATTGACAACCTTGTTTATTTTGACAACATATTTTTCACTTCTGACGAAGCTGTCGAACGACTGCGAAACGTTAAGTGTATAGTGCGCGATTTAGTGTCCGCTTAAAAGATTTTGTGATACAAATTTCATCGGACAAGAACCAACTGTAAATATTATAATTAAAGATTGATTGATTGATATTATAAGAGATAGAGAATCGGTTAAATGGAAGCAAAGTTGCGAAATTTCATGCTGATTAATAATCTGTTAAGAAATTTGAAATATCTCGAACGGTTTCTTCACAATCGAAGAGAAACAAAAAATTGCGATTTTCGAAAATCGAATATAACTTCTTTATTTATGATTTTTTTCAAAATCTGTGAAAACATTCCTGAAGCCCCTTTTTACGCTTGATTGAATGGTGAACGTACTTTATTTCTAGAGCGATTCGTTTTTGTTTTTCCAGAGCCAACTTCATTTTTTCTTATGGGTGCGATTTTTGTCGTTTAGAGAGATAGATAGTACATTTCCTTCTGAATTCATTGGTATGCCACACTTGCTACTTTATTTTAATTTTCATTGAGAAATTTTGAAAAAACTGAAATTAGATTTATGTACACACATTAACTTAGCTTAGGTTCAATTGTATGCTGCGTATTCAAGGATACATATACCTTTGTTTAATTGGTCTGTCATTAAATACAGAATCGCATATTCAAATGAAGAAAAATGTGATATGTTGCGCATTTTTGTGACACAAAAATTCCACTGTAAGTGCTCAGTGGTATGTAGAAATCTATCCGAAGATAATTCAACCAAGTACATATTAGATATTTTTCCAAGTTGGATAACAATTTCATTCAAAATGACACATTTGAAACTCGAAGAGATTGTGCAGAAATAGAATAGAGAAAAAAATCAGAGCATTTGATCGAAGACATTTTCCGCAATGCTTACCCTTATACGTTGTATCATTTTGAATCAAATTGTTATCCAATTTGGAAAAATATTTAATACTTGGTTGGATTCTTTCCGGATAAGTTTCTAAATACGCTGAGAACTTGTATTGAAATTTCATTGTGACAATAAAACATACGCAACATATCACGTTTTTCTTCATTTGGATACGCCATTATGTACCTATTTACTAACGGACCAATTAAAGGAAGGTTAGCTGTGCAGCATACAGTTGAATCTATGCTAACTTAATGTGTGCACATAATTTAAATTCAGTTTTTTCAAAATGTCTCAATGAAAATTCAAATAAAATAGCAAGTGTGGCATACCAATGAATTCAGAAAAAAATGTGCTACCTACCTGTCTAAACGACAAAAATTGCGCCCATAAGAAAAAATGAAGTTGGCTCTGGAAAAACAAAAACGAATCGCTCTAGAAATAAAGTACGTTCACCATTCAATCAAGCGTAAAAAGTGGCTTCAGGAATGTTTTCACAGATTTTGGAAAAAGTCATAAACAAAGAACTTATGTCCGATTTTCGAAAATCACAATTTTTCGTTTTTCTTCGATTGTGAAAAAACCGTTCGAGATATTTCACATTTCTTAACAGATTATTAATCAGCATGAAATTTGGCAACTTTGCCTCCATTTCGGCGGTTATAAATTACGGCGGTGCGGTAGTCCAGGATTTTATAAATACAACCTGCAAATTGCGGCGGCAGGTCAAGTAAATGTTTAAAGAAATATGTAAATTGCGGCGAATGGTCAGTTAGAGTTCTATAATCTTCATAAATAATCCTATGTTCAGTTTAAAAAAAGAACGAGTCAATGCATTGCAGGATATGGTAGTGGTGACTACTATCGATAGTTTTCACTATCGAGTAACTTCGATAGTCTGAATTTGAAAATATCGATGTTATCCATACTATCGACTTTTTATTTATATACAAAAAATATAAGACACTGTGTATCTAGGTCTTATCACATCATTGATGCAGCGTAGCCACAGTATAAATAAATACCCAGTAGCGTCAATTAAACGTCAGTGTCAAAAAAACTGACCATTCTATTTGATACCCTTATGGAAATGCAATGTCATTTACAGCTGGGTAGGTATCAAACAAAAGAACAAATGTGACAGTTATACTCGAGTGACGCTACTGTGTGATTCTTATACTGTGGCGTAGCCACCAGTGGTACCATAATAATAACAAAGCGCACACTCTAATTTACCAATAATAGAGCTTCCTTCTACATCGACTTATCGACCATATAATGGAAATGAAAACTAAATTTGTAAATATGTATTTATTAAAATAAAAATAGTAATGATTTTCCTTTTCAAAAAATAATATTTTATTAACCGATAGTTTACGATAAACTATCGAATAACTCGATTGTCATTTTTTAAAGGCAATATCGATATTATCGATAGCGCTATCGATAGTTCCGTCTCCACTAGGATATGGAACCTCCTAGCAATCTTCAACAAAATAAATATGCTGTCAGTGTTTATTAGGGTGGGTCATTTTTGTATGGAAAAAAACGAATATTGCGCTTTTGATTTTTAATAGCAAAATTATATTGCCTTTACATGAAAACAGTGTAATGCTAAAATTTAAAGTAAATAGCACCTCATCTTCAGGTTGCGCTTTGCCTTGGAAATACGAATAACTTGAATATATTCTGGTAGTCATATAACATAAATGTCTCAAGGAAAATAGGGTTTTTAGAATAAAATAATCATTTATTAATAATTAAAAAAATAATACAACAGAAAAATTAATGAAAATAATTCAATATTGAAATCTTTCTTCCTATCGAATTTAGGCGTTGCTGTAAGATTCGAGTTTTAGTTTTATCCACCTTCTCTTGCCCTTTTAGTATACAGTTTTGATCATAACTCTGTTATTATTATTATTGCAAATACGAACTTTTCATGGCATACTACATGGCCTTTCTCCTATAATTTCAAAAATTCAAACGTAAGGCGCACCCTCTAAATATTAATTAAATTGAAAAATATTTCGTAGGTGTCATAATATCACTAAAAGACAACATAATTTTGCTATTAGGTAAGATTATCTCAAAGTTTGGTTTTTCGACCCACCCTAGTGTTTATTATGAAATGTCATGATTTAAATCCCGAAATATTAAGAAAATCTCTGTATGTATAAGATAATTGCTTAGCAAATATTCTTATTTTTATGTACAATCATTAAACTAAGAGATTTTAGAGAGACAAGAGGACTGAAATATTTATTTGACCATCCGCCACAATTTACTATAAATATTTTGGGGAGAAACCTGCGGAATGGATTAAGACCCAACCATCGCCGCAATTTACATCTACCCCTCCATTTAACCGATTCTCTATCTCTTATAAAAAGCGAGATCCCCATGCTGGCCCTCGAATTTCAATCACCCTGTATTTACGAAAAACGATCCTGCAAGATAAAGTGCAATTAAAATTAAATAAAATTCATTCGACAGTATAAAAAAACACAATTCTCCAATTAGCACGCAAAAAAGAAATGTTTACGAGATTTTATGATGCCGCGCCGCCGCCACCGAACTTGGCCTTTTTGCTCGACTTTGTGGATGAAGTAATAAATACATTTAAAAAACCTTTGATTCTCACCGTTCTATCAACTCATCGGGTCAAACAGCAGATTTTTCGCGGAGAGAATTTAACCAAATCGTACTAAGCGCATGCGAAATAATAAGTTTTTTTTAAAACTCCGCCTACCTTCTGGGGAATTTATAACCTGTGAGCAACTAAAAATCAGATTAGAGCAGGCGGTGCAAAGGAAATGTACAGCTGAATTCAAAAAAATCGGGAAATGAAATTTTTCCAATTGTAAATTTGGTTCTATTTGTCAATTAATTATCTACTTGACAATACATACATGCCTTTCAAAAAATTAACCTGTTTACTTATAGAGTGACGTACCGTCAAATAATTCTAACCTATTTCTAATAAATCCGTTTTCACGCTATGAAAATATTGAAAAAAGCGTGTCGATCTTTTTTGACATTTCCCGATTTTTTTGAATTCAGCTGTATGTCTGTGATTAAATGAAAAGTCAATAAATTTGACAGTCCATGAATGTGTTACATTAATTAATTCAGTTAATCACAGACATACATTTTCTTTGCACCGCCTACTCTAATCTGATTTTTATTTGCTCACTTTTTACATCCTTGACGCAATGACATCCCGGACGTATTGTCTATGCTGCACTTTATACGATTGGATGACATCTTGGACGTAATGTCAAGATGGGCCATTGAATAACCCCGAGCGACGCGTGTGGAGGCGTGGCCAAATATAATGGGCAGTACCGGACCGCGGCGATGGCTAGCCTCTTTATTAGGGTTTAAAATGGTGACCGTTTTCAGAGTAGCCGGATTGCGGCCTTGAGGTAAGCGTTCACAGGCTCGCATCGCACGCGTCGCACGCAAGAATCGCAGAAGTTGCTCTCTCGAGAATGCTGGTTGCATTTTCAGTAATGCGATCGCTGCTCTATGCGGCCTAGTTAACGCAGCGTCATATAAAACTATAGAAAAGATCATTTATGCGATGCGTGCGATGCAAGCCTGTGAACGCTTGCCTTTGATCATCTCGCTGTGTTAAGATACCGATAGATCAAATTATTTTTATTTTTATTTCCTGTCACCAGACATGTAAATAAAATACGTACTTTGTTATGTATTAAAACACAGTTCTTTTAACATATGATTTTACTTTTTTAAATGTAAGCTGCTCTTTGAACAAAGTTAAATTTGGTAATTTTTTCTAGTTTACATAATCTAATATTATTTTCTAAATACAAAAGTTTTCTTTATAATTTTTGTTATGTATCCACTATTGAGTTTTAGATTTGCATATTTTTTAATGCATCTGCAAATATAAATTTGGATGAGTACAATAAAATAATGAATTAAATTTAGAGTGAAATGATTCGCAACCATTTGTCGTCCTTTCGGTGGAAGTCGTGCAACATCCCCATATTTATGGTGGAAATTGTCCATCCTCTTGTATATAATTTTCCACCAAATAGTCAGAAAATTCGTCAATTTTTTTACACGTTGGCCGAATACTCATAAATTCTAAAAAAAACAGTCTCCTACGTTTTCTGGATTTAAGAATGGTAACAAAACTTTGAGTCCTTCATTAACATAAATTTTGGCATTACAAGTTTTTACTATGCAACACCACTTCGCTCTCGCACTTGTTACGCACTTTTTATAAAACTTGTAATTACATATGTATATGTATTTAATAAAATCAACTGTTTACTGCGCTCACTAAATATTGTTTCCATTATGATTACTGAATATTGCCGTATAAAAGTTAAAAATGTTTTAAACGACAAATCAATCAAATAATCTGCAACCTGTCTTGTCCTCAAGGAAAATTATTTTGTAAATCAAGAGGAAGGATTGAACCAATCAAAGTTTTCAAATTTACTCTTTTAGAATTTTATTGGTTACAGACAAATTAAATCAGAACAATTACCCAAATTACAATTACCGGCAAATGAAAGCTTTGTTGCTGCGATGCGATGCGTGCGTGTATTTGGGCCCCGGGGCTAAAGACCAGGGGCCCTATTCTCAACCCTTTCGAAAAGATTCGTATGCGAAATTGACGTCAAAATGACCTAGACTGTCGTACAAAAATATATAAATCGTTCGGAAATTACGTCATTTTGACGTCATTTTCGTATACGAATCTTTTCGAATGGGTTGAGAATAGGGCCCCCGTTCGTATGTAACTATCAGCAGTATTTAACATTTTATAGGTGGGGGCTTTTTTCCAAATATTCAGGACACCACGTTACATTTCAATTTAAATGCAAAATAAATTTAACTGGGGGGAAATTTATTGTCGCTGATGTAATGATACTCGCCCTCTCTGCGTTATACAGGTTGTTTCATTAAAAGGAAAACACACAAAGTTAGAAACGGAAAAAATGCTTTTTACCTCATGCCCTGCTTAAAAGATGTTTTTCTTAAAAGAGGAACCAAGCATTCACTTCTGAGGAAGAGGTTGTGAAGAGAATCCGAAGACTTTGAACTAATAATAAAAGTTTTTTATGACAAATTCATATACATAGTTGGATTAATGTGAAAAGTGTCGGACGAATTCCATATCTCAATCAAATGTAGAAATGAGAATTCCAGAGCATCAGCAACAAGCTGGCTGAATAAGCAAATCGTTTTACATTCTCATGACTTTAGTCCATGGAAAACAACTAGATCAAGACAGACAAAGACTATTCTTAACACTATATTGCAATTTATGTATTAACTATCAGGTGTTCAATTGAAAAGTTCATCAAGTAAGTGACCTTTGAATTTTCCATAACACTCTGAAGCAGTTTAACGTGAAATGTCACTTTAGATTGTGTCAGATTATGTTATAAGCAAAACATTGACAACATGGCAGCTGTCATTCATTTAAATGTTAATCGGTTTTGGAAATCATTTCTTTATCGCATTGTCTTCTTTCAATAAAAAATCAAAACCAACTTGATTAATTTTTCAATTGAATACTTGTTATAATTTATTATACTCCATTTAATGAACACGTTAAACATCAATCGCGACGAAAACCTAAATATAAATTCCTTACCCTTATCAAAAACGATAGAGATGTAACAATCCAAATTTTAATCATTGATTCAGAAAGCAAGAAAGCTTTAAGGCATTGGATCCGTACGATAGCGGGTTTGTAGAGGATATTTCGTTTCTCGATGCTCAAAACCAAATATTATTTAGATAAACTATGGCTAAAAAAATCGCAAAATACCGGAAAGCATTTTAAAAATTATTATTTTTAATATGAACAAAGTTATATTAAAGAAAAAGATTTGATCACAAAAAAAATGCTTTGCGGTATTAATACATTCTTTTTAAATAATTTTTCTCTTTAGGATTTTTGAAAATTGTGCTAAATAAGATTAAAATTTAATTAAAGAGATTGGATTTTTCATAACCTGTACTGTAGCGTCGTCAAGCATCTTAATGTGGGTCGCCACGCCTCCTATGCGATAAGAATTCAACTAGGGTACGTTTTAGATTTGATCATTTGTACCATTTAGTTTTTCTTATTTGTGTAAATTACCTAATCAAATTAATATCTACATCATCGCAATGTAATTAAATAATAGGCACATTTACATATGTATGTATGTGTAGAAAATTTTATTTTAGAAACATGCAATGTTTTATAACAATTTCAATTAATCATAAATTCATTAAAATTGATAGGCTTTCGCTAAACTAACTAAATTTTCATAAAATTATGTAGTCACCACTTTTGAGAACATTACTTTAGCGTAATTTAGTTTATTTTCACTTTTCTGGCTTCTGAAAAAACTAAAACCAGTGACTGTGGAGAGATTTACGACCTCATCACATGCTGATTTGCATAAGTCTCACCAACGACTGGGAAGCCTTTTCAAAACAAAAAAGGTTCAAATACATTCTTTTCTTTAAAAAACCCTAGTTTCAATTATTGGCCTACAGTGGCCGCCGTACATCCGATTCGGTTGAACAGGCCACATGTTGCAAAGCACTGTCTCTGTTTTAATACATACGTTACCAGTACAGTGTATAGTGTAGGTGTAGTACTATCGCATCAGTCTATAATAGGTTTGTTCTAGCAAGAGTACATAACTGTTAGAAATTGTATTGAACATGCGCAGTAATACTTTAGCGTTCTAGCAGTGAAAATTTTAAGTTTCTTGTTACCAGTTTGATGTTCTAGCAGCTGTGGATTGTAGTTTGCTGACAGTCCAAACAATTCACGTATTCTTTGCGAATTTCTAATGGTGACATGCGCACATTGAATCATCACCGTGTACGACCGCCCGGTAAAAATATTTATATTAATTAATTCCTGGAAATTTTGGACCTACTATTTGTATTGAATCTGATGTAATGGATATATCTGATGCATCTAGTACACAGTATTTTATTTACTACCAATGAAAGTGATGAGTTATTTGAGGAGAGACAGCGACGAAAAATCAAATTATGTTGAAGTAAATACTTATATTACTAAGACAGAGCAGCGAAATAGCGGAAAATATTTATTACATACCTCTCTCCTAAGCAATTTATCAAACGAGGTTATTACTTGGCTTAATGAACAAGAACAACAATTTAGAGATACGCATTTAACTGACTTGGCGCGAAATGTCGTATTGAATCTACATACAATCAGGGAAATGTTCTGGCAAAGAAAAGTTCGAAACTAATTCGACAACAATTATGGATTACTCATGCGCATAAGAAAAGTACACAAACTATCAGAAATTGTTTGCTAGAACAAACCTAATGAGTGCCAAATCAGTATATTATTCCCACCGCAAGAGCCGAAGGACAGTATAGCCAAACAAGCTGCGAATGTAAGTATATTTTTATATCATAAAAAGACAGTAAGTACAGGTAATATGTGACGGAACATGGTCGAAGAGGTCTTATAAAACTAGTTATGATGCTTTATCCGGAGCTGTAAGTTACATCGTTAAATTTATTAATGAAACTCTTTTACATAAATATTAATCTAGGCCTGTGTAATTGGCGCAAGGAGTGGTAAATTATTATTTCTTGGAGTCAGAAATAAATATTGTTCTGTGTGTGAAAACGCATCAGCTGCAAATACCATATCACAGAAGCATGTATGCCTAAATAATTGGTTTGGCCCATCAATAGCTATGGAAGCAGATATAATTGTCAAAGGATTCAGAAGTAGTTTATCCACGCACGGACTAATGTATACTACACTAGTAGGCAACGGAGATAGTAGTGTATATAAAAAACTGTTACAAGCCCGTCCTTATGGCACACAAACTATTCAAAAAATTGAATGTACACTGAGAAAAATGGAATTTTGCGATGTCGATAAAATAAAATTAACCATGATTCTTAGCACAATGAAACAGTTTAAATTTAAGAATGTAAAATGATCATTCTACATAATACATATTGTTAAAATAATAAACCATGTAATGAAATATTATGCTGAATAAATTAGTAATAAAATGTCATGTCTGACTTTTTGTTAATTATTCCGGTAATTTTATCATGACGGGGAATGATACTCTAAACAACAAATCACGTAGTGTTAATTTTGCAGGAATAAGCTGAGTCGGTTTTTAACGCGAATCCGAATAAAATGTTCGGAATTCTTATTAATATAAACGTACTCCTTTGTGCCATTTTTTTCAGTGTAGAAATCATTTGTTGCGAAACATGTGCAATCGACTAAGGGAAGTAGTAAACAGGAAGGAAAGTAATTCAGAAAATCAAATGGTACCTCCGTTTCTAAGAAAAGTACAGATTCCATATATTACGTATTAAGAACATCCATACAAAAGGCAATATTGTATCGCATACAACAAGATACAGACTTCCAACAAAAGGTTAAAGATGTAACGGTTGAAATTTTAAATTCAATATCGCACATCTCTGGCGAACACGAGAAATGTGCAGAAATTGGGTATTTTTGCAACGGTGTTGCGAAAGATGACGAAAAAATTACGTGTCATTGATGAAGTCTTGTGAAATGTATACTGACACTGAAGGGATCGTATTTGGCAAGGGCAGAAGCTGCAGTTATTTCTTTAAATACTAAAGGCAAATACCATTCTGTTGTACACAACTCCTTTTCTGCCGAGAAGAATATACACACCGAAAAATATGTCTTCAATTGTTCGTCGAAGAAGTAGGGTTATTTCTCGAAAAACTCTCCGAAAACGTAAGAGACAGTGTGCACCTACTGACGTGAATTGTGGTCCAGATGCTAACCAATCTGTGCACTGTGCGGTAGACAAAGAAAGCTTTCTAAATAGTCAGAAAAAAGCAGAGGAGGAAATTATACATATCGAACGATGTACCGGGTGTCCCAAAGATGTGTATTTCTTCTGTGGAGCCTATAGAAAGAACAAGTAGAAAAAAAGAGATTAAGAAAGTTATACTAGACATCACGCAGCACATTTTAAAATTATTATTAACTATACGGGGTGTTCCAAAAAATGGTGGTGTATAGAGAGAGAACTTTTTAAAATGGAACACCCCATATACTTTTACAAATTTAGATGTTCCGTGGAGAGCTGATTACAACAATATAAATATATATAGATTCCACTCAGTTATTTTCGTAAAAAAAATTTTTTTCTTCGAAAATTCCTTAAAAATTTACACATTTTGAACTTATGTTTCTGACTATGGAGATGACACAGACTTACGAAAATATAGCAAAATATTCTTAAGACTTTGGACTTTATGAAAATATGAAAAAAGTTAAAATATCTTTTAGCATTATACAGGGCAAACAGAACTCGCGAAGCACTCAGTATCTCATTTTTTTTTTAATGGAATGACCTATTTTTTATTTTAGAAATAGATAGTACTTAAGCTTAGCTTTTTACTGATATCAGGTTATATACCTTTATTTCTAACATTTGCTTAACTAACAATATTGTTTTTACTACCATTAGAATTTTTATGGTTTTAACCTTTTATTTTTGGAAATAAATTATAACCATAAATTTGAAAGTTCCTAGAGCTTCTCAAACTCAAAGTGCAGATATCAAAATTCGAATACCACTGGTCACATACCGAGGAAATAAAAATATTTGAAGTGGACATAAGAGTAAAGTACCTTTATTTTTCAAGTTACGCGGAAATATTATTTGAAAAACTTATTCAGAATTATTATAAGATCTCAAATATACGATGAAAACTTTTTTTTCACATATTTACCTGTTTTCCTCGTATCAATGTGAATATTGTAAAACGTTAAATGTGTAGACCTGGACGTTTCTTCAGGTGTGATATAAATACACTCTGGGATTTACTTTTTGCTCATTTACTATACAAAAATTATAAATGGAAGGCTAAATTGTTCAAATAGTAGTAAAAACAAGTTTCTAATGAAAGAAATGCTTGAAATATAGGTATACAGGGTTACAACTAATTAAAGGCTCACCATGGGGATCTCGTAAATTATAAGAGATACAAAGACGGTTAAATGACAAAAAAGTTGCGCTATTTTGGGGTCTATAAAAATGTGCAAAGAAATCTCTCCTATCTTTATTCATTTCCGAAATATCTTCAAAAAACTGAAAACTCTCAATTTCGAAAATCTTGAATATCTTGTTTATTTATCAAGATAGAGTCACAAAATTCTGTAATTTTACACTAAATTCAATGGACAATCTAATACAGTCAAAATAAATAGGTTAGGATTGACAGTTACACAGATACGACTGTCAACTGTTTTTTTTTTCCTTATGGCCGCTATCTTAGATTTTCATAACATGTGATGCAAAAATAAAATCTTAATACGACGATATGACACACTTATGCTTTTGTTTTAAAACAAAATATGAAATTACTAAGAAATATTTTAGAAAATTTTTAATCTGGTAGGTGAATGTATGAGAATGTTCTGTGTTGACATGCAAATGCCGCATACCAATTGTTGGCAATAAACACCCGCCTACCAGATTAAAAATTTTCTAAAATATTTCTTAGTAATTTCATATTTTGTTTCAAAACAAAAGCATAAATGTGTCATATCGTCGTATTCAGATTTTATTTTTGCATCACATGGTACGAAAATCTAAGATAGCGGCCATAAGAAAAAAAACAGTTGACAGTCGTATCTGCGTAACTATCAATCCTAACCTATTTATTTTGACTGTATTAGATTGTCCATTGAATTTAGTGTAAAATTAGAGAATTTTGTGACTCTATCTTGATAAATAAACAAGATATTCAAGATTTTCGAAACTGAGAGTTTTCAGTTTTTTGAAGATATTTCGGAAATGAATAAAGATAGGAGAGATTTCTTTGCACATATTTATAGACCCCAAAATAGCGCAACTTTCTTGTAATTTAACCGTCTTTGTATCTCTTATAGTTTACGAGATTCCCATGGTGAGCCTTTAATTAGTTGTAACCCTGTATAACCTGATATCAGTAGAAAGCTAAGTTTAAGAACTACCCTTTTTCGAAATAAAAAATTGGTCGTTCCATTAAAAAAAAAGAGATACTGAGTGCTTTGCAAGTACTGTTTGCTCTGTATAATGCTAAAAGATATTTTAACTTTTTTCATATTTTCAAAAAGTCCAAAGTCCTAAGAATATTTTCTTACGAAAATAGCTCAGCGAATCGTAATCATCTCTCCGCGGGACATCCAAATCTATAAGAATATACAGGGTGTTCCATTAAAAAAAAATCGCTTTGTATGCACCAACACTTTCTGGAACAGCCTGTATAGTTAAAAATAATTTTAAAATGTGCCGCATGATGTCTAGTACAACTTTCTTAATCTTTTTTTCTCTACTTGTTATTCCTCTAGGCTCCACAGAAGAAATACACACCGTTGGGACACCCGGTACAAGAGGCCAAAATAGTGTCAACAATTTCGTTATTTGCGTAAGCTGACCCTGACCTCACACAGACCTACACACTCCGAAGTCTGTTGAGACACTGAACGTGCATTATTTGCTTGTCGTAAAACAATAAACCATCTGGGAATTTATGGCAGGGGATCGCCCGCCCGGATAGCGTTCGGCACGTGGCAATATGGGGCCAAAAGCACTTTCGCGTCTCAAAAATCTGTAACTCTTTTATTTACTGACTTACGTTAATGAAATTTGGTACATAGATTAAGAAAACTATAGGCTTTATGGCTGTGTTGTGATTCTTTTAAAATTTTTATTTACTTCTTTATTATTTATGTCGTAACACCGAAAACTGAAAATTGCTTAAGAGTAAAGTGCCCTTATTTTAAAAGATACATAAAAATGTCATAAGAAAATGTTGTTTAGAATTAAAAGTTATAGTCAAATACAAAATTAGAGTGATTAATTTGAAGGTTGAGAAATTTAGAGTTCGAAGCCAATCAAATAGAGGCTACTCTGTACATAAGACACAATCAACGTGTAAAGTATTATACATCATTGAAAAGGGCACATCTTCTAGTTTTAGAAAAACTATATAAATATGTAAATTGCTTACTGCTTTGTTTAATAAAAAAACATAAACATAGGTATGTTTAATTTGCCACTTTAAAACTTAGCTTAAAGATTTAACTGTCATCGGGATTTGCCGGTGTGGAGTTATTGGTAGGATATGATAGGGAAAATAGTCCTCTAAATGATAGCGGAAATAACTTTTGCACATATTTGCATCTAACGTCAAAAAACAGGTTGAAAGATGATGACCTACGTTTAGTGTAAGCAGCTACTCATATTTTGTTTTTAACCACAAAAGACGAACACAACCACTAAAAAGGTAGTAATACTTATTCATTGTCAAAAACCATACATTTTTTTTTCCACCATATCACTAGCAGAACATACGAGTAGCTACTTACACTAAACGTAGGTCACCATCTTTCAACCTATTTTTTGACGTTAGGTGCAAATATGTGCAAAAGTTATTTCCGCCATCATTTAGAGAACTATCCTAGAGTAAGTACAAGATCTCTTGAACCGCGAAGTAATCGCGAGATGCGCGAAGGCGGAGTTTCCGTACCAGTCTAGCAACCATTTTAATTACATCCTAAAAACATTAGTTCGCAACTCCACTCATCTGAATCTCGTGTCAACTTAGAGTGGACACAATGGCATTGACACTGGCTCTAATTAGATCGAGTCTAAGGTGAAATTAGATTGAGATGAGAATTAGACGGTCTCTCTGAATTCGGGCCTAAGTGATTATTTTCTAACGTTTTATTTAATATTTATCGAACATTATTTTAACATTATAACGTTGCTTGGCGTATAACGAAATTTTTTAGTAAAACTAAGGGAGGTTTAATAATAATTTATTCACTTGATATAAATTAATTAACAACAATTAATTATAATGCTGCACAAAGTGACAGGAATAGTTTGTGAAGTAATTACAATATAAAAAATTAAAATGTTTTATATGCATAAAATTTTTTCTATAACATTATTTTTATTTCTACACAAATTTCTGATTATCTGATTTTTTCGAATTAGAAGTTGGACTTGGATCTACTTGAACATTGTGATATGACGCATTATCTATTACTACAACAGAATTTGGTTGTAAGTTAGGAATTAATTTTTCTTTCACCCATTTCATGTAATTTTTGTGATTCATGTCATCATGGTAATCTCCGGTTTTTAGTCCTGATTTAAACATTAATAGTCCATTTGGAACAAATCCATTTTTACCACCGCAGTGAACAATTATTAATCGCCGTCCTTTTGCAACAGGTGCTTTTAAACACTTTGTGGTTCCATCGTCCCATGCAAGAGGAACAGTGTGGGAACTGTGTAAGTATGTTTCGTCGGTATAAACAATATTTCTATTTTCCCGTTTGTACTTTTTGAGTTTTGTCAAAAAGTCAATACGTTTTGTACGAATATCAGTTTTTTCACACAAAATTTTTCTATTGTCTTGAGTTTTTTTCCAACGAAAACCTAATTTCTTCACAACCTTTCTGAAAGAAGTTATTTTTCCAGTAAAATTAACACCGTCATCTTTTACCGCTTGGAATATTGCTTTCATAGTGGGTCTTCTTTTATTTATAGCTGTATAATTATACATAACATTTCGAATGATTTCTTCGTCAAATTGATCAACCGAAGACTTGGGTTTGGGTTTACGTATTTTCTTCCTTGGAGAAGAAATTTTTTTTTCTTGCTCTTGAGAATTTCCCTCCTTCGTAATTCTTTTTATAGTGCTTATTGAAACACCTGTTGCTTCTGCTACGCGCTCCAATACACGATTCAAAGGTACGACAACTTCTCCTTCTTCTTTCTCTCGTGTCATAAATTTGTAGACGTTATAAATAATTTGTCGACTTTGGCTATGCACCACCTTGCTTTGGTTGGACGTGGCCATGATTTCTAGAAGTAAAACAAATAGGACCTTATTCTGTATGATTCACAAATTTGAGTGTTTGTTGTAATTGATTATTATCATATTTTTTATTTAAAACTCAGAAATTTGGAAAAACGTAGTTTCGAAGAAAGGGACATTAGGGGTAATAGCAAATAATACAAATGACGGATAATAAACAGTAGAAATGTAGAAACTACATTATGTAGTTATTAATGGTGCATATTTACATCGTTGCAGTGAATAAGTGCCGTGTATTTTACTTCTATACCGAATGCAAAATATACAAAATATTACACGGTTTAGATAGCAAAATTCATTAAAAAAATATATAACTTACGTTAAAGCAAACACTTAATTTGGCAGAGTCTTTAGAAAGACTTATACAACTGCACTACAAACAAAATACGAGAGAAACAAGCAAGCCTGCACGATGTGAACACTACTCGAATGCGACACGAAATGAGGTGGTCGTAGTAGAATGTTTTCAGAACGGGCTGTGCTTGTGGGCGGGCTCCAGCAAACGAGATTTTGTCATCTGCGCAAATGATCTCAGAGGTCAGGAGATATTGTACTAGCTCTACCAATAACTTCACAGCTCCACACCGGCAAATCCCGATGACAGTTAAATCTTGAAGCTAAGTTTCAAAATGGCTAATTAAACATACCTATGTTTATGTTTTCTTTTATTAAACAAAGCAGTAAGCAATTTACATGCTTAAATAGTTATTTTAAAACTAGAAGATGTGTCCTTTCCAATGATGTATAATACTTTACACGTTGATTGTGTCTTATGTACGTAATCGTTCATTAAAATGAGCTTCAGAGTAGCCGCTATTTGATTCGCATCGAACTCTAAATTTCTCAACCTTAAAATTAATCGCTCTAATTTTGTATTTGACTATAACTTTTAATTCTAAACAACATTTTCTTATGACATTTTTATGTATCTTTTAAAATAAGGGCACTTTACTCTTAAGCAATTTTCACTTTTCGGTGTTACGACATAAATAATAAAGAAGTAAATAAAAATTTGAAAAAAAATCACATCACAGCCATAAAGCCTATAGTTTTCTTAATCTATGTACCAAATTTCATTAACGTAAGTCAGTAAATAAAAGAGTTATAGATTTTTGAGACGCGAAAGTGCTTTTGGCCCCATAGTGGCATGGGTGTAACAGTAGATAAGAAAATCAGTAGTTTCCAAACAATTTTTATTGATTTTTGTTTGAATTTTTCCTGGAAAACGGAAGCCACAGCAGCCTCTAATGTCAAGGCTTTTTTACTCTACAGAGTGTTCTCAATACGTGGTTCAGTCAATTACCTAACACAATTAGGAAATGTTTTGGCTTTAAATAGGTACAGTATTTAGTATTTTGATTGTTCTGTTTTATTTTTTAAAATATTATAACGATTTTAAAGGTTCTATTAGTTTTTATTTTAAAACAAAACACGAAATTAATAACTAATTTATTAAATAAAGCAACTAATTAACACTAACATTTAACACTAGAAAATTTACAAAATCTTTTAAGCGGACACTAAATCGCGCACTATACACTTAACGTTTCGCAGTCGTTCGACAGCTTCGTCAGAAGTGAAAAATTTGTTGTCAAAATAAAAAATAAAAGTCAAAATAAACAAGGTTGTCAACGAAAACTGAAAAAGTAACTTGATTTTTTTTATATATTATATTTATTTTTGAATCTAAAAATAATTTGAACATTACAAATGTTAAAAAATTGACAGATCTATGTTCTACTTAAGGAATCGAGAAAACTACAAAATGTATCGTTTAAATTTGCAAAATCAGTACGTTTATTAATAGAATTCGACGACATTTTTATTTTACACATTTCAATAAAACGTCTTTTGAAAATATTAGACTCGTAATATAAAATGTTAGTATTTTCAAAATCAAAATTATGGTCATTTTCTAATGAATGTTCTACAAGCATTGAATGATTTTGATTATTTTTTTGGATATGATATTTATGTTGGTCTAGACGTTTTTTTAAATTTTGGCTTGTTTCTCCAATATAACACGAATTACAATTGAAACATTTAATTTCATAAACTACGTTAGGTTGTTTTAGTTTTGGTGTTTTGGTTTTTAAATTTGAGAAAATACTATTTAAATTATTTACTGATTTGCTTGCTAAAATTAAATTGTGTTTTTTGAATATGTGTTTAAATGTGTCATATAGTGGTTCAATGTAGGGTAATGATATGTATTTTTTGTTTGAAGTTTGTTTATTGTTATTGTGGATTTTTGAATTTTGTAAATATTTAACACGATTTTTTATTACTGATTCTATAAGATTTATTGGATAAGTATTTTGAACAAGAGTCTTTTTTATTAAATTTAAATTATCATAAATGAAAAGTTTATCTGAAAGTAAAACAGCTCGATCTGTTAAAGAAATAATTGTTGCAATTTTATAGTTTTTAGAAGTATACGAATGAACATTAATATATCTACCTGACCACGTAGGTTTATGAAACCAATTCGTTATTAATTTGTTATTACGTCTGATGATATTTACATCTAGAAAACTTAGTGAATTTTAATTTCTTTTTCTACTGTAAGTTGTAATCTATTATGAAAAGAGTTGAATCTACTTAAAACAAAGTCTACTTTATCTGAAGGCAAAATCAATAAAATATCATCGACGTAACGAAAATATAAAGTTAAATTGAAAGGTAATGAGTTAATGACACTTTTTTCTAGTTCCTGCATGACAATTTCAGCTAAAGCAGGCGATAAAGGAGACCCCATTGCTGCACCGAAAATCTGTTTATAAAATTTATCATTGAAAGCGAAATAAGATGTTTCAAAACATAAAGTAACAATTTCTAAAAAATTTTCTTTGGAAATGTCTGTAATATCTTTAATTTCTATCCACCTATCACTAATGCTTTTTAAAGCTAACTCTTTTGGAATGTTAGTAAACAAAGAAACAACATCTAAAGAAATTATAATACAGTAATTTGGTATATCTATGTTTTTCAATTTATCTACAAGTTCATAAGAATTTTTTATAAAGTATTCTGATTTACTAGTAACTTGAGTAAATCAGAATACTTTATAAAAAATTCTTATGAACTTGTAGATAAATTGAAAAACATAGATATACCAAATTACTGTATTATAATATCCTTAGATGTTGTTTCTTTGTTTACTAACATTCCAAAAGAGTTAGCTTTAAAAAGCATTAATAATAGGTGGATAGAAATTAAAGATTTTACAGACATCTCCAAAGAAAATTTTTTAGAAATTGTTACTTTATGTTTTGAAACATCTTATTTCGCTTTCAATGATAAATTTTATAAACAGATTTTCGGTACAGTAATTGGTTCTCCTTTATCGCCTGCTTTAGCTGAAATTGTCATGCAGGAACTAGAAAAATGTGTCATTAACGCATTACCTTTCAATTTAACTTTATATTTTCGTTACGTCGATGATATTTTATTGATTTTGCCTTCAGATAAAGTAGACTTTGTTTTAAGTAGATTTAACTCTTTTCATAATAGATTACAATTTACAGTAGAAAAAGAAATTAACAATTCACTAAGTTTTCTAGATGTAAATATCATCAGACGTAATAACAAATTAATAACGAATTGGTTTCATAAACCTACGTGGTCAGGTAGATATATTAATGTTCATTCGTATACTTCTAAAAACTATAAAATTGCAACAATTATTTCTTTAACAGATCGAGCTGTTTTACTTTCAGATAAACTTTTCATTTATGATAATTTAAATTTAATAAAAAAGACTCTTGTTCAAAATTCTTATCCAATAAATCTTATAGAATCAGTAATAAAAAATCGTGCTAAATATTTACAAAATTCAAAAATCCACAATAACAATAAACAAACTTCAAACAAAAAATACATATCATTACCTTACATTGAACCACTATATGACACATTTAAACACATATTCAAAGAACACAATTTAATTTTAGCAAGCAAATCAGTAAATAATTTAAATAGTATTTTCTCAAATTTAAAAACCAAAACACCAAAACTAAAACAACCTAACGTAGTTTATGAAATTAAATGTTTAAATTGTAATTCGTGTTATATTGGAGAAACAAGCCAAAATTTAAAAAAACGTCTAGACCAACATAAATATCATATCCAAAAAAATAATCAAAATCATTCAATGCTTGTAGAACATTCATTAGAAAATGACCATAATTTTGATTTTGAAAATACTAACATTTTATATTACGAGTCTAATATTTTCAAAAGACGTTTTATTGAAATGTGTAAAATAAAAATGTCGTCGAATTCTATTAACAAACGTACTGATTTTGCAAATTTAAACGATACATTTTGTAGTTTTCTCGATTCCTTAAGTAGAACATAGATCTGTCAATTTTTTAATATTTATAATTGTTCGGATTTCTAAAGAGATTAAGTGAAGACAATATTTAGATAATTTTTGATTATTTAGTTAAATGTACATGTTAAATTTAAGAATCATTTTTAGTTTCAAATTAATAATACCGTCACCGTTCCTAAATGCAGCTGCAGTTCTAAGTACGCGGCCAGTTAGGACATTCCGAAGCCCTTTCTTAGAACTTCGCTAGTCGCTACTTCCTAGCTTAGATTTCTAGAAACGACCGGGTTCACATCGGGCCGTTTTAAATGTGCAAGTAAAAATTGAATATAACTTTCTTAGGGAAAATACTTGTGCATTGTAAGACGGTCTGCATGTAACCCGCAATTTTTATACAGGCTGTCTTACGAAAAACGCCCCAAGCCATAACTCCGTTATTTATGGACTTATCTTAACAAACAAAAAGGCAAATAAAATGAGACTAAAAGTAGTATAAAGTGAGTCCAATTTCAATTTTTTTTAAAATTACCTTCAAGGTCAAACGACTGTCAACTTTTATTTTTCAAATGGCTCTGTATATTTTTTATTATTATATCTGGTAGAGATTTTTTTTCTAAGTCCAATAATGTGCAACACTTTGATATTTAGAAAACATTTTTCGTAAAAAAAAGAAATGAACTAGTCTATTACGCAAAACGTGCTTTTCATAAAAATGTTAAAGTTTGTCGTGAAAACAATGTCACTGAGGTTATTTTTCACAGATGTTTTAAACTATCAAGTTCTTCTACTTGTACGACTTATTGTTTCCTAAAAAAAGCCGATTATGGATAACAATCACCTGACTGACTTATTGCAAGTACATTTTGAATGCAATAAAAACAGCAATCAAGCATTACAGAAAACATTAATGAAATAATTAAAATTAAGTCTACAACTGTGTAAGTTGCTTTGGGAAAAAATCCCTGTCTATAGAGACGCACTGCTTGTGTTTTTATTGCATTCAAAATATGCTTGGAGTAAGTCAATCAACGGAGTATTATCCATAATCGGCTTTTTTTAGGAAACAATGAATCATACAAAGAGAATAACTTGACAACTTAAAACAACTGTGAAAAATAACGCTCAGTGACATTGTTTTCACGACAAACTTTAACATTTTTATGAAAAGCACGTTTTGAGTAATAGACTAGTTCATTTCTTTTTTTACGAAAAATGTTTTCTAAATATCAAAGTGTTGCACATTATTGGACTTAGAAAAAAAATCTCTACCAGATATAATAATAAAAAATATACAGAGCCATTTGAAAAATAAAAGTTGACAGTCGTTTGACCTTGAAGGTAATTTTTAAAAAAATTGAAACTGGACTCACTTTATAGTACTTTTAGTCTCATTTTATTTGCCTTTTTGTTTGTTAAAATTAATCTATAAATAACGGAGTTACGGCTTGGGGCGTTTTTCGTAAGACAGCCTGTATATTAAACTCTGTATTTGAATTTTTAGTTAAGTTCGGTTGGGTATAGCCTTACAGGGAGGTGATACCACCACTTTGCGTTATATTTTGTTTGTTAACCGTATCTGTACATTTATTTACTTTTATTAAATTTACTGTTAATTGTTATACGCGAGTTTAATTTCACCGATACAACAGTGACGTGGAAGAGTGGGCAAATCAGTGTATTTGTCGACGAAGATTTACAACCTTTGAGAATTCTGATTTGTCGAGGCCCCAGTTCCGTCTGTGAAGAGCATTTAAAACCGGAAGCTCACACAATAATGCTCAAATTATTTTTAGATTAAAAAAAAAAATGAAGTTACTTTTTCAGTTTCCGTTGACAACCTTGTTTTGACAACATATTTTTCACTTCTGACGAAGCTGTCGAACGACTGCGAAACGTTAAGTGTTTGTGCGCCATTTAGTGTCCGCTTAAAAGAGTTTGTGATACAATTTTCATCGGACAAGAACCAGCTTTAATTATAATTTTATTGGTTACAGACAAATTAAATCAGAACAATTACCCAAGTTTCTAGATAGCAGCAGCACAAGAATAATTTTGATTATTATTCTAAGAACTGATGGCCGCAATCCGGCTGCCCTCTTACCAGGTACAATTTTTGACCCGCCGCAATATGGTTATACTTAAAAGGGATGAACATGACCGTCGCCGCAATTCGGCCACACCAGTTGGATTACGAGTGTGTTCTAGACGTATTCAAAGCAGCGAAAGAACTGCAGGTTTTAAGTGTCTCCACTTCTCTTGGAGGGAAAATTTCCCGCGCAAACTGAGCCGCCATATTCCGGATGGAAAATCTGTCATGTGACTTGTTAGAGCGCATTCGACTGGACGCACGGAGTGAACTTACATGCACTGAAACGCTCTCCCTCACACTTCTGCTCATTGAGTGCATCGGGCATTATGTCGAATGCGCCCTTCAATTGCACGAATACGATCAGTGGTGTCTCGTGTAATTAGCAGCTTTCAAGTAGTGATCGGATAATTCAAATTAAAAATAATCTGTCATCCGATTATCAAAATAACCTAAATAATTGTTCAAATTATTTTTAGATTAAAAAATAAAAGTTAAAAAAGAAATCAAGTTACTTTTTCAGTTTCCGTTGACAACCTTGTTTATTTTGACAACATATTTTTCACTTCTGGCGAAGCTGTCGAACGACGGTGAAACGTAAAGTGTTATAGTGCGCGATTTAGTGTCCGCTTAAAAGATATTGTGATACTAAATAATTGGATTATCAAAAATATTTTTATTGCGGCACTGGTTTATACATGCGCAAAATGGCGTCAAGGTCAAAAAATTTTGGCCCGCCAGATCAAAGGTGCCGACAAACAGTTTCCATGCTGGTTATGCTGTGCCAGGGAAAAGAAAAGTGTCTCTGATCAACAAAATGGGGTTAAAAGAACTCATTGATTAACACAAGGCTTGGGTAAATAAATTACGAAATGGGAAGACAATAACAAGTAAATACATGTATGTGTTCCCAACATTTTGAAGAGTCTGATTACTTTAAAAGGAAAGGCAAGAAAAATTATAACTAATTATGTAGTACTGCTAGTTAAATTCAAATGCTGCTCATCCACAGCTCATCAATCATTTATGACAACAGGACAATATTTTGTAAAGTTACTTTCGTTCGTGCCAATGATTACTAATAAAAAAACTGGATTAACGTTGTGTACATTTATTCGTAACTTTTATGTATTCATTCTAGTAGTAGGGATAGGCCGATTCTGGAACCTCCTCCGACCTTGACGGAAAAATTCAAGGTCAAGGTCGGAGGAGTTTCCAGAATCGACCTACTCCTGACCTTCACCATAACCTTGACGTGGAGGAGGTTCCAGAGTGAGATAACCTTGAAATGGTGTTGAGGTCAGAGGAGGTTCTAGTGTTGATTTCTGCTTAGTGACCTTGTGGTTGGAGGAAGTGAGGATTTAAATTAGTATTACCCCCACCTAAATTCTTGTTATATAAGGCCGTTATTTTGTGAATTGTTTCAGTTGTTGCAGAACTGTGAGTTGTGTTATACAAATTTAATAGTGTATCGTCGATCTATATAAAAGTAAGTTTATTAAATTTTTCTAATCATATACAATTCTTATATTTTTGATGTATTTAATAGTGACGTCTAAACAAGTGGAATATTTCCTGAAGCAGAAGAAAAGACACGTGGATGATCAAGGTGATGATGTACAGAAGAAAAGATTTCTCACTCAAAACGTTGATAAACCAAAAGAACAGGATGAGCAAGATTTGAATATGTCCTCAGTTCGAAACGAGTTTCAATTTGAAGTATTGTCTCAACCTTTTTCACGGATGAAGATTTTCGTCAGTATGACATTAGCGAGAAAGCACCTTCAGAGATATCAGAAGTAAGGGAAGTGGCTGATGTGGACCAATTACCATTGTTAGCTCAAAGTGTATATTTTTTAAATAAGAGTCGCACGAAGTGGGTTTGCGTGGGACTGTGTGCCGAAACACTTTTGATCCAGTAATACGCATTATGGGTACTAAAAGGCAGAGCATATCGTTTTTAGAAGAGGAATGGAAACAATTTTGTTCTTATAACTACACATTAAAATCATATTTTACCGAGAAAAAACTGTTTATCCGGTAATGAAAATTAGTTCGGTAAAGGCATCGTTCGAACGTATCGAAGGAACAAAAATATTGAAATTAGAAAGAGGTGACGAGACACTGTATATATCTTATAAGGGTTTATTGGAATTATGGAAATTGTGTGATATTATATCATATCGTTTGGAGGTTTTGAAGCAATTGAATTATAAAACATTCTACTCCAACATGATTCCATGCGTGAGTGTTGTGGATGGTGACGTGAAGCTAACTGTCAAAGCATTTCTCAATAATGAAATATCTGAGAAAGGGGCGATTACAAATGAATTAATAATGTTCGGAATTAATAAATTAATGTGTGACATAAGTATGCATAAAGCCGTTACTATGTAAATGTTTTGATTCATTATGTACATATTACCGTAAAATTGTAAACATATGAAATTAAAAATAAAATTTTCTGGACAATAGTTTTATCATTTACCCACCTAATAACTTTTGATATATAATGTTTAGCGACAAGAGTATCAGAGTAGTACACATTATCATCGTCAACTGTAAGAAACAAAAGCCATAAATGCGGCGTCGCGTCAAGAGAGACCACATTTTGAGAAGTAGTGTAAAACGAAAAGGTCGTGGTTTACTTAATACGTTAATTAATAAACTGCCAATAGAGTTACATATACCAGGTTACAACTACTGCGGTCCAGGTACAAAATTAGATACTCGACTTAAAAGAGGAGACAGAGGTGTTAATGTATTGGACGAAGCGTGTAAGCAACACGACATTGCATATTCGTTAAGTGACGATTTAGATAAGCGTCACGAAGCAGATAGAAAATTGTATCAAGCGGCAGTACAAAGAGTTAAAAGTTCAGAAGCGGGACTTGGAGAGAGGGCATCGGCATTATCTGTAGCCGCCATAATGCGAGCTAAGACGAAGCTCGGAATGGGGAACAGTGGGAAGAGAAAGCGTGCGATTAAGCGGAGGAAGCGTGGTGGTGAATTATCATTTCGGGAAGCTGTCAAGAAAGCTCGACATGCCATTTCGCGCATCGGTAACAAGAGCATCTTAGAAAATGTTAAATTGGCGCAGTCAGTTTTAAAGAAAAACCACAAAAAAATAAGACGTCCACGTCAAAGAGTGATTCCAATTCCCAAGAGAGGAGGATTTTTACCTTTAATTCCATTATTTGCAGCTTTGGGAGCAATAGGATCACTCGGCGGTGGTGCAGCTGCAATTGCTAAGGCGGTAAACGATGCAAAGGCTGCGAAAGAACAATTGAAAGAGGCAGAACGACATAATAGGGCTATGGAAACAAAAGCAGTGGGAAGTGGATTCTACATTAAACCTTACAAAACAGGATGTGTATTATATTTACCATCTAATTCAAAAAACTGAAATATTTGCCTCGGCGACCATTGAGTAACTTTGACATACTAAAATATGCTAAAATATTAAAATTACCATTTTTTCGAGGAGTGTTTATGAGAGATACATTACCTAAAGAAATAAGAGAACAGGAATGTGGAATTATAAATTTAGATGACAATTCTGGTGAAGGAACACATTGGGTAGCATATTACAAAAGAGGTGGAACTGTAAAGTATTTTGATAGTTATGGAGATCTACGACCTCCAGTGGAAGTGGAAAAATATCTTTTGTCAAACGGAGTAGGCGTTATTAATTATAATTATGAAAGATATCAAAAATCGAATTCACAAAATTGTGGACAATTATGTCTACAGGTTTTAATAGCCTTACAAGTTAAGTAAGGATTTAGTTCTTGAAAGATGGTCAACATGGAATCTTCACCGATTTCGTGTACATTTACTCTAACGGGAAATGAATCGGTTTTAGTTTGTGAGTTTAATCCACCAATATACCTGAGCGAAGACGCAACCTATGAAATGTGTATGTTAAATTTTGAAACGTTTAACGCAATACCTAACATAGATGAAAGTAATAATTTAATACATTATGAAGAAAGAGGAAAAAGTCTGCTAGGAAAACTATCGATATACCTGCAGGCACATATGAACTCGATGATATTAATAAATTTCTGAAAGATAATTTTCAAAATAACAATATTCCTGATTATATAAACATTCATGAAAATAATAATACTTTAAAGGCAACCATAAACAGTTCGGTTAAGCTCGATTTTAGTCAACCAAATTCATTGGGAAGATTGTTGGGATTTGAACCCAGAATATTGAAGGAAAACGACAATAACATCGGTGATTTTCCAGTCGACATAAACAAAGTCAATGCTATAAGAATAGAGTGTAATTTGACCGGTGGATCTTATAATAACGGAGAGCCAGGTCATGTGTTGTATCATTTCTTTCCAAACGTACCACCGGGATTTAAAATAATAGAATCCTCTCTTCAAGCTATTTATCTGCCAGTGACCGTGAAGGTAATTACGAGATTAGTCGTTCGAGTCTTAGATCAAGAGAATCGTTTGGTTAACTTTAGAAACGAAGTAGTTACTATAAGACTTCACTTGAAGAGGTTTACATAATGAATATCTACGACAGTGGTTATTCGAAACAAAAGAAGTGGGATAGAATAAGACGTAATATATTATTTAAGCCACGAAAATATATACTGAATTGTTGTCGACAAAAAAAATTGAAATTGACACGAGAAAATAAAAGTATTTAAAGAGTTTAGGTTATAATGTGTTAATCTCGAGAAAGAGAACAGTACCTTTTAAAAACTCTTAAAGAGAATTATTCTGTAGAAGTGACATAACCGTCAAAGGGTGAGCACCATCATTATACATAAATCAATTATTACCTAAACAAAATGGATATTTTGGGAGTAACTGATAAAATTAAAATGGATACTTCAATAACTAACGTTGAGTATCATTCACACTTACCATTCGGGCACTCGCCCACTAAACCTTGATCAATCTCCTCCCATTTCACCTTGGCTAGTCTCCACCCATTTCCCCTTGGCTAGTCTCCTCCCATTTCTCCTTGTGTTTTGCCTTGGAAACAGGATATCATAAAAATTCCCACACCCGTCTGGTATGTAACCTTTAGATGTTATTGAAATACATGATAGAAATTTCCTATTACATCATTTATGTAACCTTTCGATATTACAAATGTTAAACAATTCCTACAAATATGAAGCAATCTCCATTACATCATTTCTGAAGGTTTAACGTTCACTTTTCGGGTATATAAGAAGTTTTCCGTTCAGTTAACATCATAAGTGCTTTCTACAACAGTACTGGTAAGTCCTCTTTTAATTCTTTATTACTTATCTTAATATAATGCTGTTAATTCTTTATACAATTGAAGATAATACAATTTAATACTGTTTTTGTTCCTTAATTTAATACTGTTTTTATTTCTTGTTGTAGATCTAACATTGTGATTCATATCTTTCTTTTTTTCTACAATCTAATAGTGAGTATTTTTGTATTTTTATATACGATTACTAAAATGATATGTTTTAATGCACCCGTGTTTTACATAACAGTAATGTCGAATATTGGCAGAAATAATGAACGTGGCGGAAATGATGAAGGTTCAATTTTGCAACAATTTTGCAGGATAAAAACCCTTCTACTTCAATTACTACTAGCGTGGTTTCTGCACTTCCAGAAAGTTCTCTGAGTGCAGTTACCACTCAGGCAAATGCTGTACCATCCTGGTTGAAAGACTTTGATAATGGTTTATTCCTCCAGGATGGTGCAGTTGATTCTGCCTTGACCGTACTTGGTGACGAGATAGATCGTTTAAGTCAAAATAATTTACTAACGCCGAATATTTCTTTTCAAATTCAACCTGTTCAACAAAATTTACTAACCCCGTCTACTTCTTTTCAAATTCAATCCTTTCCTCTTCAAACACAACCCCTTCAAACTCAAGTAACCCCGTCTACTCCTTTTCAAACACAATCCCTTCAAACTCAAATACAACCCCTTCAAACTCAAATTCCGCAAACACAATTTATGCAAACACATCCGCAAACACAATTTATAATTATTCCTTCAAAGCCACTTCAAACAGTTTCCGTTCAACCCGCACAACCCCAAGCAGTTTCCGTTCAAGCCCCACAACCCCTTATTTCATCTTTTCTTAAACCTATCCAAAAGCCCACTCAATCCCTTTCACTAGTTTCCCAACAATCAATAGTTACTCCTATCGTTACTTCCACCGCAAATACTTCTACTGCAAAATCTGCTCCTATTTCTAAATCTGCTCCTATTTCTAAATCTGCTTCTATTTCTAAACCTCCTATTTCTAAATCTTCTCCTATTTCTAAACCTGCTCCTATTTCTACACTTGCACCTGCTTCTATTTCTGAACTTTATAACGTTCTATCTCGTGAATCCAGATGTACGCGGGGTAGTCGCAGATGTACCCGAGGTAGTCAATCTTCTCATCTAAGGACCGCTGGAAGTTTGTGGTTGCCTAAGCATGAGTATGCGTTATTTAGGCGTCAACAAAGGATGACTAGGATTGTTAAGAGCAGCTATCCTTTCATCTTTACGTTCGCCGCAAAATGACTCAGACTCAATGTTTTGTCTAAGCAAAAGTCCAGTGCGGAGTTGTTAGGTCAGTCGCAACTTCGAGTTGTTGCAGATAATATCCCGATAAATCCTAATGAATCTGGTGATTCTGAGATAATTAATATATCAGACCGATCAATGGAGATATCTCAATTATCACCAGCTCAATCACCTATTGGGGATAATATTAATTCATCAAAATCTGTTAACATTATTTCCAATATTCAGATTCAACCACCCCCTCAACCTCAAATGCCAGCACAACCACTGCAGCCCCGAATGTCTACACCTATCGTTTCTTCAGAACCACTTCCTTCACAAGCACCAGCACCCTATATTCCTTCACAAGAACGCTTAGCACCCTCTATTCCTTTACAAGAACCCTTACCCTCTATTCCTTTACAAGAACCCTTTTCCAATTTATCTAAAATTATCTCAACAGCAGTCCAAAATTATTATGATGGAATAATGCCTGAAGTAAGGAATTATTGTTTACAGGGTGAGAGAAATCTTAGAAAAGTCACGGACGAGTTAGAAACATGCGAAGAGATTATGCGTATAGTTCGCCCAAGGTCTCCGACTGACCGGGCTTTGAGCGAACAATACGATAAAATTTCGCTTGTACGCGACCGTCTGAGTCTGATCAAAGATTTATTTCATAATCTTGCTGCAGACATCATAGTAGATATATCCCTACCTTATAGTTATAAGGTTCTATGTTATATATCAATCATGCATAACATAGAACCTTATAACCCAAGGCAGCGATATGTCTGTGTTTATTTATTGTTGTTAAATGGATTGTTCATCGAATGAAGTTGTTCCCAAGAGATAGATTAGGTATAAAGTATACCTAATAAGACATCTGTATTATTAATGTTATTCAATTTACAGATGTCTTCACCGATGTCCAGTAATAGTGAAGTAGCGATGAAGTCCATTGTGCTGCAGCAAGTGGAAATGAAAGTGAGTCAATTATTTTTAGTTTTACAGTTTACAGGTATATTAATTTTTGTACTCATCCAGTTAACAGATGGAACACTATTAAATGCGGAAACCGCAACAATCAATTATTGTTCGTTCCCGCAGGTCTCACCCATCTCCCCTACATATACCCCAACACCAACGCAGCCGGCGACGCCGGAACGGCCACCGCCGGAGCAGCAAGTGGCGGCGCCTCAACGTCGCATACCCTTGAGGCGCGTTGTTAAACGAGGTATATTTGCGCCGCCTGTGTTGGGGTCGCAGCCTCAGCCGCTCTTCCCTGCACCAGCGCCTAAAACTGTGCAGGTTGCAGCAGAGGCTGCACCGTCATCCACCGAGATGGATGAGTCATGGGTTTGTTTTTTTATTATTACATTTTTCAACATTTTTAATAACATTACTTTTACAGTGAAGATTGCCAGTAAACTGGATCACTTTAGAACTTGGATGGACAAGAGATTTCGAAGGCCGCAGCACCCTCTTACAGCAACATATTGGCCAGAATAAGTTCTAGAGTGATCCAGATTAGATTAGATAGAGCGGTAGATCGCCCTGTCGGTTGGGCGAGACTACGGTGGAGGCGCTCTTTAGTTTAAGTTAGTTTAAGTTATTTATAGTTTAAGTTATTTATAGTTTATAGTTTGTTATTTATAGTTTAGTTTGTTATTTATAGTTTACGTTTTTAAGTGTTAAATAAATAATTTAATTACAACACGCATTTTTACTATAAATAGCAGATGATATTAATAACTATAACATAATAACAGTGTCGCATTTGGTAAAGAGTGAAAGTACCACATCAGAAAACTACTGTTTTAGAAATATGAAGTTTAAACAACAGTCTCTAAAGTTACCTATACAAAATTTTGATGATGCAATCATAAACGAAACCTTTAAACGTCACAGTGTTCTTTTCGGAGGATCAACTAAACGTGCCATAATCAGTGGAAAAAGTGGGAGTGGTAAAAGTAATTTGATAGTGTCTTTGTTGGTAAACGCCAATGGGCTGCGTTTCAAAAATTTATTTACTGCCTACAGTGCCGGAGATAGGTTACTTTGAAATTTCTGATACTGATAAGATGGTATCCCCTGCAAATGTAAAAGAATATTCAGTTGTTGTTTTTGATGACGTTCAATGTACTACACAAAATGTAATTAAAGAATACTTCTCTTTTGGACGCCATAAAAATGTCGATTGTTTCTATTTAAGTCAAACTTATAGTGCAATTCCAAAACAAATGATTCGTGATAATTGTAATTTCTTAGTGTTATTTCGGCAAGATTTTACAAATCTAAAGCATGTATTTGATGACCATGTGTATGGAGACATGACCTTTGACCAGTTTCGTGATATACGCTACGCTTGTTGGAAGGAACCGTTTGGTTTTTTAGTTATTGATACTGACTGTACTATCAACGGAGGTAGATATCGTAAAGGATTCGACAATTATATAAACCTTTAAAACCACTACATTTTAACATTGTTCTTCAGTGTTGTAAAAGGCGTTAAAGGAAACGGATGCGCTATGAGTAATAAACTTAAAGCTGAATTAGCTACTGCACGTGAAAGTTTGCGTACTAAATTAAAAACACTTAAATCCGATATCGAACGATCAAAACATCATATTGAGCAATCAAGAAAATACCTTCAGGCGACTTATTCACCTATTGTGGAACCACTAAGAGATATTGTCAATAAGGTAGATGTTGTTCGCAGTATTTTACCTACAAAAGAAGAGCAACAATCGTACGAAGCCAGTGAAAAAGGCTTTAAAGGGGACCCGAAAAGTTCTTTCATACGAAAAAGACCTCTTTATAAATTAAAATCTGATCCTTCATCACAAATTACATGGTCAGAAAAGCATGATGTGAGTACTTCAACACCAGTTGGTCATGAAATTGGAAAGAAACAACCTTCCATCTTAGAAGAAGAAGAAATTCACGACATCTCTCATGGAGAACCTGAATCTCCACCATCAAAATCTGCTTATGAAGAAGCTGAAGAGTTTCATACAGATAGCAGTAGTGTCCCTTTAGACCAGCGTTTCTCAAAGTAGGCGATAACGCCCCCTTGTGGGCGCTAGAAGCCTACAGGGGGCGGTAAAGGGCAGAAAGAAAATTGGGGGAAACAAGATAAGACTCATATATGGTAGGCTATAATTTAACTAAAGTTATTAAAGTAATGATTTTAAAATTTTAGGGGGCGCTAGAAAATAATTGATTCTCAAAGTGGGCGGTAGACGAAATTAGTTTGAGAACCTATGCTTTAGACGAATCCGAAGCTCATGCTCGTACTCTTTTACAAGAACGGAAATCAATACTACAATCTAAATTACAATCACCAGAGGTACAACAAATTGATCCGTTACCACGTGATTATATTACACGATTTAATGTTGATGTGGAAAATGAATTTGACACCAAATACGGTATAAGAAAACATGATGGGAAATTGTTTATTGGTGCCGCGGAAGTTGCGTTTGATGGTCGTGATCTTGTAGTAGGAGACTTAACATATAAAGGTACAAAAGGTTTATATGAACTGATTTTTAAGAAAGCTCCTGAGAAATTTACATTTCATGATGTACGTGACTATAGAGATATATTGAGAAGAACTCATGCATTTAAAGTAAATTATAATCCTTCTGGCCGAATATCTGCAAGTAAAGGATGTAAGTATACACATATTATAAAACCAATAATGCAGGAAAACCACCAAACGTTTGGTGGGCTCGAAGCTGGAAAACAGGTGGAGCTTTAGAAAAGAACTTATACCTAACAGTTGTACACAGTATCAATACTGGGATAATGCTAATGAATTAGTAGAACGATTACGTTTATTGAAAGCATCAGAATCTGCAGGTCATACAGGACATACCAATGAGATTATAGCTATTATCGAAGAATTGAAAGAAGCCAAAATTATTTCGTAAATTTTAAGTATTTAGCTGGATGATATCGAGGTCATTCTTCAGTTTCACATCTTTGTTGGTCAGTTCACGATGACCATTGATAAGTTGGAAGGCACATTACTAAACATACAGTTCTCAAGCATATTGTTTCTAGACAATTATTTTACGAAACATTATTAGACTTTCAAGGTGATCAGTTAAATACTCAAGGCGAATTTATTCTTTCAAATAGAGGTAATCAAACGACGTATACGATTCAAGAAACTTGCGTGGTTAAAAAAGTAATCTTTCATAAACCTTGGAACAGGGAAGTATATATCAACGGTATAGATTGTACTGATACTTTAATTGGAAGAACGTTGAATGTGGGAAATAAAATCTCGTTTTCTTGCACAGCTGTAGTTTGTGCAACTACATTATTTGTTGAATTCATTATAAGGAAACGAGTTCTAACTGAAAATGTCTAATCTATCATCGGCTGTAAAACGTGATGTTATCGATGAACTGCACAAACCAGCAAGGAAAAACTTTCGCCGTCGTCGAGTTATAATAAAAGGTCTCAGAGATCTCTTCCAAGCAGATTTAATTGAAATGCTTCCTTATTCAAAGATAAACAAAGGATACAAGTACATTCTGGCTGTGATCAACACATTTTCTAAATTTTCTTGAGGAATAGCATTAAAAACAAGACAGGTAAAGAAGTAACCAAAGCTTTTCAAACAATCTTATCTGAAGGTAGAAATTCTATACCGAGAAATCTGCAAACAGATAACGGAAAGGAGTTTTACAATGCAGACTTTCAAGATTTAATGAAGAAGTATAGAATTAATCACTACAGCACATATTCTAATTTAAAAAGTTCGATAGTTGAACGCTTTAATAGAACATTAAAACAAAAAATGTGGAAAGAATTAGCATGCAAGGAAATTTCAGCTGGTTCAAGTTATTACCACAACTAATCGAAGAATACAACACAGTTCACAGTACGACGGCTTACAAACCTAGTAAGATAAATCAAAGAAATGCGAAAACTATTTTACAGTCCGTCTACAGCAATATTAAAATTGTGGATCCAAGAAGTGCAAAATTTAAAGTTGGAGATCATGTGCGCATCAGCAAATATGGACAAGCATTTGCGAAAATGTACACTCCAAATTTATTTACAATTTCATCAGTGCAGAATACTAATCCTCGAACATATCTAATTAAAGACGCTGACGGTGAAGCTATACTTGGTGGGTTTTACGAGTACGAATTACAAAAAGTGAAACATCCTGATGTATATTTAATTAATGTGTTGAGAAAAAAAGGTAATAAAGCACTAGTTGACTAGTTAGTTATTTAGGATTAAGTTCTAAACATAATGCTTGGATACCAAAACGCAATGTTTTATAATAACTTTTTATTAACTATAATTAGAAACATACATTATTTACAATAAATATATTTTACGAACTAACATATATATATATAATCTATTTACTATTTTTATTACTTTTTTCTAATTCCTTTTCTAATTCTTCAATTAATTCTTTCAGTTTTCTATCTCTTTCTATATCAGCTGTTTTATAATGACCCCATGCGAGAGTATGAATCTTGTCATCCAGAATATAACGTTTATCATCTTTCGATGATAATGCAACTTTATTTTTCAACTCTGTGTACACCGTATGAAAATCTGAATGAACACGTACATTTTTTTAAAAATGAAACCATCTCGTCCAATAATTTCTTTGTAGTCATCCACAGTTAAATATTTATCTATAACATATTTTTTAACACCTTTCGCTTTCTTAGTACATTTTGAAGTAAGCTTTACACAATAGGCTTTCGCGCCTGTACCAACGAACGATTCTATTACTTGTCCGGCGTATTCATCTTTGAATCTTCCAATAATTGATTCAGTTTGAGGCATTTCATGAATATTATTTGTTGGGTAATTTGAAGTATCAAATTTATTTAAATTTTGCTTTATATCTTCGTACACATTACCAGTATTAACGGATAATATTAAACTGTCCGTATCGGTATATAATAGAGCTGCATGATTGTTATATTTTCGTTTTATGAAATTATAATAAAACTCGTACATTACTGTTTTCGATATTTCCAAAACACAAAATCCTACGTATAAAGGTTTGTTATAATTTACTTGTACTTTGGTTAATTCTATTGCGACCACTAAAAATTTTACTCGATTTGTAGTTCGGTTTAGCAATCAATGATTCACCTCCCGGTCTCCGATTATGACTTTCCCACCTGGTAGCTAATTTAATGTCGACGCGATTCTCAACATTTTCCATGACAGACACTATTATTAGTTAACTTGTAGAAATTTTTTTCAAATTCGTTTTTCGCTTCAGCTCGTTTTTGCGAATTAAAGTCTATATATATTTTTAACCAACGAGACTGTTTAAATTTAATTGCCCTGTGAATTTGAATTAATGTTAAACCATGTTCCAAACATTGCTTTAGATTTAAATAGTGAATTACGTATTTGGTTTTGTTATAGAGATTTGGAATAAGTTTACTATATTTTGACTTTGGTGGAATTATGTTTTCCGGACAAAACGGCAAATCGTTGTGCTTTTCATGTAAATAAGTCGGATATTCCAAATCTACTTCGAATACGTATCCAACATCTGAATTTTCTTCGAATTCTGAAATGTTAAGATTGTTAATTTCTTCTCTGCTTAACCAAGTAAATTCTCCCCATGGAAATCTCGAACACATCGCATGCCCGTAGAGATTTGTAGCATCAAGATAAAGTAAATAATTAGTTGCCTTGCTTGAATCAAAGCTCTGTAAAAATTTATTATTAGCGTTTTCAATTCTTTTAGTGCACATGCTCACTCCACCACGAATACCCATTCTGAAAAAGTGTAACATATCAACATCCTGTAATAATTCTAACTTAATTTTCGTCATTCGTAACATTGCATCCCAACTTAATCCCGGAGCTGTGAAAAAATGGCAAGGGTCAAGTTTATAATTATCAATACAAAGATCTCTGAAATTTTCAAATACGTCTGCTAATAATAAAATATCTGATGTTACATATATATCGCTGTGATCACCCATACTTTTACAATTAAATAAATTCCAAACGCGCTGTGCCCTTTCATAATCTTCATCTCTAATGTGTTCATCATAAAGCATGTCATAAAATTCTTCTCTAGAAGGTAAGGTGGGATAATCTAATTTCTCGAATGAGTTAAAACAATATGGAAAAACCCCTTTTTGCCGTACTAATTTAAACATTTCATCATCATTGAAATATTTCCTAATTTCCCTACATTGCCAATCTTCCAAGTATGAGCCTAATTTTTCCAAAGACGATTGCATGAAACGAAAAGAATCTACAAATCTTATTTTGAAATAGACTTTGCGCATTTTTCCTTTACAATCTATCTTATCCCCTACGTGTATTAATTTCGAAAAAGATATATATTTTTCTTTATTTTGTGCGATCACATCAACGTCCTCTCCTTCTAATGCCATCGTCTTCACAAATAAATAACTTTTGGTATTTTAAAATTAACATTACACACCGAATGAGCAGCTCCTCTAAACGCTCCAGTTAAATGTTCATGGTCTCGGACTTTTTCCTTAACATCCAATATTGGTCTTTCACAAATATGACACATCGTTGCGCTGTCGTAGACCTCTTTTTCTTCTCGTGTTGTTAAATCAAGCATTGGTTTAATTTTACTTAAATATTTATCATAAATCTCTTTAATATGTTTTTCTAACGATTTCATAAACTCAGTAGCAGCATTTTGTCCGCGATATAACTTTAATTTTGACAAATTGTTATTAAAGCTACACTTAATATAATACGCAAAAGAATGAGGTTCGTGTTCATAACATTTAACTGTGAAAGACTTATCTGGAGTTGGTTCAACTCTATCTAATGGTTTTAGTAAAGCCTCGAAATCAGCGTACACAACAAAGGGTAGTTTCAATTGCTTCTCAAAATTTTCAAATTGTAATATATTTTCTGGGATAGATTCACCATATTTATTTATTTTTAACTCTGCTGATGGTAAAATTGTTTTGATAATTTTACAATCTTCTCTTTCATGTCGTTGCAATTTTTCTACACATGGAAAGTATATTAAACATCCTTCACAAATATATTTCTCGTGACCGTGGTGTGACGTCTGTTTTGACACTAAACGCGATAAATTTTTAATCCAACAATAGTGAGTATTTTCGTTACCGTCATCAACCAACAACAAATTTATATGAATATCTTTTCGATTTTTAGTAAAATGTAGCGGTCCTACAACTTCATAGACTATAACGTTACCGTTATAATGGGAAGCAAGTCCATAAACATTTATAGAAATATTGTTCTGACTTTCAAATTTTTTCACATCACAAACTTTCAGTGGAAATTCTAAATCTGTGAAATCTGCTACCGTGCTATAATGGGGATACGAAGATATCCTTTGAGGAAGACCTGTCGGTTGACACATCGCTGATGTTATCGCCCAGGCAAAACAAGCGTTGTCATTATTTCTAACGTTTATGACTGCTTTTTTCGCACTTATTGAAGCCGGTAATGACATGAAGCTGGATGCTCTCAAAGGATTATATTTATTAATGTTGACTTCCATATACAAAATTCTGCACAAAGTCCACCCTGCAACAATATTTACAACATTATACATTATTCCAAAAGAATGTATTAATTACTTTCTTTACCTGAATCTCGCTCCTGAAACTCTGACATTTTAGCATGAATTTCGTTCACGAAGTCTCGATATATATTATATATATCCGTTCCAAAACAAGTTATTTTATTTTTGGTATTGAAAGATTTTATCTCGGTACTTTGTTTAGAATCCAAGAAATACACTCCGAAAATTTCGACATTCCATTTTAATGCTTTATGAATATCCAATATAGTCTGAACCAAAGTTAATACTTTTTTTTGAATATTATACGTAAAGTCGTTAACGTCCACATAGTTGTAGGATTCCGTGATACGATACGAAACAATTTTATCACCGAATGCACCCGCTATCTTTTCTACACCATTATCAACAATTATACAAAAGCATTGCTTTTATGTGAATTACTACGTAGGTGTGCCGACAAACACTTTCTGTTAACGTATATTTCGCACACATCACATTTCACGACGTTCACGGGGTCAAGAACTTTGGATGGACCGGCTTCATTTAATTTCAAACGTTTACCGTGACATGCTGTACGCATGTGTCGATTCTTATTATCAACTCTCGTAAATTCTTTTCCGCACTGATTACACTCAAACATGTTTTTAGAACTGTTATTTCGATCACGTTCAATACGATAGGTTAACTCAACGTGAGTGTCACACTTCATCTGTAGGTACGAATTTATACACCTCCTTATATATGCTACATACTTTAAGGTTAAAGTGGTTTGAAGATCATGTTAAGGTTACTTCGAGGTTACATTCAAAGTCATATGAAGGTTACCTCAAGGTTATTTCGAGGTGACATCAAGGTCACCTTAAGGTCGTTTCAAGGTCACCTCAAGGTCATTTCAAGGTCACTTCAAGGTCACTTCAAGGTCACTTCAAGGTCGTTCCAAGGTCACCTCAAGGTAATTTCAAGGTCATCTCGAGGTCACTTCAAGGTCACCTCAAGGTCATTTCAAGGTCATCTCGAGGTCACTTCAAGGTCACCTCAAGATCGATTCTGGAACCTCCTCCGACTTTGAGCTTGAATCTAGAACCTCCTTCACGTCAAGGTTATGGTGAAGGTCGGGGTAGGTCGATTCTGGAACCTCCTCCGACCTTGACCTTGAATCTAGAACCTCCTCCATGTCAAGGTTATGGCGAAGGTCACGTCAGGGATAGACCGATTCTGGAACCTCCTCCGACCTTGACCTTGAAATTTTCCGTCAAGGTCGGAGGAGGTTCCAGAATCGGCCTATCCCTACTACTCATTCTATAAAAAACGAAGAAATGAAACTCATATTTCATAAAATGAACGGAAGAAAGTCACGAATAAATGTGCACGAAGTGAATCCAGTATTTATCATTAGTAATCATTGATACGAAAGCGTTTGTATTTTTTTTCAGTTGTTATGTTGATTTGCTTAATAAATATGATTATTATTATTAAATAAACCGTTTTACATGAATTGTTCTGTTTTGTCACATAGGGCGAGGTGCGTAAAAAATACATATTAAACTGAGTTCAACTATTATGGCAACATATGTATACCTTTAACATTGTCTTCAGTAGCAATTGAATTAAGTTCAAGCTGTAGTAAGTAATATAATAAAGTTAGGAGTATTGTATTTTAGTAATATTGTATTGTATTATTATAAACTTTCAACACATTTATCATTTCACTAACAAGTTTCTCTGCTATTTAATAATAAAATAAAATACATTTCACACACTAGTGACTTTATATTAAACAAAAAACGGAAAGAAACTTATTAAATTTCTGCTTTATACAAGACGAAAGTTTTATCATGCCCGTTTATCTTTTATGTAATCGAGTAGGACAGTTTTGTAATTCTCACTATTGCCACGTGTCGCTGTGTTACATCAGATATCCTTTTCCAATTCTTAATTGTCTTTGTCTTTGTCATTTCGTTACCTAGCAACGGTTTGCGTGTGGCGCGTAATGAGTGGGTGACTGAGCGTATATTGAGAATTAAGTCATTCAGGTCGGGTTTCTGAAACGTTTCATAAAGTTAACTAGTAGATAAAATAAAATATTCCTAGGGTGGGTTTACAGAAAGGAAATCAAATATTTAATTACGATTAACTATTTGATTGAGATTAAAATTAGCGTTGCCTTAGTTTAACAATTTGATTTCTATAACAACTCAAATTTTAAGCTCAATTAAATAGTTATTCGTAATTAAATATTTGATTTCCTTTCTGTAAACCCACCCTTATAGTTCTAACATGTGTAGCCATAGCAACGTTTACTTTTATCGGACCATTAATTTTATGTAACGTTCTAGAAACCGGGCATTCCACATTTGTGCATTTACGATTTCACGATAGATTTTCAGTAATTTACTTTTATTTATTATATACATACCGAGTGAGCATTTCCAATCCGGGACATAGGAAGTTAGCATTACTAGCCTTAATAATGACATATTTGATTAAAATCATATAAAAAATTATTGAATTTAAGTATTGTAATTTTATTACAAACTGAAGATTAAAAACAAATTGAATATTTTCTTATGAATTATAGTAAAAATTCAAATAACCCTCCATTTTGCGCCAAACAGTACCCTAACTTATTATAAAATCCATTAGTCACATTCGTTAGTGTTTCAGCGTTAATGTCATTAAAAATTTCATTATTAAGGGTAGTTATGCTTATCTCTTATGTCCCGGATTGAAAATATTCACTCGGTATATTCAAAATGGTTTTCTATTGCTGCGTACCAACGTGTAAAAATAATAATAAAGATGTGTGCCTGTGCATACTTTTCCAAATTTGGATGAAAGTGTAAGTGAATTTAGTGAATAAATATTTATCTAAATATGATATTTGCTGCATGTTTGAACGTGAATGTATTAATATAATTTTTAAGCTTAATATGCACATTTTTATGTAGGTGTACAATGTTAGGATACAACGTATTGGAAGTGAAAAACTGGCACATTTACATCCGGAAAAAGTATATAAAAATTACAGGATTTGTCATAGTCATTTTGGAATACACAGCCTTATTAATGAAGAACGAGGCAGACCCATGATTAAAAAAAGGGGTTCACCAACAATTGGTTTGCCAGGTATTATTGTAATAATGTCCTATTCTGTAACAAACCGAATTAAAATATGTGATTTTGGATAATAATATCTTCAAATTGATTTTCATATCAAAATATTAAATAGTTTACTCTTTTCACCTTCATAGGGAAATACCACTTGATCATAATCAATTATTAACCAGAAAGTGGAAAGAAATTCTATTATTATTATTTACTTATTATTAGTTTTGCAGTGAAATATGGGATGACTGGTGAAGTAACATGTTCAACACATCTGCGGGAGATGTCGTCCAGGAACACCTGTCTGGAAAATAAGACGGGCGAAAAATTGTCCATAGGATTGAACAGTGTTTGTGGTGATCATGTACCGCAGCTTGTGTTGATGTGTTATGGATAAATTTATGATGATCCTGCAAAATTGTTAGTTGCAAGTCGGCAGGATTGCAATGGGGCCCCCGAACATTTTCTGTATAGCTATTTCGGCCCTAATTGGGGCCTCATCAGCGAAACAGTAGCCCGAGAACTCCATTGCAACCCCGACGACCAACAAGATATTATACGCACGGTTATGAAGTTATGATCCTCTCATATCTTATTTGACTGGGAGTTGTATAATAATAAATAAATAAAATAACATAAAGAATTAAACATTTCGATTTATAAATGTTCCGATTGTTGTCATAGATTACAATTCGATTTGATAAAAGATACAGAATAGATCTGTAAGTCTTAAATAAAACTAACAATCTTAACATGTAAATTTCTTGTTAGGTTTTCATGGTGAAGATAACTTGGAGAATTCAGTTATGTTATGGATACGAACAGTAAAAAATGTTCAACAGATGGAAGGTACATAAAAGTAGGAAAGAAGGATATTCATGAAGTTCATTGTGTTTCATTGTTACAGCAAAGAATAATACTCCACAACAAAAATCCATTTTTAATCCAGTGGCAAGTTCTAGCTTCCTTGGAGAGAAAGTTTTAGCTCCCGTGGAAAAAAAACGTAAACTTAACGGTAAGTATATAATTTAATTGTAAATATTTATAGTTTGAGGTGTTTATTAACTATTTCGTAGAAATAACAGAAATGGACAATATTCCATGCCAAGGCCTTCACGAAATTTCAAGTGATATTTTAAATCCAGTAGCAAGTTCTAGTTCCCTTCAATACACTAAATACAAGGAATCCATGGAAGAAACTCCTAAAAGACAGAATGGTAAATAATTTAATTTTAGTTTTGTATGTTAAAATGTTTACTAGTCACTTTTTAGCAGCAATGAAAATGAAACCATTGCAAAGTGATTGGTGTTCCACGTCCAGCATTGCTTACACCTAAGGCAAAGAATTAGCTACTAAACTGGAAAGAATTAACAAGCGTTTATTCGTTCAAAACAAAAATGCTCAATCCCGATTGCGAGCTGCTTCTAAATTCTCTGCTACAAAAGAATTTATCCAGAGTACTGTAAATGAATTGACATTAAATTTTATTTTATCACAAATTAGACTGCAGAAAAAAAGGCCAAAGGGAAGAAGATTTTCTATGAAAGATAAAATTTTTGCCTTAACTCTTTATAAATAGGGACCAAAAACCTACAGGCTCTTACAGTCAGTTTTTGCCTTGCCCTCCAAATATACTTAAAAAGAAATGTTGACAAAACTTCCCTTTCATTGTGGAATCAATCCTTCTGTATTACAAAATTTAAAGAAACATGTCAACAAGCTGAGTGTGCTAGACAAACACTGTGTTTTATTATTTGACGAAAGGTCTATTACACCTCATTTACAGTACAACCAGAAATTAGATATAGAAGGTAATGTATGAATATTTGATACTTTGGTTTGTTACCTATATGTTTCATGTAATTGTAGGATTCGAAGACCTGGGTGATGAAAGAAGATTAAAATTTGCTAATCACGTATTAGTTTTCATGGCACGAGGAATCAGAAAAAAATGGAAACAACCACTGGCATTTTTTTTGTAGAAAGTTCTATGAAAAAGGATGAATTGGTGAAAAACATAGCCTTACGAGAAACGGGATTAATTGTTGTTGCAACAATATGTGACCAACATAGTACTAATATGTCAGCCATAGCAAAACTAAAGGAGGAAACTAGAGAGTATTGTTTTCGAACAGGAATCGAAAATCGCTTTTTTTTGTTTTGTGGTAGATGGAGAAGAAGTAGTACCTATTTACCATCCACCCCACTTATTAAAGGGTGTGCGCAATAATAATTTATTGCAATGGAATGCAACATTTATTTAGCGAAATAATAGTAAACAAACAGCTTCTTGGGAACATATTGTCCAACTATACATATTGGATAGTAACGAAACTGAATTCAAAATGTTGTCAAAACTTACAGACTCTCATGTAAAAATCGATAAAATGAAATAAATGAAGGTATCTCTAGCAGCACAGGTTTTTAGTCAAAGAGTTTCGGGTTTAATGAAAGGTTTTGTAAGATTAGGTAAATTTTTTATACCTATTTGCATAGTCTTCTGTTAATCTTTTTTGTATTATAGGGGTAGATAAACTTTCCACAAGTGCCACAGACACTGCAGATTTTCTCCTTTTCTCCTTTTCATTTTCTCCTTTGTTTGATAGTGTAAATTAGTGTAAATGGAAGTTCCATTGAAATAAGCAATGGGAAGGATCTCAGATGTGCGCTGACAGCCAAATCAAAGCATCTTGAATTTTGGAGGGAAGCCATTACAGTTTTACAGTCAATAAAATTCTTGCGGCATGGTAAAGAATTTGTACCATCATCAATAATTAATTGGATTCAAACCATTAAAGGGTTGCTATACATATGGGATAAATTGAAAACTCAATTTAAGTTTTTACTTCTAAGAAACTTTAACCAGGATCCCATTGAAAATTTTTTCTGTTGTATTCGCAGCCATGGGATACGTAATATAAATCCTACTGCAACTTCATTTAGGCAGTCCTTCATTGCACTTTTAATTAACATGATGGCGAGTAACTCTCTTGATGCAGATTGTGAAAAGGATGATAGTATAGGACCTTTGGATAATTTATCTGATCTCTTGTTTCAACCACCCTACTTGCTACTGAATATAATGTCAATGTGCACAATATTGTAGTGATTGAATTTGTTAATTCCACAAGTGATACTCACACTGAAATAGAAATATGCACATACATTGCAGGTTTCATTACTAAAAAGCTCATAAACAAAATAGGGAACTGTGATGTGTGTAGAAACAATTTACTTTCAACTGACCGTAGCAGTTCTGCTTGTAACATAATAAACATGCGGGCATATGATAGCAAATCGCTTGTATGTCCAAATGCTACCTTCATGTTGCTATTTAAAAAGTATTCCTCTATCTTGAGATATTATTTGGATATTTGTTGCTATCAATACAATTTACAGATTTATTTGAATGTATACAACATAATACTTTTGAAATGTTCTGTAAATATTTTATTCATTTTTATTTGTATGTATTTACACGAAATATTAATATATCCTTGAAGGGGTTAGATGCAAGCAAAAATAAAAATAAGTATAATAGAATAAGGTTGCTGGCTTGTGATCAGTATAGAAAGCGATACCATTAAACCAAAATAAACAGTAGGTACATAATTAGTAATGTGTAACAAATTGTCACTTGGAATGATATATTGCCAATTTCAAGACATTTAAAATTTCTGTTTTACTACTTTGTGAGTAGTGTCAGTACATTACAATCACATTACAATTACTCTTTTAAACAACGAAAGACGCAAATACGTATAAGCATCATGCATTTATTACATAATACTTTACTAAAATAATCTTTTCGTACTGTACATTTAATGAAAAGCTTTGCTTCTAAAACTGTTATTTGCAATAATAATTATTGAATTAAACAGACGCTGACCTTTATTATAAAAACTTTAAGTACGAATGACTAAGGTACCCGCAAAGGCCGTTAAAAAGACTAATCGCACTGGAAAAATCTTCAAACAATACTGTATAATTGGTATTCTCAGTGGAGAATTTTTGGATACAGCAAATTTGTCGGATGCAACTGTGAAAAACATTTTAGAAAAACATTCTTAAAAATGCTAACAAAACATAGATTGAGGTAGTTTCTTTTTAAGTAATTTTTTGTCTGTTTATAAATATACCACGTGTCCACCGAGTGTGGTTTTCTTTTGTGGCGTTTAAACCATTTAATATAGAAAAAAATTTCAAACGCTATCATCCTCTAATAAAAAAACTCTATACGTTAAATTTATTTGTAATTACACAGGGTGTTCATTTTACAAGTGCCAACAAGTATCTTTAATATTTCAAATGGAATGCCCTATATATTATTACGTTTTTTGATAGATCTATCAATTTGGAAAATATTTCATTAACATATTTCTATATTTAAACCTAGTATTTACCGAGATAAATACCGTCAACGAAGAAACATCGTAAATACAGGCCCTTGTTAAAATGCTTTTAACTTGCTTAATTGAAGAGTCTTCATTATCAGTTATTAACGTGTAATTACACCTGCCTTAAGTTAAGTAACACTATATTAAACAAACCTGAAAATTATGCAGTTTGTTGGTGGCTGGCAGTTCTTTCTGCTGAATTTAGAAGTGAAATATTTCAAGTTTTTCTTATGGAACACCCCATAAGTAAAATCATCAGCTGATGTAGAATTAAATTTGCTATCTTTTTCCCAAACAAAGTCCTATACCTAAAACCTATGGTTTGTGAGATAATTCTGGTTTTCTTTTTGCTTCATGATTTATGTTATTTTTAGAGTGCTATGAATGTCAACAAAATTGCCTTTTAGCTTTTAAAATTTATATTCAACGATTTCCTGATAGAAAACAGCCAAATACAAAGACTTTTCGTAAATTAAAGGAAAGATTTGAAAGAATAGGCAGTGTTGCAAATGTTATTTCTAATAATATTAACTTACATGGCACCCTAAAAATGAAAAAAATCATGAAGCAAAATGAAAACCAGAATTATCTCACAAACCGTAGGTTTTAGGTATAGGACTTTGTTTAGCAAAAAGATAGAAAATTTAATTTTACATCGGTCGATGATTTTACTTACGGGGTGTTCCATAAGAAAAACTTGAAATATTTCACTTCTAAATTCAGCAGAAAGAACTGCCAGTCATCAACAAACTATGTAGTCCTCACGTTTGTTTAACATAGTGTTACTTCGCATAAAGCATGTGTAATTACACGCTGATAAACTGATAATGAAGACTCTTTAATTAAGCAAGTTAAAAGCAATTTAGTAAGGGTCTGTATTTAAGATGTTTCTTCGTTGACGGCATTTATCTCGGTAAATACTGGGTTTAGGTATAGAAATATGTTAATAAAATATTTCCCAAATTGACAGATCTATCCAAATTCGTAATAATATACCGGGTGTCCGGAAAAGAATGGGCCATACTTCAAGGGTGGCTTCTTTGGACCAAAATAAATTGAATTAGATCAATTTATCTTAGTACAATTTTGCTTCATTAAAAAGTTATGGCCTTTCAAAGATAATTTTTTTATTTCAATATTTTAGCAAAACTCGTTCATTTTTGGAGATATTTAATTGTAATTTGGTATTTAAAGGTTTCTTGTACTGCTGAATCTGAATATCTTCCTATTTTTAACGTAACATATAGGGGGCGCTCTCGAGATCCTGATATTCCTTTGTTTATTGCTGTACTTTTTTTTAACGTGAATATTTTTTAAATTATATTCATTTTCTTGAAAGAACTTTTAATTTGCTTTAAAAAAGGTATACTTGTTACATGTCGCTAAAGTATACCAGTTTTGAGAAAAATGGCTTTGAATATGATAATGTTGAATATTACTGTGTTAGGTCTACACTGAATCAGGCACATAAACCCGTATTTCAGTTACAGTTTAACTTTAATCTTCACTTTATTTCCATGGGAACAATTGTTTTTATAATTGTTACTATGGGAGTAATCTGGAGTTTAAAGTTAAACTATGAGTGAAATACGCGGCAATAGCAAACATAAAAAGAATTTTTTACGTAATGTATCGTTGATTTAAACGTGGAATTGTAAAATGTTTTCAATTTTAAGTAAATTACGAAGTAGTGCAAGTTTAGGTAATTGTCCTTTCAACCTGCAGTAGCGTTACTGGTGTACTAAGTATTCAACATTTTCACATTCAAAGCCATTTTTCTCAAAACTGGTGTACTTTAGCGACATGTGACAAGTATACCTTTTTTAAAGTAAATTAAATGTCGTTTCAAAAAAACGAAACATATTTTAAAAATATTCACGTAAAAAAAAGTACGACAATAAACAAGAGAATGTCAGGGTCTCTAGAGCGCCCTCTATACGTTACGTTAAAAATAAGCAGATATTCAGATTCAGCAGTACAAGAAACCTCTAAATACCAAATTACAATTAAGTGTCTTCAAAAATGAGCGAGTTTTGCTAAAATATTGATATAAAAAAATTATCTTTGAAAGGCCATAACTTTTTAATGAAGCAAAATTGTACTAAAATAAATTGATCTAAATCGATTTATTTTGATCCAAAGAAGCCACCCTTGAAGTTTGGCCCATTCTTTACCGGACACCCAGTATAGGGCATTACATTTGAAATATTGAAGGTACTTGCTGACACTTGTAAAATGAACACCCTGTGTAATTGCAAATAAATTTAACGTATAGAGCTTTTTTGTTAGAGGACGATAGCGTTTGAAATTTTTTTCTGTACTAAATAGTTTAGACACCAGAAAAGAAAACCATACTCGGTGGACACGTGGTATAATTAACGGTAACCCCTTTCCATAATAGAGTATTGTATCTATACCTTATTTTGATATCCCTGTAAATGTTATAAGGTTTATTGCAAATGTAAGAATACATAGTAATTTATTACTAATAATGTTTGTAAGCAGTGCATTTTATAAGATACAACAAAATACGACATGCACCCTCTGTAATTTACAGTCACACGTGTTATAATATAGATTCGCTCTTGTCCATGATAATAAAGTTGTAAGAATAAATACATTATTATAAAATAGATTCGCTAGATAAACTGTTATGTGTATTTTCTTATACCATTAGGTGTGTGTTACATATTGTTGTGTTGATGAAAGGGGCCGAGTTGCTTATTTTAGAAAGATTTATTTTTAATTCAAAAATGATACAAATTGTTTATATAACTGACATTTCATAACAACCTTTTGTTATTTTATATACAACGTTTATTCATGGGCTTCTGATACATATTAGACATACACGTTAGGGTGGGTCATTTTTGTATGGAGAAAAACGAATATTGCGCTTTTGATTTTTAATAGCAAAATTATGTTGCCTTTACATGAAAACAGTGTAATGCTAGAATTTTAAGTAAATAGCAACTCATCTTCAGGTTGCGCTTTGCCTTGGAAATACGAATAACTTAAATATATTCTGGTAGTCATATAACATAAATGTCTCAAGGAAAATAGGGTTTTTAGAATAAAATAATCATTTATTAATAATTAAAAATATTGAAATCTTTCTTGCTATCGAATTTAGGCGTTGCTGTGAGATTCGAGTTTTAATTTTATCCAACTTCCCTTGCCCTTTTAGTATACAGTTTTGATGATAACTCTGTTATTATTATTATTACAAATACGAATTTTTCATGGCATACTATATGGCCTTTCTTGTATAATTTCAAAAATTCAAACGTAAGGCGCACCCTCTAAATATTAATTAAATTCAAAAATATTTCGTAGGTGTCATAATATCACTAAAAGACAACATAATTTTGCTATTAGGTAAGATTATCTCAAAGTTTGGTTTTTTGACCCACCCTAATACACGTACATAACATCTCCCCTGCGGAAAAAGAGAAACACTTATATTAATCTTGGCGTGATGAGGTCCATTTTGGTTCATATCGAAAAATAGGTGTCTTGATACGAGATGAACGTCGCAGAGTTTTTGCCTCTGAGACCGAAGGATTAGGACAGATTTCTTGAGATTCTGGTACAAAATTTGGGCTATCTGAAATAGAATTTTTAGTGTTTTTAGAGAAACAAGGAAGTGTGAAGGCATCTTGAAGTTTTTGGTTGACGGCTTCGTAAGTTCCAATCTTTGAATCTTCCCGTCGATTCCTCAGTTGATTTGTATGTCGAAAACATCTACCATAAGAGTCGAGTTGTACTTCATACAAAACTCTGCCTTTTCTTTTAATAACTTTTCCCGGTAGCCAACCTGATTTGCTTAGATTTCGATCATCTCTTCCATAAATAGCATCTTGAGGTTTGAATTCTCGATTTTTCGTTCCGTGATGATTAAATTGATTTTCTCTTTCCATACTTCGTTTATTGAAATCTTCAGTTTCATTTGGTTTCATTAAATCATACATAGTGCGTACTCTCCGTTGTAAAAATAATTCAGCTGGAGTTCGATAAGAAATAACTTCTGCTGGTGTTGTTCGGTAAGTTGCAAGGAATAGTAAAAGTGCTTCGTCAATGTTCATTTTATGATGAAGCTTTCGAAGTGTTCGTTTAAAGGAATCCACAAATCTTTCGGCTTTTCCGTTTGATTGTGGAGAATATGGAGCGGTACGTAAATGTTTAATTCCGTGTGAGAGGCAAAAACTTTTAAATTCCCCCGAAGTAAACAGAGTACCATTATCTGATACTATTACTTGTGGCAAACCGTAACGAGAGAAAAGTTGTTTCAACATATAAATTGTAGCTGAACTTTTTGTTGAATTCGTTTTAATAATCTCTGGCCATTTTGAGTAAGAATCTACGACTACAAGAAAATTTGAGCCAAGGAATGGACCAGCATAATCGATATGAATTCTCGTCCATGGTTCTTCTGATTTTGGCTATGAACTTAGTACAGTTTTAGTAGGCATTTTCTGACAAGTTTGGCATTCGTTGCAAATTTTCACCATATTCTCAATGTCTGCATCCAGAGTAGACCAGTATACGTAACTTCGAGCGATTAATTTCATTCGTACGATTCCTGGATGTGAAATATGAAGTTGTGCAAGAATGCGTTGTTGTAAAACTCGTGGAATGATTATTCTTTCCTTCAGCATTATACAGTGTTTAACAATGTTAAGTGAAGATTTTCGACGCTCGTAAGGAAGTAAATCTGGTGTCATCAATGTCTTAGACCATCCATTGGAAATTGCTTCATAAACTTCTCGCAATATTTCATCATTCTGAGCAGCAGCAGCAATTTCTTGTGAAGTGATGGGAAAAAGTTGTTTTGCTGTGTTAAAAATAGAGTTTATATCTGCTTCAATATCTTCAATTTCTTTAATTGCAGCTTCTTCTGGCGCTGGTTGATTTGCGATAAGTCGAGATAGTGCATCTGCTTGTCCAAAAGAGGTAGTTCGCACATATTCGATCGTAAAGTCGTAAGCTAGAAGCGTGATTGCCCATCTAGCTAATCTGTTAGCAGTGTGTTGAGGAATTCCCTTTTTGTTCCCTTTTTGTTCCCATAAGCGGTCGATGATCCGTTTGAAGAATGAAATTTCGTCCAAAAACCATTTTATGAAATTTCTTCACTGCGAATGTGAGCGCTAAACCTTTTTCTATTTGAGAATATTTTCTTTCGGTTTCAGTAAGTGTACGTGAGGCATGACTTACTGCTTTTGTAGAACCATCTGAAAATTTGTGATAAATGACTGCTCCAATTCCATTCTGTGAAGCATCTGCAGCGATAATGATTGGTAGTTTCGGATCATAATGTGTTAAAAGAAGATTTGATTGAAGAATTTTCTTTGCTCTTTCGAAACTTTCTTGACATTTTGTAGACCATTCAAATTGTGCGTTTTTCTTCAGTAGTTCATCAAGCGGTGTTCGCAGTTTACGAATTTCATCAATGTAGTTACCGTAGAAAGTTACCATTCCTAAAAACGAACGTAGTTCACCAATGTTCTTTGGTTCTGGCATTCTAACAATGGCACTTATCTTTTCTGGATCTGGACGACGGCCATTCTTGTCGATGATTTGACCTAAATATTTTACTGATTTTGCAAAAAATTTGCATTTTTCAAGACGAATTTTAAATCCAAATTGCTGGATTCTCTCGAAAACTGCACGAAGATTTTCTTGATGTTCTTGTTTAGTTTTTCCGGAAATAATTAAATCATTAAGATAAGCGGCTTCTCCACGTAAGCCAGAAAGCATTTTGTCCATCATTTCTTGGAAAATACCTGGAGCACTTTTAACACCAAAAGGGAGTCTTTGATATTGGTATAAGCCGCGATGAGTGTTTGCTGTAAGCAATTGTTTACTTTCGTCATCAACTTCAATCTGTAAATAAGCATCAGAAAAATCTAATGTTGAAAATATGCGTCCACCATTTAATGATGCAAAAATATCTTCCGGTAGAGGTAGTGGGTATTGATGAAGTTCGAGTGCGTTATTCAAACCAGTAGAATAGTCCACAGTAATTCGAAGTGATCCATTTGCTTTCTTTACCACGTGAATTGGTGCTGCCCAATTTGAATAATTTACTTTTTTAATAACACCAAGGTTTTCTAAACGATCAAGTTCTTTTTCAACAGCGTCTTGATACGCATAGGAAACTGTACGTTTCGGGCAGAAAATATGTTGTGCTCCTACTTTCCATTTCAAATGAGCTTGAAAAAGTTTGCAATGTCCGATTCCAGGAGAAAATGTTTCAGGATAAGTTTCAATTATTGTATTCAAAAACTTTCCTTCTGATTTATCTAAGTCTTCGGATAATGCATGCGTTTTATTTAATTTCGGTGATCCACTGCTGGAGCTTCTTTCTTTATTAACCTTTGTTTCTTGATTTTTTTTAACTTGAAAATGTGTTTCCAATGCAGCAATGCTCTCACTTGTTAAGTCGGGTAAATTGCAAGAACATAAACCATCAGAATTTTTGTCACAGATTTCATTTAAAGATCTATCGAAAAACTGTAATGCTTCCATCAGATCGTTCCCCATTAAATGAAGTTTATTCTGTACAAGGTAACAAGTATGCAACACTTGCTTACCGTTAAATGTGAAAGGAAGATTAACTTTTCCTTTAAGTCGTAAAAATGTACCATTAGCAACTCGAGCTTTACGTGTAGTCGGCAAAATTTGGATGTTTTTGTTGATTCGTTTAATGCAGTTTTCTGGTAAAAGTGTAATATCTGCACCAAGATCTAGTTGCATTGTAACCAGCGTACCTTCAACTGAAAGTGTGATGTAACGGCGGTTTTGCCAAGAAATTTTATTTATACACGTTACATGATGTAATTTTGACGAACGAATTTTTGTTTTATTTTCTGTTTTTCGTGGCTGATTATGTTGCTTTTTCTTGAGAAAGCAAACAGATTCAACGTGTCCCGTTTTAGAACAATAAGCACATACTAAGGTTTCTTGGTTTTGTTTGCATTCAGAGCGATAATGTTTTCCCCCACAGCGAGTACATTTAATATTTTTCGTATTGTGAGTTCTGTCTAAATTATGCTCTTGAAATTTTTTTCTAGTTTGAAGAGAATTGATTGAGCTGTGATTGACAATTTCATTATTTTTGGCTTTGCCAATGAGTTTGACATCTTCTTGAAGGCACAAATATTTTTGACTTTGGATTTTCATCCATATACTTAAGAGATCTCGTTCGAAGTATAGCATGCTCGGTAGCATATAAACTTGATGTAAAAAGTAAACATTTGAAAGATTCTGCATCTAGTTTTTCTATTTGAAAACGTTCTACCGCATCAGATACCAAACCAGCGTGAGTTAATAAATCGGTACCCAATTCAAAGCGCATCTTTAGTGCTTGATAACGAGTAGTAAACAGTGAGCGAACTGGACCAAAAATATTCTTAAGCGTTTCTACTGTTTCAGCAAAAGTCAATTCTTTCGGCGGTAAGATGTCGATTTATGGACGCTCGAATTTAAACTTTTTCAAATTAAAAACTGAAAGATAATGTATTCAGGAATCAAAATATGAAAAAAAATCAGAGGATTAACAATAAACTTTAAAAATATAAGCTTTTGAAAATTCAAAATTTGACGTTTTATGGTAGATTTCCGACGTACGCGGCAGACGTCAGACGGCAGTCGAATGCGCATGGAATGCGGCAATCCGAGAAACGCTGAATGAAATATCGTCGCTGTGGGTTCCGAATTCGGGTCTGGTAAAGAATATGTCCATAAACGTTCAACATTTTTTGTGACATAAATAGTTAATTTACCTTACATTGAACGTATTTCTGCAATAAAATTTGCGGATTATCCGTAAATTTCGAAATCATCACCTTTTAAAAGTTAAGATTTCTAGGTTTGATGTTCCATATCAATATTTTCGAATAAGTTATTCTTAAAAAGTGCTGTTAAAGAAAAGGAAAGCCTGTGTATATACATTTGAAGGGAAGAGAAACTTTTGTATAAATACATTTTATTATATTATGTTGCCCATCATACCCGGCAAATTATGAGACTCTATTGCAATAGCCGATAACGCATGATAAATCTATTCTAGATTTACAGATTTTATTCTGCAATTTTCTATTTAGCTTTTTTTCCGAAATTGAAAGATTATGAATGTTGCGAAGTAGAGAAATTAAGTTTGAGCGTTCGTAAAAACTCCAAAATTTCATGCCAGCACTAACCATAAAATTTCAGGCGCTATTTCTTCTTAAAGAGGCGACAGTGGCACATTTGGCGATGGATGGATCTGTATATGTTAGTTAAAGTGAGCTGGCCCATCGGGCGTTGGTCATGAAAATATACCTATAGTTCTATAGTTATTTGGGCATTACACAAATAATTTTTATGGGATTGGCTTTCAGAGGTAGTGTGTTAGGTGTATTTAAATGAACAGCGAACATATTAAATTAAAAAGGAAAAGGAAACCTTTATGTGTAAATGTATTTTAAGCAGTGATGTAAAATTACCGTAATTTATAATTTTGGTAAATTAAATTAGTAATTTACCGTTTTTTATTACCATTTTAAATTCTCCAATAATTTATTGCTGTAATAATTTGCCATGGTAATTTACCATTTTCCACGTTTCTATGTAATATGTAGGAAAATAAACTGTGTGTATGTAAAAGTTAAACTTTTATTGAAAGTTTAAAAAACTTCAATTAAAAACATCAAATTACGATTTCAAAAAAAGAAATGTAAACTTAATAAAAAATAATTTGTAACTTTACCTTATAAGAAAGTTTTAAGCCAAAAGTGCGTTCGCCGAATTTTCCAGACGTTATTTGCGGAGATATCGAAAAAGTGTAAATACGACTTCGACGGGATTTTCGGATGTGCAACTTTCCTGCTTGTTTGCAAATAAGAAAATTTAGTTAAAGAAAGCATTGAGTTCACAAATTCAATTGAGTACACAAATTACAATTAAAAAATAAGCATAACATAAAATTAATGTATGGGTAAAACCTTTTCTTCACTTATTTTTCTTCGGATGGAAGACTATTAACTCGTTTAAAGTAAAGACATTTGATTCCTGAGGAGTGCAAGGTTCATCTTTTGCAACAAAGTTTTGGGTCCACTTAGATTTCAATTAACAAATAGTACCTTTGCAGCTCAATCATTTGTCAATATATTTGTTCCTTTGTTATAAATTGTATATTTTGTTTATTTAATCTTAAATTTTGTAATTAATGGTATCTGATTTGGTAATTAATGGTAATTAATTAATTAATGGTAATTTAAAATGGTAAATTACGGTAATTTAAATCATAATTTACAGTGTAAATTACGACTAATATCACTGATTTTAAGGGAAGAGAAATCTTTATGAGTAAATATATTTTAAGGGAAGGGAAATCTTTATGAGTAAATATATTTTAAGGGAAGGAAAACTTTTGTGGGTAAATTTTAAGGGAAGGGAAACTTTTGTGTGTAAGTTTTAAGGGAAGGGAAACTTTTGTGCGTATTTTAAGGGAAGGGAAACTTTTGTGTGTGTTTTAAAAGGGATGAGAAACTTTTGTGTGTAAATTTACACCTAAATGCTAAATTTGAAACGACAAACTAGTACACTACCCCTTCGACCATACACTCCTAGACTGAGTATACTTGCAGTTTGTTTACAGCCAACATAACAGGTTGGGGTAAGGGGAATGTGCAACTGCAAGCCAAACTCGACCTTAGAAGTTTCCGCAAAATCCGACGTTTTCATTGGCCAGTTTACCAGAACCCTCTAATGTATCGTGTCTTTTCGTTTCATTTCGACACTAGTGGCAGTTGTTAATGGTGTTTTCCTATATTTTCGTGTTCGAAATTAATCATTTCGTATTGAATTTCATAAAAAAAAATAATCAAACTTAAAAAAGAATGGTGAAAGTGTGTTTCGTATGTTCAGGAAAGTGGGAAAAGCCTTCCCAACGTTCATATCATTTGTAAGTTCCACGTGGCATATTAATATTATTAATTTAAAACAAAATACATTAGCGACCCTGACAGGAACTATATTAAAAAATAATTTTAATGAATACGTAGTTTATTTAATAAAATGATTTTATTTCAACATCAATAAAATATTTACAAAGGTATTCGTTTATTTAAAACCCTTTTGTTGTTTCAGAATAAATAACAAAAATAATAATTAATATATGCTAAAATAGAAACACTCCTGAACATATTGTTTAAGAACCATAAAATTGTTAAAAAAAAGTCTTCTTTGCATGTTTTTATTAAGTATTTATGTTAATTAAAATTGCTCCCTAATAACACTCCGCCTCTGCCGAGGTTCCTTTGTAAACAGTAAACCCCTTACCCTCCTACCGTTGATGTTGGCAGAATTTTGCTACCTACGTCTGAGTGACATACTTCGTCTAGGGGTGTATGGTCGAAGCACTACCCCTGAAAGCCTATCGCACAAAAATTATTTGTGTATTGCTCGTCAAGTAGTTAGATACTATTAAAAAATATTTATGTGCAATGGTTTCTCTCCCTTGAAATACACTTACTCAAAAAAAGGCTTTCCTTCTCTTATCAGCACGTTTTAAGAATAACCCATTCGAAAATATCTATAAAAAACGTTCGAACATAACCTAAAAATCGTTACTTTTAAAAGGCAATAATTCCGAAATTTACGGATAATCCGCAAATTTTATTGTAGAAATACGTTCAGTGTAAGCTAAATTACCTCTTTTTGTCGTAGAAAATATTCAGCGCTTATGGACATATTCTTTACCAGAATCTTCGACTTCTACCAAAAAAGCAATAACAGCAATCAGAAATACTATACAAGGTGTATCATGATTAACCGGCAGCAGACGAAGTATGGGTAGAGCGCAGGAAATGGAACCAATTATGTTAACAACGTAATCACCGAAAAGCGGTAGTTACCACAAAAATGGACGTTAAAAAAACAGCGATGGTACGAGTGCAGCCCTGTGATGTGGCCGTCTTAATCTGTTTATTGCCACCATCGCTCACAATTTACAATTTATTGCCAAGTTCGCAACACAGATTAGGGTAGGTCACGGTTAGCATATTTACACGTACTCAGGACAAAATTGGTTCCATTTCCTGTGCTCTACCCATACTTCGTCTGCTGCTGGTTAATCATGATACACCCTGTATATACTCCGCATGCGCGTGGCATGTGCCAATGCGCCATACCGATAAACATGAACATCGTCCGTAGAGAAAGGAATGGTGAAAATTCATAGAAAAAGAAATTGGAAAAAGCATACCTTTATTCAAATTAAATGTATCTTTAAAAATAATATAACGTGCATTTGCTGCATAGTAGTGCTAAGACATTTCATATACATCAAAAACGAGTTGAGAGTTCTCATCAAAAACTATCAAAATTGACGGCCATTAATAATTTCGTAACCTAAAAATTTACAATTTAAATGCAAATATCTTTTAAATCTATGATTAATCCTCTGATTTTTTTTCACAGTTTGATTGCTTTACGCATTATCTTTCAGTTTCTAACTTCAAAAACTCTGAATTCGAGCGTCCATAAATCGACATCCACCCCTTTCGGCTTTTTAGGTAAAATATGACGTTTATATCGATCATATTTAGTTTGACTAATTTTAGAAAGCAATAAGCGAACCTTAGCTGAATCTTCTAGACTTTTAGCGTCTTCTGAGAAAAGATCAACATACCTGTCATACCATTCTTCAAAAATTTGATCTTGATTTTTGTCATAATGAAATTCTGTTATTCTGTTAGATAAGGACTCCATTTATCTTTCTGAAGATATAACTGGTTGCTTGTTTGTCGCATATAATGCCATTTGTACTGCTTCAGACATAATGAGTTTAAATTCTTCAACAGTAAAATTCATCTTGCCTTTTTCTGTTTCTACCATAATATTCCTCTTGCGTAGTTCGAAAACTCCTCGTCGCCAATTGTTGTGTTGATGAAAGGGGCCGAGTTGCTTATTTTAGAAAGATTTATTTTTAATTCAAAAATGATACAAATTGTTTATATAACTGACATTTCATAACAACCTTTTGTTATTTTATATACAACGTTTATTCATGGGCTTCTGATACATATCGGACATACACGTACATAACACATATTATCTATGTACGTTTGTAGGTTCTTTAGATAGGTAGATTATTAATAGATAATAGATTATAGATTATTAATAAATAATTATTTTCTTTATGTTTATTTTTAATTCCCTTGCTTCCGCTAATGTTAATGTAATGTAGGGATTCATAATTGAACTAAAGGAGACTTTATATTAAAGCCACATGCTATCTGTTTATGTTAAAAAGATTTTAAAGCCTCTTTTTAGTTCAATTATGAAGTCCAGCCTAACATTTTTATTAAATAAAAAAATAATATATTATACACCTAGGTAGAGAAGTCTAGTGTTATAACCCAAGGGTATGATTACATCCCGAGGCCCTTAGGGCCGAGGGATGTAAAGGACCGAGGGTTATAAGACTTCTCTACCGTGGTGTATATACTATTTTTTCCACTACTAGTGCAAATGATAATTTTAATTTGAACAAATATTTATTTCAAATTACGAAAGGTTTACAGTTTTCTGTATTACCGATATGACAGTTGATTCAAATTTTTTAATTTGTCACAAACATTACGTCGATCTTTTTGCCAAATCGTCAATTAAATAAAGTAAGTACGGTAAACGATGTACGGCGATTTAAATTGTACGCCGCCTGAAAAGCGGGAAATTGCCGGACAAGTGGCAAACAATCTATTGCCTGAAAAATCAAAAGATTTGTACCTGAAAGCGTACGTAACAATGCCCGCGTTCGTAAGAACCAAGCGCTCAAGTAGCATTCGTCTGTGATTGGCTTATTTCAAAGAAATTCAAAAATCCACCAATCACAGATGAATGCTACTTGAGCGCTGGTTCTTACGAACGCGACCAATAGGCGTTTACGAAAATTCACCCGGCTGATAACCGGGTTAGAAGTGTGAGAGAGAACATTAAGAGACTTAGTGCATGTAAGAGTAAGAAAAATAGAGTACGGTGTAGCCACCGGGTTAATTTTCGTAAATGCCTATTGATGTTCATTATTTACCTCAAGTCGAGAAATTGTTTTTCACAGCAACCTAACACATGTCAAAATGACAGGCTATAGTACTAGTAGTGGAAAAAGTCTTTTATTGACCGCTAGCCCGATAATTTTCAAAACAATTTTTATTAAAAGTAATTCGAAATATTTTAAATTTCGCGCGTCATTAATTCACACTAGCGACACTTGGCGCTGTATGCAATACACTTTACGTGAATGGAAGTTCTCCATCTATATCTATTACTTATCTTTGAGTTTTATTTACCAACAGTTGATAGTTATGTTATACGGGTATTCGGGATCCAGATTGGCCACCAGAGGCGCTGGCATCTAAACTTGTATCGCCAATAGAGTGTCTCGCCCTCGTTATCTCGTTGTCGATATACTCTTCATTACAGGTCATAAATATTTTGTTATGTACGTGGGTCAATCCATACCAAGTGGTCCAATGCATTTTCTTGATCATTTAAAAAATATATGTTTTTCGTCAAGAGTTAACTTTATATGTTGACAGTTCGAAATTACTGTTGTTTTATTTTTACTTGCTTTTATTTCAAAATGGCGACCATTTTTATATCTCGGCGCATGCCATTTTCACTATATGTTAGAGTTAGCGGTAACTTTATTAGGGAGTTTTTGCAACATTACGATAAAAATATCGTTACGTTAAAGGCTATGTTGCTTAGCAACCTTATGGATCTAGCCAATCACAAATAGAGTTTTAACGTTTAACGTACGTAAGTTTTAACGAAACCTATTGCCAAAAACTCTCTATTATCTCGACTCTGGTTACACCTAGGACAAATTTTCAAAAACCATTTTGTTAAGTACATTATAAGATACCATTCTGTCAAATATTGTGATTTGAAAAATATTTCTTCAAAGTAATATTTTAAGTCAAAATTCGATATGGAAATTGGTAAAAAAGCCATTTTCGAACCGATTTTCAAAGGGGAAGGCTATTTAATTTAAGGTTTGAAATTTTTTTAGAAGATACACATATATCAATAGTCTATGGTAAAAATTATTAGAAGTTTGAGAGTTGCATACTTTTTTTTTCTACGAAGTGCTAGAAATGTAATTTTAGTAAAAAATACGAAATTTAGAGGGTAATTAATATCTCTGGTGGGCAGTTATTTAAAAACTTAAAATTTACACGTATCAAAGTATTCGACTATAGTTAGCTCTGTGTAAAATTTCAAGTTTGATGCCCAGTTGCACCAACTTTTTAAGCAGAGCTTAAATTTAAATTATGTTTAGAATGTGACATTTATGTATGGTCAGTATAAAGTCAAATACATTCTGATTGACATTTAAACTTCAACTTAAGTATCAATTAGAATGTGACTCACATTTTGTTAAATGTATAAATAATGTCATAGTCTAAACATCACTTAAATTTAAGCTTTGCTTAAAAAGTTGGTGCAACCGGGCATGAGACTCAAGAGATTTTAGAAATATAGCGTTTCAAATGTTATAAAAAATTTCATGATTTGATTTGTTAGTATGAACGAACTACTGATAGTTATAAGTATATTTGGACATTCATATCAGAATGAAGAAAATAATTTTGAATAAAAACAAAACGCCACCAGCAGTCAGTATAGCTCCCAACTGATACATTATTACCTAATTTCATGTAGCAATTACATTTATGAATTTGTGGTACTAAAGCCACACGCATCTTAAACTAACTACATATGTATTTTAATTACGGTTAGGCTAGGATTTTTAAATAATTATCCGGAGATTATTAAACTCTAAATTTGGCAATTTTTTCCAAAAGTACATTTTTAAAAACTCACTAGAAAAAAGATTGTAATTCTCAAACTTTAAATTATTTCAATCTGATACTCGTGTGTGTCGTCACGTACTTTGAAAGAAAAATTCAAACCCTAACTAAATTGCCTCCCTTCCTTAAAAATTACCCCGATTATAGCTCTTTTACCAAGTTCTACAAAAGAATTGACTTAAAAATTTACGTCTGAACAAATTATCATTATTATCAGTATTTGTGTTTAACAAATGTATAAGACCGTGGGTTTACGGATAAATTCAGTTGGTGAACAACCGTGAAGCTTCAACCATAAAAGAAGTTCAGTGCTAAGCTGAGAGAAATAACTATAATTCGAGCAACAGTTCGTTAGTGCAGTGTATGAGTAAGAAAATTATATTTTGGTATTGTATAATTTTTAATTTCGATTTTATTTATGTAATAGTGGCAGCTAGACAAGCAGAAATGTTTTTCACCCAAAAAAGAAGACCGTTAAATGATGACTGTGATGTGGTGTCTAAGAAAAAAATTCCAAACTTTAACTTCGAAATTCCAGAAGCAGAGAAGCAGGATGAGACAAAAGATATAAAAAACCAGAGCGAAGATGAATCGCAGATACCTCAAAACGAATTATTTGAAATATTTTCTCAACCTTTTTTCACAGATGAAGATTTGCATCACTGTGAGATAAGCGAGAAAGCATGTTCAGAAATATCCGAAGCGAGGGAAATGGTAGAGATCGAGCAATTACCATTATTAACACAAAGTGTGTATTTCTTAAACAAAAGCCGCACGAAATGGGTCAGCGTGGGATTATGCATTGAAACATGTTTTGATCCTGTTATACGTATTATGGGTACGAAGAGGCAAAGTATATCATTTAATGAAGAAGAGTGGAAACAATTTAATGTGCAAAATTATGCACTGAAAACATATTTCACGGAGAAAAAAAATATTTATCCTATAATAAAGATCAATTCAATAAAGCTATCTTTTGAGCGCATCGAAGGAAGAAAAATTTTAAAATTAGAAAGAGGTGTAGAAACATTATACTATGTGTTTTTTTTTAAAATGCCATAAAGGTTGGCCATGAAAATTAAAACTCATGTCGTAGCTTGGCATCTAACACATGTTTCAACAGATTATTATTATTTAAGACCTGGAAATGTTAGCCCACTTTGCGTAAGCAGCACCGAAACCTTTGAGATAAGTTATTAAAGACATTATTAACGTTTTAGGTTGTTCGATATTTGCAATTGCCTCTTCAATTGCCTGCTGCACAATTCATCCAAATTGTTTCATACGTATTCTGAACACCACATTATTGAAATGAAGAAATAAGAAGTCCAAATTTAATTGAATTTTAGAGCACATCTTCAAGCCCCCTTTGCGTAAGCAGTACCGAATCCTTTGAGATATGTTATTGAAGACATTATTAACGTTTTAGGTTGTCGGATATTTGCAATTGCCTGCTGCAATTCTTCCAAATTGTTTAATACGTATTCTGAACACCAAATTATTGAAATAAGAAAGTAAGAAGTCTGGATTTAATTGAATATTAGAGCAACTAGGCCACCAACCAGCACTGATTAAACATCCTGGAAAAAACTCCTCTAAATAATTTATTGTGGTTCGTGCTATGAAAGTAGCCATTTGCTAATTCAGTGTCATCTAACTGGTTTACAAATGGATCCAATATAAGTCTCTGATATCTATAGGCGTTAATTGTTTCCCGGAAGAATATTGGTCCAATCATTCTTCTCCAAGACATTGCCACCCAAACACCAATTTTAAGTGGATGTAGTGCCTTTACATCAATCACATTAAAGGGATTATGTTCTGACCAAGTCCTGAAATTTTGTGAACTGATAAACGCAGAGAGATGAAACCAGGCTTTATCAGAAAAGAAAGTTGTATCTTGTTGGTCACTATTATTTAGCAGATTATTGTTATACCACTGACAAAACTGAATTTGTTGAAGAAAATCGAGTGGGTGAAGTTGTCGAACCATTGAAAATTTGTATGATCGGAAATGAAGGTGTTTTTTCAAGATCTTCTGAGTGGATTCATATAGGATACATGAGGATTCTGTTGTACAGTATCATTAACATTTTGTACAATATCGAGTGTTATTATAGTGGGGTGACCAGTGAATTTTCCTTTTTCTACATTACCGGTTTGCAAGAAACGTTCATTTATTAACCGATTTTGAACTGAACTGACTTTAAAGTGAATAGAGAGACTCATAAAAGGAATGATGTTTTAGAACTAAAATTAACATAACCTCAAAATACGTATGAAGTCACATGAAACTGATAACTGATTTAGAAAACCAGCTTGATCAGTATGGTGTGCGGGAGGGTAAATTCAATCACTTCTCATCACTGATCGCCAACTGAATAACTGTAAATGCAATGCAATCAACGATTTCTAAGTGAATTTGAATCAATTCGTTTTCGTTGTAAATGAAGGAAGGCTATTCTAAAACAGTGTTGTGAAAAAAGACGAAACTCAATTTGTTGTTCGGTGTATATTTCAATGAAATTGTCATAGGCATGCTGCTGTGAATAAATTCAATTACTATTGGGCTAATTCAGCAGAACATATCAGTAACAGTTCCTGCTCCAACAGTTGAGACTGAGCACTCATTTCTGCTGAATGAAGTTCACTCATCATAACATGTCCCAGTCAGGTAGCGGAGAAGTTACGCTACAAAAAATGGCGACCCCTCCAACTCATCAACTTAAGTGAGGTCGCATTCAGCAGAAATTTGGTCAACAGTTGCACAACTTTCAGGTCTGCTGAATGTGCCCATTTTCATTTTGTACTCCGCTTCGAAAATAAGCCATTATTAAAAATGTATTTTATTCTGTGCTCAAAACCATTTTGGTAATAAACTTGATAATTAAATATCTTATTTATTTGGTTTTGTTGCTCCGACCAATAAACGAATTTATTTGAGTTTGACAATTTAGTGCACTAACCTAAATCTAAATTTTGAATTTGAAAATCCTGTACACCAACATAAACATTGAAAAGTGTTGCCAATTTAATAAAATAATTTTCAATCATTAAAAGTCACTCGGTATAAGGACAAGGTAAAAGAATACTGAAGTAGTGAATAGTTAGTATTGTCCGCTGAAGGAGATATAGAAAGATATAAATGCAGTATCGCGTCAAGAGAGATCGCATTTATAAGGGTAAAGTAAAGCAAAAAGGTCGTGGCTTACTTAATACTTTAATTAATAAGCTGCCAATAGAATTACATATACCAGGTTATAACTATTGCGGGCCAGGTACAAAACTTGACCCTCGCCTGAAAAGAGGCGATAGAGGTGTTAAGAAGACGAAGCCTGTAAAGATCACGATATTGCATATTCACTAACCAACGAGATAAAAAAGTGTCACGAGGCTGATAGGAAATTGTACGAGGTTGCAGTGGAAAGAGTTAAGAGCAAACAAGCAGGTGTTGGAGAAAAAGCAGCTGCCCTTTCTGTAGCGGCATTAATAGGCACAAAAAAGAAACTCGGAATGGGAGGTCTAAGAACAAGAAAACATATTAAGAAGCGTCAAAGGCGAGGTGGCAAATTATTATCATTTGCAGCGGCCGTTAAAAAAGCTCGACATGCAATTTCACATGGTGGTAAAAATAATCTCTTAGACAATGTCAAGTTGGCTCGAAGAGTTTTAAAGAAACATCACAAAACAATAAGACCACCACATCAAAGAGTGATACCAATTCCTAAAAGCGGTGGTTTTCTACCTTTAATTCCATTGTTTGCAGCTTTGGGGGCATTAGGATCGCTGGAAGGAGGAGCAGCTGCAATTGCGAAGGCCGTGAATGATGCAAAATCTGCAAAAGAACAATTGAAGGAGGCAGAGAAGCATAATCGTGCTATAGAAACAAAAGCTGTGGGAAATGGTTTCTACATTAAACCTTACAAAACTGGTTGTGGCTTGTATTTACCATCCAATTCAAAAAACTGAAAAAATTACCTCGTCATCCATTAACTAATATTGGTATAGTAAAGTACGCTAAAATATGGAAATTACCATGGTTTCGAGGTGTATTTATGAGAGACACATTACCAAAAAAGATATGGAAGCGTGAAAGTGGTATTGTAAATTTAGATAATGAGTCTGGAAAAGGAACGCATTGGGTAACATACTACAAAAGGAACGGCACGATAAAGTATTTTGACAGTTACGGAGATTTACCGCCTCCGGTTGAAATAGAGAAATACCTTCGGTCGAACGGGGTAGGAATTATTACGTACAATTATAATAGATATCAAAAAATAAATTCAGAAAATTGTGGATAATTATGTCTACAATTTTTAAAATCCATGGAAGTTAAGTAAGGATTTAGTTGTAGAAGGGCAGGCAACATGGAATCGTCACCGATTTCGTACACATTTACCCTGACGGGTGATGAATCGGTTCTGAGTTGTGATTTTAATCCACCAATATATCTTCGCGAAGATATGGCGTATGAAATGTGCATGTTAAATTTCGAAACGTTTAATGCAATACCTAACATAGACGAAAGCAATAATTCGATACATTATCAAGAAAGTAAAACATCCGCTTGGAAGACCATCGAGATACCTACAGGGACGTATGAACTCGACGATATCAATCAATATTTGCAAGACTATTTACAAAGTAACAATATGACAGACAATATTATTATTCGAGGAAATAACAATACTTTAAAGGCAACCGTTAAGAGCACAGTTAAACTAGATTTTAGTAAACTCGGTGGGGAGAATGTTGGGCTTTAAACCGAGAATATTACAAGAAGACGTAAATAATGAGGGCGATTATCCCGTAGATATAAACAAAGTGAATGCTATAAGAATAGAGTGTAATTTGACCAGTGGGTCCTACAATAACGGACAACCTGGTCACGTTTTGTATAATTTTTTTCCGAACGTACCTCCCGGATTTAAAATAATAGAATCCCCTCTCGAAGCTATTTATCTACCAGTTACCGTGAAGATGATTACAAGAGTAGTCATCCGGCTCTTTGATCAAGAGGATCGTTTCGTTAATTTTAGAAACGAGTTGATCACTATAAGACTTCACTTGAGGAGATTTACATAATGATTATTTATGAAAGCGGTCGTTCAACACAAAAAAATTGGAACAGAGTAAGACATAATGTATTATTTAAACCACGAAAATACGCAGTGTTGGATCGAAAGAAAAAAATTAACTTGAAGAGAGAAAATCGATTATTTTTACAAAGTTTAGGTTATAAAGTGTTAATATAGAATAATAGAAGTTTTAAAAGTGGCTCTTAGAGAGAATTGCACTGTAGAAGCGAGATAACCGTGAAAAGGTAATCATCACACTTACACGTAAATCAATTATCATCTATTCGGAACGAAATGGATATTTTGGGAGTGACTGACAAAATTAAAATGGACACTTCAATAACTAGTGTGGAGTATAATTCACACTTACCATTCGGGTCAATGTCTTTCGATAACAACGACGAAGTCCGAAAGTTCCGGAAATTGACAATTACACTTTACCATGTGAAAGTTATTTGTACGTAGAGGGAAGACTTCGTTTGGCTAGCGATAATACCAAGCACAGTCCTACAGCACAGTTGATAAATAATCCTGTGGCTTATATGTTTAACGAGATTAGATATCTTCTAAACGGAGTACCGGTGGATTCGGTACGAAACGTTGGCGTAACTTCAACCTTGAAAGGGTTTTTCTCGTTCACCCCTAACGATGCAGTGAAACTGGAAAATGCAGGATGGCTTCAGAAAGGAACAAGCAACGTGCTCGATAAGGGTAATTTCACGGCCAGCGTACCTTTGAAGACATTGTTGGGCTTCGCCGAAGATTATAAAAAGATCATGATGAATATGAGACAGGAATTGGTGTTGATCAGAGCGAACGACGACGTGGACGCGATTATCGAAACCAATCCGGCCGAAAAGGTCAAATTAACAATCGATAAAATAGTGTGGAGGATGCCACATGTGTCAGTAGGCTTGCGAGAACAGTTGTCTTTAACGAGGATAACCGACAGGGATATCGCCATACAAATTCCCTTCAGAAACTGGGAATTGCACGAATATCCATCGCTTCCAACTACAACAAATCATTCATGGGCGGTAAAAACAGCTCCCCAGTTAGAGACGCCAAGATATATAACCATCGGTTTTCAAACCAAGAGAAAGGGTGTTGCCGATATGAACATGAGCACGTTCGACGACATTAAGTTGATTGACAGTATTTCTGAACGGTGAAAGATATCCATACGATAATTTAGATATCGATTTTGAAAATAATAAATATGCCATCGTTTACGATATGTATTCAAGATTCCAAGAACATTATTACCATCACGGAAGCAGTCAACCTTGGTTTACTCCGAAAGAACTGGTCGCATGTCCGATGATTGGGGTTAACTGTACTTTTCAAAAAGACGCTTTACATAAAAGCGCAGTAGAAATAGGAATCGAGTTCACAACTAAAGAAAACGTCAAGGCCGATACTATCGCTTACTGTTTAATTCTGCACGACAAAGCATTTTCTTATTCACCTCTTACAAAAATCGTGCGTCAGTTGATGTAAACGTTGAAGGGTAATATCATCATAAACAGAGAGGATATAAGCTAAAAGTAATTTGATTTCACACGAAGCAACATCAACTAAACCATGAACGAGTTCATTATTATCGATATTCAAGGTTTTAAAGTGAAAGACAATCAGTTTATACCAAAAGAGTTGGCTTCTTACGATAGTGAAAATAGACTGAGTCATTTTATATTTCAACCGCCTACCAGTTTGTCATTAGTGCCCAGTAAATATCAGAACGTTGCAAATTGGTTAATGAGCAACCATAGTAGTAATACTAGAGGGATCCTGGGACACTTCGATGGCATGTCCATCCGAAGTGACCACCGTTGAAGGTCATCCCCATGTTTAGGGGTTGTCTTTAGTGCTGAAGAAGTAATTGAGGGGTGGTTTTTCATGCAGATAAAGTAACCCCTTTGGTTCTTGTAGCTGAAGACTTGTCTTCAATGACGTAATTTTACCAGAGGAGGTCGCTGAGGATTTTTTTGGTGGTTCTTGTGAAGAGGCGAAAGAGAGACCGTTGACAATGACCAGAGGTGGTCGCTGAAGAATTTTTTTTGTTTGTTCTCAAAGAGACCGGTCGTCAATGACCAGAGGAGGTCGCAAGAGATTTTTTTTTCCTGACGGTAGTTCTTGCGTTGACGTAAAGGTCGCCTAGCGTGCGGCGTGCTGACCGTTGTACTCTCCTAGTACGAGCGGTATTTCTTAAGCGCGTCACGTTTCGCAGGTTTTAACAAAATTTTTGCGATACCTGTTGAAGGTGACACCTGTTCGTGTCTGTTTTTTTTTTTTTAATTGCTTACTGATTAAAAAAAAAGCAAAAATGTAGATTTTTAGGAATCTATGTTCGAACGTCAGACGAGGGGTCAGACGAGAGGTCACGTAAAACGATAAGAGACGCTAGGTCAGACGAGGGATCAGGAAACTGATAAGACGCTTCGTTAGAATGTAATATTTTATTTCACGCTTATTCTAATATAAATATAACATTACTAATTAAACAATAAACATACTAATGAAGATATACAGATATTTTCAAAAAATATTACTTGTAAAGTATTTAATAAGGCATTAATTACCAATGTTTTTTTCCATGAAGATCTTTTAACAATTGATCTGTAAGACATGGTACACATTTACATCCCGGTATGTCGGTCTCCCCTTTACATTTAGGGCAAACGTATTTTGTTGGAATGGGCATTTTTAGAACAATTTTACTACATTCGTGAGCGGGTTGTACTTAACTAGTCTGTCGTGTAATATTAAACAATAGGCGCAGGTATTTGCGGGCACGTTTTTACTGGTTTCAAATTCTAATCTGATCTCGACGGTTCCCGACTTGAGCGTTTCGTTTTGTCGACTGCAATCGATCACCACCAATGGTGCTAAATCTTTAAATTTCGAAAAATTAAGACACGGTTCGCCTGCAGTTTTATAATAGTAGGATTGTTAAAATTGAGCGTACATTTCGTATAAAATTGCGAATTGGTGTTTTTCAAAATTTAAGTTTAGATTGTCATAAGGACAGACGTCTGAATTTAAATACAATTTTATGTTTGTTAAGTTACAATGATCAAATTGACTGATATTTTTTAGGGTGTCATTTTTTCTGCTAGTTGTGGCTTCTCTAATTGACTGCTCGCTTTAACGTTCCAGGTATGCCTCATCGTCTGTTGTAAGAGAGGTAGTTCGTGGAGTTCCCAGTTTCTGAACGCGAGCTCGAGATCTCTTCCTTCATCGATGTACCTAAGTAATTGTAATTTTTCGGTGTCGGAAACTTGAACGTGAGGAATTTTCCATAGTATTTTTAAAAGTTCGATTTGAGGTTTTTCCCCGTTCTTCGTAGTTATGGCGGCGTTGAGATCCGAAGAACGTCTAATGAGCACTAATTCCTGTCGCACGTTTATCAAAACTTTTTTATAGTCTTCACAGAAACCGAGCAGAATTTTTAACGGAATGCAAACGCTAAAATTTCCCTGCGAATCGGTAATTACGGGATTTTCAAGGTGATTCCAACATGCGTTGTTGTATCTTGTGCAATCGTTGTTCGTGAAAGAGGCGTACCCCTTCAAGAGCGATGTGATGCCAGGATTTCGAGCGCTATCTATGACCGATCCTCCTACTTCGTATCGGATTTCATCGAACAGGAAGGCGATGCCGTTGTTAACAAAATTCAACGTATTGCTCACTTTACCATCGTGATCGAGTATTTTACCTTCGATGTACAGGTAACTTTGAGCCGGTAATGTATAGATGTCCTGCGTTTGAATCGGTAATCGTATTTCGTCAGATTTATTCAACGTGGTATTTGCGTACGGTGGATGACTATGTATTTCACAATTTATAATAGAATTATCTATTAAAACGTGTTCACCAATGTTCAACACTCCGAAACTCATTTTTCTTATTTTTTTCTTACAATAATTGGAATCCTAATGATAATAAAAATTGTTTACTCCTTCGATTGCTTCTTTAAACTGAATCCTTGTTGTCCTAATTTTCTTTTTATACCTTTATAGGGAAAAGTATTATATCGAAACACCATTATTTTAACTGTTTTAAATGAAGTCTTATCGTTCTGATCTCGTTTTGGAAATTGACTAGATTCCTGTCTTGATCTAGTATTTTAATGACGATTTCATCGATGTATTTCGTATTTATTGGCAGGTAAATGACGTTGTTTACTTTTTCCACTATTCGAAAACCAGGGGGCACTTGAGGAAAAAATATGTGTAACACGTGATCTTGATTGTTGTTACTATAGGAATTACTAACTAAATTACATTCAAAGCAAATGGCATTTACTTTAGAAATATTAATAGCAAAATCAGATTTGTATATTCTATTTGCTTTTAGTTTTTTTATCGAATCCTAATAGCGGTGCAATCGAATTCGGTTTTTCAAAATGTATAATTTTGTTGCTCTTTATCTCATATTTTAACGTATTATGATTGGTGATTGCTTTTAATACTATTTCATCATCATCATCCGGTAGATTTTTATTTACAGTAGTTAAAATTTGTCCGGTCGTATTATTTGTAGCGCTAACTATTGTCTTATTACTACTAATTCGTTTTCTTTCTGAATTAATATCAATCAATTGTGATTTTATGTAATTTTCAATGTCTTTAATTTCATATGCACCTGAGGGAATTTCTATGGTGTACTTGTCTATATAAAATTTATTGTTCGTTTCATCGATGTTAGGAATTGCATTGAACGAATAAAAATCAATCAGTCCTAGAACGTATGACTTCTCATTATCTAGTATAATTGGCGGATATATTTGCGCACTCAGCACAGACTCCTTGCCTGACAACGTGAACGTGTATGACGACATTTCACTAGGTCGAGGGTTATCAAGCGAATGAAAGACTAAACAACATTTACTTAGATTTTTTTTAGAAAGAAAAGCTAAACATAACTGTCCACAATTGGAACTGTTATAAGTTTGATAAGGATGATGATTATAAATAATTTTACAGGGCTCTTTCGAATTAAAATACGTTACGATTTCTCGAGCCGGTTTCAAATTTCCGAAACTATCGAAATAAATTACTTGAGATCCGGTTTTCTTAATTTTATTTTCTTTCTTTGAGTCACTTTTTTGTTTCCTCGTCTTTAGTTTTCTTTCCTTCTTCTGTACTGGTTCGTTTTGCTTTAAAATTTCTAATTTGCAATGTCTGTGTCCATTTCACGATCTATTCGTTCTTTAATGTTAATTTTATTTTTGTTCTTTAAACTACGTTTTTGTCGCGTTGTCGTCGTCTTCTTCTTTTGTACTGGTTTGTTTTGCTTCAAAACTTTTATACAATGTTCGATGTTTTCAACTGAAGATACCGTAACTTTTTTTGTTTTTTCTAATTTTTTTAGACACTCTTTAATAATTTTTCTGTAATTTATGTTTCCGATTCTCATGCCCAATTTTACTTTTGCTTTCATAGCACCTGCAATTCCTAACGCTCCCGCTTTCTCGCCGAACGAAGCGTCTTTGGATCGAAATCTTTCCATTGCACTCTTATATAATTTATTATCGGTCATATGTCTACGTGTTACATCTTTTTCTTGAGAATATGCTATATCGTGCTCCCTGCAAGCTTCATCCAAACCGTTAATACCGACGTCACCCCGTGCCAATCGTTTTTGAAGTTTGGTTCCGGGTCCGCAAAATCTGTAGGTAGGTATGTGTAGTTCGAAGGGCAAATTATTGATGGCCGTATTTAATAAACCGTCTCCTATATAGCACCTCATTCTAATAAAAACACCATGTGATTTATTAAACGACAATTCTCTAACTGAATATAAATTCACACGTTGAGACTATTTCACGACATTTCAAATCGTAACGCTTCAGCAGCATGAAATTAGTTAAACAAAAAACAACGTTTAACATCGAGAATAATAATTTTGAAGATGAACGTTTTAAAAGACATGGTGTATTATTTCCTTCGACCTTGAGATGTATCATTGTAGGACCCTCGAACTGTGGAAAAACAAATCTTATCATTAATTTGATTGAGCATCAAAATGGTTTATCGTTTGAAAACATTTACGTGTATTCGAAATCTCTAAATCAACCGAAGTATATTTATTTAGAAGAACTATTGAGACCCATCAAAGGCATAGGTTATTTTGCGTACAGTGCCAGTGAAAACATACTTTCACCTTCGGAGACGAAACCTAATTCTATTTTTATTTTCGATGATGTTGCGTGTAACAATCAAGACATAATTCGTGAATATTTTAGTATGGGTAGACATAATTACATAGACTCGTTTTACCTGTCTCAAACGTATGCGAAAATACCTAAACATTTAATAAGAGACAACGCTAATTCTCTCATACTTTTCAAACAAGATGATTTAAACTTGAAACACGTTTACAACGATCACGTGGGAACGGATATGAACTTTGAGAAATTTAAAGATATCTGTTCTCTCTGTTGGAAAAGCGGTCGATATGAATTCGTAGCCATTTTTAAAGACAATCGAATCGATAATGGAAGATACAGAAAAGGATTTGATCAGTATATATATCTTTGATGAACATATATATGATAGTTATTAATGTTCGGAGTATCATACGCACCGTTACCTCTCATCAAGATGGATGATGAAAATTTAAAACAGAAACTTTTACTAAAACGTAAAAATATACGAAATAAATTAAATTATTTAAAACATGGTGAAATAATGCAGGAAAAAAGTTCGATCCTATCACTAAACATTTGAAAAATATTGAAAGTAAATTGCAACAAAAAAGTGAAAATTTAAAAAAAGAGGAATTACCTTCAACGTCACAGCAATATAACTTGATAACTCCTAAAAATAAATATCCTTCTATAAGGAAACGTTTGATAAGTGACTTTGAAGCGACAAACGAAGCTGATGAATCTGACAGGTTTAAAGAGTCGATTTTAGAAAGTATCGAATCAGAAGAAGAAGAAGATAACCGATTTAAAAACCTCGGTGAGGAATCGTTCAACATTTATTTGGATCAATATCATCCGTTACCTAGAAAATATATCGAAGAAATGTACACGGACGATGAAAATAAAAAATTCGATCACAAATATGGAGTGAGACTCCATGGTTTGTACGAGTTACTGTTCAAAAAATTTCCTCACAATTATACTACAGAGGATGGCAAAAATTACAAACAAATTATTCTTAGGACTAACGCTAATCGACGATATTATAATCCAAATGAACAAATAGCTGGCAGTAGAACGCCAAAGTATAAAGATATTATCGCTCCACTGATGCGTACTAATACAGGTAGTGGGATGTTTATGAAAGTAAACAATAATAAAACGGATTACGTTCACTGGGACGATCCAAACGAGCTCGTTGATAGGTTGAGGTTATTGTTAGCATCACAGACGGCAGGTAATACGAGTCACACGAATGAAATAAACTCGATAATCGAGGAACTGAAAGAAGTCCGAATCATCGAATAAAAAAATGACAAATCTAATTACGGATGCTAAAAAACAAGTAGTGAAAGAAATTCACAAACCTGCTAGAGTTAATTTTAAAAGGCGTAAAGTAATCATTAAATCTCTAAACGATCTGTATCAAGCTGATTTGGTGGAAATGATTCCTTACGCTAAGGAAAATAACGGTTATAAATACATATTGATCGTGATTAATTGCTTTTCTAAATACGTTTGGACGTTTCCTCTAAAGAATAAGTCCGGCTCGGAAGTCAGCAATGCCATGGAAAAAGTATTCAAGGAACAGGCACCTAATAATCTGCAAACGGATTTAGGAAAAGAGTTCTTCAATAAAGAATTTAAAAAATTAACAAAAAAAAAACACAACGTCAACCATTATAGTGTGTTCAGTGAGAAAAAAGCGTCGATAGTGGAGCGTGTGAATAGGACTTTAAAATCATCGATGTTTAGAGAATTTAGTCTGCAAGGTAACTACAAATGGGTAAACATATTAAAACATATTGTGGAAAAATACAATACAAAGCACAGAACTATCGGCATGAAACCGATTGAAGTTGGAAAAGTAAACGAAAAGAAATTATTAGACACGGTGTATAGCAGCATTAAGTCAGTTGACGTTAAGAATAAAAAATTCAATGTCGGTGTTCACGTACGCATTTCAAAAATTAGAGGAATTTTTGATAAGAAATATATGCCTAATTGGTCTACCGAAATTTTCACGATTCGAAAAGTACAACTCACAAATCCGATCACTTATTTATTAAAAGACGCAACTGGAAACAATATATTAGGGGGATTTTATAGAGAACAATTGCAAAAAGTAAAATATTCAGACGTTTATCTTGTGGAGAAAATTTTAAAAAGAAATAAAAATAAAATGTTTGTGAAATGGTTAGGTTTCGATAATACGCATAACAGTTGGATAGATAAGAATAATGTTGCATAAGATAAAATAATATTGCCCAAGATAAAATAACATTGCGTAAGCTAAAAAAACTGTATATAAGGGTGTCAGCATCCGTAATCTGTTAGTATAAAAAACAACAACGAAGCTTTGCACTTGTTAGTTAGAAAAAAAAATGTACATAATCGACATCCAAGGTTTCCAGTACAAAGACAGCGAGTTTATAATCAAGGAAGTGGCGATATTCGATATGAAGACGAAACTCATACATCACGCCTTCGGATCGTCACCGCAAACTTCGTCTTGGTTTCATGGAAAATTGAGGAGTCACGTCGATTGGACAACTAGGAATTTACACGGTCTGGACTGGGATACTTCGCTCGACTACTACTTACCGCAGGAAAACATCGGTAACTACATCAAGTCCATCGTCGGAGACAAAGTCATCTTCGTGAAGGGGACTCAACAAGGAGAAAGTGTTAAATAAAATTATAACTAATCAAATCATAGATTTAGATCAGCTTGAATGTCCAAATTTGAGAATTTTGAAACGAAATTATACACAAAATCATTGTAACTTACACGTTAATAATACTCTAAATTGTGCCAAAGATCACGTAAATTTATTATATCAGTGGTTTGTTAGAGACTGTAAAAAAATTTGAATTGTTTTTTCGTTTAAATAAGTAATGTATTAACAAGTAGCTCATATTTAATTGTGCCAAAGATCACGTAAATTTATTATATCAGTGGTTTGTTAGGGTGACCAGAAAAAAGCGTACACGAAAAAAGCCCACACGAAAATTGCGCACAAAAAAAAGCCCACAGCGAAAAATGCGGACAAGAAAAAAGCGCACAACGAAAATTGCGCACACCGAAAAATGCCCACATGGAAAAATGCGTACACGGAAAATTGCTCACACCGAAAAATGCTCACATACAGGGTGAGTTATTAAGCGCCCCTTCTTCCATAGCTCATTTATAGAACGAGATAGAATTTTTTTCTTTTACAAGAACATTCTACCTATTGAGCACTATAACCTAAAATTATTTTGATACATACAGAGTGTTACATAAAATAATGGCAGCATGCAGCGGGATTTTTTTAATGGAACACTCTGTGTATTTTCCTATAGAAAGATATAACACTCGATCCTCTAAACAGCAGCATATAAAATATTTATATTTATTTAACCAATTAAGAGTAAATTAATACTTTATCGAAAACGGTCTGATTTTCAACTTCTCTTAAAATACTAACTGTAAACGTATCGTTTGTCGTACGGGAATAAAAATAGGTAGTGTTATAAATTAAAGTATAGGGAATAACCCAGATATAAATTCATTTAGTTTCATTTGTTTTTTCAAGTGTTCAAGCCTGTGTAATTGTCAGATTTTCAAATTGCCGTTATTCAATTTTTTAAATGCAACCCCTTATTTCTTTTCACGAATAGAGTGTTCATGTTCCTCTTCAATTCTGTTATAGGTTTTCTGCATATAATTCTTACAGTTTTTTTGCTATAATAAACTTTTTACATTTTTACTCTAAAATCAATATTAAAAAGTTATTTAACGTACCGTATTTTAATTTTTTTAAGACAGCGCCCTCTATTTCATAAAACAGATGGATAAAATCAAGTTTACAATTGGTTACAGACTCTTATTACATTAAAATCATCGTATTTTTATTGTAATACAGTTCTTTCACTTTGTTGTAATTAACAATCTCTTAAAATTGATTCGATGTGGTTTACAACAAAAGAAAACATCAGTGTTTACAAATAATTACCTTAATGTAAAAATTGTTGTACTACAAAAAAAAAATATACAAATAATAAATTAATAATCTAACAAATAAATGAAAATCGGTGATTTTTTTTTGTTCAAGTATTCAGATTTTATTAAATCAAATGTTAATGAAGACAACTGAAGCTTAGGAACTACATCGAATGAATTTTAAAGCATTCTTAAATAAAACAAAGTAAAAGAACTGTATTATAACAAAAATACGATGATTATAATGTAATAAGAGTCTGTAATCAATTGTAAACTTGATATTATCCATCTGTTTTATGAAATAGAGGGCGCTGTCTTAAAGAAATTAAAATACGGTACGTTAAATAACTTTTTAATATTGATTTTAGAGTAAAAATGTAAAAAATTTATTATAGCAAAAAAACTGTAAGGATTAGATGCAGAAAACCTATAACAGAATTGAACAGGAACATGAGCACTCTCTATTCGTGAAAAGAGATAAGGGGGGTTGCATTTAAAAAAATTGAATAACGGCAATTTGAAAATCTGACAATTACACAGGCTTCAACACTTGAAAAAACAAATGAAACTAAATGAATTTTTATCTGGGTTATTCCCTATACGTTAATTTATAACACTACCTATTTTTATTCCCGTACGACAAACGATACGTTTACAGTTAGTATTTTAAAAGAAGTTGAAAATCAAACCGTTTTCGATAAAATATTAATTTACTCTTAATTGGTTAAATAAATATAAATATTTTATGTGCTGCTGTTTAGAGGATCGAGTGTTATATCTTTCTATAGGAAAATACAGAGAGTGTTCCATTAAAAAAAATCCCGCTTCATGCTGCCATTATTTTATGTAACACTCTGTATGTATCAAAATAATTTTAGGTTATAGTGCTCAATAGGTAGAATGTCCTTGTAAAAGAAAAAAATTCTATCTCGTTCTATAAATGAGCTATGGAAGAAGGGGCGCTTAATAACTCACCCTGTAGAAAAATGTGCACATGGAAAATTACCCACACTGAAAAATGCCCACATAGAAAAATACGCACATTATATTTTTTTTTCACATAAAAATGAAATTTCTGCGCATTTCCATTACCGTACATGGTGTGTTAAATAACGTGCCTTTTTAAAATTTCTCCTCGTAGTTGGCCGTTAATTATTAGTTATGGTTATGAACTAGCGTTGTTTGAAACTTAAATTGAAGTACCATCGTAATCAGAAAAACTGACTACACTCGAAATTTTAGTTAATTGAAGCGTGCTTTAAAATGAACTTCTGTCATTTTGATATTAATATTATTTTGACAAATTAAATAAAAATACCCCAATTAAAAGCAATTTAGAAGGCAATAATTCAAACGCGATTGCAAGACGGAATCAGTATTCGAGCAATTGCAACTGAATTTGCTGTAATGTTAGTAATTATAGAGAATATTTATTTATTTCTTTAGAATCGAATGAGATGGATGAGATTTTATAGGTTGACAAATACATGACAAGTGGTGTCAAACCTAATGTTACACAACTAAATTTTTAGAAAAATTGAAGTGTCGATTTCACTTCGCTGTAGTCGATTTACATACCATCGTGATCATAAAAATCGACTACAGCGAAGTAAAATCGACACTTCTATTTTCCAAACATTTAGTTGTTTAACATTAGGTTTGACACCATTTGTCATGTATAAAATCTCATTCATCTCATTCGATTCCAAAGAAATAAATATTCTCTATGATTACTAACATTAACAGCAAATTCAATTGCAATTGCTCGAATACCGATTCCGTCTGCAATCGCGTTTGAATTATTGCCTTCTGAATTGCTTTTAATTGGGGTATTTTTATTTAATTTGTCAAAATAATATTAATGTCAAAATGACAGAAGTTCATTTTAAAGCACGCTTCAATTAACTAAAATTTCGAGTGTAGTCGGTTTTTCTGATTACGATGGTACATCATAACCTCATGTTTTTTTTATTAAAAGAAATTGCTGAATTCGGTAATTCTACTTTTTACTCCGTGCTTGCATCACGTGATTTGCCGAACTTAACAAAATGTAAGTCATAAAATACAGTTTGTTAAATGAATCTTTTTACACATGTCATTGATTTTATCCGTATGAAACACATCAATATGAGGAGCGGCTAGAGACAGGGTGACTCGGTCGCTGAAGTTGGGGCGGGAATTTTAAATAAATTTTCTATAGCAGATTTTAAAATACAAAATAAGAAGAACCAATTACAAGTTAATTATTAAGCACATTTTAATTCCTCAGCTTATGTATTTATTTAAAATATTTTATTTATCTTTGATGTTAAAACATTTCCGTACTTTATTTATTACAGAAAAAAAAATGTAGTAAAAAGAAGCTACAAATTATCCCTAAAATAGGACTAGATACAAATTATATACAGGGTGTGGCATTTAACTAAGTTTCTTCAATAATACCCTTCCTGTTGAATATACGAAAAAATCTTTTATACACAATGCTATATTGCTATTATTCCTTACAGTTCGCCAAGGAATATTGTTATTCCCCATTTATTTTCTGTCCTAATCGAAAATATGCCTGAACAATAGAAATATTTTCTTGCAAAGTATACATTGTGTGTAGTAAGTATTAACAAATTTATTTAAATATGTGCGTTGTCCATAATTAGGTATACATTTAAGTACATATGTACAACCTCAATCAAAAGTAATGAAACGTTCAAAACCGAAACGCTGTAGTCAGAGTGCAACGGTGCCGAGTCAGAGAGAGCACAACGTGTTGTGTGGTTCCGAAGGACTTCGGAAACATTCGTTCGTCATAAGGCTTCATCTCACTCGGTATCTTCTCTCTCTGACTACAGCGTTTCGGTTGGGAACGTTTCATTACTTTTGATTGAGGCTGTACTTCCTAATTTATTTATAATAAGTTCAGCGACCTGAAACCGGTCGCTAAATTTATTATAAATAAAGTACTTAAATTTATACAATAAAATTTATTTAAAACTTATATGAGTTTTCTTTTTTTTAATTTGACAATTAATTAATGACAGTTCTGGATAATGCAAGAGCCAATATCAATACACGAAAATTTATATATAAAAATAAATTTCTATGTATGATATTGGTTTTTGCATTATCCAGAACTGTCATTAATTGTCAAATTAAAAAATAGAAAACTCAAATAAGTTTTAAGTTGTATCACAAAATCTTTAAAGCGGACACTAAATCGCGCACTTTACACTTTACGTTTCGCAGTCGTTCGCCGCTTCTGACCGTTCTGACGAAGCGGTCGAACGACTGCAAAACGTAAAGTGTAAAGTGCGCGATTTAGTGTCCGCTTAAAAGATTTTGTGATACAAATTTCATCGGACAAGAACCAACTGTAAATTTTAAGTTGTAGTTATACAGGCTGTTACAAATTCGAGGCTCACCATTGGGATCTCGGAAACGGTAAGAGATACGAAGTCGGTTAAATTGGGGCAAAGTTGCGTATTTTTATGCTTAATAATAATCCGTTCTGAAAAATCTTCTACGATTTGTAGTTTTTGAAATATTCCCAAAAAACAAGAAAACGTAATTTTCTTTTTTATTTTTTTCTGAAGTTATTATTGCAGGGATCATAACAAAATTAATACATTATACAGGCACTTTTTTAAGCTCTTTACGATGATATCATTAGATTTTACTTAAAACGTTTCGTTTCGTTCTGACCATCATCAACTTCATTTTTTCTTATGGGCGCTACATTGGGTTTTAATACCATTGAATAGATTTATTTTTTCTGATGCTTTCTCATATATCACACATCCCTATTTAATAATTTGAAACAGCTGGAAATGCAAGAAATTGTTGAAAATAACACTGCAAAGAAAAATATGGTATGTAGTGAAAACAAAAACCAGAAAAGTTTGATATACCTTCGGAATTTTATTTTATATATCACAAAAGCTGATTTTAGTAAAATTTTTAGATCTAAAAATGAATGTGACGTATCCAAGAAAATTAAAAAAATGTTTGTGGTCTTAACAACAACAATTCAGTAATAGCGAGCGAAATTTCCTTCCAGCGAAATTTCCTTCCAACAGTATCCAGAAAGACAACTACAAAAGAGTCGATTAGTTGATTAGATTTGTAATTAACTTATACATTATTATTATTAAAAAGCTAGAAAATATCAAATTAAATTATGCGCATGTCTTTAGAAAACTCGTATCTTAAAAGATGTTACTGCTCGAGGAAATATTCTTTCCTGTAGTCTCATAATTTTAAACATTTTATAAATAACTATGAATTACCTCTTCTAATAATTCTTCATTCTCATCATCATTAAGGCGATCTTGATAATTCCTTCGAGTTTTATGAAAATATCCATAAAGTGCAATGTTCCATCTAACTTAATAATATTGTTCTGTGTGGATGGCATCTTTTTGGGTATTATGGGAAGTAAATTTATCTTGCTATTACTAAATTGTTGTTAGCACAATACATTTTTAAATTTCCAAGAATGAGAGATTTTTAAAGACACAATTTCTTGTAATACTTTCTTGCTTTAATCATAAAAATGTATAATTTAATCACGAAATAATTAAATACTGCGTCATCGTCATTGTTGGAAGTAAATTTCTCTTGCTATTACTAAATTGTTGCTGTCAGTCAGCACAATACGTTTTAAAAGTCTACGTCTTTCTTGGATTCGCATCTAAAAATTTTTCAAAAATCTGTTTTGTGATAAACGAAATAAAACTCTGAAGGTATATCAAGCTTTTTTTGGTTTTTGTTTTCATTGCATACCATGTTTTTCGTTGCAGTGTTATTTTCAACAATTTCTTGCATTTCCAGCTGTTTCAAATTATTAAATAGGGATGTGTGATATATGGAAAAGCATCAGAAAAAATAGATCTATTCATTGGTATTAAAACCCAATGTAGCGCCCATAAGAAAAAATGAAGTTGATGATGGTCAGAACGAAATGAAACGTTTTAAGTAAAATCTAATGGTATCATCGTAAAGAGCTGAAAAAAGTGCCTGTATAATGTATTAATTTTGTTATGATCCCTGCAATAATAACTTCAGAAAAAAATAAAAAAGAAAATTACGTTTTCTTGTTTTTTGGAAATATTTCAAAAACTACAAATCGTAGAAGATTTTTCAGAACGGATTATTATTCAGCACCAAAATACGCAACTTTGCCCCAATTTAACCGACTTCGTATCTCTTACCGTTTCCGAGATCCCAATGGTGAGCCTCGAATTTGTAACAGCCTGTATATGTATTTAAATACCTGCAACATTATTCTAAAGAAAATCCTGATTCTGAAAATTTCACACACTTCAAATTTTAAAGACTTGCGAAAATGTACATATACCGTAAAAATGACAAATTTTACACAAGAATTAAAAAATTGTTAAAATTTAACGTATCTTTAAAACAATAGTTTAGAATTCTGTATTTTTAATGATACATTGCTTACTTTTTTAAAACAAAATTAAGGAAAAATTATGTTATTCTTTCATTTGTTATAAATTTTGGTGTTCGCCAAAAAGTCGGCATCAAATGGGAAAAATTTTTATTTCTGATTTTTCGAGAAAACTTTTTACGGCAATAATTTGTGCTTGTCTGAAAACCTATTCAGCCCCTATTAGATATACCAAGTGATTTTTACTTACTTAGAAAATAGCGTTTTTCGAAATTGCCAAAATCCTAAAATTGTTATTTCTTGGAAATTAATCAAGATTCCAACAAGATTTTTGTACTGTGTATTAGTTTTAGCTTACTGAACAATCTCAAGGCCAGAAAATAACGTTTTTTCTTCTTTAACTTATTTGAAATTGAAAATTAAGTTTTGATATGTGCAATTTTGCGAAAAGTTCAAAAATTGAAAAATTCAATTTTTGCGGAAGTTAAAGAAAAAAACGTTATTTTCAGGCCCTCTGTTCAATAAACTAAAACTAATACACAGTAAAAAAGTCTCGAAATCGTGATTTCCAAGAAATAACAATTTTAGGATTTTGGCAATTTCGAAAAACGCTATTTTCTACCTAAGTAAAAATCACTTGGTATATCTAATAGAGGTTAAATAGGTTTTCAGATAAATACAAATTATTACTGTAAAGTTTTTTCGAAAAATCAAAAATAGTTTTTCTCATTTGATGCCATGTTTAAACAGTGGCGAACACTGTATAAATATCGTAAATTATAATTTCGATTATAAATACATAGGTAGGTATTTAGATTACATACAGACTGATTGATTATAAAGGCCCCAAGCTGTAACCCATTTATACAAAATGATATTTACAAAACTTCAAAAGGCATTCATAAATGAAGTATATTTTCGTAGTGGTGTTAACCAAAACGTACGTTTGATACATTGTCTTGGCATATCGAACATGAAATAAATTTATTCTGCAGTTTAATTATTTCCAAAAAGTCATTATGTACTTCTCGCATGTGTCTGTATAAGTTACATCCTTTAGAATAGTATATTATTTTACTAGTTTCACAAGAAGGGTTATTGTAACACGAGTGGGGTTGGGGTACGACGAGCGAAGCGTAGCAAGCTCGGAGTGCCCCAACGGAACGAGTGTTACAATGCCTCTTGTGAAACGTGTAAAATATAGTATTTTTTCTACTTTGCGTCACTTATTGAACAAAAAAATGAAAAATATTGTCAAAAATTTGATCTTCTTGGTATATGGGGAATTTTAGTTGTAATGCGTGGCAACACTGAAAACCTTTCGTTTTAATCAAAAGTCACTTTAACAAGTTATTAATTTTTCTTATCCAGCTTCATTGTGAGTATTCTGTTAAGTAACAAATAAATAATGAGTTATTTTGTAGAATCTAATAAATATTTTCAATTAAAAATTGACTAAAATTTCCCCAAAAACAGTTTCACAATGAGCTTCATTGTGAAACTGTTTTTGGTGTCACAATGAGTTCATTGTGAACGCAAAGTAGAAAAAATGTTTTATTACATGTAGGACACGTCTTTGAATCCACTCTGTTTAACAGAAACACGGACATACTCCTACATTTTAAATTTTAGTATCTGAACGATTTTTAAACTTCGGAAATATTCGGTTTTTCTCGGCACCGAGTCACCCTGTCTCTAGCCGTTCCTATCAATATGTAGTTTCAAGCCAAGTAATAAATAGTAAATGTTAATGTTTACAACAGTGGTACCATTTCTTAAAAAGCGCAATTCCGTAATTTACGCGGCAAATTTCCGTATTTTAAAAATTTATTCCGTACGTAATATTCTTACCAGTAAAAGTAAAAGAAAAAGGTACTTATCGTACCTACATAACTACTCTGATAACAGTGATAACTATACTTGGATTGCACAATAACGAACTAAACAAAACATAACCAAATATACACATGTAAACTACACTCACAAACCGCGAACCGGTATTTCACAGTGTTGCCATTCCGCTACTCTATTATCCGTTTCAAAATTTAAAAACCACAACCTGTTGAATTATGTTGCCAAAAAACAAAATTCCCAGATATATTTTAGTTGGTACTTCACATTGTCGTTATACAAACTGGTCAAGAATCACTGTTTGAGTTGGCAGTGCTGAATTTTATTTTTAAACGGTACAACTGGAGTAACTTTCGGTTGTGGACGGTTTGACATTGACAGCCGTCAGTTTACAAACGTCATTTGACATTTCAAATTCAAATTAAAACGCTAATTTTTATTCACATAACCTAGAATCTCGTCACTATTGATGTTACGTCAAATAAATCAACAAAATATATATCCGGTTGGTATATACCGTTTGTCCATCTGACAATGAGACATAGGGATTTAACATGGGAAAACAGAAATTGCTTTATATTATCTACCTGAGTACATATACAGGCTGTCTTACGAAAAACGCCCCAAGCCATAACTCCGTTATTTATGGACTTATTTTAACAAACAAAAAGGCAAATAAAATGAGACTAAAAATACTATAAAGTGAGTCCAGTTTCAATTTTTTTTAAAATTACCTTCAAGGTCAAACGACTGTCAACTTTTATTTTTTAAATGGCTCTGTATATTTTTTATTATTATATCTGGTAGAGATTTTTTTTCTAAATCCAATAATGTGCAACAGTTTGATATTTAGAAAACATTTTTCGTAAAAAAAAGAAATGAACTAGTCTATTACGCAAAACGTGCTTTTCATAAAAATGTTAAAGTTTGTCGTGAAAACAATGTCACTGAGGTTATTTTTCACAGATGTTTTGAACTATCAAGTTCTTCTACTTGTACGACTTATTGTTTCCTAAAAAGAAGCCGATTATGGATAACAATCACCTGACTGACTTATTGCAAGTATATTTTGAATGCCATGAAAACAGCAATCAAGCAGTACAGAAAACATTAATAAAATAATTAAAATTAAGTCTACAACTGTGTAAGTTGCTTTGGGAAAAAATCCCTGTCTATAGAGACGCACTGCTTCTGTTTTTATTGCATTCAAAATATGCTTGGAGTAAGTCAATCAACTGAGTATTATCCATAATCGGCTTTTTTTAGGAAACACTAAATCATACAAAGAGAATAACTTGACAATTTGAAACAACTGTGAAAAATAACGCTCAGTGACATTGTTTTCACGACAAACTATAACATTTTAATGAAAAGCACGTTTGCGTAATAGACTAGTTCATTTTTTTTTACGAAAAATATTTTTCAAATGTCAAAGTGTTGCACATTATTGGATTTAGAAAAAAAAATCTCTACCAGATATAATAATAAAAAATATACAGAGCCATTTGAAAAATAAAAGTTGACAGTCGTTTGACCTTGAAGGTAATTTTAAAAAAAATTGAAACTGGACTCATCTTATAGTACTTTTAGTCTCATTTTATTTGCCTTTTTGTTTGTTAAAATTAATCTATAAATAACGGAGTTACGCCTTGGGGCGTTTTTCGTAAGACAGCCTGTATATGAAATTCTGGGTTATAATCGGAAAGATTATTGCATTCAAAGTGTTTTGATACTAAATTTGTGCAATTTTAGTTGTTAATTATTTAAAAATTAAGAAAAAAAAGTGATTATTTTTTTCCGGACAAGATTAGTAAGTGTTTAACGGAGAGTTTACAAATGGATGTCGTTGTCCAGGTAGTTTGTTCATGTTTCACAACCGTAAGGTCATGAGTTCAAATCCGAATGAGGACACTTTTTGTTTTCTTTTTTTTAAATATTTTTTCAGATTTGAAATCACTTAAACTCTTATGCCCGTTTGCGCCAACTTTTTAAGCAGAACTTAAATTTAAGTTATGTTTAGAATGTGACATTTACGTATGGTCAGTATAATGTCAAATACATTCTGATTGACATTTAAACTTCAACTTAAGTATCAATTAGAATGTAACTAACATTATGTTAAATCTATAAATAATGTCAAAGTCTAAACACCACTTAAATTTAAGCTCTGCTTAAAAAGTTGGTGCATACGGGCATTAAACTAGTTTATTATTTTATTTATAAGTTTCATTTTAATATTAATTATGTAACATAATAAATAAAGTTATAATAAAATTTTGCAAACGAAAAAATACACATAAATGGAACATAATTAATATTAAAATGAAACTTATTAATACAATAATAAACTAGTTTAAGAGTGATTTGAAATCAGAAAAAATATTAAAAAAAAAGAAAAAAAAGTGTCTTCATTCGGATTTGAACTTGTGACCTTACGGTTGTGAAACATTAACAAACTAACTTGACCACGACATCCGTTTGGAAAGTTTTCGTTAAATACCCACTAATCTTGTCCGGAAAAAAATTATAACTTTTTTCTTAATTTCTAAATAATTAACAACTAAAATTGCACAAATTTAGTATCAAAACACTTTGAATGCAATCATCTTTCTGATTATAACCCAGAATTTCATATAAATGTACTCATGTAGATAATATAAGGCAATTTCTGTTTTCCCATGTTAAATCTCTATGTCTCATTGTCAGATGGACATACGGTACGTAGTTTTGTAAATAACCGAATAAAAAAATGGTCTTAATTGTATTGCCAACTCAAACAGTTATTCTTGACCACTTTGTAGTTTATGCGCGTCAGTAATTTTGCGTCAAAATTTGAAATATCATGTAACACTTAATTTGCCCTAAATCTTATGATGTCGCAAAAACACAGAAATCTTTTAAATTGTGGAGTTGAAATTTTTTTCCCCCTAAATTTATCACTAGCATGCACATGCAGCAGCGTTGCCGGTTACGGGGTAAATTGCGAGGTTGGTGGTTTTTTGATTTTGAAACAGACAATACTTCTACTCCTACCTTAAAAAAATAATAATTTATTATTGCCGAACAGCCAAAGTTACTAAATGATATATTAGAAACACAAAAAATATGACTTTTTTTCATTAAAATGTAAATACAGTAAAACTCGGATATAACGAGGGCTCAAGGGACCACGCTTATTTCTCGTTATATGCAAGTGCTCATTATAAATGAAAAAAATATATGCATATGTGATATGTACTGTGAACACCAAAATAATCTGGGACAACTCTGCACCTATATTTTTGTGTTTATTTAACAAACTAATAAGTTTCAATACAATTTTAAACAATTTATTTTGCTTGTTTTATGATAAAGTCAAAAATATGCAAAAAAATAAACGAACAATTTTTTTTAACAATTAATTCGTCGTATTTAGATTTTTTGTCGGGCATAGTACGTACTTCTACATCAAACAAAAAAATATTTTCAAATTTTTTGAAATTAAGCTCGCTATATGCAAGGTAAAACAAAGAAAAAATTACAAAATTGGCCTGTATAAGCAAATTCTCGTAATAAACGAGCTCGTTTTAAACAAATATTTTTATATGTAATTTACCATATCGAGAAACGGGACTTTTCAATTTCCTCGTTATAACCGAGTTCTCGTTATAACCAGTGCTCGTTATGAGCAAGTTTCACTGTATAAGAAAAATCCGTACGGAATGATCTTTGACTCCGTATCCAGTCTGCATGGAATCTGTACATGTACGGAAATATACGTACGATTGGCAACCCTGTTTTACAAACATTCGTAAAAAGGTGTTCCTTTTTCAATCTGAAAGAGTGATGTATACTAGCCGCCACTTAAGACGAAAAGCAGTACCAAGGCCACGGCCGTAAGTAGCACTGTGTAAGGTTCATTTTCGAACGAGTTTATTGCTTTTCGTTTTGCTTTTAGTGCCGGCGACGCGACGGTACGTAGATACGATAACTACATATAAAAAAAATAGTTATACAGGTTGTTACAAATTCGAGGCTCACCATTGGGATCTCGGAAATGGTAAGAGATAAGAAGTCGGTTAAATTAGGGCAAAGTTGCGTATTTTAATGCTGAACAATAATCCGTTTTGAAAAATCTTCTACGATTTTTAGTTTTTGAAATATTTCCAAAAAACCGAAAAACGTAATTTTTTTTAAATTTTTTCCTGAAGTTATTATTGCAGGGATCATAACAAAATTAACACATTCTACAGGCACTTTTTTAAGCTCTTTACGATGATATCATTAGATTTTACTTAAAATGTTTCGTCTCGTTCTGATCATCATCAACTTCATTTTTTCTTATGGGCGCTACATTGGGTTTTAATACCAATGAATAGATCTATTTTTTCTGATGCTTTTCTATACACCTCGCATCCCTATTTAATAATTTGAAACAGCTGGAGATGCAAGAAATTGTTGAAAATAACAGTGCGAAGAAAAATATGGTATGCTGTGAAGACAAAAACAATAGTATATTATACACCTAGGTAGAGAAGTCTAGTGTTATAACCCGAGGGGACCTAAGGGCCTCGGGATGTAAAGGACCGAGGGTTATAAGACTTCTCTACCGTGGTGTATATACTATTTTTTTCACTACTAGTGCAAATGATAATTTTAATTTGAACAAATATTTATTACAAATTACGAAAGGTTTACAGTTTTCTGTATTACCGATATGACAGTTGATTCAAATTTTTTAATTTGTCACAAACATTACGTCGATCTTTTTGCCAAATCGTCAATTAAATAAAGTAAGTACGGTAAACGATGTACGGCGATTTAAATTGTACGCCGCCTGAAAAGCGGGAAATTGCCGGACAAGTGGCAAACAATCTATTGCCTGAAAAATCAAAAGATTTGTACCTGAAAGCGTACGTAACAATTGATGTTCATTATTTACCGTGGTAAATAATAAAAAAATTATTTACCTCAGGTCGAGAAATTGTTTTTCACAGCAATCTAACACATGTCAAAATGACAGGCTGTAGTACTAGTAGTGGAAAAAAAAAGTTTGTTATACCTTCGGAGTTTTATTTCGTTTATAACAAAAGCAAAATTTTGAAAAATGTTTAGATATGAAAATGAATAATGTGAATCCAGAAAAGACGTAGATTTTCAAAATATATTGTGCTAACAACAATTATTCATAGTAAGAGAGAAGGATGAAGCAGTAGTTAATTGGGAAGAACAATGGCGCTCAAAATGGCCGTCGTATGTGAGATGACCATAATAAATCTTCGGTTTTTGATCAGTTTATGCTTAGGAAACATACGGAACGATACTTTTTCGGTATAATAAAAATAATAACTATGACAATGAGGCACACAACAGTAAATATTTGATTGTTCCATTATCCGGGCAATGAGCGTTACGTTTCGGTTCTGGCAATTTTTTTTCACACTTTGCATTGTAACACATAAGGAAATATTTGTCCAAGACCGAAACGTAACCTGCGTGAAACGAACTTGCCTAATATGTGAATCAAGCTTTATTATAGCCTATTTTTAAACTAGGAGGAGTAACAGTTTTGACGGGCAAAATTAAAATTACTTCTCCTAGTTGATCGTGCCTTTTATCGACGTGCGTAAATAGATCCATTTTACAAACTGTAAACGTTTTATTAGTTTAAAAGTCGGTCGAATGGTCGGAATTTTGCAGTTTCTATCAATATGTAAATTGTTTAAAATTGTATTCAAACTTATTAGTTTATTAAATAAACACAAAAATGCAGGAGTATAGTTGTCACAGATTTTTTTGGTGTTCATAGTACATAGTTCAGTGGCGTAGATAGAAACTTGTTTCGGGGGCGTGGGGCGAACAAAAAAATCTAACGAGTACGGACTACTTAACATTTTATTTATGAAATGTAATACGGCGAACAAAAAACAACGTCATATGAAAAACTTCTTTAGTATGAAATACGCAAAACATAATATTTTAGAACCATTTCGGGGGGGGGGGGCTCGGGCCCCCCGGGCCCCCCCTTATCTACGCCATTGACATAGTTCATAGTACATATCACATATGCATTTCATTTTTTTCATTTATAACGAGCTCTTGCATATAACGAACAATAAGCGTGGTCCCTTGAGTCCTCGTTATATCCTAGTTTTACTGTATATTGTTTATTATCTATTATATACGTATATTATACTCTCGATATCTTAGGAGCGCAATCTAACAAAGAAAGTGACCACCGATGTTGAATGTTAACAATTTTAAACAAACAGAAAAATTTGAGCAATAGTTGTCAAATTTAAGAAAAAAGAAAACAGATGGAACATATTTTCAACAGAGGAGTTCATAATTAAAAAAAAGGATTTTTAAAATCGTTTCAACTAAGAAATGTAAAAAAAATAACAGCATCAATTTTATATCCACGAAACGCCAAGTCTACTCAGGATGCAGTTGATTTGATTTCAGCTTTTCTGAACGTTTAATATAATTCTCAGGATTAAAAAGAAATTACATAAACAAATAACTAGAATCATCGTCCTCTATTGTTATTGTTTCATTACTAAATTGGAATTGGAAGTGGCAGTGTTATTTTCTTCTTTCCGGATACTTTCTAGACGGACTATATTTGAGGGTTGTACCCACGGTGAATTGAATACTAACGCTGGCGGCATTCCTGCAAGTGAGATAGCGAACCATTATGTCATCGCATACCCGCTTCTCCTTTTACACAATTATTAACCAATATTATCTGTCACGGTTGACAGTTGTATTAGAGGGAGAAGCGGGTATGCGATGACGTAAGGGTTCCCTATCTCACTTGAATGCTGCCATTAGTAGCATTCCTTTCACAAACTAGAACAGTTGTGAACAGCACAGAACAGTTCAATGTACAATTGCAATCATAATTCATGACATAACCTTCACAGAAAGACTCATTTTATTTGTGGTTTCCAAACAAAAAATAATTTACGACATCCCGGATTCACTTTTGAGTATTAGTAAGATTTGGATAGTTTTGAAGGATGTTCTATAAGCTTTCTGTAAGCGTTATTACTTATGATTGCGACTGTACGTGCTGTAGGGAGCTTGAAGCTCTTGAAAGGAATGCTACTACTATTAGTATTCAATTCACCGTGGGTTGTAAAGAAAAATTTCAAGGAAGATCTGAGACTGTTATTTGAGGCAGTTCAAATAATTAATGGGGAACAATTTGAACATCTTTTATAATCAGTTGGGGTTAATATTGTTTGTAGTTGTTTTAATAATATGTTAATTTTTGATAAAAGCATAAGCGTTTAAAACTCTCCAAATACGGTCTCAGAAATATGTAACAGTTATTTTTTATGCAAGATGACAAAATTCAAATTTATTTTTATTTATAAAAAATAACTATTAAGGCGACGGGCCACTGCGCGCTAGGCGAAGCTAAGTTGAGCGAAACTAAGTTTTTTGAAAATTTGATCCAACGTAATCTTACGCGGACGAGGCAACCGAGCGAAGATAAACATTGTTTTATATCTTTGCTATCTTAACTTCGCTTCCCTTAGCTTTAGTTACCACGTCCGCGTAAGATTACGTTGGATCTAATTTTCAAAAAACTTAGTTTCGCTTAGCTTAGCTTAGTTTCGCGTTCAGTGGCTGCCCGCCTTTATTTTCTGAGTCCACTATTTGGAGAGCTTTAAATGCTTATGCTTTTATTATAAAAAAATAGCAAATTATTAAAACAACTACAAACAATATTAACACTAACTGATTATAAAAGATATTCAAATTGCTCCCCATTAACTGCTTGAACTGCTTCAAATAACAGTCTCAAATCTTACTTGAAATTTTTCTTAGGGACAGTTTTTCAATCACAAGTTAACTTTAACCTTTAGTTTATTGCCATAGGAATAATTGTCTTCATAATTGTTACTATAGGAATAAACCGATAGTTAAAGTTAACTTGCGATTGATATATCGGCCCTTAGAGGTACAACCCTCAAGTAGAACTACGTAGAGAAATTTTAAAAAAAGGCACGTTATTTAACACACCATGTACGGTAATGGAAATGCGCATAAATTTCATTTTTATGTGAGAATAAAACATAATGTGCGTATTTTTCTATGTGGGCATTTTTCTGGATGAGCATTTTTCGGTGTGAGCAATTTTCTGTGTGCGCAATTTTCTCTGTGGGCATTTTTCAGTGTGGGTAATTTTCCATGTGCGCATTTTTCTATGTGAGCATTTTTCGGTGTGAGCAATTTTCCGTGTACGCATTTTTCCATGTGGGCATTTTTCGGTGTGCGCAATTTTCGTTGTGCGCTTTTTTCTTGTCCGCATTTTTCGCTGTGGGCTTTTTTTTGCGCGCAATTTTCGTGTGGGCTTTTTTCGTGTACGCTTTTTTCATGGAATCGTTTGTTAGAGACTGTAAAAAATTTTGAATTGTTTTTTTTCGTTTAAATAAGTAATGTATTAACAAGTAGCTCATATTTATGTATACCGTCTGTTTGATTATAAAGGCCCCAAGCTACAACTCATTTATTTTTGCTTAAACACCCAGTAAAGTGTATATATTCTTAAATGGGACGTTGTTTCCTAGAGAATGAAGTAAAACAATATTTTTTTGGCTACACTGTATAGGAGTCATGACGTCATCGACATTTTTTTAAATGGCACGATGAAAATTTTTTTGCGAAATACAATAGAACATCCTTTTCTCTTTTCAACCACATAAAATTTTTATATCCTTACATAAGAAAATGTTCGAGAAAACTGAAAAAAACTACTTACATAACTTACCATTTAACATTTAAGGCACGCTAATATTTCTAGCATGCTATGAGTAATTTTACTGAAATTTGTCATACTTTATCTAATTTGGTAAACAATTTCTAAAATACCGGCACTGTCAATCTGACTTATAATTAGTTTGAAACGGTGAGAAATGAATAACATTAATGAAGAAGCCGATATGCTAGAGGTTTACTACGAATGTAGAAAAAACAGTGTCAGTTTGACAGTGCCGGTATTTTAGAAATTGTTTACCAAATTAGATAAAGTATGACAAATTTCAGTAAAATTACTCATAGCATGCTAGAAATATTAGCGTGCCTTAAATGTTAAATGGTAAGTTATGTAGGTAGTTTTTTCAGTTTTCTCGAACATTTTCTCATGTAAGGATATAAAAATTTTATGTGGTTGAAAAGAGAAAAGGATGTTCTATTGTATTTCGCAAAAAAATTTTCATCGTGCCATTTAAAAAAAATGTCGATGACGTCATGACTCCTATACAGTGTAGCCAAAAAAATATTGTTTTACTTCGTTCTCTAGAAAACAACGTCCCATTTAAGAATATATACACTTTACTGGGTGTTTAAGCAAAAATAAATGAGTTATAGCTTGGGGCCTTTATAATCAAACAGACGGTATATTAATCATTTAAAAATGTGTTAAGAACGAATATCAATGTTTCAATAAAAGACTAAAATACTTTAATCTATTTATTTAACTTTTTTTAATACTATATTTTTGTGCACAAAAGTTATCAGCATCATCATCATATACCTCTATATATTGATCAGCAATAGTAGTAGTAGTAGTAGTAGCAGCAGCAGAAACTCCAGGTTTTATAATGCGATTTTCTAATACTTTAATTTTTCTTCGATCCTCTTCATTATCAGAATCAAAATCAAAGTCACTTTCTTGGGTCCATTTAATTCTCTTTCGAGCCGGTTCGTTTTCTACTTCGGGTACATTTTCATCATTTACTAAATTAAATTTGAATTTTACAATTGCCTCTTCTAACAGAGGCAAATCATTTTCATTGTCTAAGTTCAACCTAACGCAATTCACGGGAAGGTTTTCAAGTTTTTTCTTTAATGTTTCTCTTCTCGGTGAATACGTTAGGGAAACCAGCACGCCTATGTCACCCCGAATTTTGATATCTTTTACACCAAACCTAACAAAAAAAAAAAAGATATTTGAATAATTAAACGAATCAATTAACTAAAAAATTACCTGAATAATTGTTTTAGTACAACGTACAGCGTTCTCACGCTGAGGTTGTTTGGTTCTTTAGTTTCGATGAGTAGAAAACTGGGTACAGTAGCCATCTTCTTTTTTTTATAATTCTGAACTTCACGTGTACACAAGTAAAGTAGTCTTATAATAAATCTGTTAAATTCTGTTATATATATACCATTTTTAAAATAAAAATTGAAGTAATATCAACTCCTATTTAAAAAATTATCGAAATTTCTAGAAACATAATTTTAAGACAAAGCACTACGTTTGCAATTTGAAATAAACAAAAATTTTTACAGACATTTGATTGGAAAACATGACGTCTGTAAAGAAGAGCACGTGTAGGTTTTTATTCAAAATATTCTGTTGAAAACATGATGCAAAATTTTCAGACACACTCACAGCACGACAGCAATAACAACGCGTGCATATTTTTATAAAATTTTTTTACAGATATTTGATTGAAAAACATGACGTCTGTAAAGAAGAGCACGTGTAGGTTTTTATTCAAAATATTCTGTTGAAAACAACATGATGCAAGATTTTCAGACACACTCACAGCACGACAGCAATAACAACGCATGCATATTTTTATAATCGATGTTTCTAGATGACGCAAATCAAATAAAATTTTGTTTATCAGCGTAAAAGACGTCAGTGTATAAGTATCTCTTGCGTAAATTACAACAGAGAAAAGCTATGAGCTTCAATAAACAGTTAGGTGAAATTGTGAACAAAATTGAAACTGTTGGTAAGTTAGTTAGAACAAAAAGGGATTTCGTGAAGTGGTTAAAGTTCATTAGGAAAACTATTTTTTTAACTAAAAAATAACAAAGTTTCAAATTATGTTAAAATTGAATCGTATTTATCATTATTATTGAATTATAGAGAAATTTTTAAGCAACGTCTGAGAGAAAAAAGAAATCAAAAAAGAAAAGCTTTGGTATGGCAGAATTTAGAATCGTGTTTTAAAAATAGACTGAGGACCGCTGTAATAATTAATATAAGCATTAAAGATCCAAATTTATTTTTACAAAAATCTTTTAAACATTTTTACTATAAAATTAAAAAGGGATTATCAAAAAGTCTTTTGAAAGTAAACGTAATATTTTTAGCCAATTTTATCAAGCCCCAAAACGGTGAAACCGACATTAAACATTTTACTACTAGAAATCAGGTGATAGATCACACTACAAATTTAAAGGAATGGTACGAAGCGAACGTCAAAAGTAAAATTTTATCAAAATTAGAAGATTTTCAAGAACGAGACAGCGGGTGGGCTTTATACGAAATTTTACAATTAAAAGTTAACATTAATGCACCTATTAATGGAGGTATTTCAACCTACGTGAAAATGCCTAAATTTATTCAAAATAAGAAATCCGTCTTAATTTGCAAAATAATGATGAATATTGTTTTCTTTGGTCGATCGTGGCAGCTTTACATCCTGCTCCCGCACATAAAAAATCCGAACGCATTTCATCTTATTCTCATTTTTCAAACGTTTTAAAATTCGAAGGCATTAATTTTCCTATTAGTTTAAAAGATGTTAAGAAATTTGAATTAATGAACGAGCTCTCGATTAACGTATTTACAGTGGAAAAAACAGAAGTATTACCAGTTTCTTTAAGCAAGTTTGAATTCACAAAACGAATTAATTTATTAATGGTACCTTGTGAAGAAAATGATGATGATGATGATGAAGATGATGAAATCCATATAAATTTAAAAACACCGTCGTTTCATTTTGCATTAATAAAAAATTTATCCGGTCTACTTCACAGGCAAACCGGTAGTTTACATAATAAGAATTGGTTCTGTGAACGTTGTCTCAATCATTTTATATCTCAAGAAAATTTAGAAAAGCACGTAATCGCGTGCAAAGACGTAAATAAAACTAAAATTACTGTACCGCTCGAAAAGGAAAAGTATTTAACGTTTAAAAATTTCAAAAACAAAGACAAAGTTCCGTTTGTTATTTATGCGGACTTAGAATGTATACTGAGAAAATTTACCGATTTAAAACCTTCCAATAAAAATATAAAGTATCAAAAACACAAACCATTTTCTATAGCTTATTTTCTAGTGTGCTCGTATAACCCTTCACTTTCAAAATTCAGATTGCATACCGGAAAAGATTGCGTAAGCTGGTTTGTCAGTGAATTAGAACAAATCGGTTTAGAAATTAACGATATTTTCTCAAAGGTGGAACCGTGTGAACAATTAACCGTAAAACAAGAGTATGAATTTCAAAATGCCACGCATTGTCACGTTTGCCTAAAACCATTCGATATTCTTAGGGATATTAAAGTACGTGACCATTGTCATCTGACAGGAGAATTTCGTGGAAGTTGTCATCAAGCATGTAATCTAAATTATAAGAACAGTAATGCAATACCTGTAATTTTTCACAATATGTCAGGTTACGACAGTCATTTTTTAATAAAAGCGTTAGCTACACAAATTCCAGGAAAAATTAATTTATTATATTAATAAAGAAAAATATATTTCATTTTCTAAATATATTTCAAATATTAATGTTAATTTTAGGTTTTTGGATTCGTTTCGATTCATGCCCAGTAGTTTAGACAAACTTTCATCGTATTTAGACAGAAATCAAAAACTTATTACCAAATCACATTGTAAAAATGATACGGAACTTAAATTGCTTGAGAGGAAAGGAATTTTTCCGTACGAATATCTTGACAATTGGGAGAAATTACAGGATACCAAATTACCTTATAAAAGTGGTTTTTTTAATAAAATTAATCAATCTCACATTTCGGACGACGAATACGAACATGCCTTGAACGTATGGAATACCTTCGATATTCAAAATTTACAAGAATATGCAGAACTGTATTTGAAAACGGATGTCTTGCTGTTAACGGACATCTTTGAAAATTTTAGAACAACATGTTTACAAACTTATCAGTTAGATGCCTTACATTATTATACAGCGCCAGGTTTAGCTTTCGACAGCATGCTGAAGACAACTTCCATTACCTTAGAATTATTAACAGACATGGATATGTTAATGTTTATCGAAAAAGGTATCAGAGGTGGAGTTTCTCAGTGTTCAAATCGTTATGGTAAAGCGAATAACAAGTACATGGACTATTTTAACATTGATGAACCGTCTTCGTATTTAATGTATTTTGATGTTAACAACTTATACGGTACAGCCATGTGTTTACCTTTACCTTTCGCGCAGTTTGAGTGGATTGATCCTTATTCGATAGACATTATGAATGTGTTGGACGATGCTGAATTTGGCTACATTCTGGAATGCGATTTACACTATCCCGAAGAAGTATTTGAAGAACATAAAGATTTACCGCTTTGTCCTGAACGTTTAGTACCACCGTGTTCGTCTTCAAAAATTCCTAAATTATTAACCACTTTATTTGATAAAAACAATACATTATTCATTATAGAAATTTAAAACAGGCAATCCAGTTAGGATTGAAAGTTGAACGAGTATTAAGAGTATTAAAATTTAAACAGTCGAATTGGATGGCATCGTACATAAATTTAAATAATGATTTGCGTAAAATAAGTAAAAATGATTTCGAGAAAAATTTCTATAAATTAATGAACAATTCAGTATTTGGAAAAACTATGGAAAACGTTAGGAAATATAAAGATGTAAAACTGGTTACTAAATGGGAAGGCCGTTACGGAGCAAAGTATTACATATCGAAACCAAATTTTCATAGTTGTACGATTTTCGATGATGACATGGTTATCATTGAAATGAAACGATTAGATATCAAATTTAATAAACCTATATACGTAGGCTTTACCATACTAGATCTTTCGAAAACGTTTCTGTACGATTTCCATTACAATTACATCAAAAAGAAATTTAAGGAAAGCGCTAAATTACTTTATACCGATACCGACTCATTAATTTATCACTTTTTAGTCGAAGACATTTATGATCACATTAAAGAAGACATTTCAAAATTCGATACATCTAACAGGTATCAAATACCTCTTCGAAATAAAAAAGTTTTAGGATTAATGAAAGATGAGAATAACGGAATATTAATGTTGGAATTTATGGGACTCAGGTCAAAAATGTACGCAATAAGAATTGAAAATTATAATGTCATTAAAAAAGCAAAAGGTGTGAAAAATTCAGCACTTCGTTCGATTTCGTTTGAAAACTATTACCAAGCTCTGTTCAATAATTCTACTCAGGAAATACACAATACCTCATCAGATCACAAAAACATGAGGTTTTCACGATTGAGCAAAGAAAAATTGCCCTAAGTCCATTCGATGACAAAAGAATAATCAATTTCATTTACACTGATACGTTTCCCTGGGGTTACAAAAAAATCAAAAAATGAATAATTTTTTATCTGAAAACTAACTTGTGAACAGTTTCAATTATTTCACTTCTGCAGAACGATTTTACCCGTAAGTTTTTCATTTGTTTTATTTGTACAATTAATTTTTTTTTTCCTATTTGTAGCCACAAACCATAAACAGCAGTTAAAATTTATGAAAGCTGTCCCACACGCTTTTATACCCACGAAAGGATCAGCGAAGGCAGCCGGCTATGATTTACGCAGCGCCCACAATTATTTGGTACCTGGGAGAGGAAAAGAAATTATAGACGTCGGCATCAAGGTTCAACTTCCCGAAGGTTGTTACGGTCGCATAGCGTCAAGGTCGGGACTGGCATTAAGACATTCTATAGACGTTGGTGCAGGTGTCATCGACGAAGATTACCGCGGAATAATAAAAGTCGTCCTGTTTAATCATTCCGACGTACCGTATGAGATAGTGTGCGGTGATCGCATCGCTCAGTTGATCTGTCAACGAATTTATTATCCTGAATTAGAAGAAGTCACAGAATTATCATCAACAGCTCGAGGTGACAGCAGTTTCGGATCGACTGGTATTCGATAATAATAATAATGAGTTCCTATTGCAAGATATGTAAAAAGTATTTTTGTTTTTGTAAAAATTCTATTGTAAACCATCAACATGCTGCAATAGGAGAACCAATAAAAAAGAAACAATTTATAAAATTAAAACCGATAACAAACAGCAGCAAGGAAAATAGCGATTTATATTGTAATGAAAAAATATTCAAAAGCCCTAAACAATTACAACGTTTAAATGTAATTAGAATGTTTGTTATTAATTAGTAAACTTATCTAAATATTGTATAAAAAAACACACTACTACTACTAGTATCAAAGATAACAATGAAAAAACACCATTGAGTAAGAGTCCGTTTTTAGAATTCCTACAATGTAATGAAAAGATTTCACAATCAAGCTCTGAAGAAAACCTTATCCGAAAAGAAAAAAAATAACTATTTGAGTGGTGGAAATGATTATATGTATAAATTAGCTTCAGCGATTCATTCATTCATTATATAAAAATATGGCTGAGTACAAAGTTTGCGTTGTATCCCGAGCGCATTCCGCTTATCAATTATTTGGTAATCGACAACTGGTCATTCGCATATGTGCTACGTGTGAAAGATTCTGGAATGTCGAAAGAAGTGACTGTTTACGTCTGATGGAATTCGATACGGTGTGGTCAACCGAAGATAGGCATCAAATAAACGTAAATCGAATCTCTCGCTTCAATAACATCGGAAACTGTTTCGCATGTAAAAAAGATCTGTACGATATTATCGAATCAGAATTTTGTATTTGTAGTTTTAGTGATTCAGATTCTGATGAAACTGAACTTAAACCTGTAACAAGTACTTCATCATGTAACATGTGAATATCATCTTTTTTAAATTTCTTATTTGTAAAAATTGTAACATTTGTTATTAGAACAAGCGTGAAATAAAATATTACATTCTAACGAAGCGTCTTATCAGTTTCCTGATCCCTCGTCTGACCTAGCGTCTCTTATCGTTTTACGTGACCTCTCGTCTGACCCCTCGTCTGACATTCGAACATAGATTCCTAAAAATCTACATTTTTGCTTTTTTTTTAATCAGTAAGCAATTAAAAAAAAAAAACAGACACGAACAGGTGTCACCTTCAACAGGTATCGCAAAAATTTTGTTAAAACCTGCGAAACGTGACGCGCTTAAGAAATACCGCTCGTACTAGGAGAGTACAACGGTCAGCACGCCGCACGCTAGGCGACCTTTACGTCAACGCAAGAACTACCGTCAGGAAAAAAAAATCTCTTGCGACCTCCTCTGGTCATTGACGACCGGTCTCTTTGAGAACAAACAAAAAAAATTCTTCAGCGACCACCTCTGGTCATTGTCAACGGTCTCTCTTTCGCCTCTTCACAAGAACCACCAAAAAAATCCTCAGCGACCTCCTCTGGTAAAATTACGTCATTGAAGACAAGTCTTCAGCTACAAGAACCAAAGGGGTTACTTTATCTGCATGAAAAACCACCCCTCAATTACTTCTTCAGCACTAAAGACAACCCCTAAACATGGGGATGACCTTCAACGGTGGTCACTTCGGATGGACATGCCATCGAAGTGTCCCAGGATCCCTCTAGTATTACTACTAACCATCATTGCATTAATTGGAATATCGTATTCGTTCCCTTAGCAGAATTCGATGCAATCATCACTTCTTTGTGCTGTACAGTCAAAGTTGTTTACGTGAAAGGAATAGAGAAGACATTGTTTCTACGAGGAATTCTCACGCGAGGTAAATGTGTGATACCCGTAATGGACTTAAACGAAATTTACGGAAACATACAAAAGTTGCAAAAATCGGAACCGAGGTGTCCATTTCATTTACAAAGAAATTGCATGTGTGCCCTAACCAACGTGTACGATTTATATAGATTTGTTCAAACAATGTTACAAGAACGAATTTTTTCAAGAAGCATTTGCGATATATTATGAGGGAACTTCGGTTCCATAATTAGTGTAAGAAAAGCTCATCTTCGCGATGGATTTGTTATGCCGTCTGTTTTGCAAGCAAATTATAAAGCACACTGTAGATAAAGTTGGTGAAGTAATTGATAAATACGAAAAAGATGGTTCGTTTAGTGGTATAGAAGACAAGGACTTGATCTATTTCCCAAAAACGTACCTCTCTCAAAGAGTTAGGGCCGTTGATCTGGAGTTTGTATGGATTAGATTGCCAGATAATTACAAAAAAGATAAGTATTTACAAAACTACAGAATTTGTTAAAAACATTGGAACCATATCGAAGCTGCTGTAGATGAAACCCCCCCCCCGCGCAAGAAGAACTGCCACTTATGTATTTATTCTTAAGTGTTGTTATTTAATTATGAAACAATAAAATAAATCTGAACGGATACGTTGTATTATTTGATATCGGTAATAACGTGCGCTATTCAAGTGTTTGAATGTAATGTCAGAGAACTCAGCGAGCAACGTTCGTGGAGCGGATGCGTTCACGGGTGTGGTCATTTTAAACTTTAACTATTAGACTTTTGTTTAATTGCTTCAAATAAAGTCATTCGTAAAAGGGTTAAAATATATTAAATGAAGAAACTTAAAAACACGCTACGATTGTCACGTAAATTACACTGGAACTGTCCCATAATGAGTCGTAAAAATTGTAAATTTAATGCAATTAGTTTTCTCCCAGTATGATGCGAAATATTTATAATAAAAAGCACTTACCAAATTAAAATCTTGAAGTTAGGCTGTAACGACTGACTATAAATGTAATTTGGCACCAAACAATCTCCTTATCTAGTGAACGAAAGTAAAATTCCACACCCTCCTTCAAGGCGTTCACCTTGCTTTCCAAAACTCTCACTTGCTATATAAGCGAAATTCGTACCGTAAGAACTTATACTCGTGTTAAAGTCTATAACACATCGTATCGTCAAGATTTTAATTTGGTAAGCGCTTTTTCCTTATAAATATTTCGCATTATACACGGAGAAAAATAATTGTATTAAATTAATCATTTTTACGGTTAAATATTATCAACGAGTGCATTTATTTGAATAGAAAATTGTAATTTGGATTCGTGGTCCATGTTGAATTTAAATTATTGTAGTTTAATTCAGTTCATTAAATTCGTAGGTCATATTTAACCAGATTTTCTCTCCGTGTATGTTCATTCCCAATTTGTTATGTTCATTCCTAATTATAAATTATCATATTTTTTATAAATAAATATTTTATTAGAAGTATTTATTTTTACTTTAAATAACGACTGTTGTTAACAATTGAAACATACTAATAGAATCGTGCAAACGGTAAACAATAAAAGCTTTCTTTCTGAAGCTTTCTGAATTATGCAGTTTAAACAACAGAGTCTACAATTACCTGTACAAAACTTCGATGGTGCAATTGTAAATGACACCTTTACACGTCATAGCAACCTTTTCGGCGGATCAAGTAAACGTGCAATTATCAGCGGACCTTCGGGAACGGGGAAAAGTAATGCCCTATTGTCATTATTAATGCATCCGAATGGGTTACGTTTCAAAAATTTATACATTTGTTGTAAAACCTTACCTCAAGAAAAGTATAACTTTCTTAGACACTTGCTGCCAACAGTGCCGGAGATAGGTTACTTTGAAATTTCTGATACCGATAAGATGGTATCCCCTACAAATGTAAAATATAAAAGAATATTCAGTTGTTGTTTTTGATGACGTTCAATGTACTACACAAAATGTAATTAAAGAATACTTCTCTTTTGGACGTCATAAAAATGTCGATTGTTTCTATTTAAGTCAAACTTATAGTGCAATTCCAAAACAAATGATTCGTGATAATTGTAATTTCTTAGTGTTATTTCGGCAAGATTCTACAAATCTAAAGCATGTATTTGATGACCATGTGTATGGAGCCATGACCTTTGACCAGTTTCGTGATATATGCTACGCTTGTTGGAAGGAACCGTTTGGTTTTTTAGTTATTGATACTGACTGTACTATCAACGGAGGTAGATATCGTAAAGGATTCGACAATTATATAGACCTTTAAAACCACTACAGTTTAACATTGTTTTTCAGTGTTGTAAAAGGCGTTAAAGGAAACGGATGCGCTATGAGTAATAAACTTAAAGCTGAATTAGCTACTGCACGTGAAAGTTTGCGTACTAAATTAAAAACACTTAAATCCGATATCGAACGATCAAAACATCATATTGAGCAATCAAGAAAATACCTTCAGGCGACTTATTCACCTATTGTGGAACCACTAAGAGATATTGTCAATAAGCTAGATGTTGTTCGCAGTATTTTACCTACAAAAGAAGAGCAACAATCGTACGAAGCCAGTGAAAAAGGCTTTAAAGGGGACCCGAAAAGTTCTTTCATACGAAAAAGACCTCTTTATAAATTAAAATCTGATCCTTCATCACAAATTACATGGTCAGAAAAGCATGATGTGAGTACTTCAACACCAGTTGGTCGTGAAATTGGAAAGAAACAACCTTCCATCTTAGAAGAAGAAGAAATTCACGACATCTCTCATGGAGAACCTGAATCTCGACCGTCAAAATCTGCTTATGAAGAAGCTGAAGAGTTTCATACAGATAGCAGTAGTGTCCCTTTAGACGAATCCGAAGCTCATGCTCGTACTCTTTTATAAGAACGGAAATCAATACTATAATCTAAATTACAATCACCAGAGGTACAACAAATTGATCCGTTACCACGTGATTATATTACACGATTTAATGTTGATGTGGAAAATGAATTTGACACCAAATACGGTATAAGAAAACATGATGGGAAATTGTTTATTGGTGCCGCGGAAGTTGCGTTTGATGGTCGTGATCTTGTAGTAGGAGACTTAACATATAAAGGTACAAAAGGTTTATATGAACTGATTTTTAAGAAAGCTCCTGAGAAATTTACATTTCATGATGTACGTGACTATAGAGATATATTGAGAAGAACTCATGCATTTAAAGTAAATTATAATCCTTCTGGCCGAATATCTGCAAGTAAAGGATGTAAGTATACACATATTATAAAACCAATAATGCAGGGAAAACCACCAAACGTTTGGTGGGCTCGAAGCTGGAAAACAGGTGGAGCTTTAGAAAAAGAACTTATACCTAACAGTTGTACACAGTATCAATACTGGGATAATGCTAATGAATTAGTAGAACGATTACGTTTATTGAAAGCATCAGAATCTGCAGGTCATACTGGACATACCAATGAGATTATAGCTATTATCGAAGAATTGAAAGAAGCCAAAATTATTTCGTAAATTTTAAGTATTTAGCTGGATGATATCGAGGTCATTCTTCAGTTTCACATCTTTGTTGGTCAGTTCACGATGACCATTGATAAGTTTGGAAGGCACATTACTAAACATACAGTTCTCAAGCATATTGTTTCTAGACAATTATTTTACGAAACATTATTAGACTTTCAAGGTGATCAGTTAAATACTCAAGGCGAATTTATTCTTTCAAATAGAGGTAATCAAACGACGTATACGATTCAAGAAACTTGCGTGGTTAAAAAAGTAATCTTTCATAAACCTTGGAACAGGGAAGTATATATCAACGGTATAGATTGTACTGATACTTTAATTGGAAGAACGTTGAATGTGGGAAATAAAATCTCGTTTTCTTGCACAGCTGTAGTTTGTGCAACTACATTATTTGTTGAATTCATTATAAGGAAACGAGTTCTAACTGAAAATGTCTAATCTATCATCGGCTGTAAAACGTGATGTTATCGATGAACTGCACAAACCAGCAAGGAAAAACTTTCGCCGTCGTCGAGTTATAATAAAAGGTCTCAGAGATCTCTTCCAAGCAGATTTAATTGAAATGCTTCCTTATTCAAAGATAAACAAAGGATACAAGTACATTCTGGCTGTGATCAACACATTTTCTAAATTTTCTTGAGGAATAGCATTAAAAAACAAGACAGGTAAAGAAGTAACCAAAGCTTTTCAAACAATCTTATCTGAAGGTAGAAATTCTATACCGAGAAATCTGCAAACAGATAACGGAAAGGAGTTTTACAATGCAGACTTTCAAGATTTAATGAAGAAGTATAGAATTAATCACTACAGCACATATTCTAATTTAAAAAGTTCGATAGTTGAACGCTTTAATAGAACATTAAAACAAAAAATGTGGAAAGAATTAGCATGCAAGGAAATTTCAGCTGGTTCAAGTTATTACCACAACTAATCGAAGAATACAACACAGTTCACAGTACGACGGCTTACAAACCTAGTAAGATAAATCAAAGAAATGCGAAAACTATTTTACAGTCCGTCTACAGCAATATTAAAATTGTGGATCCAAGAAGTGCAAAATTTAAAGTTGGAGATCATGTGCGCATCAGCAAATATCGACAAGCATTTGCGAAAATGTACACTCCAAATTGGTCTAACGAAATATTTACAGTTTCATCAGTGCAGAATACTAATCCCCGAACATACCTAATTAAAGACGCTGACGGTGAAGGTTTACCTGGTGGGTTTTATGAGTACGAGTTACAAAAAGTGAAACATCCAGGTGTATATTTAATTAATGTGTTGAGAAAAAAAGGTAATAAAGCACTAGTTAGTTATTTAGGATTAAGTTCTAAACATAATGCATGGATACCAAAACGCAATGTTTTATGAAACATTTTTATTGACTACATTTGCAAACATACAATAAATACATTTTAGAAATTTTCTTGTACAACATTTTTTATTTCCCATCTTACAATTAGTTTACATAACATTTCAAGCAATTTTCTCCAATTCTTTCTCCAACTCTCGAATTAATTCTTTTAATTTTTTATCTCTCTCTAATTCAGTTATTTTATGGTGTCCCCATGCCAGAGTGTGAATTTTATCGTTTAAAATATACCGTTTGTCATCTTTTGAAGATAATGCAATTTTATTTTTTAACTCAGTGTACACCGCATGAAAATCGGAATGAAATACATACATTTTTTTATAAATGAAACCATCTTGTTCAATGATTTCTTTATAATCATTTACAGTTAAATGTTTATCTATGACATATTTCTTAACACCTTTCGCTTTCTTCGTACATTTTGAAATAAGTTTTACGTAGTAAGCTTTTGCACCTGTACCTATGAACGATTCTATTATTTGTCCTGCATATTAATCTTTGAAACGTCCAATAACTGATTCCGTTTGAGGCATTTCATGCATGTTATTTTTTAGATAATTTGAAGTGTCAAATTTATGTAAATTTTGCTTCATATCTTCGTATACGTTGTTAGTATTAAAGGTCAGTATTAAACTATCAGTGTCGGTATATAACAAGGCTGCTTGCTTATTATATTTTCGCTTTATGAAATTGTAATAAAAATCGTACATTACTGTTTTTGAAATTTCCAAGACACAAAATCCTACATATAAAGGTTTATTATAATTTACTTGTACTTTGAATAATTCTATTGCAACCAAGTGGTCACTAAAAATTTTGCTCGATTTGTAGTTCGGTTTTGCAATCAATGTATCAGCTCCAGGTCTTCGATTATGAGTTTCCCAGTGAGTTGCCAATTTAATATCAACACGATTCTCAACATTTTCCATAGTCTTACCGAAAACGCTGTTGTTTAATAACTTGTAAAAATTCTTTTCAAATTCGTTTTTAGCTTCAGCTCGTTTCTGCGAATTAAAATCGATATATCTTTTTAACCAACGAGATTGATTAAATTTCATTGCTCTATGAATTCGAACTAATATTAAACCATGTTCCAAACACTGTTTTAGATTTAAATAGTGAACTATGTATTTGGTTTTGTTATAAAGATTTGGAGTAAGTTTACCGTACTTTGAATTTGGTGGAATTATATTTTCTGGACAAAAAGGGAAATCATTGTGGTTTTCATGTAAATGAGTAGGATATTCTAAATCAACTTCGAATACGTATCCAACATCCGAATCTTCTTCTAACTCTGAAATATTAAGATTATTAATTGCCTCTGGGCTTAACCAAGTAAATCCTCCCCATGGATATCTCCAACACATAGCATGACCATAGAGATTTGTAGCATCGAGGTACAGTATAAAATTAGTTGGTTTCCTAGATTCGAAGTTTTGTAAAAATTGATTATTAGCATTCTCAAACCTTTTAGTGCACATACTCACACCTCCTCGAATGCCCATTCTGAAAAAATGTAACATGTCAATGTCTTGTAGTAATTCCAACTTAATTTTTGTCATTCGTAACATTGCATCCCAACTTAATCCTGGAGCGGTAAAAAAATGGCAAGGATCTAGTTTATAATTACTAATACAGAGATCTCTAAAATTTTCAAACACATCTGCTAAAAGTAAGACGTCTGATTTTAAATATATGTCACTGTAATCACCCATAGTTTTACAATTAAATAAGTTCCAAACATGTTGTGCCCTTTCATATTCTTCATCTTGTATGTGTCCATCATTTAACACGTCATAAAAATCTCCTCTAGCAGGTAAATTCGGAAAATCCAATTTCATGAATGAATCAATAAAGTTGTACGGAAATATTCCTTTTTGATGTACTAATTTGAACATTTCATCATCTTGGAAATGTTTCCTAATTTCTCTACATTGCCAATCTTCCAAGTACGAGCTTAATTTTTGCAAAGACGACTGCATAAAACGAAACGAATCAACGAATCTAATTTTGAAATACACTCTACGTCTTTTTTCTTTACAGTCAACCTTATCCCCCACGTGTATTATTTTTGAAAACGATATATATTTTTCTTTATTTTGTCGATCACTTCTTCTCCTTCTAATGCCATGGTTTTCACAAATAAGTGACTGTCATAATTAGAAAGATTATGGAAGAAAACGGGAATGAATTTTGGTACCTTATTATTATTATTATTATTATTATTATTAAAATTAACGTTACACACCGAATGAGCAGCCCCTCTAAACGATCCAGTTAAATGTTCATGGTCACGAACTTTTTCCTTAACGTCCAAGATTGGTTTTTGACAAATATGACACAGCGTTGCAAGATCATATGCCTGATTCTCTTCTTGTGTTAAGTCAGTCATTGGCACAATTTTATCTAAATATTTCTCGTATATGTCTTTAATATCCTTTTCTAATATCCTCATAAACTCCGTAGCCGCATTCTTTCCGCGATATAAGTTCAATTTCGATAAATTTTCATTAAAACTGCATTTAATATAATATGAAAAAGAATATGGTTCATGTTCGTAACATTTCACTGTAAAAGACGTATTAGAATTTGGTTCTACTCTGTCTAAAGGTTTTAGTAAAGCCTCAAAATCAGCGTACACAACAAACGGGAGTTTCAATTGTTTCTCAAAATTTTCAAATTGCAATATATTCTCTGGTATAGAGTCACCATATTTATTCATTTTTAATTCTGTTGATGGTAAAACGGTTCTTATAATTTTACAATCTTCTCTTTCGTGACTGTAATTTTTGCAAAGATGAAGAATGTACTAAACATCCTTCGCAAATGTATTTCTCGTGACCATGGTGTGATGTCTGTTTTGATATTAAACGTGACAAATTTTTGATATAGCAGTAATGACTGTTTCCATTGTTATCATCAACCAATAATAAATTTACGTGAATGTCTTTTCGGTTTTTAGTGAAATGTAGCGGTTCCACAACTTCATCCACCATAACATCGTTATTATACTGAGAATTTAAACCATACACATTTATAGAAATGTTATTTTTACTTTCAAATTTTTTCACGTCACATACTTTCAAAGGAAGTTCTAAGTCTGTAAAATCCGCCACTGTATTATAATGTGGATATGAAGACATCCTTTGAGGAAGACCTGTCGGTTGACACATCGCTGATGTTATCGCCCAGGCAAAACAAGCGTTGTCATTACTTTTAACATTTATAACAGCTTTCTTCGCGTTTATTGAAGGTGGTAATATCATGAAGCTGGATGCTTTCAATGGATTATACTTATTAATATTGACTTCCATGTACAGAATTCTGAACAAAGTCCACCCTGTAATAATATTTGCAACATTAGTATTATTTGTAAGAAGAATGTATTTATTACCTCCTTTACCTGAGTCTCGTTCTTGAAATTCGGACATTTTTACTTGGATTTCGTTTACGAAGTCTCCATATATGCTATAGATGTCCGTTCCGAAACAAATTATTTTATTCTTCGTGTTAAAAGACTTTATTTCAGTGCTTTCCTTAGAATCTAAGAAATATAGTCCGAAAATTTCCACATTCCATTTTATTGCTTTATAGATGTCTAATAAGCTTTGAACCAACGTTCATACTTTTTCTCGAACATTATACGCAAAATCGTCAACATCCACATAATTATAGAGTTCGGTGATCCGGTATGTAACAATTTTGTCACCGAATGCACCAGCTATTTTTTCGACACCATTATCAACGATTACAAAAGCATTACCCTTATGTGAATTACTACGTAAATGTGTTGATAAACATTTCTTGCTAATGTATATGTCGCACACATCACACTTTATAACATTTAGAGGATCAATGACTTTAGAAGGACCGGCAGACTCACTTAATTTCAAGCGTTTACCTTGACATGACGTACGCTTCATATTATCAATTCGAGTAAATTCTTTTCCGCACTGACTACACTCAAACATGTTTCTGTAACTCTAACTCCACACCACGGTCACGAGAATACTACGTTTACAGTAAAATGTTAACTCACCGCAAGAGTTGCACATCGTCTGCAACTTTGAACTTATATACACTCCTTAAGTATACGGATACATTTTTTGAGTAGACTGGCTTTAGAATACGCATTCGTATGTAATTATACCATGATTTTATTTTAATATGAAAGATTGCTGTTCATATTACTATGGAAACTAATTCCAATTTTTGTCATCTCATGTTCTAAAAATTGTAACTGTTGCTATGGATTCTCACATTCGTACGTAACAGTAAAGTTTTGTGTTAAAATAAATTTGCGATATAATCATGAATGCAAGAAAAATAACTTTCACGCACACTTGTCTGTGACCGCGCGAGTCCTTGTAAATAATCACATTATTATACGAAAACACGGTCCTAATTAAATTGCAGGAAACTTTTTAGCATTTATTTACGTACCTTGACATGCCGTACGCTTATGACGGTTCATATTATCAATTCTTTTCCGCACTGACTACACTCAAACATGTTTCTGTAACTCTAACTCACACCACGGTCACGAGAATATAACGTTTACAGTAAAATGTTAACTCACCACGAGAGTTGCACATTGTCTGCAACTTTGAACTTATATACCCTCCTTAAGTATACGGATCTCCAATCGTTTTCTCCATGTCAAATTCACTTTCTCTATAAATAAATTTTCTAAAAAAATTTATGAATCGACACACAGTGCGCTTGATCATATATATTTTCAAAGTAAGACTTTAATTACTACCAGGGAAAATAAAACGAGTATAAGAAATTACTTTTGTAAAAAAATTTGAGCCAACACACACGCTTACCATGTAAGGTGATTGTATTAACGTCAGACAAATTCAAACAAGTAAAAAACACTGTAGGAAGGTCATTTAATAAAATTCCTACCAGACCAAATAAAATGAGTATAAGAAATTACTTTTGTAAAATTTTAACACGCTTGCCATGTAAGGTTATTATTTTAATGTCAGACACAATAAAACAAGTAATAAATTCAGGTGTTAACCTTAATTTATCGCATATGTACTCCTGTACATTTTTTAAGTAGACTGGTTTAAACCCACGTTCTTATATAGCAAAACTTGTCAACTAAAAATTATATTAATTAGGTCAGGGATAGGTCGATTCTGGAACCTCCTCAATGAGGAGAAACGACCGGAAAGATTCCAGGTCAAGGTCGCAGGAGGTTCCAAATCAAAGTCAAAGGCAGATCGATTCTGGAACCTCCTGCGACCTTGACCTGGAATCTTTCCGATCGTTTCTCCTCATTGAGGAGGTTCCAGAATCGGCCTATCCCCTCTACTGCCCACCAGAGATATTACCCTCTGAATTTCGTATTTTTTTCTAAAATTACATTTTTAACACTCTGTAGAATAAAAAGTATGCAACTCTCAAACTTCTAATAATTTTTATCATAGACTATTGATATACAGTGTGGTGATAAAGTAACGCACCAAGCGAAAAAACACCCTTAGCGTTGATTTTTTCGAAAAATGCTCGGACAGGTCGATTTTAATTTTAAGAAAGACATGTTTTACAACCAATTTTAATTTTATGTCAGTTACCACTTTTGCGCCGTGACGTCATCGACATTTTTTTTTAATGACAACCTATCTTTTTGAAAATGTCATTTGAAAGCAACCATTTTTCTGAGTACAAAAATGTTAATGAATCACTAATGCATAAGAAAATTTTCAAGAAAAAAATTATTGAAAAAAGTGGAAATGTGATTTTTAATCTTAATAAAATCTCAACCTAAACTAATACTTTCTTGTAAAAACATAACAAAAAACTTAATAAAATTACAATAAATGTTGGAAATGTCCTCCACCAACCACTTGACAGTGATCAGCTCGTGTGTAAACGCTGTTAATAACTCTTGCTATAGTTTCACGGCTAATGTTATTCATTTCCGTTCACCCGACTTAACTCCCCTGGACTTTTTTTATGGGGTTATCTAAAAGTTTACGTGAACAGACCTCAAAATTTGGAAGATTTACAAAACAAAATTAGGACGGAAATGAATAACATTAGCCGTGAAACTATCGCAAAAGTAATTAACAATGTTTACACACGAGCAGGTCACTGTCAAGTGGTTGGTGGAGGACATTTCCAACATTTATTGTAATTTTATTAAGTTTTTTGTTATGTTTTTACAAGAAAGTATTATTTTAAGTTGAAATTTTATTAAGATTAAAAATCACATTTCCACTTTTTTCAATAATTTTTTTCTTGAAAATTTTCTTATGCATTAGTGATTCATTAACATTTTTGTACTCAGAAAAATGGTTGCTTTCAAATGACATTTTCAAAAAGATAGGTTGTCATTAAAAAAAAATGTCGATGACGTCACGGCGCAAAAGTGGTAACTGACATAAAATTAAAATTGGGTTGTAAAAGATGTCTTTCTTAAAAATAAAATCGACCTATCCGAGCGTTTTTCGAAGAAGTCAACGCTAAGGGTGTTTTTCGCTTGGTGCGTTACTTTATCACCACACTGTATGTATATCTTCTAAAAAAATTTCAAACCTTAAATTAAATAGCCTTCCCCTTTAAAAATCGCTTCGAAAATGGCTTTTTTACCAATTTCCATATTGAACTTTGACTTAAAATATTACTTTGAAGAAATACATTTAAAATCTAGGAAGTTTACGAGTCTGGACTGTATTGGTGATTTGCGTTGATATGCAAACACATCTCAGCCCTATGATGTATATATATATATATATCTGATGTATATACACTGTGTTCGTAAAGTATGGAATAAATTCACTTTCTACGAAATAAACGATTTTTATGTAAAATCCTGAAACAGGTCGATTTTTAATTAAAAAATGACACTATTTTAGTGGAATTTTGTATCTCCCCCTCCAACCCCTTCCGAGTGACAGTTGCCCCTTTAAAATGTTTAAATGGAATGGGGGGTCGTGTGATACCTCATTTGGAAGAGATTTTCATTCTCTATTCAGTAGTATAAGAATTTTTTTAAAATTCTTATTTTTTCTAAAAAGAATAATACATTTTAAAATCAACACACAAAATTTTAAAATGAAATAATTTAAATGAAATGTTCGAAGTGGGAACCGTTTGATTCATGACAATAGTACAAACGTTGCTGACGTTCATCTAAAACATTTCATTTCCAGGATAATTTGATTAATTCCAAATTTTGTAAATTTTTTTAAAATTCTTTATGAAAACGAGTTGAAACTGTAGATACTAATGTATGTAATCAAGGTAGAAGTAAAAGTAATAACACCAATATCAAAGAAACTGTTCAAAATGTCCTCCTCCTAACTCTTGACAATAATCAAGACGAAATTCAAACTCATGCAAAACATTGTCGATTATTTCCGGACTGATTCCTCGTAGTTCATTTCTTATTCTGTCTTTTAGTTCTTCAAGACTAGTTCTGGAGACTTTAATTTTTTAGAAATCCCCATAAAAAGAAATCGAGAGATGTTAGATCAGGAGATCTAGCCTTCTACTTAATTGCCCCCCTTCGACCAATCCATCTATTGGGGAAACGTCATCCAAATAATCCATTTTAAAATTGTGTGTGTTGATTTTAAAATGTATTATTCTTTTTAGAAAAAATAGGAATTAAAAAGAAATTCTTATACTACTGAACAGAGAATGAAAAGCCCTTTCAAATGAGGTATCACATGTCCCCCATTCCATTTAAAAATTTTAAAGGGGCAACTGTCACTTGGAGGGGGTTGGAAGGGGAGATGCAAAATTCCGCTAAAATAGTGTCATTTTTTAATTAAAAATCGACCTGTTTCAGGATTTTACATAAAAATCGTTTATTTCGTAGAAAATGAATTTATTCCATACTTTACGAACGCAGTGTATACAATATCTATATCTATATATATATATCTATATATATATAATATCTATATATATATAATATCTACAATAACAAAAGTTGTTTTGTGCATAAAAGTACATGTTCACATTTTGTAATTTGTATTACGTTTAATATAATACCTTGAATTGCAATATTCCCGATTTTATTATTTCACACCACACATAGACCTCTGACAGGTTATGGGCCCAGCATTCGCGGGTGTGAAATAGAAAATAAGGTCGTGAGGCGTCGCTTGAGGAAGTATTGTGGGTATTTTGAATTAGTATACGATTAATAAGGAAATTGGCAATGAATGCCATGAATTCGTCTCGAATCGAGCTTCTCCATAGGGATAATTACGATACGTGGAAGCTTCAGATGAAGGCAGTACTAGTTAAAAATGATCTATGGGAATATGTTAACGGCACTCTGGTGAAACCCGAGTCTGGTCAAAACGAGTTGCAGAATTGAATCAGAAACGATCAAAAGGCATTGTCAGATGTAATCCTGTCAATCAATTAACTTAATATAACTGTATTACTATTATATACTTATTCAGCCCTATGATGTACCGCTTCATGTTATCTTAACATGCCGTTAACATGGATGTTAAAACGCGTCCTACTGAGGGATTTCGCATTAAGAAGTAATTAATTTGATTGGTGATAAAATATCAAAGCAGTTATGTATCAACTTTAAATATGAACCAGTTATGGGTGAATTATTACATCTAAACTTATTGCAACAGCTGGAAATCTTAAATGAAAGATAAAGATTAATCAAAACAATTACTATAACTTCCCCTGCTTTCCAGGGGCCTGTTCCTCAAAAGTATGGACTTGTAAATTATTAATCACAAGTTCCTTGTAAAATTGTGCTATAAAATTGTATTCCTCAAAGAAAAAGACCTTACTAATAATTAAAATTGTTATTAGCTTGCAACAATAATTACTAGTCCATACTTTTCAGGAATAGCCTCAGAGTTTTAATGGCAATCTAAATACGTTTAGATTTCGAGAAACCTGAGAAAGAAACCTGAAGCACGTACGAATGATTCTGAAGCAGTGGGACGACCTAAAGAAAAAAGTTCTGTGCGATGTTACAAATGTAAACAGTTGGGACATAAATTGATTGATTGTCCTTACAAAAACAAACAGTCAGCAAAGTGCGCGAATGACGTTTGCCTTAACACGTTTGCGTTATCTATGCCGGATATGAACAAAGATGATTCCGGATGGTGTCTGGACAGTGGTGCGACTTCTCACTTCTGTAAAGACTTAAATTTGTTTAGTGAAATACGTGATTCGAAGCGTGGCATGTTAAATCTCGCAAATAATGCAACAACAAAGACAGTTGGAGAAGGAACAGTGCGGTTCAAGGCAGACGTGTTTGGTGATGATAAAAACATTTTTCTTCAAAACACTTTGCATGTTCCTGACTTAAGAACAAACCTTCTGTCAGTAAGTAAAATTGTAGATCATGATTTTGAGGTCCACTTTCAAAAAAAGTCTGCTGTGGTGTTAAACACAGAAGGAGAAATTATGTTGGAGAGTTGGAAACTTATGTGTGCGAATCCAGACAAAATGTTTATGCAACGTCGACTACTTCTAAATCGAGTAAAGTTCTACTCGATTTATTACATCGACGCATGGGTCACACGAACGTAAGGGACATTCTTGATGCTGTACACAAGGGAATCATAAGTGGAATTCAGCTTGAAGGTACAGTGAAAGAGTTGAAATGTGACATCTGTATGAAGGGGAAGATGTCAAGGACTCCGTTTCCAGAGAAATGATACAGAAATACAGACAACTTGGAATTGATACACACGAACGTGTGTGGGCCTATGAGGACGGCATCCATTGGAGGATCAAAATATTTTATAGAGTTCATCGATGACAATGCTAGATGGTGTGGAGTAAGATTCCTGCCATCAAAATCTGAAGTGTTTAAAGCAACGATGACTGTTCAGCATTTAGATTTATTTATTGTAATTTAGATTTATCAAAGTTAATTTTATATTATATTTTGCATTTAGTTCATATTATATCATGCATTTAGCTTCGTATGTTAATTTATGATAAGTTTAGAATAGTTTAGAAAGAAAAACATTCAACTGCAAACTTCTAGGTAAAACCTATCATTCTTTAACTTCTACAAATTCAGGTCAGAAATTTTAAACCCCTGTCTAAATGTATTTCTTCGTAATCATTCAATAGTCGGCCGGGCTGAAAAGTCCCTAATGCAATTCGCTGGAAGCCAGGCCACCTGCATAATCGTGCGTTTCTTATTATATGATGTATATCAAACATCGAATTAGGAACACCAAAAAATTCATTGTATTAAACGCAGAAAACACATTTATCTAAAGTACTTCTAGTTAAAATAGATTTAGTTTTACTCAACCCTCGTTCAGAGAATTTTTTATATCTGGAACGTTGTCGGTTTCCAATTCTAGACCAACCCTTAATTAAGTCCATAACCAACGGAATCATGGCATTTATATTTCAGCCAATACAATCCTTTTCCCCTGCTTCAAATTTCTAATCTGTGCATTTTATTTAAGGCCTTGTTTTCATAATTTAAAACAGAGATTAACACGGGTCTCCAACAAGTTAGTTTCAAACTGTCGAGAGCAGTTTAACTACGCGTACAGTAACGGTTTCAAATTGTTTTTAAGCAGTTTAACCAGTACTTTATTATTTCAACCTTTTATGTTAATACATTCAACTCAAATTGTATCAAATTGTAAATATTTTTGTAAATAAAACCTTTAGAAGCAGTGCTAGTGTTCTCACTTTAAAATAGACAATTAGTGCATCTTTAGTATCGCTTCCACGGATCATAGAATTCCTGAGCCACAAAGAGCGCCACTAAACAATGACTTCATTGCTTTAGTTGAAAATCAGAAGGGCAAGTATGTGAAATCGCTGCAATCAGATAACGGTCGCGAATACACAAGTCTGGAATTCAACGAATATCTCAAGAAGAAAGGAATAACTAGAAGATTGACTGATTGATTGATTCCCTTATAATACAGAGCAGAATGGTACTGCAGAGAGGAAGAACAGAACTCTTCTTGATACAGCAAGATGCTTGTTAATGGAATCGAATTTGCCTCATACTTACTGGGCCGAGGCAGTGAACACAGCAAACTATATCAAAAATCGAATGCCTACAAAAAGTCTGAACGGTCGAACGTCGTTTGAGGCATGGACGGGGAAAGCACCTTGTATTAATTATTTTAGAATTTTTGGTTCCCGAGTTATATACCTCGACAGGGAACCAGGAAAGAACAAATTCGAATCCCGCGGGCGAGAAGGTATCTTTATCGGGTACGCTCAAGAGTCGAAAGCTTACCGCATTTGGTCACTTGATAAGAAAAAAGTCGTGATAAGTCGTGATGTAAAATTCATCGAAGATAACAAACATGATTTGGCTGTTGAGAGCCAACGTGTTAACGTGAAGACTTCTTCAAAGAAGAATTATTCTGAGCAACCTCGCCGTTTTACTGAAATCGAGTTGTCAACCACTGGAGCGTCAGTTCATCCAGACCATAAGGACGATGTTAAGGATGTTCCGATTTTCGACGACATTGAGGAATCACGAATGCAAGAGCCCACGGACAAGGAAGACCACGTTTTCGACGATGCTGTTGATCAAAGGTTTCCTCAAGAAGGGGAAGCGGAATGCAGTGACATAAATGAGACTTCAGTTAGAGGACGAGGACGTCCGAAGTTAATCAAGACGGGTTCGAGAGGAAAACCGAGGAAGAAATAGCATTCTGCGAAAAAAACAAATTGTAAACTCAGTAAATGAAGAGCACTGTTTTCTTTCAGAAATTCCCATGAAGCAGGCAATGGCGAGCTCCGTCGCAAGAGAATGGCACGAAGCCATTGTGACAGAGGTTAAATGTATAATCAAGAACGATACCTAAGTGCTTGTGGATCGTCCGAAAAATCGTAAAGTCGTCGGCAGTCGCATTGTGCTTCGGAATAAATTCAATTCAGACGGGACGCTCGAGAGAAGAAAGGCGCGATTAGTGGCTCAGGGGTTCACTCAGCGGCCTGGAACATTCGCTCCTGTTGCACGCTTGAGTACCATACGTCTTGTAACATCTCTGGCTGCCCGATACAGAATGAGAATTCACCAATTTGATGTGGAAACTGCCTATCTCAACGGAGAATTGGAAGAGGAAATTTTTATGGAGCTGCCAAAATCCTTTGAAGATATTCTAATAAGTATCATAAATTCCGATGACAATGCTGCTAAAATGAAAGCACGTGCCATGCTTCAAGAAGTTCGTCGAGCAGATAAGTTTTGTCATTTAAAAAAAATCTCTCTACGGACTGCGTCAGGCAAGCAGGAGTTGGTATGATAAATTGGATAATACTCTAAAAGGATTCGGAGCTACTCCGACAAATGCAGATCCCTGCTTATATCGCATTGGTTCAGGAAAAGATCTAATGCTAATAGTGATTTATGTTGACGATACATTAACCGCTTCCCGCGATGAAAAGTCTATTATGGAATTTGGTAATAAGCTCGCCAGCAAGTTTACATTGAAGGATCTTGGGTATGCAAAATTTTGCTTAGGTGTTGAATTTTGTCAGAATGACGGTAAAATTACTATTCATCAACGAGGTTACATAAATGACCTGTTACGTCGATTCGGTATGACTGATTGCAAACCAGTGGCTACTCTTATTGATATAAACACGAAGCTGAAAAAGAATAAGTAAAGCGAAGAAGACTTGAATTTTCCATATCGTGAACTCGTTGGGGCACTTACCTATTTGTCGACGACCACAAAGCCTGATATTGCCTTTGCGGTTAACAATTTGGGCCAGTTCAACAATTCATATGGTTTGGAGCATTGGAAAGCAGCTAAACGTGTTTTACGGTACCTACAGGGTACAATCAACCTTGGATTAATTTATAAATCAAGAACTGGACCTATCAAAGGTTTTGTAGATGCAGACTGGGGAAATTGCTGTCATGACAGACGTTCGTATGCTGGATATTAAAAAAATATATATATCCAGTATACGAACGTAATGAACATTTCAAGTCGCTACTTGAAATGTTCATTACTTTCACATCGCATTGGCGAATATTCTGGACAAATCGGTTTGGTTTGCAGTGGTGTTCTCGAGTTACCGTTCTGCTGACGAAGGCCCAACTAGGCCTGAAACAGCTGTACAGAGCCTGCTCGGGGAATCCGCTGTAATCGAAACCGATTTGCACAAAACTTTTTTAAAATTCTCATTATGCTTTGACAGCAAGCATGGCCGCCTTGCATGGGATGACTTATTATGTGGCGAACTAGCTTCAATTTGTCAATCCTACTGCAATGTCAGGTCAAAAAGCGATCAAAAGTTGTCGTTACTTGAAATGTTCATTATAAAATTATATTATATTTCTACCTAGATTTTATTAATCCTTAATGTTGCCCACGTTGAAATTCTGACCGCAGTTCGGACAAGGATTACATCCTACCAGGTACATAGAAATGTTTTGACCGCAATTTGGTCACTTTCGAAACACGGACCGCAGTTCGGTTGCACCGTACCAATACCAGGAAGCTCAAGTATTATGTACTTCAATCGTAAATTGTTATAAGAGTGATATTAATATATTATTCCCACGCAATGAGACTCAAGAAATATTTTCATCATGGCCGACTCCATTAATAAGTGAACGCTTATATGGTCGTTTCAATTGGCGGTTTCTGATTGTTGAAATTGTTCCAGAAAATTTACAGATTCATACGGTGACTAGTAAGTACTCTGTGGTGAAAATTGTTAGTTCAGTGAGCTGTCAAATGTAACAGTTTCAGAATCTTTCTGCTTGTAAGTTTAAATTCGAACATGTTTCTTCAAAAAATCTGTTTTCTCTCTACTTGTATTATCGAGAACAGGTTTCTCTACTGTTGCATATTTGTCTTTTGTGATTGTCACAAGCAAAAATTGTATTTTGTTGGAGTACAGGACAAAGAATTTAAAATACCTAGTTGTGCACAGGTTTTTGTATTTTCCAAGAGAGGTAACATTTCAGGAATAATATCTGTTAATTGCTTAATAATTCCGACAAATTTATTACTAGGATAGTTTAAACTTCCTCTGTCCTGAATCATAATAAGTTTCATCAAGGAATCAGATACGAAAGAAGAGGTTCTAAGCAAGTATTGCAGTGAAATGTATCGTCTCTATTTTTAATTATGTAACCAGCTAAGAATGCCACAGAAGCAAAGTAAATACTGCCATCAGGTAATATTTTTAAAGATACGTTTTGACTTTGAAGTTTTAAAATATGAGATAACTCTTTCTTAACTTTTTATTCTTCTGTAAGTACTGGTTTGAAATTTGCCTGACTCGTGTAATCTATATTATCAGCAATATTAGCAGATGTCAAAGCTTTGACGAATCCACAACGTAAAATTTGCTGAAGTGCATATTCTGCCGCTCTGACTTCAGTCATGTCATTTGAACCACTTCTAAGACGAACATGAGAAAGTATGGGTTCCACTGCATCTGAACTATGAATTAATATGTCACTACATAACAAAATCTGATTTATTGCAAAAGAAATTTAATACAGAGGTTGTAAATTGTAAACCAAGGGCCGTTTCTGTAGACAGTCCTTGAATATCTGCATTTGCTGAACTTTTTTTGGATATCATCAATGTACTGTTGCAATGCGACTTCTAACCAATATAATCTTTCATCTGTAACATCAAATTATGGTGCAGCACTGCTGTTCAAAGAATGAATATATTGTGTTCGGTTTGAAATATTAGGTTTGTTCGTGCAGCAGCTTCTGACCAAAAACTGTCAGAAGCATGCGCCGAATATATTTGACAGTTTCAAACTACACCATTTCCAAGTGTAATTCAGAAAAGATCAAATTTATTTTAGAAATTGACAAATGTAATTCAGAATTGTTAATTTAATTTCAGAATGTATCATTTCTAATTCAGATTTGTTAATTCAGTTTCAGATTGCATCAATTGTAATTCAGATAAATGAATATAATTTCAGAATTTATTATTTGTAATTCAGATTAGTCAGTTTAATTTCAGAAAACATCAATTGTAATTCAGAAAGATTTCTCTCTATTAAAAGTGACGATTTCTGAATTACAATTGATATAATCTGAAATTCATTTTACGCTTTCTGAAATTAAACTGATTAATCTTAATTACATTTGACGAATTCTGAAATTAAACTGATTAATCTGAATTACATTTGACGAATTCTGAAATTAAATTGATAAATCTGAATTACAATTGATGCAATCTGAAACTGAATTGACAAATCTGAATTGCAACTGACGAATTCTGAATTACAATTGGAAATGGTGTAGTCAGAAATGCTGTACGACCAGACTTATCGTGTACTTGAAAGAAGTGGTACATATTCTCCATATAATGAATAAAATTTAATTTAGTAGATTGTTATCCAATTGTTCCTTAAATTCGTTAACTTTATTAAAATTTTTTGAAAACTTCTCATTAAGTCTTTTTAATTTTAAAGAAATTTATTAGGAGAAATTATGCTTATTAATAGGTTGATTTCTTGGAGGTTTTTTTGTATAATTTTTGTATCTTTAATTTCCTTTTTTAGAGCTGCTTATAGATTGTGTAGACATTGTTTTGATATTGCAAATCTGAAATTTGCTGTGTGGATATTGAATCTACCTGGATCTCCTTATAATTGTTTTCTGCTAAATATTATTAATAATTAACTCCAGAATGTAAGCAAACCATAAAATGATATAGTGAAGTAAAATTTAGAAAAAAATTCTTACAAATAGATGGTACAGCTTCTTTAGTAAATCCAGTCTTGTTTTTATAATTTTTAAAGATAATTCGTGAAAATGACGTCTACAAATTACAGAAGAAATGAATAAAGTACACTAGAATTGTTATTTCCAATTCTGTACCTCAGAGGTAAAGAATCGTATCTCCATTGTGATAGATTTAGAGAAAGCCAAGTTTAAAGTTTTAAAATGCAGTATTTTTTACAATAATGAAATAAAATAACAATGTAACTTCTGGATTATTTTATTAAGTATAGTAGACCTCGGTATAACGGCCTCGGTTATAGCGATCCACCGCTTATAACAAACTACATTTCAAGTCCCGTCATTTTTCTCTACACTGAGAAAAATGTATATTAAAAACCGTGTAGTAAAAAAAGTATCATTAATAATAAAATAAATTGTTTTAAAAGCAGCAAAATTGTTTAAGTAAAGCAAGTAAATTTTTCTCTTAAAAGAAAAGACAATGCGATTATATTACATTAAGCATATGATTTTATAACATTTATGAGTTCGGCTTGCAGATATGATGTTTACAACATAAAATTTGTAGGTCAAAAAGCGATCGAAAGATGTCACTACTTAAATTGTTCATTACTTTCACATCGCAATGGCATATAAACTAGGAGAGATCGCTTTGGTTTGCAGTGGACTTCATAGACAACACAACATAACATATGTACATAATATATTTATGTTTTCTATGGTGGAGTTCTGGAGCTACGGTTCTGTTGATGAAGGCCCAATGAGGCCTTAAACAGCTGATTTGTACAATTTTTTTTATAAAATTTGTAATTTAATATACGTTTTTTCTTAAATCGAGTACTTATTTTTTTTTTGGTGCAGCTGCAAAGGTTGATGATCGTGTGAATCCCGTAGCTTCTTGTCTGTGCGTAGATATAAATGTTAAAATATAAATATATTAAATGATGTTATATTTTATATTTTAGACATTTTAGAATATCTTTTTATAAATTTAAATATATAACAGTTAATACAAATATGTTTTTAAGTTAATAAAATGATTTTGCTGTCACATATAGTAATATAAATTTTTGTAAAAATTACTATATTTATATTTACTTTTCCAACGTAATTCTCTCCGTGTATATTTGTGGCATTATTATTACGAACTTCGGATATAACGAACCGATTTTGATGATCCCTTGAGGTTCGCTATAACCGAGGTATACTGTATTTAACTAACATGTTTTACATTACAACTGGCAGTAATAACATGCTCTACCGGATAAGAAATATACTCGATATACGATTCTTTACCTCTAGGCTGGGTTCGTAAAGTCTCCTCAGGCAAAGCTAGGAGTGAATAAAATGAAAAGAAAAATATACAAAAACGTTTATATGAGAGAGAAAGAATTTTACTCAGGAATATCCAAGAGAGTTTATGAACACACTCCGAGGTACAGAATTAGGTGCCACTTAGTTCGAAACGGAATTGCATTAAGAAATTCAAAGTGACATGTTTTCGCTGCCACAAGCAAAACATTTTCTAATCATTAAATAACTATTATTAAATTTAAATTCTGATCCCAAGTTAGACAATTCAAAACTAATTTTAGCAATACGATATGATTTTATATTTACAGTTGGTTCTTGTCCGATGAAATTTGTATCACAAAATCTTCTAAGCTTAGAAGATTTTGTGATACAGATATGATTTTAGTATTCTCACAATTGATGCAGTATTAAAGTTTTAAAATTGCCGCATTTAAAAATGTTACTTCAGCGGATTCGTGATCTTAGGTCTGTTACATTTGACAGAATTCTGAACCGTTCGAGTCATGCGCAGTATGAAATTTATATCCAATTTTGTGCACTGCTCATGCTCAGTACGATTTTGAACGGTCCAGAACTCGAAATCCTGACGAATGGAACAGACCTCTTATCGCGAGACCGCTGATTTTAAACTGTCTCGTGGAAATAACAGAAAAATACAATATATGATTTCATACTGACACATCATCAAAAAATTTAGGCTTCATTAAAGCATATTTCGTAAAAAGAAAGTCTGAACCAGTGCAGGTTAACAAACAGACTTATTGCTTTTCTTTAATACAATAGTAAATGGTAGACCGAGGCGGTAAAGTGCTTGTTTTCCAGGTCGAGAGAAGATATGTACATGCGAGGCGAGAAGCCGCACTTCTCGAGACCTCGAAAATTGCTTTACCGCCATGGTTAACATATTATTTTTTTTCCTACACAACATTATAATTAATTTTGTTAATATTACACAAACGTTCTTTTTCTCGAAGTAAAAATATTAAAACTGAGTTACTATTAAAATTATTATAGATGTTTTAAAACACAGTGTTACGTGTACTAGTATGGGCGAGCGGTCAAGCCGGTGGTTTAATACACCAGTCTCTTCGGAGGCATGAGTTCGAATTCCACCGCTGCCCAGTTTTTTTTCTTGATAATTTTAATCGTTTTTAAAACCAAATACCAGTGGAATTAAATTAAAAAAACTTAGTTTGTTAATTTTTGGATGTCGATGAGAGCGCATTCCAGAAATTATTGTCGCGCCACTTAGTGGTAAAGAGCCGGTAAAATTGAATTTTCTACTAGTGTAGGAAAAAAAGAAATTTGCAACGATCTTGCAGGTTTAAGTTTAAAGTGACTTTCATAGATGACGTTGGTCACCGTATATCATGGCATGCTTTCTCGGAACCGAATTTTTGGGCGAATTGAAACGGCCATATAAGCGTTAGCTTATTAATGTAGTCGGCCATGATTTTCCTATCACTAATTAACAAATCACCATGCCAAGCGGCGCTGAACGCAGAGATGTGCATGGCGCCTATACCTAATAAAATAATAGGAAGGCATGGTTACTGAGGTACTAAATCAACATACCTACTTCGTATAGAGGTAACGCATTTAGTGATTTTTTATATCTATCCTTGTCACATATTCTTCTCATCTAGGGATAAAAAACAGTTGGAAATATTATTTGAAGTGACGTTTGTCAAAGTTACTGTCAGTGGTTAAAAAAATTGAGTTTAAATATCGCATCCCAAACTTTTATTGCATGACATTTAATGATTCCGCCTTTCTCGTAAAAGAAAAATTCTGCACTTCTTAAAATAAGAACTTTTCGATTGATAAGTAAATAACCAACTAGACATAACTTAATACACTCTTAAATTGAAACCAGTGACATTGCGGTAAACAGAATTCCCTAAAACTGTTGTCTTCCTTATTGCACTTGCGACAATTATATTTGTTATCTTTGTTTCTCAATCTTCTCACGAGAGGAATGGAATTGCGTACGGAGTGTTGATTTAGTACCTTAATGGCTACTGGATTTAAAAGTAGTTTTATGTGTCGATTCTGCTCGTATCTGTAGCAACCGTAAGATCTGTACCTGTAACTGAGTTATTAAAATATGGAATTTTGAAGTTCTGTGGAAGGTACGATTTCTTCTAGATCCTTAGGATTACTCTAAGTCTCTGTGGTATTATCTTATGGACTTACAAGAAATCGTATCACACTGAGAACTTCAAAATTCTACCTTTTAATAATTGACTTACAGGCTTACAGATCTTACGGTTGCTACAGATATGAGCAGAATCGCTCCATTAGTTTTTTATGATATCGATAGTATGTTTGTATGGGAACTACTGTGTGACTCAACGCCATCTATGAAATTTTAATATCAAAATATGGACAAGAAAAAATAAAATTGCTTTGTCAGAGAATATTAGTCGAAAATGAACATTTCCAAAAATAATTAATTTTTTCCAGACTTTTCTAACGCACTGTATACTTGTGCACATATAAAATCATTATTTTTATTATTAAAGATACATACAGAACAAATAAACTTAGTTTCTTTCATTAGAATTGTACTAATTAAGAGTTTTGTATTTTTGTCGCCCGTTTGTATGTACACGGAACCACTGTGCATCGTCTGGAATTTTTTTGAAAAATTTATGTTTTGCTTCAACGAAAATCTCAACAATAGGTTCCTGGAGAACAGCTTCAATATTTTCGTTAATTTTTACTTGTTTTTGTTTTCAATTTGAAGATAGTCATTAAAATAAAATAAAGTAACATTGTGTTTGTAATGTCTATTTTTTCGAAAAATTTGTTGTGGAAAGTACTTAGTTTTTTACGTCACCGTTTTGCTGACAAGGTCTATCAAAATCTGCATAAAAAAATTAGGGTTGCCATTTAAAAAAATTAATGATGTCACAGCAGAAAAACAAACGCCGATCGAGAAAAGATTTTTGCACTGAAAGGAGTCTTTTTAAAATTAGAAATTTACCTGTTTCAGGATTTTGCGAAAAAACATTAAATTATGAGCTTGTTGCGGGATTTTATCAGCACCGTGTATACGTCTGTAACATGCCCTAAGTTTGCCTGTAAACTTGGATCCCATTCATTTATTACTGTTTCTGTGTCACTTCAATACTACGTTTATACTCGTCACTCCTAAAAAGGAGAGGGGATTGGTTCGACTTTCAGTTCCTTCAAATTTGACGGATTTATATTTTTTTTTGCGGAATTCGATGCAGCTAACACATTTTTTTAATCAAAATACATAATAATTTACGTATTTATAGAGAAATGTCTGCTCTACAAAACGCCTGTTTTACATTTTTACTATTTTAACAAGAAGTACCAGAAAAAAAAATGTTAAAATTGATCTAAAAAATGCCGAAACATCTTAATTAATATCTATTAATTGACAGACAATATTGATTTTTTAAAACAGACGTTTTGTAGTTCATCATTTCTTAAGGAAGTACGTTATTTTCTTTCCGGTGCTACAAGCAATTCGGTTTCGTAATGCATTGAAAACGTCCTACACTGAAACGAAAAGATCGCTCTTAACGGTTTTCTGGTTCGATCGAACATCTGTCACTTTTAGACTACCAATGACGGTATTGTTCAAATACTTGCGTGCACTACCGCTTATGACAGAGGGTTGCAGTCAAATCAGGGTTGACCAAACTACTTCTATAAATAGGTAGTTTGTATTATTTTTACATATATTCTATTGATTTACAATTATAATAGTACTAAGTTTTACATAGAGTATTGAATCAATCGATTAATTTTATATCAATAAGAAATTATTGTGTACTTCCAGAATCCTCGCATAAGGTAAAGAGCTGATGTCCCTCAAATTGTATTATTGAAAAAAAAGAGCAAATTAGAGTTAAAGGGGGAACAGTTCAAGATTTAAAATAAAAACTATAGTACCTTAAGCACATAAAACCACAATATTAGTATAACCTGTTTACATTTTTCTATCTATTTTGTACTTTTTTTAATTTCATTTCAGTTTTTTCAAAATGTATGAAAGGAATTTCATGTATTTTTGTAATTTTTGACAGTCAACAACTGCGATTAAAAATTACAGACAATAACTATGTGATTAGTGTAATATCTTGTCAACGAAAAGGTGAGGATAAGACAAAAATAAACAGCACGAAGAAGCAAAAATTTCTTTGTTTTAAACATCACTGTCATGATTGCAAATTGTTTAAAAAAATAATTTAATTTTAATTAATTTTTTCTAAATCAATGATAAAAATTTCAGTAACTTAAAAATCAACTGCAGCTTTGATCATAACTTCCAGTTAATAAGAACTACAAACTACATAAAAATTTGTTAAAATAAAGAGTGTGCACGAAAAAAATTGGTCGGATATTTTATTCATTACAAATTTTATTGTTCTTTAAAGAACAACCATAAATATAATACTGTTGAACTTATACATACTGAAATGTTAATTTATCAAGAGAATAGATTTAATTCTTCCCACTGCGAACTGCCGAACTTTACGTTTAACACCTTCCATTAGCGTCTGCACAGATTCATTGCACACCGATTTTGCTGCTTTTTGCCACTTGATCTTAAAATCTTGCTCGTTGTTAGCAAGAGTTTTAATTTTCTTTAGAATTCGTTTAAGATTTGCCCAGTATACTGAACCTTTCAATAGATCGCAGCTCAGGATAATTTGGTGGATTTTGTTCTCGCGGCACAAAAGTGACTCCTTTTTCGGTATACCAATTTATTGCCTTCTTGCTATAATGAGCTATCGCCAAGTTTGGCCAAAATAGAACTGATCCTGGATGATTTCTTATCATCGGCAACAATCGTTTATTTAAGCATTCCGCTACATAAATATCTTGATTGATTGTACCGGTCATAACGAGAATTTTACTCCGCTGACCACAAGTACAAATCGCTTGCCAAATCAAATATTTTTTTGGGAATTTTGGCAGTTTTTCTGTTTTAAACTTTTCAGAAATGACGTTTGGATTTTGTGCTGTAAAATATTCTTGGCCTAGTAACTGTTTAAAGTCAGCTTCGACGTATGTTTCATCGTCCATGAGCACACAGTCAAAATTCAGTAACATTGTTTCATAAAGCTTCCGCGCACGTGTTCTAGCGATTTTATTCTGACGCTCGTCCCTGTTTGAGGCAACAGACATTTTAAAAGTCTTCAAATTATTCCGTTTCTTCACTTTTTGGATATATGAAGATGACATATCAACCTTTTTAGCGACATCTCTTACCGATATGTTCGGATTTCGCTTGAAAATGGCCACAACATAATTTTCCTTGTTTTTGCACACAGGACCACCTTTCCGACCAGATCCTTGTTTTCGATCAATCGATAAACGATTGTTGAAATTTTTTAACACGTTTGTTACTGTAGATTTCGAAATTCCCAGGATTTTTGCAATATCTTTATGCGACGCATGTGGATTTTCGTTATGCTCGTGCAAATTTTTTTTCCGCATTTCGTATTGTTTGGAAGCCATGTTGTTTGGACATGAACTCGTTACTATGGAAACAAATAAACTTAGTAGACGTTATCAGTGATTAAAAATTGTAGATGGCACTACCGTCGTACTTATTATCATTGTTTATGTATTTCTAGTTAGTCAACCTAGTCTTCAGAATGTGCTGCCATCTAATAACTGTTGATTAAAACAAAATGCACGAACGGCATGTGTTCATGAAGTTTGAAACTCGGCTGAAATAAAAATTATTTTATCTACTGTCACTGAAATCTGGTTTATAGTCGATTTGATAAATATGAAAGAAATTGTCGTCGCTTTATAAATACATAATATCTGCAGGAAAACGAGAGCCTGCGTTTAATTACTTTAGATTTGGAACACTTAAGACTTGTTTTATTTGTTATCACACTAAAATTTACAAAAATATCGTACGTACAGTCGCGGACAAAAAAGTTGACTCTTTTCAAGCCAATTTTAAAATATAAAGTTTTTGCTAGGTTGTTGTAATTATGAGCTGATACGGATGACAAACAATAAATATTACTGATTGTAATCCGTAAGTTTCAGTTCACAATTACAACCACCAAGCAAAAGTTTTATATTATAAAATTGACATAAAAAAATACTTAAAAAAATTGTCAAAATCGCCTGCATTTTGTTTTATTTTTATTTACCGTTTTACATTTACTTAATAAAAATTCATTATAAGATTTTGTTTTTTTTTTGTTTCGCTTTCTGTGGAAAAATTTTAGTTAAATTTTCTTATTTCTACGTCACAATCTATTTTTAAGAGTGTCTATAAATATATCAAGAGTTCCTCGTTATGTGAATTCCAGAATTTTTATTTTTAAATCCATTTACATGAAATTTGAAAAGAATTAAGCAAAAAAATTAATTTTCCGACAAAATATCGAGCATAGAGCGTTTCATTTAAAATATAATCCAAACGGTCCCAGTGCACACCAACAAATTTTTTAAATTTTCGTTTGTTTTTATTGTGTTGTACAGTCGCCGCCAAGAAAAGTGGACACTTTTTTGACGTCAATTTTAGAAACTAAAACTTTTACTGTGTGGCAGCAAAAGATTTAATATTTATTTTAATTTTATTTGGTGTCCGTTTTAAAGATTTTGTGATACAATTTTCATCGGACAAGAAGCTGCTTTAATTATTGTATGATCATCGTTGGTTGAAAATGACACAATTAAAAAATATGTTATCAAAAAACGTAAAATATGCGAAAATGTTTCTTAAACATCCATTATATCTTGTATTAATCGTGTGATTGTAAGATCTTAATTAAAGTATGACCATATTACCATAACTAAGGAAAAAGATTAAGAAGGAGTGGATCCACCTAAGATTCGTACCACAACTCAGGCAAAGTATTAAGACTGTTTTACACGATGCAATTTGTATTGCAGCAAGATGCAATTTCTATTGCACGGATGTGCACAAAGAAAGCGTGCTTTACACGGACGCAGTGCAATGAACATTGCACACAATAATTACATTTGCTCGCGGCTTTATGTTTAAGCAATTTCTGAGTAGTTACAATGAAAGGTACCAATTTCGGAATGCAAATTTTTATATCACAAAATCTTTTAACGGGACAATAAGTAGCGCACAAACACTTAACGTTTCGCCGTCGAAGCTGTCGAACGACGGCGAAACGTTAAGTGTTTGTGCGCTAGTTAGTGTCCGGTTAAAAGATTTTGTGATACAATTTTCATCGGACAAGAACCAACTTTAAATATAAATATTTATGGTGCCTTATATTTCAGTGCGTATGCGCACGATAAATCTTTATCGTTTAATCTTTAGCGTCTTGCTGCAATATAAATTGCATCGTGTAAAGCCTGTTTTAATCAGTTTCTTGCATTGCATCTCTTGCATTCTGATGTAGTTTTTATTGCAACGCAGAATGGAACTACCATTCCATTCTAACACATCAGCAAGCCTTAGGATCATGGATTCTACCAATGTTCGTGTGGAAAATCTGCCGTACCAAATGTTTATCTCGCAATAGTACTTCCAAAATATTTTTTTCTACTTTGCGTTCACAATGAACTCATTGTGAAACCAAAAACAGTTTCACAATGAAGCTCATTGTGAAACCGTTTTTGGGGAAATTTTAGTCAATTTTTAATTGAAAATATTTAATAGATTTTACGAAATAACTCATTATTTATTTGTTACTTAACAGAATACTCACAATGAAGCTGCATAAGACAAATTAATAACTGGTTAATGTGACTTTTGATTAAAACGAAAGGTTTTCAGTGTTGCCACGCATTACAACTAAAATTCCCCATATACTAAGGAGATCAAATTTTTGACGGTATTTTTCATATTTTTGTTCAAATAAGTGACGCAAAGTAGAAAAAATACTATATTTTACACGTTTCACAAGAAGGCTTATTGTAACACGAGTGGAGTTGGGGTACGACTAGCGAAGCGTAGCGAGCTAGGAGTGCCCCAACGGAACGAGTGATATACTATGATGATATACTATTCTATTATCAGAAACGCAATCAATTATTAAATTTATTGTTAACTGGAGACATTTGTATTAAGTATCCCTTTTATTGCTCATTATAATAATATTGACTGTTCATTTTCGATTCGTTACAATTGATGACACTATTTAGATAACCGCTCTGTCAACACACGTAATACGGTTACTATTTGATCATGTTTTGGCAAAACCTCGTAACTGAATTTTTGTACTTTCCAACTAACGGAGATTTTAAGTTTTCGTGTACTTCATTTAATATCACTAGCTTTTTTATTTATTTAATGTTGGCGTACAAAATAATGTTAATCTTCATTTGCAAGTCATGTTCATGTAATTTTTATAATTCTACTGCGCCGTGTGCGCTATTTAGAATTCACCATTCCAGCATTCTGGAACACTCTATGTTATTCTATGGTCTATGGCAATACTCTAATTTTAAAACTATGCCATTTTTGACATATGTTCATATGTGCTTTTTTGTTGGAAATTACATAAATTAAAATTAAATTACATAACAGTAATACCGTTCCATTAAAAAAAAAAGTTGTTACTCTTCAATTGCTGTCGAAATGGAAATAGTTTTACTGGATCCCTGTTTAAGGAATAGTAAATTTTATAACTGCTGTAGATACCTTCAACTTAGCTTGTAACAGTACCATATTTCCCCCTATTCTGTAACTTAAATCGAATCGAAATCACTGAATTTGACAGATCGGATCGTAATGTTGTTGAATTAGTATGCCGTAATTCTGCTCGATTTCTATATTACAATGTTTTACAGAATGTTAAATAGCTGATGCGTTCTACCTTCTTTACAAATTATCACAGACCATAACAAAAAAATATAATAGAGACTGAATATTTTGATTTGAAAACATTCCGATTCTTGCCATACATTTCGATTCGATCCGAAAAAAGTTACAGAATAGGCCTGAATTATCTGCTTTCTAACTTTCTTACTATGAAAACTGAGCAAATGAAAAATTCTCAAACTGAACAGACAGATTCATCTTGAAGAGTACTTTAATAAATCTAAATGGAATTTTGCTGTAAATAATTAGAGAAGCCAAAATTTGAACACATACAGGGATATCCATATAAACCGTTCGTTAAAAGTTTTCAAGGTTGCAGTTCACGTAGATATTTGAAATTTAAGGAGCAATGATTTTCCGTAGAGATCTCTTTAAATAAAATAAAATAGTCTTTGTACCACTTCCAGTTGTACCGGAAGTCGCTATCAACTCGCTTATTTTAATCGGAATGCTATATTTTTTATCACGTTTTTGAATTCTACATGTAAAAATATGTTAAATTGCAATACATTTCCCTATCTCTAAAATGCATCATTTTTGAGATATTTTGAATTTTCTTGGAAATTTGGATTCTGCAATCTGATTTTCAAAAAATTATAACACAGCTATGATTGAAGCAATTTTATTTGTAATAGCTAGTATTGTAGTTGAAGCTTTAAGGTTCTTAAAAATTCCATCAGCATAATCTATTAAGCTACAGGGTGTCTAAAACGTACCGCTCCACTCGAAGATATTCAAACACAGAAAAATACTTTTTTTCAAATGGAATGACCGATATTTTAATGCACCATTGTATGTGGAATCAAATGCTGCGTCGAACTGTACTAGCATTCCCTATACCTAACTTTAACAGTTTTTGAGTTATGAAACATTTTCGATTTAATTCATAGAAAATTACAATTTTAATAGGTCAAATATTTTTAATTTTATTAAGATAGCATGGAAATTATCTTATAACTGAAAAACTGTTAAAGTTAGGTATAGGGAATGCTAGTATAGTTCGACACAGCATTTAATTCCACATACGATGGTGTATTAAAATATTGGTCGTTCCATTTGAAAAAAAGTATTTTTCTGTGTTTGAATATCTTCGAGTGGAGCGGTGCGTTTTAGACACCCTGTAGCTTAATAGATTATGCTTGTGGAATTTTTAAGAACCTTAAAGCTTCAACTACATTATCAGGTATTACAAATAAAATTGCTTCAATCATAGCTGTGTTATAATTTTTTGAAAATCAGGTTGCAGAATCCAATTTTTTAAGAAAATTCAAAATATCTCAAAAATGATGCATTTTAGAGATAGGGAAATGTATTGCAACTTAATATATTTTTACATGTAAAATTCAAAACGTGATAAAAAATATAGCATTCCATTTAGAATAAGCGAGTTGATAGCGACTTCCGGTACAACCGGAAGTGGTACAAAGACAATTTTATTTTATTTAAAGAGAACTCTATGGAAAACCCTTGCTCCTTAAATTTCAAATATCTACGTGAACTGCAACATTGAAAACTTTTAACGAACGGTTTATGTGGATATCCCTATATAAATTAACATAGGACTTCCTATGGTGCGTTCATCAATGCAGCAGCCGGTATATGAGAAAATTGTTATTATTGATTAAAAAAAAGAAACTTTTTGCGCCAATAATTTATGCATGTTCAATAACCAAATATAATCAGGACAGATCCGGTGAGTAATTGTTAGTGTGGCTAAAATGGTATCCATTTAAAACACGAAAATTTAAAAAAATGTTATAATTTAGAGTTGCTGGGCACAAAATTTTAATAGGATCCGATAAGTTATTACAAAATACGTGTCTTGGTACTCACACAATATTTTCTGAGGCATAATATTTCAAGAAAATTACAAATTATAACATTTTTTTAATTTTCGTATTTTAAATAGGTACCATTTTTAGCCATACTGAACTGCTCACCGTATTTGTCTTGCTTATATTTGGTTATCGAATATGCACAAACAATTAGCTCAAAAAGTTTTTAGGAAAATCAATACCTAATAAAAAAATTTCTCATATGGTGCCAACCTTTTGCGGTCACTGTATAAAAATTTTATGGTAAAATATTAAAGCTTTTTTAGGCAGGTAAAAAAAAAGTTCTGTGTTCACCGTAGGGTGAATTAATAACAAACAAAGTTTCAATTTTTTTTGAATTTTCGGATTGGGAACTTTCCCTTCTTAGCAGCAACGTTCGTTAACCTGAATTTATAATCCATTTTTTACATCGTACATCGTCATGAATAGGAAAGATAAATTTTCTAAGCAAGGGTTTTTTCTCAGGCTCTTTTCGCACATAAAATAACTATATTTGTTGCCCGACATCTTAAAAAATTCGTCGAGAAATTTGAAGAAATTGTAACTAGGTACCGTATGATTTTTAAAATTTTAGATAAAGGGAAGCCGTGAAAGTAAAACGTATGGCGTAAAATTAGCAAATACAACAATTTATTCAAAACAATATTTACAAAACTTCAAAAGGCATTCATCATTGAACCACATTTTCGCAGTGATGTTAACCAAAACGTACGTCTGAGTTAATTTAAGCTGTATGTTTTCCTCTTCACGGCCTCCCTTTATCTAAAATTTTAAAAATCATACGGTATTATGTACACAACTACAGCGAACCTCGATGAAAATCACAGATGAAATACACAGTAACTCAGCGCAAATAAATCAAGGCGGCATTTACTGGAAATCACTGGAAACAGTTGAGTGGAGATTCAAACCTGCTAACGTCCGATGGAATGCTACACTTCTAGTCCATCGCCCCCTATCAATCTTGGTCCAGAACTAAAATTAATTTCCGTCGGTTGACTAACTAGACATATACACTGCGTTCGTAAAGAATGGAATAAATTCATTTTCTACGAAATAAACGATATTTATGTAAAATCCTGAAACAGGTCGATTTTTAATTAAAAAATGACACTATTTTAGCGAAATTTTGCATCTCCCCCACCAACCCCCTCCGAGTGACAGTTGCCCCTTTAAAATTTTTAAATAGAATAGGGGGACATGTGATACCTCATTTGAAAGGGCTTTTCATTCTCTATTTAGTAGTATAAGAATTTTTTTTAATGCCTATTTTTTCTAAAAAGAATAATACATTTTAAAATCAACACACAAAATTTTAAAATGGATTATTAGGATGACGTTTTGCCCAATAGATGGATTGGTCGAAGGGGGGCAATTGAGTGACCGGCTAGATCTCCTGATCTAACACCTCTCGATTTCTTTTTATGGGGATTTCTAAAAAGTAAAGTCTCCAGAAGTAAACCAAACAGTCTTGAAGAATTAAAATTAATTAATTAATGTTTTGCATGAGTTTGAATTTCGTCTTGGTTATAGTCAAGAGGTAGGAGGAGGACATTTTGAACAGTTTCTTTGATATTGGTGTTATTACTTTTACTTCTACGTTGATTACATACATTAGTATCTACAGTTTCTACTCGTTTTCATAATGAATTTTAAAAATTTCAAAAAAATTGGAATTATTCAAATTACCCTGGAAATGAAATGTTTTAGATGAACGTCTGCAACGTTTGTACTATTGTCATGAATCAAACGGTTCCCAGTTCGAACATTTCATTTAAATTATTTCATTTTAAAATTTTGTGTGTTGATTTTAAAATGTATTATTCTTTTTAGAAAAAATAGGAATAAAAAAAAATTCTTATACTACTGAATAGAGAATGAAAAGCTCTTCTAAATGAGGTATCACATGACCCCCCATTCTATTTAAAAATTTTAAAGGGGTAACTGTCACTCGGAGGGGGTTGGAGGGGAAGATACAAAATTCCACTAAAATAGTGTCATTTTTTAATTAAAAATCGACCTGTTTCAGAATTTTACATAAAAGTCGTTTACTTCGTAGAAAATGAATTTATTCCATACTTTACGAACGCAATGTATGTATAAGCAATGTTATTATATTAAGACAGTTAACTGTAATTATAGTAGACCAATTTTTTTCGTGCACACTCTTTATAAATGTAGAAAATTATATGGCACGTGTCAAGTTTATAAGAAATTGATTTGCATATCAGTAACCGAAGACGTTAAACGCTTTCTTAAGACACCTAGAGAACGTCTTGAAAGTAGGGTCGCAAATAAAACCGAGGAATATCTCCGACTTATGGGAAGGTAAATCAAGAAAGCAGATGTCGATCCATTGTTACTACCTAACGTCTTTTACCTTAAGAAGGCGCTCAGACCATTGAGATTATTTATTTATCTGGCGAGCGTACATTACTGCAACTTGTTCCTTCCTCGGGGACCCGCACTTTTTGCGGATCCCCGATGGGAACAGAAACAAGATGCGTGCGAAACTGGTTCTAAGAAAGTTGGATTTAAATGGGGAACGAGCAGGTGTTGATGTGTATACTGGTGCTTAAAAGTATCCGAATGAAAAGCAATAAAATCGTTCGAATTTGACCCTTCCTTGTGGTAAACTTCCACAGTGCCAGGCGGTCACGCCGGTCGTCCGAATCCGCTAATGCTGGCCAAAATTATATATTGTAAAATTTTCGTCTTATCTACATATATTATTATTTTAATTAAAAAAAGAAACAGTAACTGCAACTAGAAATTAATCATATTCACATGAAATTTTTTTTCACCATCTGCAATATCGGAATTACTCATTTCGTCTAATTCTTTAAGTGTAGCCTAATAATTTTAATACTTCTGGCAGCAGTTATTTTAAAAATGATGGTAGAAATTATTTTAAAAATATGCATCTAATAATGTTTTACTGCAAATACATGAAGAGCGCTAAACAATGACCTTTGTAATTGTAGAACTGCAGAATATAGCACACATTCTGAAGTTTCGCATGGAAGTTGGAATAACTTTTCGAATAGCATATATTAGCAGCTAATTTTTTCACATAAATTAGTTAAGATTACAAGCTATGACATATGTGAAAAGTACAGTTGGATCTAGTCGGATTAATTAGGTACGTCTACAATTCGAACAAGACCAGATTTTATTTTATTTAAAAATTAATGTAATTTAAATGTGCATAAATAATGTCTCACAGTAAATATTAAAATTTTAGTTATATGATCTGTACTTACTTTTATTCGTTTGTTCCATTTGTAATGAATTGAGCAACTTAATAAAATAATTGAATGAATAACAAAATAAAACATGCAATCAGTTCTTTTAGAAACCTTCTCGTTTGACGACTGCAATTAAGTACGCTCTCTTTGTTATTTCCTACTGCAGATATAATTCGCTTATTTGTCATAAAACATATACTGTCATAAGCCTCGGAATATTTTGTTACATTTTACGGCTATTTTACAGTATTTTATTTCATTCGATTATTTTGAATTTTGGCAAGCTTTCGCAGAATCTGACCCACTGTGTGCGGGCATGAACTTTAACTGGGTTAAAGAAATCTAGATTGAGACTTAAGGGATTTACCTAACTTTAAACTTTGTGAAAGTTTCTAAGAAATATTTTTTCCATTTCGGTAAATCGGTAATTATAATCATCCATAATTTTTCAATCAGTTGACAAATATACCTACGCAAGTTACAAAAGGTAATAAAAAATGACTTACCGAAAATTTGAGAACCACTTAACCAACTGGGCAGTGTTGTTTTTGTTAAACTTGATATCCGGGAAATACATTTTGAGTACAGCTGAGCTTGGATAGCGCACCCAAAAGAACATCAGCTTGGCTTTCCTCAGGTGCATTGGTGTCAGTGTAGACGATTGCTCCGGAGTTAAGGAATTATCGTAGAAAATTTGCACAGTAACAGTCAAGGAAATAACGACTTGCGCAACAAACGTAAAACGAGCACGCTCATAATTGCCTTCCACGTTAATAAGTTTTCGTAATACTTGAATGTTATTTCATTATAACTGCATTGTTTCTATGGTTGTTATGCTATACATAACGGCCGTGGCCATTATAACTAAAGCCCGGATTTTTAGGCAATCGCCTAAAATTTTATTTAACAAAAAACATAGGCAATTAAGTTTTAAACATTTAGATTAAAATGTTAATTAGAATGAGATGTACATTTTTTCGTCCCTAAGTGCCTATTTTTACACTACTTTAAGTATTTGCCTAGTTTTATAGCTTAAGCGCCTACAAATCTTTTCTTGTTGCCTATTTTATGCCTAAAATGAGCAATTATTCTATAATTAATTTTTGTGAATTGTTTTCTCTGTGTGTGGAAATACGTATTTGCTTGCCAAAACATTTTAAAGACACTGTACATGTTCAGATAAACTCAACGCTGAAATGTTTTTGTAAACAGCCGAAAATTGAAATTAAGAATTTTTAAATTTAATTAAAATTACTTTTTCACGATTATTTACGAAAGAAGTTTACGCTTTAATTTGTAATATAAACAATCTTAGGCGATAAGGGCCCGAGCGACAAACTTTAGCCAAAAAACTGACTCTTCTTACGATAAGTGACCATTACGTCGTGTTGAAAAAATAAGCTACGCGATAAAGACCTTTCCAATTTTAACATTCACATTCACGTAATTTTTATAAAATGTTCGCCGAATCCTTTTTGCAAACAGAAATGTCCCCCTTATTATTTTATTATTTTTTAAACCTTTCTTCAAATTTAAAAATTGTCATTTTTGTTTCTTCCTTCAATTTATTTATAATATTTTGGCGAGTGGGTATTCCAAGTTAAATATTCCTGGTGTGGGTGATTTGACAGTGTACGAAAAGAAGACCCTTCGCCTAGAGCCCCATGGAAAAATAGAAAAGCCCTAAAAGGAAAGCTGTGAAGAGGTCCTCTGTTACTGAGCCCTCGAACTACTCTATCAGGAAGGAAACCGTCGTAGGTATAGTCGTCCAAGTTTTGTATCGGTTTTATGATCTTGCTATAAAAAGACAGCTTCAAAGAGATCGGCACTGCGGTCGCCTCTGTCGCTTTTTTTTGGCAAGGTCATAAAACCACTACCAAACTGGGACGACTTATACTGTCTGAATTTTTTGACTTAAACGCCGATTTATGGCCCCTATTTAAAGCGTGTTTTTACAATGCACTCCTTAGGGCGAATTATGTGTTTGATTCACTTGTACAGTTTCATAAGCCCCTAAGAACCTTCCTCCGATTTCTTAATAAATGACCATGTAACTAAAATTAGCATTAATATTATTTTTTATTACAAAACAACGAAAGAGGACAAATTATTAAACGCCTAATTTTTTTTAGGCTGCCTAAAAGTGCGCCTATTTTTTAAACATTAACTGCCTATTTGCCTGCCTAATTCAGTCTTTTTAAATGCCTAAAAATCCGGGCTTTAGTTATAACTTAACAGCCACGGCCGTTATTACTATTTGCTCTGTATCTCACACGTTGCTATAGTTACAACTAAATCACACTCATAATTCTGCCTACTTATCGAAATTTATTATTATGAATGTTTTTGCTTAAATAAAGATTTATTTCATCATTTAGTATTACGAAAACTATAAAACAACATACGGCCGATATGCATATAACAAACTCGGATAATTTATATCCTCGGCTGGCGCCTCGGCCATAGAACTTATCCTCGTTCGTTATATCAAGCATATCGGTCTAATACCGGTATACAGGGAGGACCAAAAGTAATGGGACACAGAGCAATGGTAAATTCCTCACGTCAAAATATTACGATTTACCGAACTTACTTATACCAAAAGTTGATAATAAAAAAGATACAGACTATTAAAGTAAGAATTTTAATTTCAATTTTCCGTAATAATTCTTCAAATTTTTGACATATCGTCTTAAAAATTTAGATACGGGTGTTTCTTGGGACGAGGAATAATATTATGCAATTAATTTTGATATAGTGGATAGAGGGCGCTACGTATGCTGTTATTCTGCTCTTTAATATGCTCTAACTTTCTGTGAGTAGGTTTATGAGACTTTTATTATTAGATTATTCCACTGTCTTTCCTTTACCAAAAAGGTATACCTGTTTGATAGCGCTAAAGTTAACGATTTTCAAGATATTTGTTATTTTAGTTTTGAATGCAACGTGGATTTTACGACAGTATACGTGTTTTTCTTAAAAGGAAAATGAAAATAAATCTACATTCTTCGCTGTGATTTATAATGACGTTATATTGTTTATGAAATACTTGAACACATTTTTTATGACCAATACACATCTATTACTTCTCGAACAGAACGACATCGAATAAAAACTATCGTAAAAACCATGTTCCATTCAAGATAAAATAGCAAATATCTCGAAAATGCTTAACTTTAGCGCTATCAAACAGGCTGTACCTTTTTGGTAAAGGTAAGACAGTGGAATAATATTTTCTTATTAAAAGTCTCATAAACCTACTCACAAAAAAATTGGAGCATATTAAAGAGCAGAATAACAGCATACGTAGGGCCCCCTATCCACTATATCAAAATTAATTGCATGTATTATTTCTCGTCCCAAGAAACACTCGTATCTAAATTTTTAAGACATTATGTCAAAAATTTGAAGAATTATTACGGAAAATTGAAATTAAAATTCTTACTTTAATAGCCTGTATCTTTTTCATTATCAACTTTTGGTATGAGTAAGTTCGGCTAAATCGTAAAATTTTGACGTGAGGAATCTACCATTGCTCTGTGTCCCATTACTTTTGGTCCTCCTGTATACTAAATAATCATTTTTCAAAGTAAACTCTGTATTTTAGCGTAGCGGAGTTATCTTATTCTTTTTCTTATCTGGTGCGCACGTGCGACGTTTTCACAAGTGCAAAGCTGTAATAAAGTAAGAAACGACTGAAATATTCATAAGATTTCCGATTTTTAATCGTTAGATGGGCGTAATGATAGACATTTCCTGCGGACAACTCAATTTACTTATGCAACATTCGCAGGTGCCATTTTTCTCCCTAGCGATTCGAATTCAAATTAAAACCGCTGCGATTCTCGATCTCGTTTGCCGAAGGATTAAACGTTGTAAGGTTTCTTATTGTTTGCACCGAAACGACGTGGTATAAAGATACCTTACGCGAAAGTTTTCAGAAAGAAGACCTATAGGTATATCCGTAAGATTAACTGCAAGCAATCAAAAGGTTGACTATTTATTTTTTCATTTGAAATCTTTACGAAATTCGATTCAGAAAAAAATCGATAGACTTGTTGGTTCTTAACCGTTTTAAATTTAGAGTTAAAAAAATATATGGGAAGGATATTGTAGGCTGCTTTCCATCGTACGATATGTCTTCTGAGTTGCAGTCTGAATTTCGGTCTCCGTTGTCCATATTCATCCCTCCGGAAGGGCCTCTCATATGGCCATAATCTGGAGAACCACCATGTTGAGCGGCAGCCAGAAGCGTCGGTGGATGATGCATTGGGGGTGACTCTCGCTCGATTTTATGCATGCGAGGTGGAGAAGCTGACGCCTGAAACCCAAAAAGGAAACCCATAATTTTGGCGTTCAGTAAAGAAAAAAAAATTGCCTATGCCACTGCTGTTGTATTATGGTTTACAGCTAAAGGTTGGAAAAGTTTAGTACCTGTCTGCTATTGAGAGGTAAATAAAGATATACTTCAGTTGCGTCATGATAAGATCAAACTGTTTACTTAAGGTTTGTAATAAAAACTAAAAAAATTACCGGCATTTCCATGTGATGTCCGTGGCTTGGTTCATGGAAAAAAGAGCTGTACGGAGAAAAAACCTGAGATTCATGAAGTCCTGGATTCGGAATGGCTACCGATGTCGGCAAGAATACGGGCAACATCGGGGATGGTTGATGGTACGGTGGTGGTCTGAGTGACGTGCAAGACGAAGGTTCCAACGGCGCAGGCGACATGCCAATTCCGTCCTGTCCCAAAATCCTACTGGGAGTCCTGGGAGTGATCCTGGTATCTGTTACCTTATGCCTCTTCTTCTTGGGCGTTACCACCAGACTCAGCGCCTCATTTTGCTCTGGATTTTGCTGTTTCGGAACGCAAAAGGGATGGTTCATACCGTATAAAGCCGCCTGGTTGATACCAGGAGGCTTCGGTGGCTGTAAAATCGGAGACCGAATATGTAGTTCGCTGGTTTTTTGCATGTTACTCATACTATGTACGGGCATCATAGGAGGACGATTTATATTTCCATTTACCTTGTGACAGCTCGATGTTGGCGGTGGAGCCTGCAGTCTTTCCGTTACCTTCGTCCTGGGTGTGTTCCTACCCAGCATCTGCGACGCCATTAGTAAATCTTTGCTCAGTTGTTCCGCCGATGCGGCAGCTTCCGTTTGCTTACACCTCCGCTGGCGCTGGTGTAAAAATCGCGTGACTATCGTGTCAATTAAGTTCGACAGAGACGCGGTTATTTCGGTCTTTAAAGCTTCCGCGAGGCCCTCTAGGTCACTCCCAGTTGGGGTCATGTTTCTCATAATGCTAAGTCGTTCCGCGAAGTCTTCCGGCTTGTTATTATTAGGTACCTGGCAGTTATTTGGCTGCGACTCTTTCACGTCGGCGACGGTGGCGGCCACCGCTGCTTCCTTCGCCATTCTTGCCTCTTGCTCCATAAAAAATTTATGACTGACGCCCAAGTACATCGCAGCAGTGTTACTCATGTGAGGGTGTTCGTGTAAAAGGCCGTTGTGGAAATGTGGTCCTGGTGGGCTTATCTTGAGTTTGCTGACCTGTTGTGCTAGTGTGGGAGGGAGTGGTGGAGGATTTGGGGTTGCCGATGATGTTACAGGCGACGGCGCTGCAGATCGTTTGCTTTGTTCACTATCACTGGGTATTTCTTCTATTTCTTGGCTTTCCTCCGAACCTTGTTCCATATGGGTGCACAGCTGAACGTATTTCTGTTGCATTTCGGCGAGTTGCTCTTGCATGGTGCGCAGCTGAGATTTCAGCGCGTTCTTTTCTACGCTTTTCTGTCGGATGGGTTCTGATTCCTCTTCTTCATCATCGTTATATCGTTCAACCATGCTATCGTGCTGCTGAGGTTGATATAACTTGCGTTTTTTGCAACCGTTCACCTGGGGCGGTGCTGGACTAGATCGCATACCTGAGACTATGTTTTCCACGCGCGCTTTCTTCGCTTCTTCAGGTTTCGCTGGGCTTGATGGTTCAACATTCGGAGATGGTAGCGATTCGGTTTCCATTCCATTTAGGGCCTCTTCCATTAATTCCGCTTGTTGTCTATCACCTACGCCCGCTTCCGCCAGGCATTCTTTCATAGCCACAGCCGCTTCGGCGTCAACACGCTCCTGATCTGTCTTAGGCTCGTTGTTGTTGTTATTGATGATGTGATCATGTCCGTTTCGCAATTCGTGATCCAAACCAAGGAGTCCGTGCTTGCGGCCCTGCAAAATATCACGGAGCATATGATGTGCAAGCTGCTCACCCAACGGAGGACTCCCGTCACACCGAATAACCGAATCGAATTTCACTTCTTCACCATCCGCGCTCTCCGGCTTCTGTCGACCGAACAGCTCATTAAGCATTTTTGCGGACGCGAACCCCGGTCCGAACAGACCGTTGCTGTTGGGTAAAAATTGCGCCGTATATACTTATTGTTATTGTTGCCGAGAAACGTTGGTTTCGAACTGAAGTTCGGGATCGAGGAGTAACTGTTGCGCGTCTCACCGGCGTCCACACGCTGTTTAGTTCTTTTGGTTTTCTTCAGGAGTCTATCTGTGTACAAACCGAACTCTGCTTCCTCCTCCGATGACATCATAAGTTGAAGCGTTATTGGTCGTTCAGTTCCCTCTCCAGAAATATCGTCCCCACCTTAAGAATAGTCACCCATGTCAATACCTGAAACAGATGTCGCTTTACAGCCACGGATGGATGTGAGGAGAGACGCCGAGCAACTGCGGACGACCCACAACTGTAGATCTAAGTTGGCGTCCGCACGCGTTCTCTGCACATTCCAAATATACTTATACCGATTCATAAACGCTTAAGTATCAAAAAACTTGTCAGTCCCTTACAAATTTTTCAAGTTCTGATAATATTTTTTTCGCCTAGCATATGATTTATTTCGTTGAAACTTGCTCAAAAATAGTCCGCTAAAGTGTTGTCATGGAAGCTTCAAGTACTAGGTCGCTAAAAAAATTTTTTCGCCTAGCACATGTGAAAGTAACTCATATTAACCCTAAAAATGTGACGGAAAGTAATGTTTATCTGCCCTAGGGCTGCTAAACTCATAACAACACGATTTATAGTCCGTAACCTAGCAACACATTGACTTTCATTTGCGCGCTATGACATTCCACAGAATTTTTCATTAAATGTCACTTTTAAACAAAGTTTGAATTTGATTTAGGGCTAGGCGAAAAACAGTTGTGTGTCACACATGCAGAAACGCATTAGCAGCTCATAGCCGCTCACTTTCTGCCCTTGTGACACAATATACTATTTCGTAATACTTGAATGTTATTTCATTATAACTGCATTGTTTCAATGGTTGTTATGCTATCCATAACGGCCTAGACCGATTAAATTTTATCGGGCCGTTATTACTACTTGCTCTGTATCTCATACGTTGCTATAGTTACAACTAAATCACACTCATATTTTGCTAGAGTTACAACTAAATCAATGTTTTTGCCAAAATAAAGATTTATTTCGTCATTTAGTATTACGAAAACTATGAAACAACATACGGCCGATAGGCATATAACGAACTCGGATAATTTATAGCCTCGGCTCACGCCTCGGCCATAGAACTTATCCTCGTTCGTTATATCAAGCATATCGGCCTAATACTGTTATATGTACACTATACTTCTAACAACACACAATTATCCGAAGGTCATCGAATTAAAAAAATATCACTTGAATGTTTATTTGTTTAAATATTTTCAGAAATTTTTATGTTTCATTATTAAAGAAATTCACAAAGGTGAGGTTTTCCTTAAAAGAAACTTTAAGCGTTGCTCCTTGAGTGGAATACATTTAAAGAACAGTCAACATATCAGTACACTAATCGTCATCTTAAAAAAACTTTTGTTTTTATAAATACTTCATTATTTATGTTAAAAGTCTTTGAGAGTTATGATAAAATTATGCATTTTCAAAGAAAGTGGTGAGGAGTTAAATTAAAGAAGAAAAACAAATGCTACTCATGTAACAAGCGTTCTTAAATAATTCGGCACAACAACAATAGTGATATATTTGTGTATTGCTACATTGGTTATTCAGGTTACATCGTTATTATTATTTATTTAACCTTTCGTCGGTCGCGCATGTATTTCACAGATACTTAAGCTCTGTTCCAATGGGTGTTGGTAATTTCGCCACCAAACCTCATCAATGCAATAAACCTACAGGTAAATTCGCCACCAACGTTTAAAGGCATGGTAATTCTACCGGTAATTTCGTCACTGCACTTCTAAGAATTGACCTCTATTGCTGAGGCCGCAGTGCAGGATGGTCGGCTGGAGAGTTGATATACAGGCTGAGTCCAAAAGAACGCCTTACGCTTTAATAGCGTTGGTGTTTATTGTCGTATTGGAGCGGTCAAAAAATCAAATGAAATGGCAGAAAAACTCTACAATATACCATATCTTGTGTCTTTAATACATTGAAGACAGCTGCATGACAGCTGTTAACTTTTGTTTGTTAAATGCAATGGTATAATTACTGTAATAAATTTCGAAATTGCAATAAACACTTATTTTTCAAAACAAAGAAGCTATAATATTGATGACTTTTGCGCCACTTGTTAAATTAAATGAAACATATTGAAATGAAACTCGAGGTAGTAAAATAAAAATGGACAGTGTAAAACAACCACTAACATGGATTTGCCACGAATACTTGTAATAATTTTAACATCCATACTGGAATGTTCACTACTAATAATGATTTAGTACTGACTGAAATAATAATAATCAAGGAAAGTAAAGAACTCGTTTGTTTATCCTTGAATCATTAGCACACCATAGCACACTTGTTAAAATACATGGAAAATATTGGTGGCGAAATTACCCGTAGGATTAAGATCAGAGAAGCAGGTCAAAAGATTAAAATACTAGTGGCGACATTATCTGTCTCCGTTTCAACATCACATTCTGACCGTTTCGAAACCGTCATAATCAGTTGCCCACCGAAATAATGATCGATTTTGACAACTTTGTCAAATGTAAACCTTTGATGAGTGCATGCATGCTTTTGACGATTTTGAAACCATCACAAAGCGTTGTTGGAACAGACCTATAGCTTTATACTTTTACTGCCACTTGGGTGTTTAACGTGCAATACCACTGCTCTTCTAGGTATGCTTCCCTGATCATTTGACAACTAAGGACAACTACTGCGGTTTATAAATTTTTTATTTTAGGGTAGCAAATGAAGCAGAAGGTGCGTTTTGTATCTATTGGATACAGCGCGACCGGTCATGTTTGTTCATCGTTAGTCTTAAAACATGTTCATTTTTGATATCTTTTCGTTATCAAAATTACCAAACCAATTTTTTTTTATAATTTGACTAATCCAAAGGTCATTGAATTGATTCGAAAAATATTAGAAGAAGATGAAGACGAAGAAACGGTTGAAAATGAGAACGTATTAGATGAAAATGACAAACAATAATTATTACTGATTGTCATCCGTAAATGTCAGTTCATAATTATAACCACCCAGCAAAAGTTTTAGTATTATAAAATTGACGTCAAAAAGTGTCCACTTTTTTTAGCCCCGACGCACTATGGGGCCAAAAGCACTTTCGCGTCTCAAAAATCTGTAACTCTTTTATTTACCGACTTACGTTAATGAAATTTGGTACATAGATTAAGAAGACTATAGGCTTTATGACTGTGATTGAAAGATGGTAACCTACCTTTAGTGTAAGTAGCTGCTCGTATTTTGTTTTTAACTATAAAAAACCACAAAACCACTGAAAAGGTAATAATACTTATTCATTGTCGAAAACCATACATTTTTTTCCACCATGCCACCAGCAGAAAATACGAGTAGCTACTTACACTAAAGGTAGGTCACCATCTTTCAACCTGTTTTGTTATGTTTGGGGCAAATATGGGCAAACTTTTTTTTCTGCCTCACCTAGAGGACTATTTTCTCTATTATTTGCAGCCAAGAACTCAACTTCGGCAAATTTCGATAACAGTTAAATCTTTAAGCGAAATTTAAAAACGGCAAATTAAACGTGCCTGTGTTTATGTTTTTTTAGTTGACAAACGAGTAAGCATTTCACATGTTTCTATAGTTAGTTGAAAACTAGAAGAAATGCCCTTTCCAATGATATATAATACGTTACATGTTAGTTGTGTCTTATGTACGTAATCGTTCATTAAAAATGAGCTTCAGAGTAGCCGCTATTTGATTCGCATCGAAATCTAAATTTCTCAACCTTCAAATTAATCGCTCTAATTTTGTATTTGACTACAACCTTTAATTCTAAACAACATTTTCTTATGACATTTTTATGTATCTTTTAAAATAAGGGCACTTTACTCTTAAGCAATTTTCACTTTTCGGTGTTACAACATCTATAATAAAGAAGTAAATAATTTTTTTTTTAAATCACATCACAGTCACAAAGCCTATAGTTTTCTTAATCTATGTACCAAATTTCATTAACATAAGTCAATAAATAAAAGAGTTACAGATTTTTGAGACGCGAAAGTGCTTTTGGCCCCATAGTGCGACGGTAAGGCTTAACTCTCACACTTACCACTTTGCTGCGATTTTTGTGTGGTTTTGTGCGGTTAGTGGTCGACGGTATTAACCACTCCATTTGAAGTTGATGTCGACCACAAGGAACCACACAATAACCACACAAAACCATACAAGCAACGCAACAAAAGTAATACATGCGAGTTAAGCCTAGGTAGAATGAAACAGCTTGAGTTACATTAACACGTGTAATATTTTGTTATAAATAGATAAATCTAAATAAATATAATGATAAAACTTATAATAAATAAATAAATTCAAATAAATAGTTAAAATTATATACTATTAAAGGCATGTATCTGAGGGATACACTTACGTTCCGAAAAGGCACGCACCTGACGGATGGTTAAATAAAAAAATAGCACATGAAAATAAAACTGCCTCTTCAGCAGACATTATTGCCGAAAAAAAAATTAACAATAGGAAAGAAGAGGCGATCTAAGAAGGAGTTAAATTTAAATTTGCCAAATTCTAGAACTAGGCCGCGTACACATTAACTATTGTTTTAAAACTGTTCGTCTGAAATATCAGATAATATAATTAATGACTCGGATCAGATAATACCGGCTGTTTCAAATTGGGTGTGCACTGAAGGTATCTCCTAAACCATGAGAGTTACAGATTCGGTTAAATGGAAGAAAAGTTGCACCAGTCATTGCTTAATTCGTATCCATTAACAGAATCAATTTTCTCTTAATTGTTCTTGAAGTATTGGTGAAAATGTAAAAATATCGATTTTCTTTTCTCCTCTGTAACTCCCTTATTAAAAATAATTTAGAAATTCTGTCTTAACTTTCTACAGGTACTTTTGGATTCTACTTCAAATAGGGGCAGTAGAATTGCGGTCACACGTTTCGTCTCTCCGCGACCATCCTCAGTTTACATTTTTTAAATATAACGTATACCTATTTATTATCGTATTTGTTGCCATTTTTTCTCCTGATTGTAATGGTATATCACACTTAATTGTTGATATTAATTTGAAGCTTAAATAATACAGATTTTTAAATTATTTGAATCAAACTTTTCCTGATAGGTACAAATGGACCTGTCGCGTGGCCTCTAAGATCACCAAATATTAGCCCTTTGACTTTTTGTTGATTGATTGATTGATTTTATTGATGTTTCCTCTTCCGACATTTGAATGTTAGTTATTAATATTTAGTAAGTAAAAAAAGTACTAAGGAATAAATTTACTTATTAAATAAATCATGACAAAACTGTATCAAGCTTTTTTTATCATATTTTAACTTTACTTGAAAAAAGTATTAATTGTTATACATCACTGCAATCAGCAGAAAAAATGCTATCGAATAGAATAATTAAAAGATATACGTTGTATTTAAAAAATCGAAACTGAAGATGGTCGTGGAGAGACGAAACGTTTGACTTCAATTCTGCCACCTGTATTCGAAGCAGAATAAGAAAGTGCCTGTAGAAAGTTAAATCAGAATTTCAAAATTATTTATAATACGAGAGATACAGAGGAAAAAAGAAAATCGACATTTTTACATTTTGATCAATATCTCAAGAAGAAATAAGAAAAAATTCATTCTGTGAATGAATACGAATTAGGCATTGATTCGTGCAACTTTTCTTCCATTTAACTAAATTTGTATCTCTTACGGTTTAGAAGATCCCTTCAGTGCACACTCAATTTGAAACAGTATAATTCATGACCCATGTCAGTAAAAGAATAATGAATTAATTATTTTTTGAACTATTTGAATTTCTTGCTTTCCGCGCTTCGTACTAAATTCTTTTACGACGAGAGATCCTGCATGCCGTTACTAGCTAAGCTTTTAGGTTATTGAAAATCCGTGTCAGCTAGTATAAATCATTTTATTGAATTACACGACCGGTTTCGCCCAGTGGGGCATTATCAAGTGTAGCTAGTTCTGACGTTCCATTGCGGGTAGCAGACAACAAGTGTTGTCTGGACGAAACCGGTCGTGTAATTCAATAAAATTATTTATACTAGCTGACACGGATTTTCAATAACTTAAATTCTTTTATCTTTACAGTGTTGGGTTTACGTTTTAAAGCTTATTTACATTGGACTTGTCACGGCAGACACACTTCTATCGTAGAAGTGTGAGTGCTGAAACATGCCGTGCACGATTTTTGAGTGTTTATATAAAATTTTTAAAGATTGTGCGAATTACAGGGTATGTATATTTGTAGAAGTATAAAGTATTAACATTGATGTCAACGACGTTGTTGATGATTTGTCACATTTATATGTGTTATTTGTGCCTTATTGTCAATGCATGATATACCGGGTGTTTCAGTGAAGATGCACCAAACTCGATATGTTGGTAGATGTGAAAAGAAACAAAAGTTTCCTATAATATTTTTTTTTAAATGAATAAGTTTTGAGATAATCGAAGGGAAAGGAGAATCGTATATTTTTAAAACGTACAATAGATGAGAGCGGCCCGAATTCTTAACCTGCCTTAACGTTCGTGTAATTGCTTTATTACCCCATAAACTGTCGCGTCTCAGATGCTATGATGAAACACATTTACTCCATTCTGGTTCGCGTTGTAGTGAAGAATAGGTTATTAATCGGTGTACTTTATACTTTTCATTCTTTTAAGTTTATTAGTGTATGTTTGTGTATGTGTTGGTGCGTTTGCGATTGGCGATTTTACGTTTCGAGAGTACGCGGATACGCATTTGTTATACAGGGAATGTCGGGGAAACGCGCGATTGGCATCACATCTGTATGCGGAACTGTTTCCTAATCGTGAACGACATTCGCATTATCAAATGTTTGTCAGAGTAGCTCAGCGACTACGCGACACAGGCTCTTTTTTACCTGAACAAGGTGTAAGGAACAAATTTGATGTAATTACGGTTTGCATAAATGTTAGTGCAACGAAAACGCACGCTAAATGCACATTCTTTCAAAGTGTTCACCTTTAACACGAATTGCGGTCAAGGGCAGAGTTAAAAGCCTCTCATAATTTTTTTCGTTTACGATAGATATTTATTGTCTTCTTGCAGCCGCGTGCCATTCATAAAACAATTTAAATCGGTTGTCTTGTTTCACGGCCGCAGAAATTTAAATCGCTACGGTATTTATAAAAACATTGACTCAAAATAATGCAAATTTCAAGTTGCTCCGATTGCAAAATTGCATTAAAATATTTTATTTGAAATAATGTCAGAAACGTTTCCCCGAAGTTTGGTGCATCATCACTGAAACACCCTGTATTTATAATGTTCAAATTATTTTTAGATAAAAAAAAAATCAAGTTACTTTTTCAGTTTCCATTGACAACCTTGTTTATTTTGACAACATGTTTATATTTTCCATTTCTGACGAAGCTGTCGAACGACTGCGAAACGTTAAGTGTTTGTGAGCCACTTAGTGTCCATTTAAAAGAGTTTGTGATATATATTTTTCATTCGGTGACTTATATTTGACAACATATATACAAATTTCCAACCAACTCCTCCGTACATCAACACGAAATCAGAATAAGAAATAATTTACATACACCTTTCAAAAGACTGACAATTTGTTCCACGGATCCTTCACAGGCAGGCATCATATTATACAACAAACTTCCATTAGAAATAAAAAAGGCAACGAACTTCATCTCCTTCAAACAAAAAGCGAAAAAATTCTTGTCGGAACAACAATATTACTCCGTCCAAGAGTTTTTAAACAAATAGTATTTAGTTGTAGGTAACTCAGTACAGTGCGTTGTACGCAACAATTTTAAATTTTAGCACGATTTGTGACATATTCAGATACCCTGTATAGTGGTGATGAATAATAGTTATTTGTTATACCTCTAAAAAAAAAAACACCTTTACTTGCGATTGGAAACAGTAATAGGAGCATCGTTTTCTGCAATGTTACCTCATAAAAAATAGCCTTCACCGGCTATTTTTTTAAATAGTTTAATATTTACATAATTAATGTTGCTTTGACGTGAAAATTTAAATGGGTGTGTCTTCCAGATTCATAAATAAATACTTCCATATCTTTTTTTTCTTTATATTGCAAACAAAAGCAGAGTCCTAATTGCACGCAGAATCAAAATTGCTTGCGAAATATTGGAACAAATCAGAAAACCCAGTGACGGTAAATCTTGATGCTTCTTAAATCAAATCAAGTATGAGAAAAAGAATTGGCAAAACAATGAAATTTACATTAGAAAAATGTAATAGCTGACACTTCAGTAACTACATTGAAATAATCTGAATATCTAGTCACATTAATTGAGCAGAATCAAAAAAATAAAAAAAATAAGCAATTTTTTGGCGTTACAATATTTTGCAATATTTTCAAACATAGTGATTTTCACGTTGAAGCAATGACGTCATATTTGAAATTATTTGAACTTGTTTGAAACATTCTTCGAAGGATAGTTCATGAAGAAAAAGTGACTTGGGCAACATCAATTTAAAATGTTTCTTTGCCACCTGTTCGACAATTCATCCCAGTGATGCCATTTAGCGGATAATTGTCCGAATTAATTCACAATCACAGGCCTAGTTTACATCGCAAAATTATTTAGTTCCGTCCGCGAGAACTAAACAGGAAAGAATAGTTCGGTTTTACAAAATATAATTACACATTTCTAATATTGGTTGATAGCAAATCAAAGTGGATTGATGCTAAAATAATGGAAAAAGGTACTTCGGCTAAAGAAACGATTTTTAAGTTGAAAGAGATCTTCTCGGTATTTGGATTACCTGTAGAGTTAGTGACAGATAATGGTCCCCCGTTTAGTTCTTCGGAATTTATTTTCTTCTGCCAAGCTAACGGAATTAATCCAGTAAAATCACCACCGTACCATCCGCAGTCTAATGGTAATGCAGAGAGAGGAGTATTTACGATAAAAAAATCATTAGAAAAAGCTTTGTTCGGTACAAAAAAATAATTAAAAACATTCTCAGAAATACAAAATAAATTAGTGAATTTCTTATTTACGTATCGCAATACACCTTCTACTGTAAGTGGATTATGTCCTTCAGAATGTATTTTTAAAATCAAGCCGAGAACAAGATTTGACTTGTTAAAGCCAGCATTTAAAAGTAAATTCAAACCTGTAACTAGTATAAATAATAAATTGGTTAGAGCTTCGACATTATACTGGGTGTTGAAAAATTCGATTGCCTAATTTCTAGAGTAAGTAAATGAGACAAAAATAAGCCATTTTTGTTATATAACCCAGGGTCGGAAATTAATGATTACTTAAAGAGACTGTAAAATAATAGAAACATAAAGAAATTATTAATATACTAAAACGAAAAAAATAAAAGTATAACATTTCAGAAAACGGTTATAACATTCGCTTAAGATGGTTGCCCCCAACTTGTACACATATCTGACAACAATGTTTGTCTTGCTTGTTAAAAAAGTATCATAAAGTAATGATTAATTTCCGACCCTGGGTTATATCACAAAAACGGCTTATTTTAGTCTCATTTACTTACCCTAGAAATTTGGCAATCGAATTTTTCAACACCCTGATGTAAATGATCATGTTTATGCTAAAAATTTATATAACACAGACGGGAAGAAATGGTTATTAGGAAAAGTTATTTAAATGTTAAGCCATAATACTTATTTAGTACAAATAGAGAAAGATATAAAACCTGTTCATCGAGATATGTTAGGAAAATATGTAGCAGATTTATATGCTCAGCCAGGTACATTACAAAAATGTGTAACAGATGTACCTACAAGTACCCATTATTCGGGAACCGCCAAATGTAGTACAAGAGAGTAATAATTAAATTACTCAAGAAACTTCAGTTGCAGTGGCTAAACAATTAAACACTGAGATTAACTCGGAAATTTCCTTGAATACTAGTACTTGTAAATCTGACGCTAATCCGAATCATGTTGTGACAAGATCTGGAAGAATAGTTAAACCACCACAAAGATTAACTTTGTAAATAAAGTCAGAGAGGAAATGTTATGTATTAGTTTTAAGTTGGTACTCCTGCGTAGAGAAGCAAGCGCGTAAAAATATGGTACAAAAAGCCCGCGCGCGCTAAAGCGTCGATTACACGAAGCTAGTTTACTCGCTACTGGCTTGCTTGTGAAAAAGCCCGATAGTGAGCGAGAAGCTAGTAAACAATTACACGTAGCTAGTGGCGAGTTAGCGAGTTTACCGTCTTTTAACACGTAAAAATGGCCTGTGGAGGCTATAAGAGAAAAACTCGCCGAACTGCATTCGCCGAATTTTCCAGACGTTATTTGCGGAGATATCGAAAAAATACGACTTCGACGGCGAAAATTGATTGCCATCTTTCCTGGGGAACGGATTTTTCGATTTCCCCCCCGTTTTCGAGTAAATTTCGGAAAAACCGTTTCGGTCTCAAAATTTGTTTTATCGGTGTTGGGGGCGGAGAGGTACTACGTAATTTTTTAAATAGAGATACATTTACATATTTTGCACGTCGCTCCTTAGGAGCAATTAAAAAGATAATCTGTGCACAAATTCGTTTTATCGGTGTTGGGGGCCGCGCGGTATTAGGTAACTTTTTTAATAGAGATCCATTTACATATTTTGCACGTCGCTTCTAAGGAGCACCTAAAAAGATAATCTGTGCACAAATTCGTTTTATCGGTGTTGGGGGCGGCGCGGGACTACGTAATTTTTTTAATAGAGATCCATTTACATATTTTGCACGTCGCTTCTAAGGAGCAACTAAAAAGAGAATCTGTGCAAAAATTCTTTTTATCGGTGTTGGGGGCGGCGCGGTACTACGTCATTTTTTTAATAGAGATCCATTTACATATTTTGCACGTCGCTCATTAGGAGCAACTAAAAAACAATCTGTGCACAAATTCGTTTCATCGGTGTTGGGGGCGGCGAAGTATTAGGTAACTTTCTTAATAGAGATCCATTTAAATATTTTGCACGTCGCTTCTAAGGAGCAACTAAAAAGACAATCTGTGCACAAATTCGTTTTATCGGTGTTGGGGGCGCAACTAAAAAGATAATCTGTGCACAAATTCGTTTTATCGGTGTTGGGGGCGGCGCGGTACTACGTAATTTTTTAAATAGAAATCCATTTACATATTTTGCACGTCGCTCATTAGGAGCAACTAAAAAGATAATCTGTGCACAAATTCGTTTTATCGGTGTTGGGGGCGGCGCGGTACTACGTAATTTTTTTAATAGAGATCCATTTACATATTTTGCACGTCGCTTCTAAGGAGCAACTAAAAAGATAATCTGTGCACAAATTCGTTTTACCGGTGTTGGGGGCGGCGCGATACTACGTAATTCTTTTAATAGAGATCCATTTACATATTTTGCACGACGCTTCTAAGGAGCAACTGAAATGATAATCTGTACACATATTCGTTTTATAGGTGTTAGGGGCGGCGCGGTACTACGTAATTTTTTTAATAGAGATACATTTACATATTTTGCACGTCGCTTCTAAGGAGCAACTAAAAAGATAATCTGTGCACAAATTCGTTTTATCGGTGTTGGGGGCGGCGCGGTACTACGTAATTTTTTTAATAGAGATCCATTTACATATTTTGCACGTCGCTCCTTAGGAGCAACTAAAAAGATAATCTGTGCACAAATTCGCTTTATCGGTGTTGGGGGCGGCGCGGTACTACGTAATTTTTTTAATAGAGATCCATTTACATATTTTGCACGACGCTTCTAAGGAGCAACTACAAAGATAATCTGTGCACAAATTCGTTTTATCGGTGTTGGGGGCGGCGAGGTATTAGGTAACTTTTTCAATAGAGATCCATTTACATATTTTGCACGTCGCTTCTACGGAGCAACTAAAAATATAATCTGTGCACAAATTCGTTTTATCGGTGTTGGGGCCGGCGCGGTACTACGTAATTTTTTTAATAGAGATTATGCCACTTACATATTTTGCAAGTCGTTTCTTAGGAGCAACTAAAAAGATAATCTGTGCACAAATTCGTTTTATCGGTGTTGGGGGCGGCGCGGTATTAGGTAACTTTTTTAATAGAGATCCATTTATATATTTTGCACGTCGCTTCTAAGGAGCACCTAAAAAGATAATCTGTGCACAAATTCGTTTTATCGGTGTTGGGGGCGGCGCGGTACTACGTAATTTTTTTATATCACAAAATCTTTTAAGCGGACACTAAATCGCGCACTGTATTTTTCGTTCGCTTTCGCCCGTCGAGACGTTTATTTCGACGTGCGACACGCCGTGCCCATCTTTTTCCGGAAAATTAAAAAGATAATAACAAATAGTCATCGATAATAATTATTAACAACAAATTTTGGCAGCAGAGGAAAGTGCGTGACGTACGCGGCGATACGATTTTTCTAGATCCAGAACGATAACCGACGAAAGTAAACAAATAAATAAATGAAACGAAATCGTTCGTTCATTACGATTAAACAAAAAAAAATGAAATTCTCGCCGACGATAATTAATTAATCTCATAATTCCGGCCCGCGAAAACTCGGCGACGACGAATAAAACGAAATCATTCATTCGAACCGACGATTATTTACGGCGCCCGTTGAACGAACGAAAAGATTCTCGGCCGGCCGCGATAATTCGTTTTAAAAAATCCCGCGCTCTAGCTTTCGACTCGCGTCAACTTTGTAAGTTAGATTAACCACGTACATCCACCTCCGGAGTAGCGGGTTTACTGCGGGCCAATATATTAAAACTATCTGTCAAGGACTCGGGATAGGAAACGTTCGCGAATCACTTCTGGGACTCGCTTTCGACGTTCAGAAATTGTCAACTTCTTTTAGAGTTTTTCCATCGCCTTTAAAACGTCTACATACGTGCATGCATTTTTTTCATCATCATCATCATCATTATTATTAGAGCACGTTGCATCGAATTTAACTTCATCCGTAGATAATTAAAAAATTTACGAACGAAAAAGAGATTTGAAAGCTACATGATAGAGCGAGAATCGAACCCCCGACTCCCGCGTGGTAGTCGGCCACGCTAACGTACCACCATCGCCATCGATAACTTGTTGCTCGTTTCGATAAGACGCCTCATAAGTTAATGCGCTCCAAAAATTTCTTAAGCGGCCCGAATGTAATGCAGTACCGTTCAATTGTTTCGATTATCTTAGATGAATTTTCTCGCCGATCGCTCGATTTTGTAATTATTTCTTCGAAATCGAAAAGAAAAACTTTTACGTCGTAATTTTAACGTTCGTCTCTTTAGAGAACGACGCGACGTCCGAATTTTATATTACGATCTCGCATTCGTTCTTCGAGACCTTTCCGGTCCTTTTCAGCGAAAATGCATTACCTACCCGAGATTAAACGCTATAATTTTTTCTTGCCTGCGAAAAGCATCAGTTCAAAGAAAAAAAGAAACAATTAACGCAAAAACAAACGGGAGAGAACGAAAATGTAAAAGAAAATGTACATTTATTAGCCCCGAGATTAAACAATGCATGTATTTCTTTCTTTACTGCAAGAAAATCATTAGTTAGTAGAGCAAAAAAAAGGCAATTAGCATGAAAACGAACGTGAGAAAACTGAAACGTAAAAAAAAATTTGCACGTATCACCTGAGATCAAACGATATAATTTTTTCTTGCCTGCAAAATAAAAAAAAAATTTATACAATCTTTTTAGTCGGCCATCTTTGATTCCAAAACAACGCCGATGTGACGCTCGTGTTCGCCTCGCCGGCACGTTTAATTTGAGTGGTCGCATGACCTACTTATTTCTCAAAGAAAACTTTCTCGATCTCATAAATCGACCATCTTTGATTCCAAGATGGCGTCGATGTGACAGTCGAGTTCGCCTCGCCGGCACGTTTAATTTGATATGCGACACGACGGGTTTATCTTTTACGGGGCGATTTTCGATCGCGGCGCCGCCATCTTGGAATCCAAGATGGCGTCGGTATGACGGTCGAGTTTCTCTTGTCGAGACCTTTCATTTGATACGTGACTCGACGGGTTTACCTCTTACGGGGCGATTTTCGATCGCAGCTCCGCCACCTTTCGTTCCCAGATGGCGTCGCTACGATATTCGAGTTCGCCTGGTAGAGAGCTTTCATTTGATATGCGACTCAAAAGGTTTACCTCTTACGGGGCGATTTTCTATCGCAGCGCCGCCATCTTGGATTCCAAGATGGCGCCGATATGATAATCGATTTTCTCTTGTCGAGAGCTTTCATTTGATATGCGACACGATGGGATTATCTCTTACGGTGCGTATTTCGATCGCGGCGCCCCCATCGTCCTTTCCAAGATGGCGTCGGTATTACAATCGAGTTTCTCTCGAGGAGACCTTTCATTTGATATGCGACACGAAGGATTCGTCTCCTCGAGCACGGCGGGAAAGCTGGAACGCGAAACGGCCCGTGGGCGGCGGGCTTTATGTCACCGAGATGTTGCATGCAATTATTGACCCATCGCGACCCGGTCGAATTTAAAGGAAAGCCCCTGAAATGCACCGATTTCAAAAATTCGCCGTTCGTTTATTTACAGCCCTACCGGATCGAGACGGGCGGCGTCGGTTAGAGGAAGGTATCTGCTATCTTCCACTTTAAACGCCTCGACAATATCTGCGACGGTTTCGGAAAAATGAATTTCTTTTCCGGAGCGTCGCCTTAACGGGGGCGAATTTAAAAAAAAATTCGCCGTTCGTTTATTAACGATGCTCTCGGTTGAAAACCGGTACCGTCGCGAAGGGGGAGTATATATCTATCCTCCCGTGGCGACACCCGGAAAATATCGCCCGCGGTTGGGCGGAAAAAAATTTTTTTTTCCAAAGAGGTAACCGACCGGAGTCGAACTCTAAACGCTCCAGAGCCGCCCCCGTTCGTCCTACCGGAACGTGCGGGGCCTCGAAAGACTCGCGAAGGACCCACCTAACCGCCTTCGAAAGTTTAAACGAATTCCGAGATCAGTTTCTCGAGAAAAGTTCGAAAAAGTGCCCATCAATCGAAAAAGAGTTCAATCTTCCATAAGAACGCACGGAAACTTTAACGCCCCGTAGCGGCCAAACGGTGCGTCCTAGGACGATTCTGAGCGAAGTTTCGAGTATCGTTAACTCTGATTCGTCGGGAGGCGTCCGACCACGTGCAACCCCCCCCCTTTTGTCCATTCACCACCCCGGAGCGATCCGGACCTGTAGCATCGTTTCCGGTGATCGGAGCTCGGAGCGCGCGGCGGCATCGCCTTCCTTGTCATTTACTTCGTCTCTTTTGCGTTGGGCTCGATTCGCACAGCCCCCCCCCCCAGGCACCGTAAAAAATTCCGAAAGAAAAGCTTACAAATCGGCCTATTTTCAAAAAATCGTATCTCGAAAAAACGCATTTTCCCCGCATACAGGCCCCACAGGTTAAGTACCTGGGTGAAGCCTCCAGCGTGCGAGAGAGTTTAAGAAAATTCCTAGTCCCCGTTTTCGAGCAATTTTCGTTTATGTGAAAAAACGTCTTTTCGGGGACCTCGTTAAAATCCAGGGCCGGACTGGGGGCCGCGCTTCCGAATGTAGAATCTGTATTCCGTCCTGCGCGTACGTTCCGAGTTTGGTCCGATTCGGTCGGTAAATAAGGTCCGTGGAATTTTTCGAACCGCCGAAAACCATCACAAACGACATTTTCCGGAAACCGCCATACAAATTTTTTCCCCTCGGCGTCGGATCGCGAAACGGACACCGGATTCGGACTTTTCGTCATTTTCACCGTACGACTGCGAAAGTCTCGTCTCGGTTCGATCACGTTCTCGGGTCGAAAAAATTTCCCGAAAAGTATTCTACCAAAATGCAGAGTCTGACGTTCGGCCCTCTGGTTCTACAAAAAACGTCCGGAGAAATTTCCCAGAACGGATTTCTATGGAAAAATTTTCTTCGGCCGCAACATCAGGAAAACACGTAAAAATGGCCTGTGGAGTCGTTATTCCGGGGGCGTAAGAAAACGGGGGGGTAATTTAAGAATCCGTCCAGCAGGAAAGTTGCGTATCCGAAAATCCCGTCGGATGGCCGAGGTACTTTTTCTCGTTTCCTTCGCATAACGTCTGGAAAATCCGGCGAATGCAGTTTTGGCTTATGGTTCTCTTTAGGGACGAAAAGAAGAATCTCGTTTCCCCCTGATAACGTCTGGAAAATTCGGCGAATACAGTTTTGGCTTAAGATTTTCTTTAGGGACGAAAAAAAAACGAACAAGTGGTCAGGGCCATTCGTGAACCCGTGAACAGAGAAGAACAATTCGAGAACGCGCGAAGCATTTGGGGGCTCGCGGCAGCTAGGGAATTGAATTTTCTCTCGGGTCCATTCGACCTTGACCCCGAAGGTCGTTAGTTTAATTTGATTTAAACAAAAAATTTCTATCTCAATTCGTTGCTTTCGTTGACTACAGTTGGGTTCGCTTGGGTTGGGTTGACCTTGACCTTTCGTTTGACCTTGACCTTTAAATTACCGAAATTTTTTTATTTTGATTTTTTTCTATCGCAATTCTTCGCTGGACTCGACTACAGTTGGGTTAGCTCGGGTTGTGTTCGCTTGGGTTGGGTTGACCTTGAAAATTCGTTTGACCTTGACCTCTATCGAAATTTTTTAATTTTGAATTTTTTCGATCGCAATTTCTCGCTCGGGTTTAATGCAGTTGGGTTCGCTGGGCTTGGGTTGACCTTAAGCATTCGTTTGACCGTGACCTTGACCTTTAACTTATCGTTCTTTTGTTTTTAATTTTTTTATCTCAATTTATCGTTCGGGTTGACGCAGTTGGGTTCGCTCGGTTTGGATTCGCTTGGGCTGGGTTGACCTTGAACATTCGTTTGACCTTGACCTTTAACTAGTCGAAAAAAAATTATTTAAATTTTTTTCGAGCTCAATCCTTCGCTCGGGTTGAATAAGAAATTTTTTCATATTGCAATCAAATTCGCGTTCGTGACCTTGACCTTTGACCTTTGGAACGCCTGCCTGGTTGTCGAAATTCGCATTTTTTCCGTTTTCTGCCAAATTCTTACTCGTGACCTTGACCTTTGACCTTTGGAACGCCTGGTTGTGGAAATTCGAATTGGAAAAAAATTTTCCCTATTTCTGCAAAATTTTTGGTCGTGACCTTGACCTTTAAGGCGATTCGCTGTCGAAAATCAAAAATGTTCTCCGGTTTATGTCGAATTTTTGTTCGTGACCTTGACCTTTGACCTTTGGAACGCCTGGTTGTCGAAATTCGCATCTTTGACCTTTAAGACTATCCGCTGCATAAATTCTAAATTTTTTGAAAAATTTAAAATTTTTGGAAAATTTACCCCACTTTTCCCCAAATTTTCGGTCGTGACCTCGACCTTTGACCTTTATGACGATCCGCCGTCTAAATTCAAAATTTTTTGAAATTCCCCCCTCACTTCCCCAAATTTTCGGTCGTGACCTTGACCTTCGACCTTTAAGACGATCCGCCGTCGAAATTCAAATTTTGTTGAAAACTTTCCCCCCTCTTCCACAATTTTTCGGTCTCGACCTTGACCTTTGAGAGGTTCCGCCGTATAAATTCAAATTATTTTGAAAATCTCCCCCCCCCTCCCTAAATTTTCGGTCATCACCTTGACCTTTAGGACAACCCGAGGTCGAAATTCAAAATTTTTGGAAAATCCCCCCCTTTACCCAAATTTTTGGTCGCGACCTTGGCCTTTGATCTTTAAAACGTTCCGCCGTCTAAATTCAAAATTTTTGGAAAAGTTTCCCCCCTTTTGCACAAATTTACGGTCGCGACCTTGACCTTTGACCTTTGAGACGATACGGCGTGGAAATTCGAAATTTTTTGAAAAATTTAAGATTTTTTGAAAATTTTCCCCCCATTTCCCCAAATTTTCGGTTGTGACCTTGGCCTTTGACCTTTAGTACGTTCCGCCGTGTAAATTCAAAATTTCCCCCTTTTTCACAAAATTTTTTGTCGTGACCTTGACCTTTGACCTTTAAGACGATACGCCGTCGAAATTCAAATTTTTTTGAAAATTTTCCACCTTTCCCAAATTTGTAGTCGTGACCTTTACCTTCGACCTTAGAGACGATCCGCCGTCTAATTTCAAATTTTTTGAATATTCCCCCCTCCCTTTTCCCACGACGTTAACAAAGTTTCTTTCTCGAAATCCGAAAATTTTAAAAAATTCCCCCCCTCTTTCCCAATTTTCGGTCGTGACCTTGACCTTGACGATTCGTTATCGAAATTTAAAATTTGTTTGAACCCCCCCCCCTTTTTCCCCATATTTTTGGTCGTGACGTTGACCTTTAAGACGATCGGCTGTCTAAATTCAAAATTTTTTTGAAAATCCCCCCACCTTTTCCTCATATTTTTGGTGGTGACATTGACCTTTAAGACGATCCGCCGTGTAAATTTAATTTTTTTCAAAAATTCCCCCCCCCCTCCCCTCGACGTTAACGAAGTTTCGTTCTCGAAATCCGAATTTTTTTAAAAATCCCCTCCCCCCCCATTTCTTGCCGATTTTTTTTAACTCCGTCTTGGGTTCGGCAGCGTCGATTACAGTTGGGTTCATTCGCGTCAAGTCGACTCGGGTTGGATTAATTTTTATTGTTTTTTTCAATTTTTTCTAAGTTCGTTGGAATTTTTTCGAATCATTTATTTTTCGTTCGTTTCGGCCCGTTGAGACATTTCTTATGACGTGCGACACGCCGTGCCCATCTTTCTCTTGACGTACAATTAACTTAACGGTCGATGGTGATAGATCGTCCAATCTTGCAACCGTGTGACAGATATGTTTGCTGATTGAACTGTTATTCACTTTTCCGTCATAGTAGCGCCAAAGCTTTCGAAAGCATATATTTATGAATCAGATGAATAGCTTACGTATCGTTATCGACAATCACACAGACATTCTTTATTTTGCGTGTGTTAGGCGTTTCACAAAAGACCAAATAAAAAAAAAATGCAAATTGCAAATCGTACGTTGTTTGTAATTAGAACGACGAAAAAATCGGTTAAGTTAAAGCTGATTTCTTATAAAACGAATTTGTGCACAGATTATCTTTTTAGTTGCTCCTTAGAAGCGACGTGCAAAATATGTAAATGTATCTCTATTAAAAAAATTACGTAGTACCGCGCTGCCCCTAACACCTATAAAACGAATATGTGTACAGATTATCATTTCAGTTGCTCCTTAGAAGCGTCGTGCAAAATATGTAAATGGATCTCTATTAAAAAAGTTACCTAATACCTCGCCGCCCCCAACACCGATAAAACGAATTTTGGGACCGAAACGGTTTTTCCGAAATTTACTCGAAAACGGGGGGGAAATCGAAAAATCCGTTCCCCAGGAAAGATGGCAATCAATTTTCGCCGTCGATTATCATTTCAGTTACATGCTCTCCCGAAGATCAAACCTACCACCTGGTTTTTCAATCTTTCCGACCATAAACTTTAACAGCCTTATTTGTAACACAGTTTTGTGCAATCTCGAGCTACCACCTGCCAGGGAGCCACAAATTTGCACTAAATTACCAACGACAAGGTCTTTCACGTGCCGGTTCCTCGTTTCTTTTTCTTTGGACTCGCTGCTTCCGGTCTATTTAGGCCTTTATTAGGTGATTGAAATGCGGTGACCAGAAAAAAGCGTACACGAAAAAAGCCCATACGAAAATTGCGCACAAAAAAAAAGCCCAAGCGAAAAAAAAAGCCCAAGCGAAAAATGCGGATAAGAAAAAAGCGCACAACGAAAATTGCGCACACCGAAAATTACCCACACTGAAAAATGCTCACAGAGAAAATTGCTCACACAAAAAATTTGCTCACACCGAAAAATGCTCACATAGAAAAATACGCACATTATATTTTATTTTCACATAAAAATGAAATTTATGCGCATTTCCATTACCGTACATGGTGTGTTAAATAACGTGCCTTTTTAAAAAAATTTCCTCGTAGTTGGCCGTGAATTAGTAGTTGTGAACTAGCCTTGCTTGAAACTTAAATTGACATATTTCATAACCTGATGTTTTTTATTAAAAGAAATTACTAAATTCGGTAATTGTACTTTTTACTTCGTGCTTGCGTCACGTGAATTGCCGAACTTAACAAATGTCATAAAATACAGTTTTATCTACGACCACTACTGTAAATAACAATTAACAACTTTATCTATAAGTTCAACAAAGCAGTGTATGAAGAAATAGTAGTAAATGCTGACGATATTCATTACATTGATTCAAATTCAATTATGACAGAAAGGGACTTCACTAGACATGGTCTGCATCTAAACACCAATGGGAAAAAGACGATAGCAAAGGCAATCTCTAGGATCATTTTGGATATATCGCATACCACAGAATGCGTGAATATAAATAATCTTATATATGTACCTATTATTGACATCCTTCCCATTCCCAAAAATGATTCCATGAATTGTGCACAAGGTGGTGGTAAGCAGTTATTACAAAATAATAAATATTTACAGTTGGTTCTTGTCCGATACAAAATAATAAAGTTTTTAGCATTAAGGGCAAATGCCAGGGTTCTGTGAATTTTATCAGTATTTACTACCAGAATGTAAACGGGCTTAACACAAAATTAAGGGACGTATATTTAAATAGCTTAGATCAGGAATATGACCTGATATTGTTCACAGAAACTTGGTTGCAGCCGTCGCGTCAGTTAATAGTAGAGAATTATTTGGCGAACAATATAATGTTATTAGGAGAGATAGGAACTTGCAATTATTGCGGAAGAAAACAGGAGGAGACGTTTTGGTAGCCTCGACAAACAAATATAGCGTAACGAAAATAGAATTATCAGGGATTGATAACAGAATTGATTTCATATATTTTAAAGTGTCTATGGGTAGTATCGTTGTGATGTCTATATTAGTTTTATATATTCCACCAAACTTAAATGTAGATGTATATGTCTCTCTCATTGATGTAGGTACTAATAGAAAAATCAGCATTACATAGTGATAAAATTATAATTATCGGAGATTTTAATATAAGAGACTATTATCCATATAAGACTAGTCTGCGTGTGTGTCAGCTGTAGAAATAGAAAATTTCGCTTCATTTTTTAATTTGAGACAAGCAAGTTTTATATGCAATAACAACAATTACGTTTTGGATCTTGTGTTAACGAATATTCAATATGATATTACAAAATCTGATATTCCAATTGTACTGGAAGATAAAAACCATCCTCCAATATGTATCGCTGCGCAATTTAATCAAATGGAGAATTGTCAACTTAATAAAGTACCTAAGTACAACTTTAAAAAACCAATTTTAATAAAATGTATCAAATGATTAGAGATCAGGATTGGTTAGTGCGAGCATCGCCGGATGTCGATGCGGTAGTGGACACATACAATAAATTGTACGCCATTATCGCAGAATGCGTTCTAAAAAGCGCACCCGAAAATACTTTTCCAGTATGGTTTGATGAACAAGTAATATCTAAAATAAAACGCAAAGAAAAAATCTGCAAAAGATTAAAACTTTCTGGTAGTCCAGCAATAAAAAACGTATACGATACATTGCGTCGGAAAATTAAGCAGAATATTAGAGAACTATACGCTACTTATCTAATAAAATGCGAAAATAGTATAATTGAAAATCCAAGTAATTTTTGGCAGTACATAAATGCCAAAAAGGAAAATTTAAGAATACCATCAGTTATGAAATGGAATGACTGCGCATATGATACAGGGGAGGCTGTGACAGATGCGTTTGCGGAATATTTTAATACCGTGTATGAAAAAAATCACAAACCACTTGAAAATTCTTTTTGTACTGAATCCGAGGTCAATTTCACTATAATTATAGATGAAATATCTCTCAGGGATATTGAGGAGGCGTTAAATAAATTGCATAAATTTTCACCTGTACCAGACGGCATTCCGGGATACGTGTATAAGGGGTGTGGCGCTATATTAGCCAGACCACTCCATCATATTTACAATCTTTGTTTAAAGTACTCTTATTTTCCTAAAATTTGGAAAAGTGCGCGTGTGTGTCCTATACATAAATCAGGACAAAAAAATTTGATATGCAATTATAGGTCGGTGGCTATTCTTTCAACTCCCGCTAAAATTTTAGAAACTCTCATCTATCGTGACCTGTTTAATGATATAAAAAAGTATAAATATCAATAAATCTACATGGATTTATGCCGCAAAGATCCACTGTAACAAATCTATGCAATTTTATACAATATGTTTATGAAGCTTATAGTAATAAATTACAGCTAGATACAATATATACGGATTTCGCAAAAGCATTTGATAAAATTAACCACGATGTGCTTTTACTAAAACTAAAAAATATAGGTTTAGTATCTAAATTATTATCATTAATCAGAAATTACTTTTGCGATAGAACATTATTTGTTTCAGTGAACGGATTTCAGTCTAAACTTTTTTATCCAACGTCTGGCATTCCTCAAGGCAGTAACTTAGGACCATTACTCTTTTTGCTCTATGTCAATGACATCGTTAAAGAACTAAAATATTGCAAAATTTTACTTTTTGTAGAGGATATAAAAATATTTCCTACAATCACATGTGAAGACGATTACGAAAAAATATAAGCTGATTTAAATAACATATTTAAATGGTCTGAAAAAAATCATCTCCATTTTAATGTAAGAAAATGTAGAACGACCTCCTATACTTACACAAAAATCGCAGTTAATTACAAATATATGATAAATGATGAAGAACTTGAAAGAGTAACACACACCACTGACCTTTGTGTTATATTTGATATACACCTTTCTTTTAATGAACATATTTGTCAAGTCACATAAAAAGCTTATCAAATGCTTGGTTTTGAATATACATAGAAGTATTAAACAATTTAAAACATCAGGGGCTTTGGATGTACTTTATAATTCGTATGTCCGTTCTAAATTAGAATATTGCTTGTTGATTTGGGCACCATTTTATCTACAAAATAGGCTACGAATAGAAAAAGTACAATTCAGATATTTTAAACTTAAATACTACCTAGACTATAAGACCTATCCAAAAGATCTATCATATTTCGAATTACTTCAAATATATGATGGCACTTCGTTACATTGTAGAAGACTAATCACTGGTCAATGTTTTTTATTTAAACACTTAAATGGACTAATAGATGATATGCAGACATTAGAACATATTTGTATCAGAGTGCCTCAAGGAAGTACTAGAAATAATGAACTCTTTTATTCATCAGTAGCTTCAACGAATTATTTGAAAAAAATCCAATTTAGGTATATCATTTGTGATAGCTATAATAAATATTGCTGTTACGCGGATATATTTAACATTTCATTACCTTTGCATTTAAGATTCAAATATCGGAAATATTAAAGCGCCTTAATTCAATCTAACTATTCATTGTTCAACCGTATTTGTTGCGCGGTGCTAGTGCTGTTTGCTCGTCTGATGTTCGCAATGATTGATCCTGTATCTGTAAGTGCATATGCATGTGACACGCGTTGATTATGGATTAATAATTTTCAATTATAATTCACATAATTTACAATCATAATTTGAATACATGTCTGTCTTATGAAAAACGCACGACACTATAACTCCGTTATTAATGATCCGATTTCAACAATTCAAAAAGCACATAATACTATTTTAAAAATACTACAAAAGGATAGCATTTTAGATTTTTTTAAATATGACGTTTTTGTCAGACGATAGTCAACTTTTTTTTTTTCAAATGACGGCAGATATCTTTTTTTACTCAGTTTGATAGAGATTTATTTTCGGAATTCAATTATTTAAAAGTCGATTTCGAAATATCAAATTTGGGGGGGGGGGATAATCGAAAAACTTTCGGAAAAGTGAAACTCACCGTGCGGGTACTCGAATTAAAGGTCTCAAAGATGAAAATCAGATAATCGAAAATGTGCAATTTCCCGAGTTGAAGTTCTTGGATTTTCTTGAACACTAAGAATGACATCTAACTCTACATTTTCACGAAATTGACGTTGCTGTTTCTTGGATTTCTTAAAAGCTTCGTGATTTCTTAAATTTTTTTCAAGTCTTCTAAATTTCTGACGGTTAGGAACTTCTCTATTAGGAGAGCGAGCTGCGTAAAGGCGCTCAGCTTGACCAGAATTTTTGTGGCACTCGAAAAACACTTGCACCGTATCAGTTAATTGATTGTTATCCATAATGAAATAATAATGTTATAACAAAATAATAACAAGACGGTAACAAATAATACAAACAAGAATAAATGAAAACAAGTTGACAGATAAATACTTAAATCGTAAAAGATAGTTACTGTTTTGTGCAATTTGGTAGGAATCCAAAGCATACTTGAAAATTTATTGAAAAAACAATTTCCATTTCTCAAAAACATTCTACAAAAAATATCAAGTTGAAATAAATCGTTGAATTCCGAAAATTAATCTCTATCAAACTAAGTAAAAAAAAATATCTGCCGCCATTTGAAAAAAATTATAACGGAGCTATAACGTCGTGCGTTTTTCATAAGACAGACGGTATATACCGGGTGTTTCAGTGAAGATGCACCAAACTCGGTATGTTGGTAGATATCGTGAAAAGAGATAAAAGTTTCCTATAATATATTTTTTTTAAATGAATAAATTTTGAGATAATCGAAGGGAAAGGAGAATCGTATATTTTTAAAACGTACAATAGACGAGAGCGGCCCGAATTCTTAACCTGCCTTAACGTTCGTGTAATTGCTTTATTACCCCATAAACTGTCGCGTCTCAGATGTTATGGTGAAACACATTTAGTCCGTTCTGGTTCGCGCTGTAGCGAAGAGTAGGCTATTAATCGTTGTACTTTATACTTTTCATTCTTTTAAGTTTATTAGTGTATGTTTGTGTATGTGTTGGTGCGTTTGCAATGGTCGATTTTACGTTTCAAGAGTACGCGGATATGCATTTGTTATACGGGGAATGTCGAGGAAACGCGCGATTGGCATCACATCTGTACGCGGAACTGTTTCCTAATCGTGAACGACATCCGCATTATCAAATGTTTGTCAAGGTAGCTCAGCGAGAACGCGACACAGGCTCTTTTTTACCTGAACAAGGAGTAAGGAACAAATTTGATGTAATTACGGTTTGCATAAATGTTAGTGCGACGAAAACGTACGCTAAATGCACATTCTTTCAAAGTGTTCACCTTTAACACGAATTGCGGTCAAGGGCAGATTTAAAAGCTTCTCATAAATTTTTTCGTTTACGATAGGTATTTATTGTCTTCTTGCAGCCGCGTGCCATTCATAAAACAATTTAAATTGCTCGTCTTGTTTCACGGCCGCAGAAATTTAAATCGCTACGGTATTCATGAAAACATTCACTCAAAATAATGTAAATTTCAAGTTACTCCGATTACAAAATTGTATTAAAATATTTTGTTTGAAATAATGTCAGAAACGTTTCCCCGAAGTTTGGTGCATCATCACTGAAACACCCTGTATATAGGCATGGTAGAGTTAATATTGCTGTTTTGAGAAATAGTGGTTTGCAATGAGCACTATAATTCGCGCCGCAAGTGTAACGGATGGCTTTCTTTTGAATGACAAATCACTTTTGTACATTTAGGCTTGAAGAACCTCCCCACAAAAAATTATGCCATATAAATGTACGGATTAAAAAAGACCGAAATATGCCAAACTCGAAACGTTTGAATTTTCTGCTCCGCGTAATCGTTTCAACACGAAACAAACCGAACTCAATTTGGCACATAAGTATTCGATGTGTTTATTCCAGGTTAGTTTTTCATCTATGTGAAGGCCCAAAAATTTTGTACACTACTATCGCGGCCTTAAAATTTCGCAGGATTCAATTTCCCGCTATAAATATGGCTTTCTTTAACAGCTTCTCAAAAATAACACTAGTCTGCGAAAAAAATATTTTTTTTGCGGATGAAATAAAATTGGGTGTTTTTGAATGATTTTGGCATTGTAAAGAAGAATCTGTTATTAGTTTTTTTCTATCACGTCAGGTTTTTTTTTAAAAAATGAAATTACTGTAAAGGTCGGCTATATTGAACCCCATTTGAAATGAACTCTTGGTTATATTTCGAGCAATTAAAAAACCTATTAAATACCTGCTTCGTATTTATTTACCGGTTATAGCAAACTTTGGATATAACGAACCTGTTTTGGTGCATTTTTTGGAGTCGTTATAATATAACCAGACTTTACTGTATACAATTCTCCCCGGATTGAGTTGACAAGAGGAAAAACTTTCTTAATATCAATTTTACGTAAAAAAGTTATTCTTTACAAAAAGTTCTGCTTCTCAAGAAACTTCAGAAACAATGGTTAAATTTAAATTTTTAACTACAGTCTGTCTATAAAATTCAAATTTCTTAGTTTCATATTGCACATATCAAAGTAATGTTTTTATTATTGACTTTACGCAAAACATGTATTCTTTACAAAAAATTCTACTGTTCGAGCACCTTCAGAAACCACACATAAATTTAAGTTTTTTGACTACATGTACATTCTGTATAAAAAGATTCATTTTCTCGGCAAATCTCAGAAACCATCCTCAAATTGGAGTCACGAAATACAGAGTGATTCGGCTAAATTCTAGTGGGGTTGGCCATATGACCTTAGTAGTTAGAGCCTAAAGTTACAAGGAGTATTCCGCAAGCCGATACCTTGCCGATACCAGTTTCTCGAAAATTATGTTTGAAAAACGTACTTTGAAATATTGTATTAAAAAATTGGGACGTGATGAAAAAATTATTACATTTTTTTCGAACCCAGGAACACCAAATCTACTACATAAACTTAGTTTTATGTCATCCGCCAAACTTTCGCAGGCTAGTGTAATCATTTTAAACGTCAGACTTCAAATGTAATGCTAAAGTTGTAGCATCACAATTCTAAATCACGTGCTTTCTGAAGGGGAGAAGGGTTTTGCAATCACAAAATTATAAAATGGTTGGTCGCTACTTTTATTCTGTTCTTTCAATTCTAATACTTTACTATCTTGCTGTTCTTAAATTATAACCAAACCATCTGACTTTTGGTTAAATATCTTTAGTGTCAAAATTGAGGAAAGAGCCTGTTCTACAAAACTAAATTTTAGAGAAATTCTGCCTACTTGATAAAAAATCGTGCGAAATTTTAAGGCCTCGATAATACTTCTTCGATTGAATTATTTTGTAATTTAATTAGTAAGCTGCTACTGACATTAAAATTTCTTGTTATGAAATGAATGAAATTGGTTTTAAAAGAATTTAAAACTAAACTGTCTTTGCGGCAATAGTCCTGCATGTCCTTAACGGTGCTGTTTGAATAATGAATTAGTGTCTCGAGATCCTTAGCTGCCATTAATATTGTTGAGTCATCGGCATACTGAATGACATTGCTTGGTATGCAAGGAGTAATAGTGGACCTAACAATGATCTTTGTGGAACGCCTGGGTTATGTTTTAATAATAATAATAATAATAATAATAATAACTTTATTTCCTTCAGACATGGAATACATGTATAGGAATTGTCAGGAGCAAAGACATATCTAAAAACAATGTACGAACATTTTGGTATAAGGATGAGACACAATTAAAAAACAATGTTAACAAACATGTCATATTACATATATAAACCTACCACAATGTAGAGTTAAAAGTATAATTGCAGGTATTCACTAACTCTTCCTTCAATGTTTTTTTAAAGATTGTTATAGAAGTCGCTTCTTTTATCTTTTTTGGAAGTGAGTTAAAGGCTTTGGGCCCCAACGTATTGGGTGAGTTTAAAGAAATATTGTATTTATTGTAAGCAATATATAGGTGATCTTTTTGCCTAGTATCTTTATCATGAACATCCTGTACATGCGAAAACTTACGTTTATTTAAAAAAGTATATACGCAAAGTTCAAACTTATAGATGTCGGGGACCGTTAAAATTTTATAATGTCTAAACACCTCCCTACATGACTCTCTACTCGACATGCCGAACATGCTTCTTACAGCCCTTTTCTGGGAAATAAAAACATCTTTCGCTGCACTAGAAGAACCCCACATACAGATACCGTAGCGAAGCCTGGAGTCTACTTGAGCATAGTACAATTTTAACAGTTGCTGTGTATTGAGGACTTTTTTTAAGCTGAGTAATTGATATGAGCTAGAATAAATTTTTTTTGAAAGTTCCCAGCAGTGCCTATTCCAGTTTAAATTTTCATCAATTGTAACCCCTAGAAACTTAACATATGTATCCGAGCAAATTAACGTATAATCATTATTTATCACAAGTGTTGGTTTCTCACACACCTTCTGTCTGTTATGAAATCTTATAGTACTGGTCTTTTCAAAGTAGGCTATTATGCATAAACCAGTTGTACATTTCACTTAAAGCTTCTTGACATTTTTGTGTTAAAGATTTTCCATTTTTGTTCGAGATATTCAAGGATGTGTCATCCGCGTACAGGGTAAAATTACCGGGTATTTGTAAATAATTCAGATATTCAATATTCAATATTCCATATTGCTACTCTCTAAGTGAGATTTGACATTATTAATAGCGATGTATTGCTTCCGGTCAGAAATAAAACTAGTAATCCATTTCAGAGGTATACCGCGAATTCCATATTTGTTTAGTTTATTTAGTAACGATTCATGATTGACACAGTCAAACGCTTTGCTTAAATCACAAAAAATTCCTACTGGGTTTTAATGATGATACGGTGTTGTCAATCTGCACGTATTGAGTTCGATTGCTGAGATATTCCGTGATCCAAGCTACTGCGGGTCCGCGAATACCGATATTATTTAGTTTATTTAACAGCAGCGAATGGGCTAGAGTACCGAATGCCCGGGACATGTCGATAAAAATTGATATTACTTTATCCCTACTGTTTAATGAATCTAAAATGCGATTAAGAGCCTCGGATATTGCGGTCGATGTGGAACGATCTTTCCTAAAACCGTGGTGTTTAGCGGCGCGGCGCCTACTGGAATCCCGCAACTCGCTGATCCTGGCAGATGGGCCACTAGTGCACTAAATTGTTTTTTTCTACTTTGCGTTCACAATGAACTCATTGTGACACCAAAAACAGTTTCACAATGAAGCTCATTGTGAAACTGTTTTTGGGGAAATTTTAGTCAATTTTTAATTGAAAATATTTATTAGATTCTACAAAATAACTCATTATTTATTTGTTACTTAACAGAATACTCACAATGAAGCTGGATAAGAAAAATTAATAACTTGTTAATGTGACTTTTGATTAAAACGAAAGGTTTTCAGTGTTGCCACGCATTACAAATAAAATTCCCCATATACTAAGGAGATCCAATTTTTGACAGTATTTTTCATATTTTTGTTCAATAAGTGACGCAAAGTAGAAAAAATAGTATATTTTACACGTTTCACAAGAGGCATTGTAACACTCGTTCCGTTGGGGCACTCCGAGCTTGCTACGCTTCGCTCGTCGTACCCCAACCCCACTCGTGTTACAATAAGCCTTCTTGTGAAACTCGTAAAATAATATACTATTTCGTAATACTTGAATGTTATTTCATTATAACTGCGTTGTTTCCATGGTTGTTATGCTATCTATCCATAACGGCCTAGGCCGGTTAAATTTTAACAGCACGGCTGTTATTACTATTTGCTCTGTATCTCACACGTTGCTGTAGTTACAACTAAATCACACTCGTAATTCTGCCTACTTATCGAAGTTTATTATTATGAATGTTTTTGCCAAAATAAAGATTTATTTCATCATTTAGTATTACGAAAACTATAAAACAACATGCGGCCAATATGCATATAACGAACTCAGATAATTTATAGCCTCGGCTGACGCCTCGGCCACAGAACTTATCATCGTTCGTTATATCAAGCATATCAGCCTAATACCGGGTGTCCCACGTCATATGCTCACCCTTCTAGAACTTTTATTTTTTAATCGATTTCAATGAAATTTGGAAAATAAAAATTAAGCAAAAAATCGCATTTTCCGACATACTATTAAGCACCGTAGGACTTCCGGTGTCACCGGAAGTAACATCAACTTTCTTATTTTAAATGGAATAGCCTGTATATTTTTACATATTTGGAATCTGCAGATCATTGCGAGTCCGAGTATGTATCATTTGGTAATTTTGGTTTCCATGACAACGAGAAAAACTTTTTTTTTTAATCTAGGAAGCTTTGAATCGCGTATTTTTCTTCTTATGCGATCAAGCAATTCGAGAAAATCACTACTTTGATTGTATTTTGATTTTTAACATTTTTACGGCACTTCAAATTTTCATTAGGTCGTAACTCATTTTTTTAATGGACCCTCATGTGCTTCTTAGCTTAGTTTGACAGAATATTTTTTTCTGAGTACGCTGATACCAAATACTTCATACTTTCTTTGAAAGTCATTTAAAACAGAACATGATTTATTGAGGTTTTATGCCCGCTCTGTTTTAAATGACTTTCAAAGAAAGTATGAAGTATTTGGCTTCGTCTATTTTGTTTTATTTATTTTCCACGTGCGTTCACTGTTTTCGATGATAAATTTCCACATTTTCTTCCTTGTAGCAAGTAGTCACGGGCAGATTGTAATCGTTGAGTTCGTATGGGCCTGTTTCTCGCCCGCTTAGCGCGTGTTGTGTCGACCCTTAACCACCCGGCGTCGCGACGCTGTCGTACTTGACGTCGTGGGAGCTATCTTCTTCGCCAGTTGTGACACCCCGAGAGCCTTGGACACTTAATATTCTCCGATGTCGTTTTTTGGAGAGGAAGCCTTGGTGGGGGTGCAATTAAAGTAAGAATTTTCCATTCTTTTATTCCAGCGCGGAGCAGATGGACCGCGTGGGCGAAAGGCGAACGATTTCGGGTGATGTTTCATTCTTTTGCCTGTGATATAAGGGTTTTTAGAGTCTATTTACATTGTATTGTCCAGTTTAATAATTTTTTTTTATTGCTGTTGTGCTGTTAACGCAGTTCAGAGCACGTTGTTACGTAACTTTTGGGAATTTCATTTTTCCCCCTTTGGATTTTATTTTGTGTGTGCCCTTCTGGTACATTTGACCGTGTGCGCCTCACGCCACAATTCATTTTCTTTTATTTTTTGTTTTTTTTTTTTATGAGAAGCAACTGTAAGCTGAGCGTGAGTACTCCAGCATAAGCGTTTCTGCCTTTCCTTGAGGGCCTTGTAAGATACGATAATTTTGAAGTATCTAATTTTGTCAACCTGTTACGGGGTTGCGTGAATATTACAAGACTTTCTGTTGATTTCAATAAAGATTTTGTTGCTGTTTACGTTGAATATTTTTTGCCACTTGATTTAACGATTATAATTACGCTTGGGAAGAGGGGAATCCGAAGATCTCTTTCTTCTTTTTTTCTTTTCTCTCTCTGTCACCTTCTGTGACAGACTGTTAAGCAAGCGGGTCCTGGGATGTCGTGTCAATCGGGTGTGGTATCATATAGGGATACACCCTATATGACCCCACTCAGTGGGGACGGCGTGGGGGATTCAAAAGGTGTTACAGTTGAGGGCGCCACCCATCAAAAAGGCTCCAACCCACAAGTGAAGGGGGATACACCCTCCCGGCCGTGTATCCCCCTTCACTTGTGGATTGCGTGCTTTTTGCTGGGTGGCGCCCTCAACTGTAACACCTTTTGAATTCTCCACGCCGTCTCCACTGAGTGGGCATAATTACGCAATTCTTTACTACAACGTAGTCCTCGGGGGAACGACCGACCTTGCTGCTACGGTAAGTTATAGTTTGGGCTGGCCCCCAAACTGTGGGTCATCACGTAGCAATTTAAATTGCTCTTTCTGTCCAACGCGTGACAAATTTTTGGCGCCCAACGTGGGGCCACATTTCTCAAAATTCGGTGTTTTTTTTTTGGGGTTCGTTCTAATTTTGTTCGGCACTGATCACTTCGGTTCGGCGGTAAGCAACGTGTGTAGGCGGGAGTTTCGTAAAATCGGTTTAATTTTAATTTGTGGCTGGCGTTGTGATTTCTTTTTTTTGGGATCTGTCTTCGAGCTTCGGAATCATGGACGTTAAGTGTGAAATCAATCGTTTAGCTCAGGATGAATTAGCGTACGAACTTAAGGTTCGCGGTGTCGATACTGATCAACCAGTAGCTTCAATAAGGACCAATCTTAGAAATATGATGCGATTAGAAAAGAGTTCTAGTTTTATCGCTCCGACCTATCCTTTTACTGTCGCGGAAGATCTTGCGGCGTTGGAAGGGAAAGTTAACGAAATCGTGGATTCGATTTGACATTTTCCGATGTACCACGTTCTAACGCGTTTAGGAGAATTTTTTCTAAAGTTGCTCATGCAATAGGACGCGGTAATCGGTGTCCCGCGAAAGTCGCTACCGATGTAGAGAAATCTTCGACATTGCTAGTCCGAATCGTTTCGGCTTATTCCGACCTTGAAGCCAAAGCCAAGGCATGTAACGGTATTAGATTTAAGCGTAGTCGCAGGTACTAGTTCTCCACTTTCAGTTTCTTCCAGTTCGGATCCATCAGATGAGGATTCTGATAGCAATTTAAAAAGAACACCGGTGAGCTCTCTCAAGTCACAACTTCCGGTTAAATGGAATGTATGGTATACGGGTGATAATCAAGAATTGTCTTTGAATGCTTTCTTGGAACGAGTGAGTGAACTTCGCGTATCCCATAACGTTTCAAAAGGGCAATTGTTCAACTCAGCCTCTGATTTGTTGCAAGGCTCAGCTTTGATTTGGTTTCGGGCGAATCGAAAGCACTTGATTGATTGGGACGATTTAGTTGCAAAATTACGCGAGACGTTTCTAAGTCGCGATTATGATGAACGGTTGTTTGAGAAGATAAAGAGGAGGACGCAGGGTCATAATGAGAACATAGGAGTGTATGTCGCCGCGATGACTAACCTCTTTAGTCGGTTGTCTGTGGGAGTTTCGGAGAAAACCCAATTAAATATCCTGCTTAAGAATATTCTTCCATTCTATCAGACACAGCTAGGGTTGACGGAAATTTTGTCGATCGATCATTTGGTCCAAGTTTGTCGAACCTTAGATGCTCGCAAGGTTGCGGTGGAATCATACGTCCCTCCGCCTCGGAAGAGTCAGACGTTAGAGCCCGACCTCGCATATTTGTCATCGAGAGCATCGACTTCTTTCTGTGATACTCTCAGGTCGAATGATAGGAGAAAATGCTGGAATTGTAAGCAATCTGGACACTTGGCTTCTAGATGTCCCAAGCCTAAGACTCGGTATTGTTTCGGTTGTAGAGCTCCTAACATGATATGTACGATCTGTCCTCATTGTTCGGGAAACGGGCGAAGAGTGCAGTAGGTGACTGACTAGTGCATCTCCCTCCTCGAAAATCGGTCTCTACTCATCAGCAAGTAATTTTGGATTTCATTTTGTCACATGCGAGAGGTGACTAACGTCCTTATTTGGAAGTAACCATCCTCGGTACCCCTTTTTTAGGTCTTCTCGATTCGAGAGCATCAAAAACGATAGTAGGAAAATCTGGGTGGAAGGTACTGCAAGACCTAGACTTCAAGGTAGTTCCACATCCAACCTTTTGTATTGTAGCTAATGGGGACGAATGTCCAAGTCCTGGTTACGTCAGTGTTCCATTCCGCTTGCGGGATGTGATTAGGGTTATGAATGTCTTGGTGGTGCCTACCTTAGAACACCATCTAATTTTGGGTGCTGACTTTTGGCGGACTATGGGAATTGTTCCAGATCTGAGAACGAATGAGTGGAAGTTTTCATCTGAACCCATATGTAGCTTCGATGCGGTGATTCCTCAAGGTCTTTTGTCGGATACCGAGAAAAGGGTCCTTGATGACGTCATTAATAAGTCCTTTCGTGACGATACTTGTACGACTCTAGTAGCTCATAGTTAAGTAGTAACTACTGAGAGTCCCCCTATTAAGCAACGATATTATCCAATCTCTCCAGCAGAAAATTGTTAATAAGGAATTGGACGAGATGTTGACCCTTGGCGTCATGGAGGAATCGAAGAGCCCTTGGTCGTCTCCGACTCTATTAGTTCCAAAAAAGATAGAACGTAGAGATTTTGTGTGGACTAAGATACTTATCCACTTCCGTATGTCTCGGACACCTTAGACAAATTGCGTGACGCCAAATTCCTCACGTCTGTTGACATCAAGTCCGCGTATTGGCAAATTCCGGTAGCTGAAAATTCTCGACCTTTCACAGCCTTTACCGTACCCAATCGTGGTCTGTTCCTGTTGTATATGATATTTAATAATATTGGCAACATTGTTAGTTGCCTACGTGACCAGCGATTCCCGCCAATTACTACATTAATGCCTGGTTGCACCGACACACGTTGTTAAATATCCTAACTCTTGTTAGTTAACTTAGCATTAAAATTTAACATTAGTCAAAAGTAAGTGCTGTTGCACCGACGATTTTTTAACACATATTACTTAAATACGGATTTTCATTTCGGTAGTGATGTCATAAATGACGTCGAGTGTTTTGATTGGTTATCTGTTCAAAGAGGCACTTGTCAACTTGAAGCCTTCACGTTACTTTTTAAAATAACATGAAATCTCGTATTATTTTAAACGAAAAACGTGAACGATCCTCCAAATTTACGGAGAAAGAGAAGGAAGTTTCGCTTTCTATTATTACAAATCACTTTTTTCAATAACAGAAAACAAAAAAAAACTTATGGAATTTCTTTAAAAGAGAAGTCTGAAGCTTGGCAAAGTATTCAAACTCAATTTAATTCCGTTACCACCAATGTGTATAGGACGACAGGTAATTGACCTAATAACAGCATATATTAATTTTAAAAGAAAATTGAGAAAAATCAAGTTGATGACAAAGTAAGTTCTAAATGCAAATATGTAGTATCTACTGTTGCTATTTTATTTTCTTGGCCTATAATGTTTTGGCTTGGGAAATAAATTTATTAGATTCAATAGTTCTTCATCAGTTCTTCACTGACAGTGAACATATTCACAGTAAACCCTTAAATAAGACAAGACGTTTTAATTAAATGTACACACATCAAGACTAATATTAAGGTATTACCTGTATTGTATTATAAAACAAATATTTACAATTTATAATACACGTCACTCACAAATGAATAACACAATACGCAAGCTGTCAACTATGGCTGTCAACGTTTATCATGAGTTAGTTCGCTAATCTGACAATTTTGGGTGATTAGCTAAATGCAGTTAACAAACTTGGAGTTAACGCTAACAAATGTTCATGCAACGAATATATTTTTAACAACTGATTTATAAACTCGTGTTTGTTAATTAACTGCTAACAACGGTCGGTGCAACCGGGCATGTGAGTTGTAATGTTAACCTGAAATAAATTAGATTAGTGTACTTGATATTTTAATATTAATAACAACCTACTTACCTTAAAAACATATATAAAACATGGCGCTGCGAACATCTAATAAGTGTTAAAAACGAAGTGATATAAAAACTGAAGAAAAACTAAAAGTGAGTAAAATACATAACCTGAAAGATGGAACTGTTTGCACATCCAAAACCCTTAATAATTACTGAAAACATTCATCAAAACTGAAAGAAGTTCGTTCAATGTTTTAATATATACATAGCAGCATCAGGTAAAAACAATGCTAAGGATGAAGTTAAGGCAGCAATATTCTTGAATTTCTTACCTAATACCTTTAATCTAAGTGAAGCAGATCAGAAAGACGTAAAAGAAATAATAAAGGCTTTTGATGAATATTTGAAGCCCCAAAAGAATGTTATATATGAACGTTACATGTTTTACAACAGAAACCAAAAAGAAGGGGAAAATTTCGATACATTTTTTATGGATATCAAGAAATTGGTAGAATCATGTGAGTTTTATAATGAAACTGATAATATGCTTAGAGACAGAATTGTAATAGGCATTCTGAGCAGGGATGTCCAAGAGAGATTAATGCGACAACCAGACCTAACGTTAGAAACTGCAGTGAATGTTTGTAGGACAGCAGAAACTAGTAAGATGCAAGCTCAGAATTTGCGAACGGAGGTTCAAGTGAATCAAATAAATACTTTTAAAAATAGACCGTCTAATAAAAGTATTAATAATAATAACGCGAAACATAATAAAAATGAAAATAACTTTAATTATAATACCATGTGGTTTTTATGTAAAAAGTGTAATAAGAAACATGGACCTAAGAACTGCCCAGCTTATGGTAAAATATATAAGAAATGTGGGAAACCAAATCATTTCAGTGTGGGATGCAAGTGGAGAGCAGGAACGACAGAGAAGAAAGTACAAGGAGTTATATCCGAAGAGGTAAACCTTCAGCACCTATTCACAGGCGAAGTTAACACCATTGAAGAATTAGGTCAGAAGGAGACCATTAAACTAGTTGGTAACATAGATAATAAGGTAAGAGAAGTTAGTTGGTTTGAAAATGTTTGTCTAGAAAATAAATTTATGGTAAATTTTAAGTTAGACACAGGATCTCAAGTTAACGTAATACCTGTAGATATTTATAAAAAAATTGCTATTAAAAAGAAAACAATTAATACTAATATAACACTAAAAGCATATGGAGGCTTTGAAATGGAACCACTTTTTAAAGTCAATCTTAATGTAGCTATAAATAATAAAAAAGAAAATTTAGAATTTATAATAGTTAAGGAAAGTGCACAACCAATATTAGGTTTACAAGCCTGTACTGCATTAAATTTAATAAGAAAGTTAAATGTAATAGAAATGGTTAATGCTAAAAATTGGAGTGGACAAGAACTTTTTATTAAAAACAATCAAATAGTATTTGAAGGCATTGGTACATTCCCAGACACATATAAAATTAAAATCAATGATAGCGAAGCAGGAATTATTAGACCACCCAGACGATTACCTCAAACTTTAATGTCAAAATTAAAAATAGAATTAAATGAATTGGAAAAGAATAATATTATAACTAAAGTAGAGGAACCAAAGAAATGGGCACATAATATTATATTAATAGAAAAATCAGATAAGACATTAAGACTGTGTTTAGACCCTGTTGACTTAAATAAGGTAATACAAAGAGATTATTATTTAATACCAAAAGTTGAAGACATTAGAGCAAAGTTATTAAATAAAAACTACTAAACTGTGCTTGACGTTAAACAAGGAATTTGGCATATCAAATTAAATGAAGAATCAACAGATTTGTGTACTTTTAGTACTCCGTTTGGATATTTTAAATTTCTAAGACTACCGTTTGGTTTGTCATGCGCTCCTGAAGCTTTTGTTAAATTAAATAACAAATATTTTGATGACATTGACAATAATGATATCGTATCTACTTTGACGATATCTTAATAGCCACGAAAACTGAAGAAAAACATGATGAACTTGTAGAAGCCATAGTGGAGAGAGCTAAACTTTTGAATATAAAGTTTAACCCGAATAAAGTACGATATAAGAAATCAGAGGTGAAATTTTTAGGACAAATTTTTAATGTCAAGGGAGTTAGAGCAGATGAAGAACATGTTAAAGCTATATGTGATTTAAGAGACCCTACAAATAAAAAAGAATTACAGAGCATATTAGGTTGCATAAATTATTTTAGAGATTATATACCAGACATGGCAACTATTAGTGCACCCCTAAGAGAACTTTTAAAAAAAGATGTGTTGTGGACGTGGGAAACAAAACACAAGCAAGCATTAGACTAATTAAAAAAGATCATAACTAATAGACCCATCTTAAGTCAGTTTAATCCACAAAGTCAGATTGTCATACAGAGTGATGCCTCAAAGAGTGGCGTAGGTTGTTGTTTGATGCAAGAGGGAAAACCGATAGCTTTTGCCTCGCGAAGTTTAAATGAAACTGAAGTGGGTTATTCGCAAATAGAAAAAGAGTTATTAAGCATAATATTTGCATGCAGAAAATTCAAAAAATTTATTTGGGGTAGAAAAATTATTATACAAACTGATCACCAACCATTAGTCAATTTAATGAAAAAAGAAATTACAAAAATACCTTGTAACAGATTGCAAAAGATGAGACTAAAACTACTAGACTATGACCTTAATTTAACGTACTTACCTGGCAAGAAAATGTATGTTGCGGATTTACTGTCCAGAAATTTCAGTAATGAAATCTATAAAGATGAAATTCAAATTACAGGCAATGTTCATAGTATTAATAGATACATTAAAGACAATAATATTTATGATATTGCTAAAGAAACAGAGCAAGACGTAGTACTTAATAAGGTATATACATACTGCAAAGACGGATGGCCTCAAAATAAAAAATTAATACCTGATTCTATAAAGCATTATTATAAAATTAAAAACAGTTTAACAATTGAAGATGGAGTCATTTACACGGACCATAAAATAATAATCCCGCAAAAATTGAAAAAAAAGATTTTAGAGTTGTTACATGACAGTCATATAGGAATTACGAAAACTAAATTGAGAGCTTCTAACATCATATATTGGCCTGGTATGTATAATGACATAGAGCAAGTTATAAGTAAATGCTCTACATGTGAACAATACAGTGCATCTAACAAGAAACACGAATTAATACCTCATGAGATGCCATACATACCTTATGAAAAAATGGGTGCAGATGTAATGAGCTATGCCGACAAGGATTATTTAATAGTGGTAGATTATTACTCTAAATGGATTGACATGGTACCACTATAAAATAAAACGTCAACAGAATTAATAAACCAATTGAAAAGTATTTTTGCCACACATGGTATACCAAAAGTACTCATAGCAGATAACATGCCATTCAATTCTAGAGAATTTCACATTTTTGCAGACCAATGGCATTTTAAAATAATTACGTCAAGTCCACATTACGCTCGAAGTAACGGATTATCTGAGAAAGGAGTACATATCATGAAACAACTGTTGAAGAAAAGTTTAAGAGAGAGAAAAGATTGGCAACTAGTGCTATTAGAGTACAGATGTACTACATTACCATCATTAAAAACATCCCCATCTCAGATATTGATGAGTAGACTTTTACGCACTAAATTACCAATAACGACAGAAAAACTTAGACCACAATTACAAGAAGAAGTGAGACAGAAATTAGTAGAAAATCAAAATAAATACAAAGCGTACCACGATAGAAGAACAGTGAGGAAAGAAATTATTTTAAGACCCCAGGATAATGTCATTATACAGAAGGGAGGAAAAGAATGGATTCCAGGTAAGGTAATTGAAGAAACTGGTGAACCCAGATCATACATAGTTCAAGATCAAAGTGGAGCAGTACTGAGAAGAAATTCATACCATCTTAAAAAATCATTTAATCAACCCAAAATAGAGGTTACTGATAATGATGTACAGAATAATATAGACGTATAGGAAATTCTGAAACAGGCATTGCAAGAATTAACAATAAAGCTCCTGTTACAACTAAAATAGGTCGAATTATCCGTCCTTCTACAAGACTTACTGATTATGTAATTTAATATAATATAGTTTAATGTAAGTGATGTTACTACTGTAATGTGTTTATTTGTATTATGTATGATGCTAAATTATTAACTTAAAAGAGGGAGATGTTGTATATGATATTTAATAATATTGACAACATTGTTAGTTGCTTACGTGACCAGCGATTCCCGCCAATTACTACATTGTGAGTTGTAACCTGAAATAAATTAGATTAGTGTACTTGATATTTTAATATTAATAACAACCTACTTACCTTAAAAACATACAGGCTGAGTCCAAAAAAACGCCTACGCGAATAGCGTCGGTGTTTATTGTCGGATTTGACTGGTCAAAAAATCAAATGAAATGGCAGAAAAAACTCTACAATATACCATATCTTGCGTCTTTAATACATTTAAAACAACTGCATGACAGCTGTCAACTTTTGTTTTTTAAATGCAATGGTATAATTACTGTAATACATTTCGAAAGAACTCTTTCTTCGGCGTTCAATGATGTATCGCAATAAGCACTTATTTTTCAAAATAATAGAAGAAAATAAAAAGAAATAAATAAATAATTAACATGAAGTGACGTAATAAACAGTTGCCGAACAATAAATGATACCTGTTTTACGGTAAATAGCGTAGTGTCTATAAGTACTTCCTCATACGCAAATAAATGACGATAACTGTCAATACTTTTGTTTTGTTCTTGCTGACAATAGAAAAAAATGTTGATAGTTATCGTCATTTGTTTGCCTATGAGGAAGTATTTATAGACACTACGCTATTTACCGTAAAACAGGTATCATTTATTGTTCGGCAACTGTTTATTACGTCATTTCATGTTAATAATTTATTTATTTCTTTTTATTTTCTTCTATTATTTTGAAAAATAAATGCTTATTGCGGCACATCATTGAACGCAGAAAAAAGAGTTCTTTCGAAATGTATTACAGTAATTATACCATTGAATTTAAAAAACAAAAGTTGACAGCTGTCGTGCTGCTGTTTTAAATGTATTAAAGACGCAAGATATGGTATATTGTAGAGTTTTTTCTGCCATTTCATTTGATTTTTTGACCAGTCAAATCCGACAATAAACACCGACGCTATTCGCGTAGGCGTTTTTTTGGACTCAGCCTGCATACTGGGTGTCCGGTAAAGAATGGGCCATACTTCAAGGGTGGCTTCTTTGGATCAAAATAAATCGATTTAGATCAATTTATCTTAGTACAATTTTGCTTCATTAAAAAGTTATGGCCTTTCAAAGATAATTTTTTAATATCAATTTTTTAGCAAAACTCGCTCATTTTTGGAGACATTTAATTGTAATTTGGTATTTAAAGGTTTCTTGAACTGCTGAATCTGAATATCTGCTTATTTTTAACGTAACGTATAGAGGGCGCTCTAGGGACCCTGACATTCTCTTGTTCATTGTCGTACTTTTTCTTACGTGAATATTTTTAAAATATGTTTCGTTTTCTTGAAACGACATTTAATTTACTTTAAAAAAGGCATACTTGTCACATGTAGCTAAAGTACACCAGTTTTGAGAAAAATGGCTTTGAATGTGAAAATGTTGAATACTTAGTACACCAGTAACGCTACTGCAGGTTGAAAGGACAATTACCTAAAGTTGCACTACTTCGTAATTTACTTAAAATTGAAAACATTTTACAATTCCACGTTTAAATCAACGATACATTACGTAAAAAATTCTTTTTATGTTTGCTATTGCCGCGTATTTCACTCATAGTTTAACTTTAAAGTCCAGATTACTCCCATAGTAACAATTATAAAAACAATTATTCCCATGGAAATAAAGTGAAGATTAAAGTTAAACTGTAACTGAAATACGGGTCTATGTGCCTGATTCAACGTAGACCTAAAACAGTAATATTCAGCATTATCACATTCAAAGCCATTTTTCTCAAAACTGGTAGACTTTAGCGACATGTAACAAGTATACCTTTTTTAAAGCAAATTAAAAGTTCTTTCAAGAAAATGAATATAATTTTAAAAATATTCACGTTAAAGAAAAGTACAGCAATAAACAAAGGAATATCAGGATCTCGAGAGCGCCCCCTATATGTTACGTTAAAAATAGGAAGATATTCAGATTCTGCAGTACAAGAAACCTTCAAATACCAAATTACAATTAAATATCTCCAAAAATGAATGAGTTTTGCTAAAATATTGAAATAAAAAAATTATCTTTGAAAGGCCATAACTTTTTAATGAAGCAAAATTGTACTAAGATAAATTCGTCTATATCTATTTGTTTTGACCCAAAAAAGCCAGCCTTGAATTATAGCCCATTCTTTACCGGACACCCGGTATAAAACAGTTCCAGTTTCTTCGAACGCCCTTCGGATTGCATAACGCACCGGCGCGGCGACGTGGCAACGTTTCATTGATCGGGTGATAGGCATAGATTTGGAACCGTATGTCTTCGTGTACTTAGACGACATCATCATTGTTACCCCTACGTTCGAGAAACATACCGAAATTCTTCAAAAGACTCTAGATCGTATTCGTGAGGCGGGTTTGACCTTAAGTCAGGACAAATGTCAGTTTTGTAGGGAGGAACTGAAATATTTGGGTTATGTCATTAATCATTTAGGACTTCATGTAGGTCCTGAAAAAGTGCAGGCTATCTTAAACTTTTCCCTACCTAAGTCCGTTACGGAAGTGCGCCGACTTATCGGTATGGCAAGCTGGTATCGACGGTTTGTGCCCAATTTCTCTTCCATTATTGCTCCCCTCACGGAACTCTTGAAGAAAAATCGTACTTTTAACTGGACGCACACCTGTGAGGAGTCTTGGAATAGAATTAAGGAACACCTCATTACCGCTCCTGTGTTGTCTTGTCAGGATTTCACTCGAGAGTTCGTCGTGCAAACTGATGCCTCAGATTTTGGAGTCGGTGCTGTCTTAACGCAACAACTTGAGGAAGGTGAGAAGGTCATCGCTTACCTGAGTCGCTCCTTAACTAAACAAGAAAGGAAATTTTCCACCACAGAAAAGGAATGTCTAGCGGTCGTGTGGGCCATCGAGAAGTTGTGGCCCTTCCTTGGAGGGTTCGCATTTCACTGTCATAACGGACCATTACTGTCTCGTATGGTTGAATACTCTTCAAACACCTACTGGGAGGTTATCTCGATGGAGCGTACGACTTCAGCAATACGACTTTACTATTGTACATCGAAAAGGGAAAGAACACCTCGTCCCTGATGCGTTATCCAGATCTGTTCCTGTTGTATGGTGTGTTAAATCTAAAGCGATAGAAGACCCCTGGTATGCTAAGCTTCTAAAGGCCGTTAGAGAAGGTCCGTCGAAATTCCCCACCTTTCGGATTGAAGATGGTGTGCTGTTCCGTTATGTTAGAGATCCTTTTAGTACAGTTTACGGTCGGTCGAATTGTTGGAAACGTGTGGTAGCTAGAGTTGAACGTGAAAGTCTTCTTCGGCAATGTCATGATATACCAACTAGTGGTCATCTGGGAGTATATAAGACGTACCATTGTCTTATCCCAGAGTGTTATTGGCCTAAGATGAGAGTCGATGTGGCTCGTTACGTTCGTAAGTGTTCGACTTATTTAAGGACTAAGCCCCTTCAACAGGCTAAACCTGGTATGATGGGAGGCCATTCTCAGATAATATCTCCTTGGGAAGTTTTGAGTATCGATTTAATTGGACCTTTACCCAAATCCACTCACGGTTTTAGCTACATTCTCGTAGTCGTGGATTGTTTTAGTACGATCTGTCCGTGAGATCTGTCTGTGTTTCCCACTACGTAAGACCATCGCTAGCAGCATCATTAAACATCTTGAGAATGATGTTTTTCTTATGTTTGTCGTTCCACGTACCGTGATATCTCATAATGGGGTACAGTTTCGTTTGAAGGAATACTTAGCCCTCCTGAAAACATATCAAGTTCAACCCTCGTATACTTCATTTTACCATCCTCAAGCCAACCCGGTAGAGAGATTGAACCGTGTTCTTAAGACAATGTTGGTTGCCTATGTATCCTCGAACCATCGAGAGTGAGTTAGATTTCTTCCTAAAGTTGCTTGTGCGCTCCTTACAGCTAAAATGAGGTTACAGGAATGACTCCTTACTTTACGAATTTCGGTAGAGAAATGTCCTTGTCAGGTGTTAGGAATAAAAGCGAATCTAGAGCAGAATACTTCTGACGAGACGAGAGTGGTGAGACAAGCTCACGTTTTTCCTAAATTGTACGAGGAGGTTCACAGACGGTTGCAAAAGGCTTATGAGCAGACTAAAACTCGTTACGATTTACGTAGGCGTCACGTACAGTACGAGCTAACCAATTGGTTTGGCGGAAAAACTTTGTCCTTTCTGATGCAACGAAATATTTTAGTGCTAAATTAGCGGACAAATTTGTAGGACCTTTCTTAGTTCATCGTCGTGTCTCAAATAATGAGTATGAATTAAAGACGTGCGAAGGTAAAATTTTGCCAAACTGTGGACGACTAATGCCCGGTTGGACCGACACGCGTTGTTAAATATCGTAACTCTTGTTAGTTAACTTAGCATTAAAATTTAACATTAGTCAAAAGTACGTGCTGTTGCACCGACGATTTTTTAACAAATATTACTTAAATACGGATTTTCACACCGGTAATGATGTCATAAGTGACGTCGAGTGCTTTGATTGGTTATCTGTTGAAGGAGGCACTTGTCAACTTGAAATCTTCGAGTTATTTTTTTAAATAACATGGAATCTCGTATTATTTTAATGAAATCGTATTATTATTTAATGAAAAACGTGAACGATCCTCCAATTTTACGGAGAAAGAGAAGGAAGTTTTATTTTCTATTATTACAAATAACTTTTTTCAATAATAGAATATAAAAAAACTGATGGAATTTCTTTAAAAGAGAAGTCTGAAGCTTGGCAAAGTATTCAAACTCAATTGAATTCTGTTACCACCAGTGTCTAGGACGACTTACTAACAGCATGTATCAATTTTAAAAGAAAATTGAGAAAAGATCAAGCTCATGACAAAGTAAGTTGTAAATGCAAATATGTAGTATCTACTGTTGCTATTTTATTTTCTTGGCCTATAATGTTTTGGCTTGGGAAGTATTTTTATTAGATTCAATAGTTCTTCATCAGAAGAAGTGCTCGAGGCCTTACTGTCAGTTGATATATTCACAGTAAACCCTTAAATAAGACAACACGTTCTAATTAAATGTGCACACATTAAGACTAATATTATTATCTGTATTTTATTATAAAACACAAACACAATACGCAAAGCTGTCAACTATGGCTGTCAACGTTAATCATGAGTTACTTCGCTAATCAGACAATTTTGGGTGATTAGCTAAATACAGTTAACAAACTTGAAGTTAACGCTAACAAAAGTTCGTGCAACGAATATATCTTTAACAACTGATTTATAAACTCGTGTTTGTTAATTAATTGCTTACAACGGTCGGTGCAACCGGGCATAAGTGTTATTCGGCCTGCAGCCGGGGTCATGGAGAATACCGCTGCCGTGTAACACTACGTGTCGTATGAGGCGACTGTATGTACCGTTGGTTTTCCGATTATCATCTATGGACTTGTGGGTTCTCCGTCTGTCATCTTAGGAGTTTAGAGTTTTCTGTTCCACGGTTTTAAGGTTGTGAGAGTGTAGAGTGTCATTTAACGACGTGAGGTTACCGATTTTGTACTTGTAGTGTGGTGTTGTAGATTTTTTTTCCTTTCCGATTTTGACTTTTGAATTTACACCAAGTTTGATACTAGAATCTAGTGGTTGGAAGTCCACGTAGCACGTTTAGGTTTTCCTTTGCTTCAGGCAACGTTGGTGCGGGCGGTGGCGTCGGAGGTTCGTGCCAGTTCTGCCGAGCTTGTGCTGTTTTTTTTCTGGGTCATCTTCGTTCTTTTGGACTCTTGATACTAGGTTGAGTGCTTTTCTTCGTAGGATGATCGCCAGCATCCTGATAATATTGCAAATATTTGTTTATTCAACTCAAATACACAAGTCTGTTTGTGTCACGTGACACAGACTCCATGTCCTGGCTAGTTTTTAAAATTTGGTCCTAAACTGTGTATTGCCGTAGTTTAGTAATCTAGGGACTTTAATGTACTGGTTACACGCGCTTCATCTGGCGAAAAAGTTCCGTTGGTAAAAATATTGTCAATTAGAGTAGCGGAAATATTTGTGATTCTTGTCGGAACAAATACAGTTTGTTTAACATTGTATTCTAAAAACAGATTTAAATATCGTTTCTGATATGGGATTGCTCTAAAAGTTTACATTAAAATCACCACTTACAATTCTGTGGTAGAAAGTCAAAAGGGCATAAGTCACATTTTCTGTAAAACGGAGTTATGTACGTAAATGTATTCAAAAATGAAATTTGTGAATACTTAGTCCGTTTTGATCGCCCGAATGTGAAATACTATAATGAATAACTATAGTTAAACCCTTATGTTGGACGAAATATTCACAAATTTCATTTTTGAATACATTTACCTACATAACTCCGTTTTGCAGAAAATGTGACTTATGCTCTTTTAACTGCCTACAACAGAATTATTATAACAGACTTCTTTGTAATGTACAGTGCACAGGATGTATCCATTTGCCGGATATTTTCTATTATTTCTTTGCAATGTTTATTCGTTATGGCCAGACTTGCCACTGTGTACGCATACGAATTATATTATACCAGATTCCCTTCAGAAAGATCCTATAAACATAAATTTACAGTGACTAGAATAACAGTTCGTGAGTGCGCCCATAAACAATCAGTGGTATTCGCGAGTCCGCCGAACATATGGATGCATATTGCGGTAGCGTGGGTACGGAAGCATCGCTCTTCATCCCCAAGGAATGGACATCACTTTTCTTCAAAAATGAGAAAAGTCATTAGTTACGTTCTGAGCTTGCCGCGAATCTGTCGACAAATTGTACTGTTAATTAACGTAATTATTAGTAGAGTTGTATTTTAATCCACTGCCTTGGTACATTACAGAAATTTTTGGTGTCAGAAGTGGGATAGATTTTTATTTTTCGGTATTTCGCATCGCAAAAATAGTTCGTAAAACTACGAATGTGCGTTTGCTCCGAAACGGAACCGTAGTGTTGAGTACCCAGAGAAATTCAGGAAAAACACAAACTACCTAAACGTTCCCGAGGCAGTTCAACAGACAACATCAGCGTCCATTCCAAACGTCCGTCTTCAGCGTCGAATTTCAACGTCCAACTTCGACGTCGACGTCTGGCGCTCAGATCTCAACCCCCTTGCGTATCTCCGCTATGATCGAAATCTACAATGTGTCTTGCGCTAATTGTATCACTATGAGTTAGTTATCTTATTTATACATATAATTTTTATCGGAAGAAGCGTCAAACTCCACTCAAAATTTATTATTTTTGTAATCATTAACTAAATGTTACTATACCCAGATTTAAACGAAGTTAAAACCGTGACAGGAAATAGCACAACCATGTCAATATCTTTGGAAATCGCGAAAGATATGTTATTTAAGTTCGATGGAAACAAAGCGAAATTACGAGAGTTTCTCGATAACTGTAGCAAAGCCATGAAACTCATCAAGCCTGAGTTAAAACTGATACTGTTGACGATGATCGAGACAAAATTAATAGACAAAGCTAGGTCTTTAGTATCAAATCGAACGTTCGAAGATTGGGACACTTTAAAAGCACATTTACTCAGTGCATACGCGGAAAAACGTACAGCTAGTCAATGGCAACTAGAATTAAATTCTTTAAAACAAGATTATAACGAATCCGTTATTTCTTATTCAAACAAAGTAGAAAACTGTTATATAAAATTGCTAGACACATTAGGCAGTAACCTAACGCAAGAAAGAAAAAATGCTTATATCGACTTGTGGAAAGATACACTGCATGTTTTTCAAACCGGGTCAATTAACGATCTATCTGTAGTTATATTTTGTATATGAACTTTTATTAAACATTAAACTACATTTTTATTTTAAAGTGTCAACCGAAAACTAAACTTGTTTTCTCCACCTACTGGACTCTTTATAATATATAATAAAGTCATAGTCGCCACAGTTACTCCCCCTCTAGTGTCTACGATTCGTAGTCACGGAAACGAACTGGTGGTTTCACCTTGCGCCTTACACGTGTCACTGATTCCTTGATTTGAGTAGAGTTTTCGTTGCTACTGAGTGCTGGCGGCTGTACAGGTGTTGAGGATGGAAATGTGTTCAGTTCCTTCACCAAAAATGCAGGTTTGACCCTATCGATGGAAACGGTTAACTGTCTTCCATTGAAGAAAATGGTGATTGTCTTGGCGTCCCGTTTAGTAACTTTATGTGGTCCAGTATAAGGTTGTTGTAATGGTCGTCGGACTGCATCGTCTCGTAAGAAAACATGTGTGCATGTTTCCAAGGCAGGATGAACGAAAACAGGCTTGTTACCATGACGAGCTGCAGGTGTTGCTCGAATCTCACGCATCTGTTGACACAGTGACATTGAAGAAAAATTCTCCAGGGATACGCAGTTGCGTACCATACGTGAGCTCTGCTGCTGAACATTGGAGATCCTCCTTGTAGCTGGTGCGCAGCCCTAAAAGAACTGTGGGCAAAAGATTTGTCCATTCTTTGTCTTCGTGGCACATAATAGCTGCCTTAATGGTCCGATGACAACGTTCGATGAGGCCATTCGCTTGCGGTCTGTATGCTGTGGTGCGACATCGCTTGATCCCTAAGAGGTTCGTTAGGGCAGTTGTAAGAGAGGCTTCAAATTGTCTTCCTTGGTCGGTGGTGAGGCGATGTGGGCAACCAAAACGAGAAACCCAAGTAGCGTAAAAGCTCTAGCTACGGTGTCAGCCGTCATGTCCACCATCGGCGTTACCTCTGGCCACCTAGTGAAACGGTCTATCATCGTCAAACAATACCGATTACCCTGGGAGGGCGGTAATGGGCCAATAATATCTATGTGCACATGTTCAAACCTGCAATCAGTCATGTTAAAATTCTTTAGAGGACTGTGAGTATGACGAGAAATTTTGATCTCTGGCAGGGTATACACTTGCGACACCATTCAATGATGTCCCTGCTCATGCATGGCCAAACAAATTTTTGTTTGATAGCTCGGCTGGTTGCTCGACCACTAGGATGTGATAACTGATGGAACAGTAGGAAAATTCTTCGGCGCAGACTTTTCGGGACGTAAGGACGGATGGTGTCAGTTGAGGTTTCACACACAATAGTGACTGCAGAATTGTTTGGAGTGAACTTTCTGAGGATTAAAGAAGTATTTATGGATTGCAGAAGTTCCTTCAGTTCGGGATCGTTCTTCTGTTCCTTTGCTAGTTCCTCCGGTTCAATCGCTGTGGGATTCGAAATCTCTTCAATTCGTGACAAAGCGTCGGCGACAACGTTGCTTTCGCCGGGTACAAATACGACGGTCGTAGTGAATTGTCCTATGAAGTCTAAGTAACGCAGTTGTCGAGGTGACGCTTTATCCGTCTTCTGCAGGAAAGCGTATGTCAGTGGCTTGTGATCCGTTCGTACGCTGAAATTCCTGCCCTCAACCATGTAGCGGAAGTACTTGATAGCCTCGTAAATAGCTAGTAGCTCTCGGTCATACGTGCTGTATTTAGCTTGAGCGGTGTTCAACTTCTTGGAGAAAAATGCCAACGGTTCCCAAATTCCGTCAACTTTTTGTTCTAACACTGCACCTACGGCTACCTCTGAAGCATCAGTCGTCAGAAGTAGTGGCGCGCTGTCATAGGGATGGGCCAAAAGGGTTGAGTTAGCTAATTTTTCTTTACACCGGGCAAATGCTGCGTCTGTCTCAGGAGTCCAAACTATTTTGTCATTCTTTTTGCTATTTTTTAAAAAATCATTCAACGGTGTTTGGAACTCAGCTGAGTTTTTAACAAACCTACGATAAAAATTTAACATTCCGAGAAAACGTCGCAACTGTTTTATTGTCGTAGGCTTAGGAAAATCAGTGATTACAGCTACTTTGTTGGGTAACGGCTTTATACCTTCTGCTGAAATTTGGTGTCCAAGATAGTCTACTTGAGGGGCGCCGAAAACACACTTTGCCGGATTCACAACGATTCCAAACTCGCGCAACCGTTCGAAAACCAGTTCAAGGTGTTCTAAATGTTCCTCTGGGGAAGTAGAAGCGATAAGAATATCGTCTATATAACAAAAACAAAAGTCCAGACCTGAAAGCACGGAATTCAAGTGTCTTTGAAAAGTTTGGGCGGCATTTCGAAGGCCGAACGTCATCACATTAAACTCAAAAAGTCCGAAAGGAGTAATGATCGCGGTCTTGGGAATGTCTTCCTCGGCTATGGGGATTTGATGGTATGCACGCACAAGGTCTATTGTCCCGAATACACTTTTCCCCTGCAACCTTAATGAAAAGTCTTGGATGTGCGGAATTGGGTATCGATCGGGTATTGTTACACTGTTTAGCTTACGATAATCGCCGCACGGACGCCACTCACCAGGAGTCTTTTTGGGTACGAGATGCAAAGGACTTGCCCATGGACTCTTCGACGGTCTGCAAATTCCCTGTTCTAGCATATACTGGAATTCAGCCTTGGCGATTTTTAATTTCTCAGGAGGGAGTCGTCGACAATTCTGCGATACTGGAGGTCCTGTTGTCTGTATGTAGTGTACAGTGGTCCCAGATGATTTGGCTAGAAGTGCTGGACGTGTTATGTCAGCGTACTTGGCCAGAAGGTCGTGGTATCTTGTCGTCCGACAAGTCGTCCGTGGTGATACCTAACGTGTCGCATGCTTCCATTGATGCTATTGTGGTAAGGTTGGTCTGCCTGTCGATAAGCTTTCTATTAGCAAGGTCGACTAATAAATGATACCTGCTAATGAAATCGGCTCCTATGATTGGTCGAGAAACATCGGCTACTAAGAAGAACCACTTGAATTGTTTTCTCAATCTGAGATCAAGGCAAAGAAGTTTTTCGCCATAAGTTTGTATGGCAGTACCATTAGCTGCGAATAATGTTGTTTTCCCTGGGTGAATGGAGGAGTTGTGTACGTAACTTTTGGGCAGAACTGATATCTCAGCTCCTGTATCAATGAGATACCGAATACCAGATTGTGGGTCTGTGATAAAGAGGCGATGTTGAGCAGTAAATGGACCGTCGCACGCTGCCTCTTGCGCCGGCGGTGCTTTCAGTTTTTCCGATTTGCTGGAGAAAGTGCATGGTGACAAGCACTTCTTTGCTTTTTCTTTGTATCTTTGATGATAGAAACAAAGGTTGCTTCTCTCGCGTGCTTGACTCTTGCTTCTCGAGCGTGAACGCTGCCAATTATGTCCTCGGTCATTCGCCAGTTTCTCTACCATTGCAGTTAGAGCGGCTACTTGTTGTTGCAGAGCAGCTAACTGTGCGCGTTCACCAGGGGTCACCATTTTGTAGTTATATTTTGTATATGAACTTTTATTAAACATTAAACTACATTTTTATTTTAAAGTGTCAACCGAAAACTAAACTTGTTTTCTCCACCTACTGGACTCTTTATAATATATAATAAAGTCATAGTCGCCACATATCGATTTTAGTTAGGTCACAAAATCCAGACTCATTAGAAGAAGGCATTAGTATCGCTCTTAGTGAAGAACAGCTTCTTAAGTCAAAGCATGAAATAAAAAAATACCAATTAGTAAATAACAGTAGCGCTAGACTTTGCGATTTTTGTAGCAAACTGGGTCATTCATCTTTTAACTGCAGGTATAAAAATTCAAAAAAATACACATCAGTCAATCACATTAAAAATCCAAATTTTAACTCTAAGCCAAATTCTCATTCAAATTGGAAACCAAATTCTAATCAAAACTCTAATTTCGGTCCCAAATTCCATAAGACAGGTGATCTGCACCCGCAAGAATGTAAAATTTGCAATTATTGTAAGAAATTCGGACACGTAATCTCCGAATGTAGAAAGAGAGAATAAAATAACAAAAGGCGACAAAACCCAACAGAGTCTTTAAACTTTAAACAAATCCTCAACCGGCGACCGGGGAGAGGAGCGCAAATGTTATTCAGGTCGAATCTCTGTAATCAATTCAAACACTACAACATCCTATATCCACCTCGATAGAGTCAGTCAATTAAAATCTACTACTTCCTTTCTTTTGGACACAGGTGCAAATGTTAGCCTTATAAAAAAAAATCTAAGTTAAATCCTAAAGCTCTATGTTGTCCAGACGATCAGCTGGTTCTTAAGGGCATTGGCTCGGTTACAGGCAACCCTATCCGTACCCTGTGTTCCATAAATCTTAATATACCCCTAGGTTAATATACAGTCACACGTTTTATGCAGTAAGGGCCATATGCACCAAACACTTTAATCGAGCTTAAATTTGAGTGACGTTTATATTATGACATTTGAAGTTTCATAACATTGTGTAAATCACATTCTAAATGACGCTTAAAGTTAAGCTGAGTTAATTCGTTCAGTGCATACGGCCATAAGTGACGAATTTCCTATTGAGTTCTACGGCATAATCGGTAACGACTTCCTAAAATGGTATAAAGCAAACATCAACTATAACACTGACACACTTAACAATCCAAAATCATAAAATTAACATTTACCACATTCAAGGTATTATTTTCTAAATCTATTTCTGATAAAAATTCATCGAGATCTAACTTAATTTCTAATTCCCAAATCAAAACAAATCCCGATCACATAATCCTAAATCCAAGGTCAGAAACTGTTATAAAAATCAAAACTCTTAATAATAACTGTACATATGGAATAACTCCTGGGATTAATCTTTCGGAAGGAGTAATTCTGAGCTCGAGTCTAATAAAAGTTAATTCAGATGGTACAGCGTTGACCACTGTATTAAATACGACAGATCGACAAATAAAAATTTCTAGAATCGAGATCAATATAGAACCATATGACGATAATCAAATTAATAAAAATAGTAATTCAATTCGCGTAATTAATCAAAATTCTGCCAGTGACAGGCTCTGTAAAATTTCTAACTCTTTGCGGCTACAGCATTTAAATGAAGAGGAGAAAAAGTCCATAGTCAAAATATGTCATGAATTTAATGATATATTTTATTTAGAAGGAGATGACCTTTCATCTACCAATAAAATTCCTACGTCAACTACTCCGATTAGCACTAAATCATATCGCTTCCCTGAAGTTCATAAGTCTGAAGTAGAAAATCAAGTTAAATCAATGCTCGAACAAAACATAATAAAACCATTGTACTCACCATGGATTTCTCTTATTTGGATAGTCCCAAAGAAATCCGATGCTTCACAAAAACAAAAATGGAGAATCGTTATCGATTACCGAAAACTTAACGAAATCAGCGTTTCAGATTCATATCCCCTACCGAATATATCGGACATTTTAGACCAGCTGAGTCATTCAAAATATTTTTCTACCATCGATCTAAAATCGGGATTCTACCAAATCGAAATCGAACCTGCCGACACGGAAAAAACTGCTTTCTCTGTCTCATTAGGACATTACGAATTCAATCGTATGCCCTTTGGGTTAAAAAACGCGCCAGCTACATTTCAGCGGTTGATGAATTCAGTCTTAACCGGGTTACAAAATTATAGATGGTTTGTCTATCTACATGACATTGTTATACACCAGGTGATTTAGAGACACATAATAATCGATTAAAAGAAGTCTTTCAGCGACTATCAGACAGTAATTTAAAAATCCAGCCAGACAAGTGCGAATTCGAGTAGAGACGAGAAGTAATGTATCTCGGACATTTAATAACCGATTTAGGTGTTAAACCAGACTCTTCGAAGGTCGATGCTATTCTAAATTATCCACAAATCAAAAACGTTAAAGATATGCGTGCCTTTTTAGGTTTAGCCGGATATTACCGACGATTCATTCCAAAATTGTTCCAAGGTGTAGGATCTCCAAACACAGTGGATGCAACACGTAAGGTAATAATTAAGATTATATTGAAAAATGATATGACTTAGTTTTATATAAACATGTATCATTATTTATAACAACTGAACTGTTTCATATTAAAATTTATCAACTACATAGGTATATGGCTACTCGATCCCGGGTACAGCTTGAAGTAAACATCTTCAACACCCCCTCTCGAAGCTGGACGGATTCGAGTTATTTTTCTAATCTGGAGACACCTAGATTTTCGAGGCATTTCCAGTGTTTTATTTTGGGTAGTCCTTTCGTCAACACATCCGCTGGCATCTTGTCAGTTGGCAAGTAATCTAAACGAATCTCCCCAGATGAAAGGGCTTCTCGTACAAAATGGTGTCGTACGTGAATATGTTTGGTTCGGGAGTGAAATTCGGGATTTCCGACAAGTTTTTGAGCTCCAATGTGGTCATTATACAGCTGTACAATTGATGTATTGCTCATCCCCATCTCTTCTGCCAATCGTTTTAAGTATATCGTTTCTTTATAAGCTTCACTCAATGCCATATATTCTGCTTCTATTGCGACGCCACAGTTCTCTGCTTCTTGGATTCCCAAGATACTGCACTGCCATTCACTGTAAAGCCAAATCCAATATAAGATCTTCGGTCATCAATACACGCGGCCCAATCAGCATCCACGTATCCAATAATGTGGTTGGTGCCTTTTCTGAAGGTAATTCCTACATTAAGGTGACCCTCAGGACCCTCTTTGCTGCTTGCCAATGTTCTTTACTGAAACAATCATTAAATTGACTTAACATACTTGCGGCAAGGGTAATGTCGGGACGTGTGGCAACAGAGAGATACATGAGAGCACCCACTAGTTCTTTGTAGGGAGGCTTTTCACCGTCGCTTTTGGACCAAGTATTTCACTTCGATAATCTTGTTCCATTCTCAATTGGCGTCGTAACAGTCTTGCAGTCAGACATCTGAAAACGATTTAAAATGTCCGTGATATAGCCCTTTTGTGTTAAGGTTATGCCTGATTCATCACGGGAAAATTCTATCCCAAGACAATACGTAACTTGTACTTCACCTAAATCCTAAACTCTTGATTTCAAACGATTTTTGCAAACAATTGTAAATTCTATCGATTTCTTTCAAGTTGTGGGACATAATTAATATATCGTCAACGTAAATGATTATAATAATAATAATAATAATAAATGCCTTTATTTCAGCTCTATCAATTTTTACAAGAGAACAATAATTTTCTATTATATAAGAGACTGAAAATCTTTAGGCGTTAGTTCAATTTAGCAGTAATTAATTACTGCTAGATTGTTCTTCCACTATAACCTAAGTATCAAAAAATGAAATTAAATTGAAATTATCCCTAAACTAAACTAAATCTACATCGTGAAATGTTGCGTTAATATAATTAACTAAACAAAAAGAAAGTAATATTTGCATCAAAAGCAAGTCATCTTCAGACTTTTTCACGTAAACGCACGGATCACCGGTTGTTGGCTTGACACCCAATTTCAACAGCTCACTGTTTAGGCGATGATACCAACAGCGACCAGCCTGCTTCAGTCCAAACAAAGATTTTCTAATTTGGCAGACGCTATTTTCGGTCATTTGTCCTAGCATCTTTTTGGCCTCTGCTATAATTTCAGGTGATACAAGCCTTTTCTGCACTATGAGTTCTAGAACTTCTTTAGTATAACTTGGTAATTCCATGAAAATTTTTTCGTTAACTACGCCATTCAAGTATGCAGACGTTACATCAAATTGTCTGATGTGCATATCGTATTGAGCGGCAATTGCAACGGCAAGCCGTATTGAACTCAGTCGTGCTACAGGTGCATAAGTTTCACTATAGTCCACACCAGGTCTTTGAGAAAAACCTTTTGCAACGACCCTGGCCTTCCTTCTTGTCATTTCGCCGTTTGCTCCATACTTATTACGAAGTACCAATCGACTGCCGATCGTCATTTTATTATCCGACGGTCGACTATGTCCCATGTCTTATTTTTTAGAATGGAAATAAATTCATCTGCTATGGCAGATAGCCATTCTTCTCTGTTTGATCCTGAAACCGCTGATTTTACAGGAATTTCTGCTAAAAAAGCAAGATCAGCGTTTTCTACATGCTCTTGATATACTTTCTTTGGCCTACCTCGTAATCCTGTGCGAATGATTCGAGGTCTACCTGGCGCACGCCTTGGTTGTTTTTCCTCGAATTCCTCTTCATTTTCTTCTATGTCATCATTGTCTGCTCTTGGAATCACATCGATGTCGACGAAAGAATTGGTACCTTCTGATTCCTTGTTAGATTGACTTGGACAAAAATCTTCATACTCGTGTGCGAGAGATTTCTACTCTTCGTTTTTGAGGAACCCATATCCTGAACCCTTTAGAGTGTTGCGCAAACGTCTATCTTAATGTCCCCTCGCCTAGCTATAGCGTCTTCCAAAAACTGTTATCGTTATTAACAACCCCCGAGCAATTGAATCCCTTGGTCCATATCTGCAAGATTCCTTTCGTCGAGGCCACCTGCGAAAGTGGGAAACTAAACGTGAAACCTAAAGGCAGCTTTTCGTTCATGATTTTCTCCTCCAACTGCTCGCCGGAGCCCAACATGATGTGTTTGGGCACGGCGAAAATTTTCGAACTCATTTCGCTCAGTTCGATCTGTCACTCTGAAGTTCGTGGCGCCCAAATCCAGGGCCAAAAATTTTTCGCGCTCTTTTCCCGTTGGTAACTCTTGGACGTACGTTTCGAAGCATTTCACTGATGAATTGTCGCGAGTTTTCTTGACCAAATCCTTCTGCACTTCCGACTGGAAGACCTTCATTATTTGCCGGAATTGGTCCTCCGTAAGCAAGAGCTCCTTGCAGTTGTCTCGGATGGAATCGTGTAACATGTGTTTTGCGTAAAATCGAGGCGCAATCGTCGTTCTTTTGCGCGCCGCCGTCATTTCTGCGAATATCCTGAAGCCCCTCCTTGCAAGGCTCAACCCGAAAACCATCGCTCTGATTTTAGGGACTCACATATTATTCGATTGTGTTCAGGAAAAAAAAAACAAGGACCAAAACTGATTAGTCAATGAATGACAGTCAATGACTATCGAAAGACTACCTACCCTACCTACTAAAAGGTTATTGTAAAAATCAGAAACGCTCAAATGGCTGCATCAAGTGTGGTTCGAATTAAATCTCTATCAAAGGATAATTTTGATACGTGGAAGATCCACATGAAGGCTTTTTTGGTGAGAAATCGCACATGGGATTACGTGGCTGGAACTAAAGTCAAACCCGAAACGGTGGAGAGGAATGTCGCTATAGTGTCTAGGTTGGCATTACTGACAACAGTATCGGTTGGTGACAATGTACGAAAGTAATAAAGATGACAGTTAACTCGAAGTCTGATTTAATTCGCAATATTACTGTTTAAATATACAATATTTAGGTCGTAAAGACTACATTGGCGACGAGGTGAATTGAAAACGTGTGTACAACGATAAGACAGGTTAGTGATTGGAGAAGAAAAAACCAGTTACATATACAATGAATTCGTTACGTGAACTCAGAGATTCTCAGTTAATGAAGGAAGTGCAACAGTAGGCGCAAGTAGGCGTACGCTGGAAAAAATGGATAAGATCATTTGAACTATTTTTACAAACCAAAACAAACACTTCAGCAACACAGAAACAGGCTCTTTTATTACATTTAGCGGGTTCGGAAGTGCAAGACGTGTTTTATGCATTAAATATAGAGATGCCGGAAGGTGGAGATGTTTACATTGCAACAAAAGCAGCACTAGAAAATCATTTTTCACCTCAAATTAATGTGCCATATGAACGGCACAATTTTCGTTGTTTAGCTGAACAGCCAAATGAAACGATTGACCATTACATAATTCGACTGCAGCAACAAGCTGAAAATTGTGAATTTTGCGACCGTAAAGAGGAAATGATTCGAGATCAAATTATAGAGAAATGCAACTCTAATGAGTTACGTAGACAGTTGTTGAAGGAGGGGACCACACTCACATTCAAACGTGCTACAGAAGTTGCTCGATTATGGGAAATGTCACACAAGCAGGCACAAGAAATGGCATCAGGGGAGAATAAAACAGAACAAGTGAATCGAATTAAACGGCAAAGTGAAGGTAAAAACAGTAGAAACGGAAGACAATCAGATAATAAAACTGAGTTTCGTTGTTATCGATGCAATCGTACAGGACATTTTGCGAAAGATAAGAACTGTCCGGCTCGACTTACTCATTGTGCGAAATATGGTTTGCAAGACAAAAATTAGTGATGTGCCAAAGAATAAACAGAAAAGTTATCAAAAAGGAGTTCGACAGGTAGAAGAATGTGATGCAAGAGATGGCAGTGAAGATTCTTCAGGAGATCGTTATGCATTCACCGTGAGAGAAGAAAACAAAGTTTTGGGTATAAGTGGAGAAGAAAAAATTCAAGTTCTTCTGGGAGGAGTGAAAACAGGTATGATCATAGACTCAGGAGCAATGTGCAATATCAACGATAAGGAGTGCTGGGAATGGTTAAAAAAGTGCAACATAACATGTAAATCATACCATTCACAGAAGAAGCTGTATCCTTACGGAAGCAATAAGCCACTGAAGATACTTGGTGCTTTTACAACTAAGGTGCAACAAGTTGATGAGAAATTAGAAGTGAATACAGAAGTTTTCGTTCTGGATGGAAAAGGGGGAGCGTTACTACGGAAAAAGACAGCAACAGAATTAGGAGTCCTTAGTGTGGGAGCAGAATCGGTCAAGGTCATTAAACAACAAGATTTTATTGAGGAATACAGTGATGTTTTTGAAGGGATTGGTAAATTGAAGAATTTTCAACTGAAAATTCCAATCGACAAATCAGTTACACCAGTTGCACAGCCAGTGCGTAGGCAACCATACAATCTAAAAGAAACACAAAAGAAGTTGATCCGGAAATTGATAAATGAGGACATCATAGAAAGGGTAGAAGGTCCTACACCATGAGTTTCGCCTGTTCACATAGTTCCTAAGAAAGATAAAGAATGGAGACTTTGTATTGACATGCGACGAGCGAATCAAGCTATTATGAGAGAGAGATATCCGATTCCAACAATAGAAGAGCTTCTTGAAGATTTAAATGGGTCGACTGTGTTTTCAAAGTTAGACTTGAAATGGGGTTACCATCAGGTGGAACTGGACAGTGAATCACAACATTTATCACAGAATCTGGATTATTTCGTTATAAAAGACTTATGTTTGGTATAAGTAGTGCGCCAGAAATGTATCACCGGATAATGACTCAAATTTTACAAAACTATGAAGGTGTCTCAGTTTTTATGGATGACGTGATGGTACATGGAAGGAACAGAGAGCAGCATGACAAAAAACTAATAAAAGTGTTAAAGAAGTTACGTGAAAAGGGACTAACTTTGAATAGGGAAAAATGTCAGTTTCGAAAAACAAATGTAGTTTTTTTAGGTCATCAAATTTCAAAGGAAGGTATTAAACCATCGGAGAGTAGTATGGATACAATACGACAATTTCGTAAACCTAGAAGTGCAGAAGAAGTAAGGAGTTTTTTGGGACTAGTGAATTTCTCAGGACGTTTTATACCAGATTTGGCAACAAGGAGTGAACCTTTACGTCAGTTAACGAGGAAAAGTGCAGTGTTTAAATGGAGACAACGACAAGAGGCATCGTTTCAAGACTTGAAAGAATGTGTGGTACAACCGAAAGTTTTAGGATTCTATGACAAAAATGCGAACACGAAAGTGATTGCCGATGCCAGCCCTGTAGGTTTAGGAGCCGTTCTTATTCAGATCCAAAAGGGAGAACCACGAGTAATTCGTTACGCGAGTAGAACACTGAGTAATGTTGAAAGGAGATATTCTCAGACAGAAAAGGAAGCATTAGCACTCGTGTGGGCGTGTGAAAAATTTCATCTATATCTCTATGGTAGAGATTTTGAACTTTTCACGGATCACAAACCATTAGAAGCAATTTTTAATCCAAAGTCAAAGCCATGTGCGAGAATTGAAAGATGGGTATTAAGGCTTCAGTCGTATAAATTTAAAGTTGTATATACGACTGGGAAATCTAACATCGCAGATCCCCTATCCCGATTGCTAGATACGCAGGAAACAACTAAAGAAAATCGATTTGAAGAACAGATACGAAGAAATTATAGAGGCGTCAATACCTGTAAAATGTTCGTTGAGGGAGATCAGGAAAGCAACAGAAGGCGACTCAGAATTACAAGCACTACAGAAATGTATACAAACTGCAATTTGAACACCAGAAATGCAGAAATACAGACTGATAAAAGACGAAATTAGTGTTGTTGGCAGACTTCTTGTAAAGGGAACGCGAATTATTGTACCGAAGACTCTACAGCAGATAATGTTAGAATTAGCACACGAGGCACATTTAGGAATAGTAGGTACAAAGCAAAAGTTAAGATCTAAGGTTTGGTGGAAGACAATGGACAAGGATGTTGAGCAGTGGGTGAAAATATGCCACGGATGCCAAATTACGTCATTTCCAGATCCACCAGAACCTATGATGAGAGGCATTTTACCAGATAAGCCATTGGAAAGAATTTCGATTGACTATTTAGGTCCACTACCATCAGGACACTATATAATAGTTATTGTAGATTACTACAGTCGGTATTATGAAGTGGAGATTACTCGAACTATGAAAACAGAAGACCTCATGTTTCGATTAAAAGTAATTTTTGCCCGATTTGGAATCCCCAAAATTTTGATTAGTGATAATGGTGGAACATTTAGAAATGAGAAATTCAAACAGTTTCTAAAGGAGTATGGAGTACAACATCGTTTCACAACACCCATTTGGCCGCAAGCAAACAGAGAAGTAGAGAGGCAGAATAGGACGATTTTAAAAAGACTTCAAATTTCACAAGCAGAGGGTCGGTGCTGGAAAGACGAGTTATATACATACCTCCTAGCATATCGCGAAACACCACATTCGACGACGGGAGTAGCTCCAGCCGAACTTATGTTTGGACGTAAAATTTCTACGAAACTACCGGAATTAGACAGCAGGCAGGAACAATATTTTGACGAAGAGATGAGAGATAGGGACAGAGAAAGAAAAGAAGAAGGAAAGAAGTATGGAGATGAGCGTAGACATGCAAAATCAAGTGAGATAAACGAAGGTGATATGGTACTTGTTACGCAGCCCAAACAAAACAAGCTCTCAACACCTTTTAATCCTACCCCTGTGAAGGTCATTGCGAGGAATGGAAACTCTGTGATTTATGAAACACCAGAAGGAAGTCGATATGAGAGAAACACTACGTTTCTTAAGAAATTCGCTGAGAGAGAAACAGAATCTCAACAGACAACCACAGATGAAGAAAATTTAGCTCCAGATTCCAGTCCCGGAGAACCACGAAAATGGTAATCTTGCCACAAAGGAGCTTCCACAGACCAACAAGACTCCCGTACGTGAGCAGTCGAGAAGGGAATGTCGGAAACCAGCGTGGACAAAGGACTTTGTTTGTTAAATAACTTTTTATTCACATAATGTTAAAAGCAAATGTTTATTTTATTCTTATGTATTATATGTAACTAAAAGAGGAAGGGATGTAGTGTCTAGGTTAGCATTACTGACAACAGTATCGGTTGGTGACAATGTACGAAAGTAATAAAGATGACAGTTAACTCGAAGTCTGATATAAGGCGTTTTCGGAAAATAACTCGGATTGCAAAGATTAACCCTAGCAGGTTAGTAGTCAGGTTGGTGAATTTTCGAACGCGAATGTGGTTGTCAGGTTAATATCACAACAACCTCATCTGGCCAAATTTGGCAAATCCATCATTTTGTGCAAAATCATTTACAAATAATTAAACACTTTAATTAAAACAAATCAAATTATTCGTTAGTACATGTCACACACATTTCAAATTACCGAAACTTCAAAAAAGGAAGCAGATGAACATAACCTCATAACAGAACCTACGTAACCCTACTCAACGACTAGAGTTACTTGGGTTGCGTACCTGTACTAATTTTCGAATGCAGAACAAGTAACTAGGTTTAATAAACGAACGCTTTTCCAAGAACCTGACTGCTCCGACCGAATTTCCGAAAACGCCTTTAATTCGCAATATTACTGTTTAAGAGGACTATGGATCACGTGATCAACTACTCGAAAGCCACCAGTACTCCCCGCAAACCCCGCATGACTGAAAACACGCCTTTCTTATAATTGAAATAAGTAGTATCGTTTAGTCCAGTTAGGCTCCATAGTTGAACGACAAGGATAACATCATATGCACTCGTCTTGTATAAGTTCATACACATTCATCGTATCTAACAAGTGGCAACGTCGCGTCGCAAAACTAACGCGTGGTAATATTCTTAATTCTGAAATAAAGGAAAATAAATTGCGAAATACGCCAGTAGTAAAATGATTCTTAATTAAATCATATTCATAATTAAGACACTTTCTTGTTCGTGGAAATTTATCAAATAATAAATAACTTTTAAAATAAAATAAACTTCCCCATTTCTTTTTGTGAAAATTAGCTTATGCTTTAAGTCAATTAGGCAATAATTTTCTTGATAAACAATTTTCTGATATTTGAAAAATCAAACAGAATTCGATCGATACTAATTTCATTTTGAAATTTAAATTGATATTAAATTTAACCAAAATGTAATACATAAATAGCTTATTAATTACACTACATAGAAATTATTTCAAATTTAAAATATATTTTTGTTTTCATTTTAAGACATAACATCTTTACAATCATCTTCTAATATACAAATAGGAAATAAATTGTGCATAATTTTCTAAATTTTATTAGTAATATTGTTGCAACTTTTGAAAAATCAAAAAATAACATTGTCTTGTAAAAATATTTGTAAAAATACTTGTAAAAAAATTTAAACTTGTTGCACAACGAAAGCGTGTTACAGTTTACTCCCCCAATGAATGATTCTAAATAACAAAAATACAAAACATGTTTTGACTTAAAACGTTTTAGTAAAAAAAAAAAATTGTGGAAGGAAATTATATTAAAAGTTATTCCAGTTCAAAATTTCTTAATATTCAAGAAAAGTTGAGAGTGATATTTAACCTATAGGATTGCTCAATCGCCGACATGTGAGGTAAGCAACAGACCGTACAAAATGAAATTAAGAAAGACGTTCTATCGATATCTTAAAAAAAAACTTTAAAATTCAGCAGCTATGCGTTTCCATTATTTTATTATATTAAATCTTACTTTATTGTCAAGTCAGTAACCGTATTTTTGTTAACGCCGAAATTCTGAGGAATTTGTGTAACTATGACACTCTCTTCTACGCAAGCAATTATTGTCCTATAGCTTTTAAAACATTTGCTTTAAGCATGATTGTCAATGATAATTTCAAATTACGATCGGTAGCAGTTTTATGCAGATTAAAACGTCTTGTCCTATTAGTTTTTTTTATCATAGCAGTGGTACAATTTAGAGAAATTTTTCGTAATTAAATATTTATGTATAGTCGTGACAAAAAAAATTGGTCGTCAGTGTCTTACTTTGACACATTCAGGTGTATTCCATAATGCAGTGGTTATTTATCACTTTATTAACACTGTGCTTAATAATAACTTCTTAACCACTGCTTATAAATCACTGATTGAAGACGTATTTCATAAGGACACGGTGATTATTTTACAATTTTAAACATTAGTTAACTTCATTTGTAAAATATAATCACTGAACATAATTGCATATCTTTCTTCTCAATGTCATTTGCGCTTGTGGAATAGCAAAATGTTTAAAAAGTGGTTAAAAGCGACAGCACATGCGCATAATTCAGTGTTTATTAATCACTGATATATGGAATATACCCGATTGACCAGTGTTTTATTGTCAAGCGATCGTGGTTGTCATAAACTTTGTACAGCGAAATCAGGTGTCAGTTTTATTTGTCAAATTGATTAAAACCACACCTGACAAGCAGACAATTTGTGACAATTCCATCATCCGTCACAATATGCGAATATGCGAACAGGGAATGAACAATCCTTTAGGGTGAAATAGTGCCGTTACTCCAACTCTCTCAGAGCAAACTTCGCCTTATTAATTTTTATAAGAGCATTAATTGTCACACTTTGAGTCATTTATATGATAAAAATTTCTTTCTCGTAGAAAGGTTTTAACTAAAATTTGGAAACGTGTTAAATTCGTGTTTTTAAAACGTTCGTAAAATAATATACTTTGCGATGCGCTTTTGCTTTTTGCAATAACTCTAAAAGATAAAATAAGTACATAAAATCCTACAACTTTTGCATTTACAGTTTTTCGGTATCTCCTAAAATAAAATCTCTAGCTGGGGTGCAAAATATAAAAAAATAACCCTGAATATCCAGCGTTTGCACTCTCAGAATTTTGGAACGGTAAAGGTAACAAGTTTAAAAGCGTAGCGACAAGTCGGAACGCACCCAGTCTTACGATAACAACGTTGCCAAATTTATTTGACATGAGTTAGTCTTCCTTCAACCTTAAGAAGGCAGCACATTACATAGCAAATTTTTATATTACGTATTTTTCATTTTGCACTTTTAGAAATGATAATTTCGTATTTTTTATTAAACATATGTGATCAGTTTTTTACCTAGAATGTGGGAAAGTCATTTTCCGTAATGAGTTTTAAAATTTTGTAATTTTTCTTTGTTAATATAAAACATTTTCCATTATTATTGACTTTCGCACATTTATAGTATTATTACAGACACATCCACTTTTAAAATGTTTAAATCGAACGCGTTTTAAAAGCAGCATTTGAAAAATAAATTTTTGCCAATATGGCGGACCTCCATAGTCCTCTTAAATATACAATATTTAGGTCGTAAAGACTACAGTCGCGTCAGGAGCTGCTATTACAGAATGGGAAGAACGAGATAATGAGGCAATGTCTGATATTATTTTGGCGATTCAACCCTCCGAATGAAAACAAATCAAAGAATGTGCTACTTCGCGCGAGTTATGGCAGAGATTGGAATCTATTTACCAATCAAAGGGACCAGCACGTAAAGCTACACTTCTGAAACAGATCGTACTTCAACGAATGAACGTTGATAAATTGAACGATATGGATGTGACGATTAATGACGATTTACTGTCAGTATTACTATTATACAGTTTGCCTGTCAGTTTCGAATACTTCAGGTGCGCTATTGAATCTCGGGACGATTTGCCGAAGCCTGCAGAGGAATTATGTACGTACATAGAGAAGAAATTTCCTCTCTATTCTCTACGCTGATTCAAAACGGTATTATGTATCTTCGGTCGTGCTCTTTCGTCCTTACCGAAAAGAAAACCGAATGCGTAGAGATAGAAAGAAGCAATCGGCTCTTGCTGTTTTTCTATCCCTGTTTTATACAAATACGTTGATATATGTTTTTCTCTTTTTCACTCTTCGTTGTTTTGTGAAGGTCCCGCCCGTTGTGTTTGCACGTGGCTAACGTAGATGCATTACCGGTCATTATCATTACAAACCAAATTAAGAGGTTAAACTAATAAATTTGCGAAAATTCAAAACATTAACCGGTTATTATTAATAATTTGCGTCTTTTGATGGTAAACGAAATAAGCTTCACTATTTCAATATTGAACTTTTTTATGTATTTCCTTTGCCTTTCCTCAAGAATAAATAATATTTTGTTGTTTTATTAGTTTAAATAATTTATCAAAAACAAACAAACGTTTTTCATCATATTTTTATTTAAACAACGAAATTTAAAAATTAACAGTGAACAGTGAATAATATAGGACCTTCCTAACAATATTCTTAGCCGGTTTCGAAATGTCCGCCCTCAGCCTCGATACAGACTCTATATTACAGAGCTGCAAACGTCTCTTGAAATTTTCGACCACGCGCCGTACGGATATTCGGTCCCATTCCCGAAACGCGAATTGCTTCCACAACTCCAAACTTTTGTGGCGCTTAGCACAAGCCCTGGCCTCCAAAATCGACCATACGCTGTAATCCATTGAGTTTAGATCGGACGAGTAAGGCGGTCATTCTTGTAACGTGATGAAGTCTGGAAAATAGTCCTGCACCACTCCTGAGTCGTTTTCGCCTTGTGAACTGGGGCAGAATCCTGCTGGAACGTCCATTCCGCATCGCCGAAGCGCTGTTGGGCCCACGGAAGTACTACGGCATCGAGTATGTCGCGTTGGTACACTTCTTGTTTGATTTTGACCCCCTGATTCACGAAAACCAGAGGTGTGTTGACGCTGGCGCAAATTCCACTCCCTACCATGATGGACTGCAGATTCGACGATGGCGGAGGTACCGGGAGCCTCTGCAGACCAATTCCTGTCGTTTTGGCAATTATGCGCTAGTTCCATTGCGAACAACTTCTCGTTCGTGAAGACAATCCATTCCCAACGTATACCTGCGGGCAGTCGCTGGAGTTGAAGGCATCTTTGGAGTCGTACGCGCTTGTTCTCGATCGTGAGGAGCTGAACTTTTTGGAGCTTGTACGGTTTGAGGTTGAGCTCATCTTTCGCTATTCGCCGCACTGATCGGTCACTGATACCTGTCTCACGGGCAATTTTCTTCATGGACACCATCGGATTTCGCTGGACTCTGATGATCTGACGGTTATCGGGGGTGTTGACAGTGCGCTTTCCTCCTCTTCCGGAGACGGTTGCCTTCCTGACCAAGTAAGGTGGAAACGCTTAATCGCATCAGACACGGTTTGACGAGGAACCTTGAGCAATCGAACAATTTCACATTGATGATAACCTTCACAAAATACCTCCAAAATAGCAGCACGTTTATTTGACATTTTAAAAAAGATTAAAATGACTTAAAACTGATGTTTTTAGGTGACATCGCACGAATAGTGGCGTAAATTGTCTTTCTGCCGATAACTCACGAGAGTACACAAACGCTTATAGAGAATAGGATACATAATGCGGTTCAACATTTTCTTCTCTTCTCTTCTCTTCTCTTGTCTATCTCTTCTCTTTCTCTATGTGCTCTAAGATACATAATTCCACCGCTGAATACTTTCCAGCCATATTCGACGCGTTATCATAGCTCTGTCCGCGACAATCTTTTATTGAAATGACATAATTTCTCAGAAATGTCAAAACTGTTTCCGCCAAATATTCAGCTTTATGTTCCTTTATAGGTATGAATTGCAAAAATCTTTCAACAGTTTTATTTAAATTCCTTGTTTTTCATGTTCTATGTAATATTTGGAAGTGTCTGAGAAGTCACAGTCCTTATTTTGGAAAAATTCCGGACCTTTGCGAATCCACAATTCACGTTTTTCTTCCATAAACATTGCATCCCAATAATCACCAGGATCGTTTGAAACGTTTTCTATAGAAATTTGCTCTAAAAAAATCAACTGTTTCCCTACAAAATAGTTAATAAATGTGTAAGTTTTCTTTATTCTACCCCTAACCAACAGCTCGTCAACTCGGGGCCCCCTGGGCCCGGGCCCAGCAGGCCCATGCGTAAAGACGCAAAGACGGTACTGCTTATATGTGCTCCTTTATTCACGATGACTCTTATTATGCGTTTTTGAATTATAAATAGAGGATTGGACGAGGACGAATTTCCCCAACAAAGAATGCCATAAATTAATTTAGATTGCACACAGCCGAAATAAAACATTTTCAAGAGACACGCTTCCATTCAGTTTTCTCAATAAATAGAATACAGAATTTAATGATTTTGCCAATTTGAAACAATGATCACTCCAAGTTAGTCCTGAATCAAAAGTTAGTCCCAAAAAATTTACACTTGTATCAACAGGAATATCATTGTTAAGATCTTCAAATTTAAATTGTGCAGGACCTAATGAATAGGGAACTAAAACTGTCTTATTGACATTTAAAGACAGGTTGTTGCAATAACACCAATCCTTCATTTTTCTGAGTAGTACACTAAGCTTTTGTGATAACTGTTCATGAAACGTGTAATTAAGTATTGATGAGGTGTCATCCGCATAATGAATGATGTCTCCTAGTTCAATAAATTTGCTTAGATCATTAAGGTAAGTAATGAAAAGAAATGGTCCAAGAATACTACCCTGCGGAACACCGTGATGAATTTGAGCAACTTCTGATACTGCGCCTGACCAGCTAACAATTTGAGAACGGTCGCTTAGAAAACTGGCAATCCAGTCTCCAGCAGGACCGCGTATACCGTAATGGTTTAATTTATACAGAAGTGTATTGTGATGCACAGTATCAAAGGCTTTTGTTAGATAATATAAACCAACGACTTTTCCTTTACATTCAATGTTCCACAAGATGGTATTATACGCCAAACATAAGGCGTCATCAGTTGATAATCCTTTTCTGAAACCAAATTGTTTTTTACTAATGATTTTATTGATGTCAAAAAAATTAATCTCGCCAACATTGTTTTTTCAAAAATTTTAGAAAACACAGAAAGGACTAATATAGGTCTATAATTTCTTATATCAGTTTTAGTATCCTTCTTCAGAACAGGTACAACTTTAGAAGTTTTGAGAACAGATGGAAAAATACCTTCCTTAAAAGACTGATTAATTCATTTACATAATGGAATAGTTAGAAATTCGGCAACTTAATAATTGTACAAGGAATACCATCAACTTCCGCAGAATTTTTCTTTGAGACAGACAGAATTATATTATAAGTTTCTGCTTCGTCGATGGGATATAAAATTATGCTACTACTGTTGCAGTCAATAGTAATTGTATCTTTAGAAGAGTTACCAACCAATTCATTTACTGAATTTACAAAATAACTGCAAAAAGCATTATTGATGTCCTGAGCATTATTATGATTGAAGTTAACTGATGAAGTTAAGTGATGTATTCAGGAAGAACAGAGATAGAATTCTCATTTTTTAATAACTTCCATGCCGCTTTGCTTTTACTAGAAGAAGTATTTATAAAATTATCGTTGAATCTTTTTTTAGCTGAAACAATATTTTTGTGATGATTCTTTTTTAGTTCATTGTAATGACGAGTAAACAAATCACAGTTCTTATGTGAATTATTTTTTAATTTTTTATGAATTTGTCTTAATTCACGCCCTTCGGTAATTAGTAATTAGAGCCTGAGAAATCCACTTTAGGTACCGTAGCATTGACTACTGCTGCTATAATACCGTGCCTTCAATTAAATTCCTCATTAAAGTAAGCTGTGATTTTTTTTGTAAAGTTGGCGACACTCAATTCATAGCTGTTCATAAGTAATTGCAAGATTAGGAAAGTGTTGCCGAAAATTCTGTACACAATGATTAATTGAATAAACAAACTGTCATTTTCTAATTTACCGGTTTGAAAATAACTTTCAATAATATAAATATTTTGTGCTGCAATTCTAACATTTTATAAATGAAAATACAAAGTGTCAAGTTGACATTTGTTCAATTAAATTATCAGTGCTACAAATCTTTAGGAGAAAAAATAATGAAATCATAGCCCACCTTAATGAGGAATTTAATTGAAGGCACGGTATAATAATAACTACTAAAAACAGCAACAGCATTGATTTATCCTGTTTGAATAAAGGTGAACCGTAAGCAGAAGGGAGAAGATTAATGCGGTTAATCCAGTTCGAAACCAAAAAGAATCAACTGATTAACACTTTTGTTTGCTTTAAAATTCAACGACATTTTTTATGTTTCATTTGTTTTTACCAAAAAGAATAAATCAGTAAAAATTGTAAAAAATAACAAATTCTTTGTGATCAAAAATTTTACAGGACTTTTGAGAAAAACAAATTAGTTTAGAAACAGAGTGAAATTCCCTCAGTTTTGTGTAGTTAACAAAAACAAAAATGTTTGGATTTAAAGACCATGAAAATGATTATGCGCAATCGGAATAAATGGAAACTGTAACTTATGGCCAGCTGCACCAGCAGAGCTTAAATTTAAGTGGTGTTTATAATGTGACATTTGAGATTGCCCAACATTGTGTACGCCATATTCCAAGTGACGCTTAAAGTTAAGTTGAGCTTAAGTGCATGGTGCAACTGGCCATTAAACAATCAAAGAAAATGACTATTTAATTGTGAACCGCAAGACAATTTGAGCAACCATCCACTAAAATGAAATTGGTTAAACCTCCAGGACTTCAAGCGGAACATACCGTATGTTCCATTTTTAGTTGGAAACATACACACAATTATTCCGCGTATTTATTTTAAATCCGACGACTTTCCACGAACCTACCAATTTACTTCTCATCTCTTTTCAAAACAATGTGCTTAAGATCACTCAGCCCTTATTGTAGTCAATTCTTCTCTTCTAATTGAAATCGTGTTAGGTTTTTCACTGTTTCATAGATAACAAAAACTATTTAATTTTCTTTTAGACACCTTTACGCCTTCAACGGATTATGTTTTTCAGTGAAGTCTGAAAGTTCTGCGTAACTTCTTCTGTGAAAGGTAAATTGCTTTGGATATTTCGTGTGTATGTTATATGAGCAATTCCAATAAAGTTCTAAATTTACTCAAATTTTCCAGACATAACAAGATAAGTAAATGATGATGCCCGGCTGCAAACAAAGTCACAATTAACTCACACCTGTAGAAAAGGGGGTAAGGAAATAGCAGAAACAGTGTGGCGGAAACGTGGCGTTCAACGGAAGTGGCTAAGTAGCGAGCATCATGAACGGTTCCGGTGGCGTGTAGGTAGCATAATGCACCGAGTCGTAGATATGGGAAACACCTCGCGGCTATCATGCGAGATCATATCGGCAGGTTCGTCTAATAATAATTGATCGTAGGAATATTTTTCGTGTCGCTCTTTTTTTTAGAGCAAGCGTGAGTTGGTATACTTAACCGATACAGATAAATGGACTGGGCGTAAAATATTTATGCTCGGTTTTTCTATGGCAACTTCGGAATTACAGCCGGATTAAATATTTACGACGCGTTCAAAAATTATAGCGTTTCATTGAAGAAAATTCCTTCTTGCGTAAGTGCCGAGGCGTAAACTCTTTTTCGAGGGGCAAATTACCGGATAGGCTTGAAAGAGTTTTGTTTTTCTTTCTTAATGGCTTTTCCACTGTTGTTAGTACATACAGTAGTCCAGTAGGCCAGAAATAAACATTTTTCATGAGGACGTGTACAAATTTCGTAATTTATATCTACCAAATATCTTTAATTATGCATAGAGGTTACACGCTTGAAAAATTATTCTGTTTGAATTTGATTCCTTGAAAAAAATCAATGTTCATTATGCCCTTTACAAAAATGTCTTCCTCCACTTCCAGTTTCTATAATCCCATTTTCTTTTAAAATTCTTTCCACTCTTTGATTCCCTTAAGGTGAATGTTTCTTTCGAATTCGGTCATTTGAACAAAATTAAATTTAAAATGTTAGAATTTGAAATCTGGTTTCCTACGAAAAATTTCCAAATATGGGGTGTCCATTTTCGAGCCTAACCATGGGGATCTCAGTTATCTTAAGAGATACGAAGTTGGTTAAATTATCTTTATCTATTATCTTTGTTATGTCATCAAAAACGTACAAACAAACGATGTTCAACTTTATATTTTCTTATGGACACTATCTTGGATTTTTACACGATTAAATGAAACCTTTCTCTCTGATTATAATGATGTATTACACTTGATGGTTTGAGTTAGATTCCAGATAAGATTTCGAAAGCATCTGTTCTGCAAAGAGTGCGTTGGAAACAAAAGCAACTTTTTTGGTTCTAAAGAAAATTTGACAATTCTGTATGTTTGCACTTTAATATTGAACATTATTTATAACAAAATAAAATCTAATACAATAAAAATAACAAAACAAACGATTACAACAAATGCTCAAATTCTCTACCTTTAGCTCTGTATATGGCTTCAGACGGCGATACTATAATATAAAAAGTGAGCAAATAAAAATAAGATTAGAGCAGGCGGTGCAAAGAAAATGTATGTCTGTGATTGACTGAATTAATTAATCTAATACATTCATGAACTGTCAGATCAGCCTAAGGCCGCGTTAGTAACAGACATACTTTTTCTTTGCCGACTCTAATCTGATTTTTAGTTGCTCACAGGTTATATTAAGTATATCGCTCACAGTGTTGGATAATGCCATCATTCAGACTCGTACTATAATATAGTATAGTATAGTTGCTCAGAGGGAGCACTCGCTAATTGATTACGGAGGTACCTTAAGGACGACAGAGTTAATAAAAGGATACGTACCAATGTATCAGTTTATTGAGTGAAACCAACTACTTCAGCAGGCAGGATAGAAATTCCCCTTGCTTGAGACCGACCGCTGGACGCCCCGTACCAAGTTCGGAGACCCAGGAACTGAACACTATGAACTCCGTGTCCACGCTGAGTCTTGGATTGCTCCCCTGGACTGCCTCCCGCGTGCCTCGCTACACTTCCTTTTATTAATCCTGCCTGCTGAAGTCAGCGATTCCTTCTCCTATCGTTTACATGATTATTTATAATAATAAAAACAAACCCCGGTAACTTAAATAATCCATCTTAGCATCATTTGTGGCAATATATCTTAACATATGGCGATTTTCAAAATATCGCTCAGCCGAGCGATATTTTAACAAATATATTACACCCGTTGCTTCCCCCGCCTTGTCTCTGTACCTCATACTTACCTTCTACGTCCCACACGCATCGCTGTCGCTAGTCCGTTGCTCGTCAAAATTTCTATAGATGTGGAAAATACTTTAAACTAAAATATTTTTCGAAAAGGGTTCCTGTAAGTTATCCTTTTGAAATAAAAGATTAAAACCTTCGAAACTAAGTAGTTGTAAATAAAAAATATAAAAAAATTCAGTTAATAGCCAATCATATGATCAAAACTTGCAATCTCCACTCTTCAGTGTTTTTGGAAAATTGCAAAAAACTATTACTTTTTTTCTATCTGCCATACAAATACGTCAAAATGATCGATGGATAGCATTTAATTAATGTTTTCAAGAAAACATAATGCATTCCATGTGTGAATAGCACTTTTATTTGTTGTTGTTGTTTTATTGTTTTTTGTTTGTTTGTTTGCATTTCGATTTAGTTTTAGTTTTAGATTTAGTTTCTGATTTAGATTTAAGTTTTGTTAAACTTAATTGTTTTCATATGTGAATGTTGCAAATGGTAGGAGGATACTTTAAATTAGTTTAGCAGTAATTTGCAATAAATTAAAGCTATTTTCAGAAGTGGACTGTATTTCTATATTGTTTACATAACAACTCAAATTGTCTTTTCTATGCATGCTGTGTTTTATAGCATATTTAACATCAAACAGTAACTGCAGTACATTACAGTAACTATATGTTTTCATATGATATTATATACTGTTTGCTCTATTATTGGTTCTTGTAAACTGTTGGTCAAATAAACACATTATTATTATTATTATTATTATTATTATTATTATTATTATTATTATTATTATTATTTTATTGTAATTAACATAAATATTGTGGATACTGCATTATTTGATTCTGGCCATTAGAGTTTGCTGCTTTTGATCCTAACGACGTCGGAGATTGCAGGCTTTGCCACGACTTTTTCCTTAAAGTGTGGTTTTCTTTTGTGACGTTTAAACCATTTAATATAGAAAAAAAATTCAAACGCTATCATCCTCTAATAAAAAAACTCTATACGTTAAATTTATTTGCAATTACACAGGGTGTTCATTTTACAAGTGTCAGCAAGTACCTTTAATATGTCAAATGGAATGCCCTATATATTATTACGAATTTTGATAGATCTATCAAATTGGAAAATATTTTATTAATATATTTCTATTCCTAAACATAGCATTTACCGAGATAAATGCCGTCAACGAAGAAACATCTTAAATGCAGGCCCTTATTAAATTGCTTTTAATTTGCTTAATTGAAAAGTCTTCATTATCAGTTATCAGCGTGTAATTACACAAGCTTTAAGCTAAGTAACACTATATTAAACATACCTGCAGACTATGTAGATTGTTGGTGGGTGGCAGTTCTTTCTGCTGAATTTAGAATGAAATATTTCAAGTTTTTCTTATGGAACACCCCGTAAGTAAAATCATCGACCGATGTAGAATTAAATTTGCTACCTTTTTCCTAAACAAAATCCTATACCTAAAACCTACGGTTTGTGAGATAATTCTGGTTTTCTTTTTGCCTCATGATTTTTATCATTTTTAGGGTGCTATGGATGTCAACAAAACTGCCTTTTAGCTTTTAAAATTTATATTCAACGATTTCCTGATAGAAGACAGCCATATGCAAAGACTTTTCGTAAATTAAAAGAAAGATTTGGAAGAACAGGCAGTGTTGCAAATGTTATTTCTAATAATATTAACTTACATGGCACCCTAAAAATGACAAAAATCATGAAGCAAAATGAAAACCAGAATTATCTCACAAACCGTAGGTTTTAGGTATAGGACTTTGTTTAGGAAAAAGGTAGCAAATTTAATTCTACATCGGTCGATGATTTTACTTACGGGGTGTTCCATAAAAAAAACTTGAAATATTTCACTTCTAAATTCAGCAGAAAGAACTGCCACCCACCAACAATCTACGTAGTCTGCAGGTTTGTTTAATATAGTGTTACTTAGCTTAAAGCTTGTGTAATTACACGCTGATAACTGATAATGAAGACTCTTCAATTAAGCAAATTAAAAGCAATTTAATAAGGGTCTGCATTTAAGATGTTTCTTCGTTGACGGCATTTATCTCGGTAAATACTAGGTTTAGGTATAGAAATATGTTAATAAAATATTTTCAAAATTGACAGATCTATCCAAATTCGTAATAATATATAGGGCATTCCATTTGAAATATTAAAGGTATTTGCTGACACTTGTAAATTGAACGCCCTGTGTAATTGCAAATAAATTTAACGTATAGAGTTTTTTTATTAGAGGATGATAGTGCTTGAATTTTTTTTCAATATTAAATAGTTTAGACACCAGAAAAGAAAACCACACTTGGTGGACACCTGGTATATTATATTATCGCAAGCCGTGTGAAGCCAGCTTAAGTTTTCTTAAATTAAAATTACCCTTCTAATATACCTTCTCATGTATTCCAAATTTGTAAAAATACTTCTAATATCAACATCGACAGGTACAATTTTGTCTTCCATAGTACCCCACAAAATATATTTACAGTTGGTTCTTGTCCGAAGAAATTTATACAGGCTGTCTTATGAAAAACGCCCCAAGCTGTAACTCCGTTATTTATAGATTAATTTTAACAAACAAAAAGGCAAATAAAATGAGACTAAAAGTACTATAAGGTGAGTCCAGTTTCAATTTTTTTAAAAATTACCTTCAAGGTCAAACGACTGTCAACTTTTATTTTTCAAATGGCTCTGTATATTTTTTATTATTATATCTGGTAGAGATTTTTTTTCTAAATCCAATAATGTGCAACACTTTGACTTTTAAAAAATATTTTTCGTAAAAAAAATGAACGAGTCTTTTACGCAAAACGTGCTTTTCATAAAAATTTTAAAGTTTATCGTGAAAACAATGTCACTAAGCGTTATTTTTCACAGTTGTTTCAAATTATCAAGTTATTCTCTTTGTATAATTTATTGTTTCCTAAAAAAAGCCGATTATGGATAATACTCATTGTCAGTTGATTGACTTACTCCAAGCATATTTTGATTGCAATAAAAACACAAGCACTGCGTCTCTATAGACAGGGATTTTTTCCCAAAGCAACTTACACAGATGTAGACTTAATTTTAATTATTTCATTAATGTTTTCTGTACTGCTTGATTGCTGTTTTCATGGCATTCAAAATATACTTGCAATAAGTCAGTCAGGTGATTGTTATCCATAATCGGCTTCTTTAGGAAACAATAAGTCGTACAAGTAGAAGAACTTGATAGTTTAAAACAACTGTGAAAAATAACCTCAGTGGCATTGTTTTCACGACAAACTTTAACATTTTTATGAAAAGCACGTTTTGCGTAATAGACTAGTTCATTTCTTTTTTACGAAAAATGTTTTCTAAATATCAAAGTGTTGCACATTATTGGATTTAGAAAAATCTCTACCAGATATAATAATAAAAAATATACAGAGCCATTTGAAAAATAAAAGTTGACAGTCGTTTGCCCTTGAAGATAATTTTTAAAAAAATTGAAACCGGGCTCACTTTATAGTATTTTTAGTCTCATTTTATTTGCCTTTTTGTTTGTTAAGATAAGTCCATAAATAACGGAGTTATGGCTTGGGGCGTTTTTCGTAAGACAGCCTGTATCACAAAAATCTTTTAAGCGGACACTAAATCGCGCACTATACACTATACTGTATAGTGCGCGATTTAGTGTCCGCTTAAAAGATTTTGTGCCACAAAATATAATTTAAAGGATTCAATTCTGATGACCATTCAGTTCAATGTAGGTACTCGTTCGATTGATGTCTTTAGGCTGGCTACAGATATGCGTTTTTGAACTAATTTGCGAGTTGATAAAAGACGTAAACAATTCAAGTATTTCTCATTTTCTCTAGTTCAAAAGCGACATTTTATCACTGCAATTACCAATGAACGTAACTATTACACCTAAAATTGAATTGAACTGTCAAATTTTCTTTAGAAACAAAAAATTTACTTTTGTTTCCAAGGCACTCTTTGCAGAACAGATGATTTCGAGAATTTGACCTGAATATAACTCTAACCATCAAGAGTGATACATCATTGTACTCAGAAAAAAAGGCTTCATTAATCGTGCAAAAATCCAGATGGTGTCCATAAGAAAATAAAAAGTTCAATGTCGTTTGTTCGTAATTTTTGATGACATGACAAAGGTAATGGCATATTTAAATTCCTCGTAAAAATGTGCCTTAACAATGTCTGACCTAAAAATGCCTGGTTTTTATAGAAAAAAATAAAAACGAAAATCGTGATTTTTACTTTTTTTCGAATATCTTAAAGACCATAAAAGATGGGTGAAATTTGCTTAAAGATTATTGATTGGGATAAAAATACGCAACTTTGTTCTAATTTAACCAACCTCGTATCTCTTAAGATAACCGAGATCCCCATTGTTAGGCTCGAAAGACGGACACCCTGTATGCCTTTGCTTTCCTAGACTTGTTTTTGTGTCTCATTTCCTTTTTTCTGTTTATTTTTTTCTTATTCATTTCACACACTAATGGTTGTTGCGTAAGGAAGGAAACTGTGGTTCTATTAATTCAGTAATAATGTGTGAATGATAAGTTTAATTTAAGACGAGCATCAGACTGTGTTAAGACACGAATAATTATGTTAATAGTTAGCTACAAAAAAAAAGTTGTTATTGTTGTCAATGAATGTATGTCATAAAAAGAAAAATAAATTATATCATTTTTCTCAGAAGAAATTAGTTTCTAGAAGAACCTGAGTGATATCTGACCACGGATAGTGATCAGCTCTATCACACTATCACAAGTGTGTGTTACACAAAAGACTGAGCTGGCAATTTCGAGCAGCTACGTAAGAGGTTCTGCGTCACAGGACAACACAACCTTGAGACCGTTTCCTTAGGTGATGTCAGACGACGTCAGTTTTCCCAAGACTTCTGTCTTGTGCAACTCGTGACGTAATCTACGGGCAGATGTTCGTTGTGGACGGATTTGCATGATAATGGACGCGTATTAAGATTACGGACCCGGTGAGGTATTGTTCGTGTCGCGGCGTACTTCGTCAAGGGGGCGAATTCCTTTTGTTGGATCCAGAGGGTCAAAAAACGGGACCGTGGCCGACACGCGCTTGCTAGATTGTATTTTCGTCTGGAGAGAGTTCTCCGATAAACTAATGTATCACCCAGTGGCGCAGGTTTCATTCCTTATTGGTATTCATTGTTTGATTTTTAATCAATTTCACTCTACACCTAAACAACCTTCATTTTAAAGACAGACAGTGTACACGACTGAGGTCATCAAAATTTTGAAAGAAAATTACCAAATAAAGAGAGGATTCTATTTGAATTCTATTTGTATTAATTTTGCTCATAATATATCTTGGTTTTGCAATCTTTTAAATTTATTGTACCATCTTCATATCTTGCTAAAAAAAAAACATCAGTAACATTTTTATCAACTTTACCTATGCAAAAAATTTTATTGTCAAGGCCAAATATGTCATGTCATTCGAAGTGTTATTTTAATTTGAAATTTATGTAAATTGTACACGACGAACGTCTATGATTTTAAGTAAAGCAAGAGGGCTAAGCAGCTGCACCTACCTCTCTGGAGGGGTACACGCATATAAGCAGCCAGCTGACTTAGTCTCCATAACAAAGAAACTCACCCTCCTTGTCTGCGCCCAACTAGTATTTACCCTTCCTTACTACCACCGCGCTACTACAAACTAATTCCCTTTTTTTCATGAATTTGCCTTTTGTGCAGAGCTGTTTTTCCTAGGGATGCTCACTACAGCTCGTGCTAGTTTATTATTGCACCCGGCATCATCTAGATTCTAGGTTTTGTTCTTTCGCCGGCGAGGGTAGACGCGCATTCAGGCCAGAATTATGGGGTTTAGAGTGCACTCAATTTATACAGTAGGTCACTGGAACTGCCGGTGTATAATTACATCGCTGCTCATTCTTTTCTTCGGGACTATGTCAATAAATTCACGCGTGAGTAAACTTTCCAGGATAATTTTCCGGAGATAAAAAAAAGGTCACTCGATATTAGTTGATGTTTATTACTGATAATGTCGATTTAAATGTATTTTATTATGCAATAATAAATCAATAATTTAAAATGTGGGGTATACTTTGGAATTCAAGCACCTCATACTTAATTCTCCATGCTTCAGGAAAGGAAAAGGAAGAGTCCATATTTCAAATTTGATTTCCTAAGTTTTTTCAAAAGTCAAAATGAATAATACCCCGATGGTTCTAAACTTTGAACAATAAGTTGTTTTTTATACAAAACAGAAACATTTTATTTGGGGACATCCGAACTGCGGTCAAAATTGAAACAGGTAAGAAGATCATTAGGGAGATTGTGTTTCGTGACTTAATCCCTTAATGTTTTTGTCGTACATCCAATAAATGTACTTGTAGTACTGGGTTAATTATTCTGTTTACAAAATATAGGGAAACCTTGAATTAATAAATACGGAGTAATTATTATTGAAACCGAATTAGTTTTGCTAAGACATGGAGTTGCAATGTAGGAGGTCTGCAGTGGAATTATGTACTATCGATATCATAAAAAACTAGGACAACTTTTCAATCCAGTAGCCATGCGTCTCCATTATTTTACTATATTGAATCGTACTTTGCTGTCATGTCAGTAACTGTGTTTTTGTTAATGCTGAAATTCTGAGCAATTTGTGTAACTGTGACACCCTTTTCTATGAAAATAGTTATCCTAGCTTTTAAAACAATATTTACTGTAGAAATGATTGACAATTTCAAATAATTTTAAATTTGTGGTCGGTAGCAGTTTTACACAGCTTAAAAAGTCTTGTCCTAGTTTTTTATGATAGCAAAAGTATCTTAGAGCGCGTAGAGAAAGAGAAGAGATAGAGAAGAGAAGAGAAGAGAAGAAAATATTGTACCGCATTATGTATCCTATTCTCTATAAGCGTTCGTGTACTCTCATGAGTTATCGGCAGAAAGACAATTTACGCTACTATTCGTGCGATGTCACCTAAAAACATCAGTTTTAAGTCATATCTTTCTTAAAATGTCAAATGTGCTACTATTTTGGAACTGTTTTGTAAAGTCAATGTGAAATTGCTCGATTGCTCAAGGTTCCTAGCCAAACCGTGTCTGATGCCATTAAGCGTTTCCACACCGTCCCGAAAGAGGAAGAAAGCGCAGCACTGTCAACACCCCCGCTAACCATCAGATCATCAGCGATATTCGATGGTGTCCATGAAGAAAATTGCCCGTGAGACAGGTATCAGAGAACGATCAATGCGGCGAATAGCGAAAGAGGAGCTCAACCTCAAATCGTACAAGCTCCAAAAAGTTCAGCTCCTCACGTTCGTCTTCACGGACGAGAAGCTGTTCACAGTGGAACTAGCGCACAACCGCCAAAACGACAAGATTTGGTCTGCAGAGGCTCCCGGTATCCTCCGCCATTGTCGAACATCGCCAAAAACCGCAGTGGGGTGGAATTTGTGCCAGCGGCAAGTTCTCGTGAATCAGGGAGTCAAAATTAACCAAGAAGTATACCGACGCGACATACTCGAGACTGTAGTACTTCCATGGGCCTAACAGCACTTTGGCGATGCGGAATGGACGTTCCAGCACCATTCTGCCCCGGCTCACAAGGCGATAACGACTCAGGAGTGGTGCAGGACCCATTTTCCAGACTTCATCACGTTACAAGAATGGCCGCCTTACTCGCCTGATCTAAACCCAATGGATTACAGCATGTGGTCGATTTTGAAGGCCAGGGCTTATGCTAAACGCCACAAAAGTTTGGAGTCGTGGAAAGAATCCCTGTTCCATGAATGAGACCGAATATCCGTGGATGAGGTACGGCGCGTGGTCGAAAATTCCAAGAGACTTTTCTGAATTGCCGATTAATGTTAATTGTTAGATCGTTAATTTTCAGATAAAATATACTAATAAAACAACAAAATATTATATATTCTTGAGGAAATAATAACCGGTTAATGTTTTGAATTTTCGTCAATTTATTAGTTTAACCTCTTAATTTGGTTTGTAATAATAATGACCGGTAATGCATCTACGTTAGCCACGTGCAAACACAACGGGCGGGGCCTTCACAAAACAACAAAGAATGAGAAAGAGAAAATCATATATATCAACGTATTTGTATAAAACAGGGATAGAGAAACAGCAAGAGCCGATTGCTTCTTTCTATCTCTACGCATTCGGTTTTCTTTTCGGGAAACACGAAAGAGCACGACTGAAGATACACAATATCGTTTTGGAACAGCGTAGAGAGTAGAGAGGAAATTTCTTCTCTATGTACAGGGTGGATCAATTTCGATGTCTCTTATGGACATTTCTGTAACTATAAAAGTTAGAAAAAAACTAGTGGCCAAGTCTCGATCTCTTTTTTAGAGATAAAGTCAATAGACTAAACAAAAAGTTGCTATCTTCTTTTGTTTTCGAGTTATAGGCAAAAATTGACATTTTCGACTTTTCGTCAATCGCGCATATCTCGTTTATTTTTACAGATATTAAAAAACTGTTTTGACATTATTAGGACACTTTTTTGAATACAATTCAGTGGTGTAGTTGGTTTTTTGATATTTACTTAAATTTTCGAGTTATAACATAAAGTTATATTTTTTTAAATGAAAATCATAGTAGGCAATGTCACCATTAAATAGAGATTTTTTTTCTGTTTTCAAAAATATATACTTTGTTGGGTTTATTTCTTACAATTAATAGAATAAAACGCCTTTTTTTATTATTCTTGGGTGTATTCTATTCTTAGTAGGCTGGTTTGAACAAAGGCCGACAATTTTTTTGTTTGTTTTTATTAAATATCAACTCTTGTTCAAATATTTTGACAGTTGCAACCGCATAAAGAGAAAGAAAGATAGAACGAGCATCCTCTAAGAGTCACAAAGGCTACAACAATACCGATACCATGTGGTTTGGGTGAAATTCGAAATTATGTAACTTCATTTAATATTTAAGTTTAAAACGCATTTTTTTCGATCAAATATGCATTTCATGGGATAATGAACTAAATTATACGTATAAATTAAAAACATCTTAAAAATAAGAAATTATTGCAGAAAAAGTTAAAGAATATTGAAATGTAAGTAGATAATAAACACAACTCTTGATATATCACAATAAATAACTTAAAACCCAGAAAACAATATCAAAATAAATCACAATTTCAACACTGCCGCGCTAAAATACACAGCCAACTCATATTGCAACCCAACCCAGCTCTATCGGTGCTAGCTTTCTATCTCTTATGTTTATCGCAATACTTCTCACTCTTGTGCTACCCAATCTTCAAATCTTTGTTAATATTTAATAAAAACAAAATAAAATTGTCGGCTCTTGTTGAAACTAGCCTCCTAAGAAAAGAATGCACCCAAAAATAATAAAAAAGGCGTTTTATTCTATTAACTGTAAGAAATAAACTCAACAAAGTATATATTTTTGAAAACAGAAAAAAAATCTCTATTTAATAATGACATTGCCAACTATGATTTCCATTTAAAAAAATATAACTTTATGCTATAACTCGAAAATTTAATTAAATATCAAAAAACCAACTACACCACTGAATTGTATTCCAAAAAGTGTCCCAATAATGTCAAAACAGTTTTTTAATATCTGGAAAAATAAACGAGATATGACTGATTGACGAAAATTCGAAAATCTCAATTTTGGCTTATAACTCGAAAACAAAAGAAGATAGCCAATTTTTGTTTACACTATTGACTTTATCTCTAAAAAAGAGATCGAGACTTGGCCATTAGTTTTTTTCTATCTCTTATAGTTACAGAGTTGTCCATAAGAGACATCGAAATTGATCCACCCTGAACGTACATAATTCCCCTGCAGGTCTACAAGCAAGAATTAAAGAGAAGTGTGAATTTTCTGTGTTCGTACCATGCGCGGGACATTCTCTTAATTTGGTGGGCGTTGGATGTGTTCTAGAGGCAACAAGCTTTTTTCAACTGGTTTAGAAATTGTACAATTCTTTCTCGAGTTCTACCCATCGATGGAATATACATACAGTGAAAGCTCCCATAGCGGACAACTCTCTTAAGCGGACATCTCTCTTAGCTGAACAGTTTTTAATCTCCCATTTATGTAATTTACATGCATTTGCATCTCTCTTAGGCGGACACCTCTATTGGATGGACACGGTCGGTGTCTACCTAAGAGAGCTGAAGCGGTCGCGAATTTGTTTATAAAACAAAAAGCATGTTTGATGTAATTTTGATTGTAAGATAACAAACAAGCGGAGGCAATTTCGTCACGGCAGGGTGGTCCTTACGACGGTCGGTCAATGTGCAATATAACGAGGGGATGCCATAAATTCTTGTCACAATGAGACACTTTAAAATTTTCCTTGAGTAGTGGACTATCATATAAATCTGTCATGCGAGTTTCTAATGCCGTCTGGTGTTCGTTAGAAATTGTATAATTTGACACGCATAACTGTTGTAAAAATCTACTGCTATTGAAGGATATCGATTACAGAATGTGCAAGGAAATAGCATGCTGTGTTTTGATGGCTTTTAAAGAAAGAGCTGCAGACGTTTCCAAAAACGCAAGCGGAAAACATAAATATGTCACGAGAATACTTGTAATTGAGAAGTTTGCAGCGGACTTTGAAAGGACATATACGCTCCCGGGGTGGTCGTTAAAAGCTTAGAAAAAAATACATTCTTGGAATTGGATGGGCGTTTATCTTTCGGAATGCTAAACACAGCTCTATTGGTCAAGGGGTGTTGAATTTGGTTTTCTAATAGTAGGAAGGGGATTTAGTTTTGTTCAGCCGAAAAATGAAAATTAAAATGACAGACAGATAGCTCCGAGCTTTTAAAACGATCAGTCGTATTATTTGGGCTTGGCGAATTGCTTTTGTACTTGTTTCTCTGATTTAGTTTCACAGTAGAGTTAAATCATTTTATATCGGTACGCCTAAAATTCTAGTGTTTGAGAGGCAATTCAATAAAAACTAAACAAGTCGGTGTCGCGCACGGTAAATAAATCGCGAGTGTGTTAAACTGAGTGCAGTGAGTGTATTGGATTTTAATTTCGCGGACGCGGAGTTAGGTAATCTGACTTAATTTGTATTTTGTTCATTACATACTTGGTGGTATAAATTGATTAAAAATCATTTTAATTCCCTCATCCATTTGTCAAATAATCTGTAAATTACAGTACTTGCTTGGCTTGTGCCATTGTTTTTACTAGCGTGTTTTCATTTGCATCCTAACCGAGCTTAAAGGTAAATAAGTTGCACCCACATTAGTGGAGTTAGCTGATCATTGTTGTATAAATTATTAGACTAGTTGCTTGGCGTTCTGTCATTAAATCGACCAGAGGCAGTCAAACGACGCTTTCAAGCTATAGTGCAATCCATATACAGTGTACTCTTGTAAAATTAGTTAATCCCTTGGCGATATTCTCTGGCAAGTTGGAAACACTCAAGCAAGGGGTTTTCGATTTGCGCAGTGAAGTCGACTGTTTGTACCACTGGTCTAAGGCAAGTCTAGATCTGCCGCTAAAATCAAGTGTGACCAGCACAAGTTAATTCCCGAAATCAAGGCCAATTAGTTGCCGTTACGAGACTCGTAAATTACGAGGCCAAACAATTCTGAATCACATTCATAGCCATCTTCTTAACCGAGCTTCTCTCACACCCTGTGTGTGGACCGAAGTGTAGTCCTTGTCAGGAGATTTGCTGGTTAATTAGAAGTAATTCGCTGAGAGACCGAAAGATCATAACTACCCATAGTAGAGTATCAAATAAAACGGTCAATTCTTGCCATTGCGTATAGGGTTATATAATCGTCGAAAACAACGCAATCAGAGGTTAACAAATGAAGTGAGAGTCACTGTACCTCCACCTCTTGGCGATAGGAGCGGTTGAGAATCTCCCCCTTCGCCGCGTTATTAGGTTAGAAACAAATCGGGTCCGACGCCTACACAGTAGGGTCATTTCCCTTGAAAAACTAGCGATTACTATTAATCCTCTCCTCTTTACTATTTACTATTAACTCTCTTTACTATTTACTCTTTACTATTTACTATTAATCCTCCTCTTTGCTTTGCGTTATACATTACGAAATATTATTAATTGAAGATTTTAGTATTAAGTTATTGTTTATTAATAAGGGCATTTATTTAAAATATTACTTGAATATTGTAGTTAACTGATTTATTTTTATTAGTAATAAGTTATTTGGGTAATTCACTCCACAGTTACTGTAATTTTTATAAGTTGCATAGTATACATAGAGGAACCATGTTTTTTTCATTTGGTCGATGATTATTTAGTATTTTCCGTTGTCTTTTCGCAGCTGAACTATTGTAAAATGTCACTTCGCACATTAGAAATATCACATTTGAATGTTCGATCACTGACTAGTAATTTCGGCTTATTCACGGACTTAATTTTAACTTCAAATTATGACGTTATGGCGGTAACTGAAACTTGGCTTACTGGTGATGTTTCAGATAATGCTGTGAGTATCCCAAACTATAATTTAATTCGTCAAGACCGTCGGGGTAGAGGAGGGGTGTTGCTATTTATCTCAAACATAACATTTCATTTAAAATAATTAAAGCGGAATCTCTTACGTTTTTAGAACATTTGTGGATAGATATCACTTGTAATAAAAGAAATATGTACGTTGGCGTATTATATCGTCCACCTAATTCTAGCTTAAACGACTTTTTAACATACAGCAACGAACCTTTAGGTGATTTTAGTGTGTTGTGTGACACAATTATGTGCCTTGGGGACATCAATATCAATTTGTTATCTTTTAGTAAGGACAGTATATGTTTTCTGTCTGTTTTAAAATCTTTAAATTTAAAACAAATGATAGAAACTCCTACTCGTATTTTTCGCAACTCTGCCTCATTAATTGATGTAATTGTGACAAATGAGAATACTAATGTTGTAAATTGTATATTATAAACAACTGCGAAATTTTACGTCTAATGCCATAAAATCCGAGAAGAGAGCTTACTTAGAATTCAGTTTTCGAAATTCTAATAAAAAAACATTTTGGAAGAATCTCAAGGAATTCAATATAATGAACCGACCTACCACTGAAATACCGCCTCATTTGCTAGATGTTAATGCCATTAACAACTATTTTAACGCGACTACTGGCTCCCAAAGCTCTCCTGATCTAGATATTTTAAACTTTTACCGAAATAACATTAACTCTAAAGCTTCATGTTTTTCTTTTAAAGAAGTATCAGAGGAACAAGTTGCAAAACTTATTAACGGGATTTCCTCTAGATCAACGGGTACCGATGGAGTTTCTATCACGATGATTAAACTTTGCTGTCCATATCTAATACCCATTTTTACTCATATCTTCAATTTTTGTTTATCCACAGGCAGTTTTCCAAACCAATGGAAACAAGCAAAAGTGTTACCTTTGCCAAAAACGACTAGAGTAACAGCCTTTAAAGATCTACGTCCAATAAGTATTTTGGCAACATTGTCGAAGGTTTTGGAAAAAATAATTAATAATCAGTTGAGAAACCATCTGGCTATGTGTGATCTATTACCTTCGTTACAGTCTGGTTTTAGACCCGGCTATAGCTGTACTACTGCACTGTCTCATATAGTAGATGATATTATTAAAGCAACAGATGATAATAAACTTAGCATTTTAGTCGTTCTTGATTACTCCAAGGCCTTCGACAAGATTAACCATGAACTGCTGCTAGCCATTTTGCATTACTATGGTCTTAACTCTACCTCTATAGCCTTACTTCATAATTACCTTTCACAAAGAACACAAAAAGTATGTGTTAATAACTGCACATCAGATATTGCTTTGCTCAGGGCTGGTGTACCACAAAGCTCAATTCTTGGTCCGTTATTATATTCCATTTATACTTCCTATTTCTTTTGACTTGGAAATATTCAATCTAAATTCCATATGTATGCTGACGATACACAGGTATATACCGCTTTCGAATTTCACGACCTAGATACGGCTATTTTTAGTGTTAACAACGACCTAAACGAGCTGGTCAATATTTCTTCTAAACATTGTTTAGAAATTAATCCATCGAAGTCATACTATTCATTGTTTGGTAGAGAAAATATTCGTAAGTTGGCTTTACCATTAATGAATATAACATTGAATAATATAAAGTTAGAACATTGTGACTGCGTAAAGAATTTAGGTTTGAAAATCGACACCCACTTACGTTTTAAAGACCATATTACGTCATGTGTCAGTAAAGCTTTTTGTAGCCTCAAAATGTTGTATCCTAATAGACAACTCTTGACAACTGAAGCAAAAATTTCTTTGTGCGATTCATTGGTTCTATCACACTTCAATTATTGTGATGTTGTATACGGACCTTGCTTAGATTACAGAGACACTAAGCGTATCCAGATAGTGCAAAACTGTTGTCTACGATTTATATTTGGTGTTCGAAAACGGCAACATATTTCACACAAATTAAATGAAGCGAAGTGGCTTAATATGGAAAGTAGACGCTTCCTTCATTTTGCCAGCTTTTGTCACAAAATTTTGAAATCTGGCACATCTCCTTACCTACTAACCAAAATTAAATATCGCACAGATATTCACAGCATTAATATTAGACGTAAAGATTTTCTTGATATTCCTGTACACAAAACAGTGTTGTATAAAAGATCTTTTACATACAACATTGCCAACTGTCTGAATAAATTAGATTACAATTTAAAGCAATTACCGCAAAAACAATTCAAGAAGCGTTTAAAAGTACTTCTGATGTCGAAGTGACCGAAGAAGAAGATTTCAGTTATTCGTGATTCCAAAGTATAATATTTAAATATGTTCATATATTGTGTGTCATTTCTTTTAGAATAGTTCATTCATTCTGCTCTTTGTTTTTTTTAGTTCTCTCCTTATGGCTTTTGTAAGTCTGCTTTGTAGATTTAAAAATTTATTTACTTATTTATAACGATATTTAGTTTAAGTAGTTAGTTTATTGTAAGTAGCGCACAAGGGTTGGCAGGTAGAACAGTCAGCTGCATTTGCAGTTATACTGATGCCTACCCTATTGGATCATTGTTTTTTTTTCTTTCTTACTTGCTCACATTTACATGGATGTAGATTATATATTTTTTCTACTTTGCGTTCACAATGAACTCATTGTGAAACCAAAAACAGTTTCACAATGAAGCTCATTGTGAAACTGTTTTTGGGGAAATTTTAGTCAATTTTTAATTGAAAATATTTAATAGATTTTACAAAATAACTCATTATTTATTTGTTACTTAACAGAATACTCACAATGAAGCTGGATAAGACAAATTAATAACTGGTTAATGTGACTTTTGATTAAAACGAAAGGTTTTCAGTGTTGCCACGCATTACAACTAAAATTACCCATATACTAAGGAGATCCAATTTTTGACAGTATTTTTCATATTTTTGTTCAATAAGTGACGCAAAGTAGAAAAAATAGTATATTATACTATTCTTGATCCAATGAATATTATTATTATTATTATTATTATTATTATTATTATTATTAAATTGATCGCCTGGGCGACATTTTGTATCACGTACTTCCCCCAAATATCTGATTAATTAATTAATTACGTTCATTAAGTAAGTACACTGTAGGCACACGGCCACACTGTACGCTGGTTGATCAAACAGAGCGTCTTTGAGTACTATTGAAAGTGGTAAACACGAGTACCAAGACCAATCTAATTTTGAAACCTACTTAATTGTTAATGTAATTTGAATAACAAGGTCCACAACCATTGTTTGGGACAAGCATAAAACCACCAGCTGTGTAATTGAAAACAGTTAGTTCGTCACGAGATTCGAACGAGAAAGCCATTAAACGAATTCTACTGTATTTCTTACAAAATCGTAATTTTTTCTTGTGTTCCTCTGTATTAAATTTTTAAACGACAAGGTTTTTCCGCTCATTTTTCTAGACTGCGGTGCGGCTAAAAATCGGAGTTTTTTACCTTGCTTTGCAATAAATAATTAATTAAATTTAAATTCCGTATTTTAATTATCAGTAGTTAATCCCTAAAACTCTCTCAAGTTATTTTACCGTCTCACCAAAAGGACTGAGTTAGATAACAACGTAGGACAGGTAGGACAAGGCAAGTTAATTAGAGTGATCACGCGCTAAACCAAATATTGCTAGATATCAAAGTATTTCTGAGAAGTCTCGCCGGACGGCGTAGTATTATTACATTTAGGTCATTGACGCATCTGTAGCTAGCAGGTACTTAGTCCCTTCGTCGGGGTAGATAAACTTGCATGTTGTAGGAAGGCAATAAAACTAATAGCGATTCGTCTCAGGAATACTGGCCGAGCAAACTGTCCAGTAATTACGAGTTAAAATCCTTCAGATAATAAATTTTCGGTCCAGTTAATTATATTGTCAAATTAATTCAAATTGTTTATTTGTTTGGACATTTTATTAGTTGTTTAGTTGTCCGAAAGTAGTAAACAAAAACAGCAGCACGTCGGCGTATTACAGAGCTTTCACTGTATTAACAAAATATTTGGGTTCAAATCCCTCTCTGAAACTAGGTGGTCTGCACGTGCTGATGCCGCAGATTCTTTGCATCAGGGCTAAAAACACATTTTGGAAGCCTTGACATCAATTGCTAAGGATATTGATCAATCTTGAGAAATCAGAAACAAAGCTCTTAATCTAGCCAAAAAAAATGGAAAAACTGGAAATTATTATTTTAATAGAAATATGGAGTAACATATTGGAAAGGATAAATAAAACAAGTCTCAATCTTCAGAAAGACACTCTAACAATGGACGTTGCGACAAAATTGCTAGCTTCCCTCATTGATTTCATAAGTAATATTAGAAATATTTTTCAACAGTATGAATCCTCTGCTAAAGAACATTTTTCAGACGCCGACTATAAGGATCTTTCGCAAAGAACAAGAACCAGAAGCTCACGTATTACATTTTTTGAAGGATCAATGGAAACTGTTCAACTAACTGGTAAAGAAAATTTTAAAATAACATTTCTTCCAATGATTGATACATTAATCGCTCAAGTAAAACAACGATCGGATTCATACAAAGAAATCAATCGATGTTTTGGTTTTCTTTCTTGGTTAAAAACGACTAAATCAGAGGAATTGATAAGTAGTTGTAAAGAATTTACTGAAATATACTATCACGATTTTAACGCAGAAAAACTGGTGTCGGAATGCCTTCATTTAGCGCAGTATTTGATAGATGTTCAGAGCAGTGAAAATGAAGAAATAAGCAAATCAGAATTAAACCATATCCTGCGAGCGGACAAAATTGAGGACACTTTTCCTAATATTGAAATATCATTAAGAATTTTCTTGTCATTGATGATAAAAAACTGGACTGGTGAACGCTCCTTTTCAAAACTGAACAGAATAAAAAACGAATTAAGGAGTACTATGCTCCAAGAGAGATTAAATAGTTTGTTCTTGATGAGCATCGAAAGTGACATTCTGAAAGAAATTGATTTTGATGAAGTAGTTGATGATTTCGCACATAAAAAATCAAGAAAAAGCCATTTGTGTCGATGTAGATTCTGTTCAATTTTTTTTAGATTGTTATTTTCAGTAATAATAAATGTATGCAATTTACATTGTCTTCTTCCTTCAATAATGCATGCAAGAACTTTTCTGTTGACGTGATAAATTAAAAAAAAAAAGACACTATTAACTTTTCGCAGGGGGCCCCCAAAACCAAAAGTGCCAGGGGCTACTATATGTCTTAAGACGGCACTGCATATAATTTGCAAAAAACTTCTTTAAAGAACTAAAAATTTTGACACAAACTCTTTTAAACGGACACTAAATGGCGCACAAACACTTAACGTTTCGCAGTCGTTCGACAGCTTCGTCAGAAGTGAAAAATATAAACATCTTGTCAAAATAAACAAGCTTGTCGACGGAAACTGAAAAAGTTACTTGATTTTTTTTTTTAATTTAAAAATAATTTGAACATTATAAATGTTAAAAAATGGACAGATCTATATTCTATTTAAGGAATCGAGAAAACTATAAAATGTATCGTTTAAATTTGCAAAATCAGTACGTTTGTTAAAAGAATTCGACGACATTTTTATTTTACACATTTCTACTATAAAATGTCTTTTGAAAATATTAGACTCGTAATATAAAATATTAGTATTTTCAAAATCAAAATTATGGTCATTTTCTAATGAATGTTCTACAAGCATTGAATGATTTTTATTATTTTTTTGGATATGATATTTATGTTGGTCTAGACTTTGTTTAAATTTTGGCTTGTTTCTCCAATACAACATGAATTACAATTTAAACATTTAATTTCATAAACTACGTTAGGTTGTTTTAGTTTTGGTGTTTTGGTTTTTAAATTTGAGGAAATACTATTTAAATTATTTACAGATTTGCTAGCTAAAATTAAATTGAGTTTTTTGAAAATGTGTTTAAATGTGTCATATAGTGGTTCAATGTTAATGACACAGCATATTATAATCAGCATGGAAACTGTTTGTCGGCACCTTTGATCTGGCAGGGCAAGATTTTTTGACCTTGACGCATTATTTACTGATTCACATCGATTTTTTTAATTCTACATTAATAAATGTTACTTAAAAAAAATAAAGTGAAACGTAAATAGATTAATTATATTAAAATACACGGACAAAGATAACTGCATTGAATTTACCATTTTCACGGTTATATATGACCAACGATTTTATTTATTTGAATGAACAAAATATATTTTTGATTCAACAAATACTTATTTAACTCAAAAAGAGACTTGTTTAACTTGAATAAGTCTATTTTGAATTCAATTAAGTAAATTCGTAGGACTAACCCTGGAATATCACACTGGGGTCTGACATACTCCATGCAAATTGCCATTATAATGCACGTGCGTAGTTTTCACCTTTAAAATTTACTTTTCGAGTAGATATATCAAGGGAGTGAGTTTGATATGAGGTGTACAATAAGTAAGTAATAATATATATATATATTATCTATTGATGGGGTCTCGCAGACCCGTGTGGAGTCTACGTAGCATTTTTGTTTTTAGTTGACTTCGATTTTGTGTTTATTATGGAATTAGAAAAATGAGAGAGAAGGAGATCTTGAACAGAAGCAGAGATATTGAAAGAAGTAGAAAATTTATGGAAAAATGATGAGAATGTACCTAGTACCTACTTCAACAAAGAAAACGACAATACCCCAAGTTCGATGTGTTTTTCGTGACCGCAAAAAAGGTAGAAAAACCAATTTTCTATGTGTGTCATGTCATAAACCATATTGCTTAGAACATCGAGCTAAATTATGTAGACTGTGAAAATCATTTTTAGATATTTGGGATTAATGGTGGGCCTATCGAAACAGTTTACTATCGATAGTCCTGACTACTAATAGTACTATCGATAGCCAGGACTATCGACAGCACTATCAATAGCAAACTCTATCGATAGGCGTACCAGCTACCACTATTTGGGGTAGCGTAGATGAAATGTTTCTTCAGTTTCTTGATTTTCTGAAATTGGCTTGTATTTAATGTTTTGATGAATTTTATATTACTTTTAGTTTACAAGTGAACATTTTTCTAATATAAATGTTGTTTAGTATACTCTACAGAAAAATGTTGAAAAGCAATACGTTTTTAAATTATGTTTTAGTAGATTAATTATCGAAAATTGTATGGGGTCTACAAGACCTCAATGTGGAAGTCACGTCACAAAAATAAGTGTGGTATTCCAGGGTTAACCAGACTTTCTCTACTTTGTAGGAGTAGGTACATAATAATAAACGTGACTTCATTCCAAATACAAACATTCGAGTGTATTACATATATCAGTGATTAATAAACACTGAATTATGCGCATGTGTTGTCGCTTTTAACCACTTTTTAAACATTTTGCTATTCCACAAGCGCAAATTACATTGAAAAGGATATGCAATTATGTTCAGTGATTATATTTTACAAATGAAGTTAACTAATGTATAAAATTGTAAAATAACCACCGTGTGCTTATGAAATATGTCTTCAATCAGTGATTTAAAAACGGTGGTTAAGAAGTTATTATTAAGCACAGTGTTAATAAAGTGACAAATAACCACTGCATTATGGAATACACCTGATTGACTGTTTACATTGCTTATTGTGGAAAATTCTTACAAAATAAATACAGTTAATTTTTTGTGTGTGACCATAAGGATTTACATGCTAAAAATTTTACTATTGATGTTAATTTATCTTATGGAACAAATTTTAAATAAGTTTTTGTATTTAATTATAAATTAAACTATTTGACACAAGATGAACTTTGCTAGAATTATCCTTAATTATTTTACTGTGAAAAGTTGAAGAAAATATACACAAATTATTGAACTACATTCGTTCAATCATATAGGCTGACGTTAATAATTTGTTTGTGATATAACTTAAGATATAATTTTTAGCATGTAAATCCCTATGGCCTCACTTAATGTAACATATAAAACATCGATTTTTGTTTGTCTTCCATATTGAATGGAAATTAAAGTTAGGGTCATATCTACAGTAGATCTGTACGGTATATATTGAAATCGTAAACTTTATTTGTATAAAACGAAGTAAACTGACTAACTACTAATTAATAGCTTAAGCTTAAAGTGTTACATTACAACAGTTAAATTAAAATATGTCTAATAAAGATTATAAGCCAGGAAATTACAATTTTAACCTAATACATAATTTATTTAAACAAACTTTCTTTAATGTATTATTATTACTGTAGTGTTTTTAATACGTATCAAAATACACAATTATCAAAAACAAATTTGTTTGATTCAAAATTATAAATAAAATGTATTATAAGATTAATTCAATATACATATATTAGGTTTGTTACAGCAACACTTCGTAACTAGTTCAAGAGCATGCAGTCGTCAAAATTGTACATATTTTGACGGTGCCGTTAAAATCGATCATTACTTCGGTGGGCAACAGTTTTTAACGGTTCCGAACTAGTCAGAAAATGCTGCTGGAGCAAACCTATTAATTATTAAATACAATTTTCTTGTAAATATAATTATATTCATAAATTTATTACCTACCAAGAGTGAAGATTAGATATTAAGGTACATAAGTTAACTTTAACATTAGAATACTAATCTGAGTTAGGAAAAGTGGAATATACAAGTGCGGAAATAATATATTGTATTGTTTCTCTATAGTAACAAAAGCAGAGCAATCTTGCCTCCACTTTTCAATTTAGAAACGATTATAAATTATTAAAATTATCCAAATTTAATTTCTTTTCCAAACTCTAGTAGAAAAAATCATGGTGTGTGACACATAGGAAATCCATTTTTTTCCGTACATGGCATGTACGTGGTATGTACAGGGTGGATCAATTTCGATGTCTCTTATGGACAACTCTGTAACTATAAGAGATAGAAAAAAACTAATGGCCAAGTCTCGATCTCTTTTTTAGAGATAAAGTCAGTAGTGTAAACAAAAATTGGCTATTTTCTTTTGTTTTCGAGTTATAAGCCAAAATTGAGATTTTCGACTTTTCGTCAATCAGTCATATCTCGTTTATTTTTGCAGATATTAAAAAACTGTTTTGACATTATTAGGACACTCTTTTGAATACAATTCAGTGGTGTAGTTGGCTTTTTGATATTTAATTAAATTTTCGAGTTATAGCATAAAGTTATATTTTTTTAAATAGAAATCATAGTTGACAATGTCATCATTAAATAGAGATTTTTTTTCTATTTTCAAAAATATATACTTTGTTGGGTTTATTTCTTACAGTTAATAGAATAAAACGCCTTTTTTATTATTTTTGGGTACATTCTTTTCTTAGGAGGCTAGTTTCAATAAAAGCCAACAATTTTCTTTTGTTTTTATTAAATATTAACAAAGATTTGAAGATTGGGTAGCACAAGAGTGAGAGGTAGTGCGATAAACATAAGAGATAGAAAGCTACCACCGATAGAGCTGGGTTGAGTTGCTGTGAATTTTAGCGCGGCAGTGTTGAAATTGTGATTTATTTTGATATTATTTTCTGGGTTTTAAGTTATTTATTGTCATATATCAAGAGTTGTGTTTATTATCTACTTACATTTCAATATTCTTTAACTTTTTCTGCAATAATTTCTTATTTTTAAGATGTTTTTAATTTATACATATAATTTAGTTCATTATCCCATGAAATGCATATTTGATCGAAAAAAATGCGTTTTAAACTTAAATATTAAATGAAGTTACATAATTTCGAATTTGACCCAAACCACATGGTATCAGTATTGTTGTAATCTTTGTGACTCTTAGAGGATGCTCGTTCTATCTTTCTTTCTCTTTATGCGGTTGCAACTGTCAAAATATTTGAACAAGAGTTGATATTTAATAAAAACAAACAAGAAAATTGTCGGCCTTTGTTCAAACCAACCTACTAAGAATAGAATACATCCAAGAATAATAAAAAAGGCGTTTTATTCTATTAATTGTAACAAATAAACCCAACAAAGTATATATTTTTGAAAACAGAAAAAAAATCTCTATTTAAAGGTGGCATTGCCTACTATGATTTCCATTTAAAAAAATATAACTTTATGTTATAACTCGAAAATTTTATTAAATATCAAGAAACCAACTACACCACTGAATTGTATTCAAAAAAGTGTCCTAATAATGTCAAAACAGTTTTTTAATATCTGTAAAAATAAACGAGATATGCGCGATTGACGAAAAGTCGAAAATGTCAATTTTTGCCTATAACTTGAAAACAAAAGAAGATTTTGTTTAGTCTATTGACTTAATCTCTAAAAAAGAGATCGAGACTTGGCCACTAGTTTTTTTCTAACTCTTATAGTTACAGAGATGCCCATAAGAGACATCGAAATTGATCCACCCTGTACATCCCATGCCTAGTACGGAAAAAAATTACATTTCCTAACTTATTGCACAAATAGCTATTTCAATACCTAAATCTGGAGTAACAATTCTATACACATCACTTGTAAGAAGAAGACCGAGAAATGAGATAATAATCAACTTCTTAATCTTCTGATAAAATAGAAGTTAAATATTTCACAAACATCTCTCTGCCAAATAATTAAAAGATTGACATTACAAATTGCTGCAGTGAGTCGAAGGGAAATGATAATCAGATTGTGCATACATGTTCGAAATTTTATAAATAGCAAATTTTCCTCGTTTTGTGGGTTATCACAGTCCACGCTTCGGTCTCTTTTCAACAATCCGTACCAGACTTTTCATTTTCAATAACATTCTTCTTTCTGTATCAAACCAGAAAAAAGAAATTACGAAGGTAATTCAAGGGATCGGGCAAGACACCAGTGTTGTAGACTTAGGGGGTCATTCTAATCGAATTTGCAACCTAATAACGGTGGTACCTCCTTAGTAACTGCTAAGAAGTTACAATCTCGGCAATGTTTGGTGCTAACAGGATACAACGTTGTGCAGTCTCGATAATGCTCGGAAGCAGGATCATACCAAGTTGTAACTTGCAATCCCAATTAGAATGACCCCCTTAACCAATTAATTGTTATACCTTAAAGCATACGAATACTTATGAGATTATAAATTAGAGAGGAGTACTTACTCTTCAATTCAGTGTAATTAATTCAATGTCGCATTTTTGATTTGTGAAACGACGTCTGATTTAGCATTTCATTTACATAACTGAAACCCTTTATAAATCGTATCGTATCATTTAGCAATTTAGAGTTCTTTATGAATACGGCCCTGAGTATTCATATGCAATTTAAGGACACATTCGACATAATTCTCGTTGCACGCAATGAGCAGAAGTGTGAGAGAGAGCGACTGCGCTTCAGTGCATGTAAGAGTGAGAAAAAGAAACACTCCGTGCGTCCAGTCGAATGTGCTCTAACAGGTGACGTGACAGATTCTCCATCCGGAACATGGCGGCTCAGTTTGCGCGGGAAATTTTCCCGCCAAGGAGAGTGAACCTGCTGTATGTATTTATGCTGTGGTAATGATATGTATTTTTTGTTTGAAGTTTGTTTTGTGTTATTGTGGATTTTTGAATTTTGTAAATATTTAGCACGATTTTTTATTACTGATTCTATAAGATGTATTGGATAAGAATTTTGAACAAGAGTCTTTTTTATTAAATTTAAATTATCATAAATGAAAAGTTTATCTGAAAGTAAAACAGCTCGATCTGTTAAAGAAATAATTGTTGCAATTTTATAGTTTTTAGAAGTATACGAATGAAAATTAATATATCTACCTGACCACGTAGGTTTATGAAACCAATTTGTTATTAATTTGTAATTACGTCTTATGACATTTACATCTAGAAAACTTAGTGAATTGTTAATTTCTTTTTCTACTGTAAATTGTAATCAATTATGAAAAGAGTTAAATCTACTTAAAACAAAGTCTACTTTATCTGAAGGCAAAATCAATAAAATATCATCGACGTAACGAAAATATAAAGTTAAATTGAAAGGTAATGAGTTAATGACACTTTTTTCTAGTTCCTGCATGACAATTTCAGCTAAAGCAGGCGATAAAGGAGACCCCATTGCTGTACCGAAAATCTGTTTATAAAATTTATCATTGAAAGCGAAATAAGATGTTTCAAAACATAAAGTAACAATTTCTAAAAAATGTTCTTTGGAAATGTCTGTAAAATCTTTAATTTCTATCCACATATCGTTAATGCTTTTTAAAGCTAACTCTTTTGGAATGTTAGTAAACAAAGAAACAACATCTAAGGAAATTATAATACAGTTATTTGGTATATCTATGTTTTTCAATTTATCTACAAGTTCATAAGAATTTTTTATAAAATATTCTGATTTACTAGTACCTTGAGTAAGAATTTTTGAAACAAATTTTGATAAGAAATATAGAGAAGAACCTATAGTAGAAAGTATTGGCCGAAGAGGTGTGTTAGGTTTGTGAATTTTTGGAATGCAGTATAATTTAGGAAATGTGGGATGCTGTACTTTAAGAGATTTAGCAATATTATTACTAATTTCAACAGATTTTTCTAAAAACCAAAACACCAAAACTAAAACAACCTAACGTAGTTTATGAAATTAAATGTTTAAATTGTAATTCATGTTATATTGGAGAAACAAGCCAAAATTTAAAAAAACGTCTAGACCAACATAAATATCATATCCAAAAAAATTAACAAAATCATTCAATGCTTGTAGAACATTCATTAGAAAATGACCATAATTTTGATTTTGAAAATACTAATATTTTATATTACGAGTCTAATGTTTTCAAAAGACGTTTTATAGAAATGTGTAAAATAAAAAAGTTGTCGAATTCTATTAACAAACGCACTGATTTTGCAAATTTAAACGATAGATTTTGTAGTTTTCTCGATTCCTTAAATAGAATATAGATCTGTCAATTTTTTAACATTTATAATGTTCAAATTATTTTTAGATAAAAAGAAAATCAAGTTACTTTTTCAATTTCCGTTGACAACCTTGTTTACTTTGACAACATGTTTATATTTTTCACTTCTGACGAAGCTGTCGAACGACTGCGAAACGTTAAGTGTTTGTGCGCCATTTAGTGTCCGTTTAAAAGAGTTTGTGATACAATTTTCATCGGACAAGAACCAGCTTTAATTAAAAATTTTAACTTTGCCTTCTTTGTTTATTCTTAGTTGCTTAATGTATGTTAGGAATAATGAATAGTTGTTTACAAAAGAATCAGAAATTCGAAGTTATAATATCCGATTTATTGAAAAATTTAATTTTTACTTACCACAACATTCAACAACCAAATTTTACAATAGTGTGTTTTACATTGCAATAAAACTTTATAATCAACTCCCCATCTGTTTGCGACAATTAAATTCTACCAACAAAATTAAATAACAAATTAAATACTATCTTGAAGCAAATGCCTTTTACTCGATAGAAGAATTTTTAGCAGCTTTAACTGACTGTGATATTAGGTGATCTTTCTTTCTGCTTATTGTTTATTTTGTCTTTTCTTTTATATTTTAATTTTAATTTGTTATATGACAATTTCCAATTTGGAATAATTCATATACAGGGTGTTTCACAACTTCATTAAAATAATTTAAACGTTCAAAGTTTACGTGAAAATGAATAGAATGACCCCTTTTTGGTAGAACAAATTATTATTAAATTTTCGAGAAAATAAATGTTTTTGTCGTACGGGTAAACCATTTGAACGTCCCTGGTTTAAGTTTATGTTGTTTACAGAGAATATGCATTACCTAATTTATTAGCTGGCCGGCCAGTTTCAAGTCGCACGTCGAGGTGGATACACGGAACTTTTGAGACTGTTGACAAGATCTTAGTGTACGGTGAAAGTGGCCTTAGCTGCAAGGTGTTTGTACGCAGAGCGTTTTCCAAATCGACCTTTACCGGCTAGTAGCACATTTGGGTCCGTTGTGCAAAAAGCGAGGGATACTGGAACTTTAAGGGCACTTCGCGGAAGAGGTGGAGAACGGCATCGTCCACAACGTATCCTAAATAGGGAAGAAGATGTACTACAATTTATCGAGGAACATCGTTCGTTAAGTATACGTGATGTTTCAAGACAAACGTATTTGTCGTCTTCCGTTGTTTGGCGCATTCTTTGCGAACAATAATTACATCCGTATGAATGAATCTTAAATGTTGATAATAAGAGAGAGTGATCGAAACCTCTTGGCGGGTATACGCTATTTGCTTTGAACCAGAGAAATTTCAAAACTTTTCTTTGAACCTTTTCCAACGCAGCCGAGTAATATTCATAAATAGACCATATCAAGGTTGAGTACTCAAGCCTGGATCTAACAAACGAAAAATAAAGCGCTTTCAAAGCAGTTAAGTTAGAGAAAGGCCTACCATTACGGATGATGAAACCTAGCATTTTGTTGGCGACATTCACTGATGACAATATGTGATGTGAAAAAGAGAGTTCCGAGTCGAAAATAACACCTAGGTCTTTAACTGTTGAGATGCGAGGGAGTGGTACATGAGAAATACTCTAATTATAAAAGATTTTATTTTTACATCTGGAATAGGTCATGACCTTGCATTTATCCACGTTAAGGTTAAGTTATTGATTCTACACCAATTGCAAACTCGGTTAATATTAGCTTGAAGAGAGGCACAATCTTGAAGCGAGTCAACAGTGCAGAAGAATTTGGCATCGTCAGCAAATAGTTCAAGATGACAGTCGACGTGCTGGCTCAGATCGTTTATGTAAAGAGCAAAGAGCAGGGGTCCCAGGTTGGATCCCTGCGGGACTCCGGAAGTTGCTATATAAAGCTGTGACTTATAGCCGTTAATAAAAACGTAATGCATTCTGTTGTTTAAGTAGGAATGGAAGAAATGTATTAAACGATTGCTAAAACCGAAAGAGGACACTTTGGTTAATAAGACTGAATGACTAATACGATCGAAAGCCTAAAGGTAGCCACACAAAGAAAGCAGATTGCCTGCTTACTGGTAATCGGCGCCGATAGGTTCGAGTTTTTCGCACATACGGATACAGAATGAAAGCCGATAAAAACAGATATCTATTGAGAAAATTCAGGAAAATGACCTACTTTCGTTGTGTTATAACTTATTTAAAAAATATGCGTTCATTTAAAAAGTTTATAAATGCGCATCGGCGCCGATTGCCGGAAAGCAGGCAATCCGCTTTCTTTGTGTGCGTACCTTTACTGATGTCAGTGTAAACGACGTCGACTTGGCCACGCTTATCAAGTGCTTCAGAGACAAATTGAGTAAAACTGCTAAGATTCTTAAGGGTAGAACGTTTGGAGACGAAGCCATGTTGAGAGGGAGAAATACAATTACCAACATGTGAATATATTAAATCTAATCATTTAAATCTTAGAGCAGTGATGTGGTTTATGCACGATGGAGCTCCACCTCATTTTCGACGAGAAGTACGTGCTTATCTTGACGAAATTTTTCCTAGAAGATGGATTGGAAGAAATGGGCCTATCAGTGGTGGTATTTTGCCGAAATGCAATGCGATTGCATGACGTCAAATGATGTCATACAATCGCATGCAGTCTTCAAGGATATTCTGCCGCTAAAAGCGATTGCAAAGTTTTTCCCCACCCGCACCCTAAAATGCGATCGCTTTTCGGCGCCTACAATTTTTGTCTCTTTTATTGCGTTGCGTAAGAAATCATGTGTTAGACAAAGAAAGTACAACATGTATTCCACACTTGTTATATGCGCGATAAAATTCAGGCCCATGTGTTTGAACAACGGCAATAGTTAAAACATTAATTTCAGTTTTTTATCTTTCTCCCAAGTTTAAAACGATACAAAAACGACGTCTTCGTTTCTCCATTTCCAATTCTTGATATAGAGCAATTCGTACAAGCAACATTTGGAATATATTAATTTACTTACCTAATCGCTAATAAAATAAATTAAAATATACAAAATACTCACTGTAATACTGTCCTACAAGAAAAACAGTTAAATGAACGAGGAGGATGCTCGTGAGATTATATGAAAAATAAAAAGAGTTATTTATACCGTAAATTTATTTTAACAGAAAACATTTCTGTTACGTACGAATCTGAGAATCCATAGCAACATTTACAATTTGTAAATTAAACTGTCTTTTGTAAAATAGAACTTGACATAACAACTGTCATGAATCTGTTCTGTTATTAGTGATTTTGATATACTTGTACTACAAAATAATAGCGACTTTTAATTACATTAGATAAGTTTATTCTAGTTTAAAATAAGTAAACTTAAAACATAAGGAAAACAGAAATTCTTTAATTCAAGACAAACACCACAACAAATTTTCAAAAATTTATGCATTTACCTCCATGCAATATCCTAAACGATTATAAAAGTTGTTAATTGCATTAGTTACTTGTCCAGAGGTAATTCTTCCTGATCCTGATACATTTTCACTAACTTTCTTCGCCTGACAGATGTTCCAAATTAAAATGGACAAATTTGGTTTGACATGACATTAGAAACCCTAACGACGACGATCATACAACGACATTTTTAAAAATTGGAATTAGTTTCCATAGTAATATGAACAGCAATGTTTCATATTAAAATAAAATCACGGTATATGTATATTTATACCTTTACTGAGGTTAAATTAATGTTAAATACATATTATTACATATACATGAAGTTTGGCAACTTTTTAGAATTTCAATTATTGTTTATGGTACTTATATAAATAAATATGTATCTAAAATAAATATGGATGAACACAGTTTATGTGATACAGACGCAATTTTATGGAGGGAGATTGTTTAGTAAATAAACTACCAGCAATAAAGAAGAACTAAATAGAATGTCATTAAATTTCTACTATATTTTCTATTCTGTTAGTACAGAATATCACTAGCAATCGCATTCTTCCGGAAATTTCCGAACGCTTTGCAATAGTACGGCCGAATAAGAAATAACTGAAGCGTCTCAAAGCAATTGAATGACGTTGCGTGACGTAATTGCATTGCATTTCGGCACAATACAACCACAGGTGGCCTGCACGATCACCTAACCTAAATCCGTTGGACTATTATCTATGGGGACATTTAAAAACTTTAGTAGACGCTGAAGAAATCAATACGTTCCAAGAATTGAACGATCGTATTAGCACCGCATTTATGTCTGTGCGACAACAAAACATGTTTCATAATGCGTGTGAATCATTACTTCGCCCGGCAGATTTGTGTTTACGGGTGGCCGAGGGAAATAATTTTGAACACGTTATGAATTAGCAGGCGTCGAGCCAGGGGTTCTAAACATTTGTCAGTGTTTTATCGGTTGTGGGTAAGTTTTACTTTCCGTTTTTTTCTGGTGCATTTATGCTTACATCTCACGTTCAACACTCCATTAATTTTTTCTCACGAACTTGCGAAATACCCTGTATATGTATTTATAGCAATTATGGAATGTATGACAACTGCTAACATCTAAGGATCAAAACAGCATTAAAGAATTAATATTATTATTATTATTATTATTATTAGTATTAGTATTGCTAGTGCTAGTGCTAGTGCTAGTCCTAGTGCTACAGCTACTGCTACTGTTACTCTTACTCTTACTGTTACTCTTTCTGTTACTATTACTGTTACTATTACTCTTACTATTACTATTATTATTACTATTTACAGTTGGTTCTTGTCCGATGAAATTTGTATCACAAAATCTTTTAAGCGGACACTAAATCGCGCACTATACACTTTACGTTTCGCAGTCTTTCGACTGCTTCGTCAGAAGTGAAAAAAAAATATATATATGTTACAGATTCCTTCACGTAAAACTTAGGAAATAAAACATCAACACGCATACTCACCCTTGGTCAGCAGATTACGTCAGTTACGCATGATCTAATAAGTTTATACATTTTATTTTGGCAATTTGTTTTCACATGACTAATTTCGATTTGCAGCCACCTGCAATGATATCATCTTGATCACCCAATGCTGAGTATGTAAACTAATTGTATCATTGATTTGTCATTGTTTTTGTATCATACCGTATATAAACTAAATCTTGTAAACCTTTCGTCAGAACACTTCGCGATTCTGTAGAACACATTACGATTCTCCAGAACACTTTAGAATTTAGAACACTTCAGAACCGTCATAACTTTGTTCTCCTGTATTTCAATTATAATTAAAATATAGTTGTTATTCAGTAAAAATAAAACGTTTTTAAAAAGTGTCTTCTACAATCACCAACGTAAAATATATATATTTTTTTTTATTTTTTATTTATTTATATAATATATATATATATATTTTACGTTGGTGATTGTAGAAGACACTTTTTAAAAACGTTTTATTTTTACTGAATAACAACTATATTTTAATTATAATTGAAATACAGGAGAACACACAAAGTTATGACGGTTCTGAAGTGTTCTGCGTTCTGGAGAATCGTAATGTGTTCTACAGAATCGCGAAGTGTTCTGACGAAAGGTTTACAAGATTTAGTTTATATACGGTATGATACAAAAACAATGACAAATCAATGATACAATTAGTTTACATACTCAGCATTGGGTGATCAAGATGATATCATTGCAGGTGGCTGCAAATCGAAATTAGTCATGTGAAAACAAATTGCCAAAATAAAATGTATAAACTTATTAGATCATGCGTAACTGACGTAATCTGCTGACCAAGGGTGAGTATGCGTGTTGATGTTTTATTTTCTAAGTTTTACGTGAAGGAATCTGTAACATCTCCCTCATTAAGAAAAATTTTTAATCTTGAAAATTTTTAAAGCGACTTTTGCAGTAACCTCCTTGGGGGAACTGGTTGATCTTCCATCTGGAATATGATGTCTTCGGATGTAGAGTCATATGTTGTACTGAGATGGAATGAAGGCCTTTTTGAAATTGTAGAACGTAGATTGCAGTAATTGAATATTTGTGGACAGCAGTGTCCTGGTGGGTGACCATCGTCTGTCAAGGAATTCTTGAAGTATCCCAGGAATTTTCGCTTGATACAACAATTACATAACAACCAAAATATGATTAAAGATATAGTTATTACAATTATATAAGTAAAAGTGTTCCAATGTTTGGTAACAAAAGGTTCATTAATTATTTTATTTAAATTTTGATTATACTCTTTTAGTTTATCTTGTGCCAAATTTAGTTCATCAAGATTTAAATGATTAATTTTTATTGGTTGTAAAGGCGGTAATTCTTCTTTTTTCGGTAAATCTTCACAACAGTTATATTCAATTTTAGGGACGTAAATTTGCGATGAAATAGTGTCATTTTCGTCGTCACTTGCAAAAACTCGCGTTGTACCGATAAATGCACTACACTTTGGATTTAAAGAAAGTAAGGAGTTTTCTTTTATTATGTCTGTTTGTGAGCTTGATCCTGGACAAATAGTTGTGACAGGTAGTTGATGTGAAATTGTCAAAAGCCATTTATTGTTTGCCAATTTTTGGACGTTGTAATCAGCGATATCTGTGATGATCTTGTTGCAATCGGGAATTATTCTTGATTCCATTAAAACAACCACTTCACAGGGACTATCTTGCAATAATGTTTTTGGGAAGTGATCATAGCATATTCTTAATTCATCTTGTATTAATTCTGAACAATCTTCGAAATTGATAGTAATGTATTGTTTACTATCTCTGGCAATAGCGACATATTTGAATAAAGGGATAATAGTGTGGAATAAGTTTGTTTTAGGATCTTTGGTAGGAGCAGAGAAAATATGGTAGAAATCATAATCTGAATTTTCAACTATTGGTATATGCAATATGAAAACAACTCTGTTATTAGTTTGAAAAGCTTCGATTTTTGTAATCATTAATAATTTTGATAGATTTTCATGTGTTGGATTGAAAGGTAAGTTGCCGTGATTTAATTTAGAAGATATTTTACTTAATTCTGAAAGTAATAGATTTGGGTCAATAATAGACGGATGTAAACTTTTGAGTCGGGCAAAAGAGATACTATTAATAATGTTATTTAATTGATCTAATAGAATTGTATTTGTTTCCATTATTTGTTCAGTACGAGATAGAATTGTAACTTGCATTTCTAGATATCGTTTTGCTTCATTTGATTTATGTAATTGTTCTTGAATTATTTTAATATCATTATTAAATGTTTTTTCATCCATTAATAGGTTTACTACTGTTTTATTAAAATTTTGAATAGTACTTGAAACAATTTGTATTTGATCTTTCATTAGTAATTGTAATTGTTTGTCATCTTTTTCTAATTTATCGATGCACTGATTATAATAATCTCCATCGGAAGCGTCTAGATTTCCTGTGATTACTTTCCATATTGAACCTAAACCGTCAAAAATGCCTCGTTTATAGCGATTATTTGTAGTTAATGTTATTTCATTTAATTTCTCTTTAATTTGCGAGTTAATTTGTTTTAAAAGCGATAAGTGATTATTAAACGATAATTTAAATATTGGATTAAAATCTGAATTTGTTAGTAGATTAGTTATTGTCTCTTGTGCTTTTAAGCTTTCTTCAAATGATTCGCGAATTGGCGTTATATTTTTATATACAATTAATTTCCAATTATCATTTGATATCTTTACTATACCTTCCTTTTGGAAGAATATACCGGCATTGTTTTTTATTGGTTCGATTCGGGCTCTGATTCCGATGACGAATCTGAAACAATGGCTGGTTTTAATCTGTCGAAATTTACTACTGATTTTTTGTGTTCACTTAGTTGAACTTCTGCGGTGCGATCATTAATTATTCCGATGATTTTAAAAGGACCGTTGTATTTGTTTTTCATTTTATTTCCAATTTGTGATTCTTTTACGTATACGTAATCATCAATTTTATAAATGGGTCTATTTTCTTTAACATGAGCATCAAATCGTACTTTAGATTTTATTTTTGAACTTTGCGTAGAACTAGTTACTTTGTCATAAATAAATTTTGTAACGTTTTTGATTTCGTTTACGTAATCAGTTTGGAGTTCTTCTTCGGTAAATACTTTTTCTGCACTGTCATCTCTAATATGACCAAAAACAATTTGAGCAGGAGTATACTTTGTTGTTGTGGATTGACTTCTATTGTATGAAATTATAGAAAAGGTTAATCCATCTGAAATTGGTTTGTGAGGGTTATCACAATGATATGCTCGTAAGGAATCTAGCAATGTAGCGTGAAATCGTTCAACGACTCCATTGGATTGTGGATGAGCAACGGCACTAAAAGTTAATTTGAATTTATACAAAATTGATAAATCTTTCATATGTGCATTATTAAATTCTTGTCCTACGTCGCAGTGAATTCTTTTGGGAATCGGAAAATGTTGAAAGTAAATAAGCAATTTTGAAACTACTGAATTTGATTGTTTGTTTGGGATTGGATAAGCTTGTGCAAATTTTGAAAAATTGTCAACAATAGTCAATAATATATTGCTTCTATTGATTTCTAGTAAATCAATGTTAATTATTTCAAAAGGTTTAGCAGGAGTTTCAGTAACAACTAAAGGATAATCTAAATTTTTGCGATTAGTTTTTGTTTGGTTACAATTTTTACAAGCTTTGATAAAATTTTCAACATCAGATCTTAAATTTGGCCAGACGTATCTATCACGTATTCGTCTGAATGTTTCATTTATTCCTTTATGAACTGAAGTTTTACTAGAATGATAATTTTTTAATATTTCTGGTCTTTCATCTTCAGGAGGAACAGTTACAATATCATGACATATTGTAAAACTTGTTTCCTTATCACTAAAAATATAACTTAGTAAATCTAGGAAAGGTAAGTGCTTTAGAGTGTTCAAATAGTAATGTTTTTCAGGTAATTTATTTTTTATTAGGTAAAAAATTCTGAAACAAGATTGTAAATTAATAGAGTTAAGCTTAAGATTTGGAATTTTAATGATATAGTATGTTCTTTTAGGTAAAGTTAAACTTTGTTTTATAGTTAAAATATCTGTAAGATTTAAATTTTGATCGTCGGGATCTGGACAAGTGTCTCTTATTAAAATTTTATAATGTATGACGGGACTGTTGTCATCTGAAGGAACTAACATTATGATGTTATCATGTGCAGCAAACATTACGTTGTCATTGGTTTCTTTAATTTTGTTAAAATTTATCAAGGATTTAGTTTTACGTTCCGTAACAAATTCTTCAAATTTTTCTTTAATTTCTTGTTCTGGATCAGGAATATTATTAATTTCTTCAACATCATTAATTTCAATATTTTCATTGTCTGAATCAGAATTACTCGGATTACTACTGGTTAATGCGTGAATTCGTATTCGAGAAAGAGCGTCCGCATTTTTATTTGTTTTTCCTGGTTTATGAACAATTTCGTAATCATATTCTTCTAATTTTAATCTCCACCTAGCTAATTTTGAACCGGGATCTTTAATTGAAAACAACCAAAGTAAGGGTTTGTGATCCGTAATAATTTTAAATCTTCTTCCAAACAAATAGGGTCTGAAATGTTTAACTGACCAAACTATTGAAAGTAACTCTTTTTCAATTACAGAATATCGAATCTCTGTACCATTTAATGTTCGTGATGCGTATGCTATCGGTAAGTCTTTTCCAATTATTCCTTGGGATAAAACAGAACCTATAGCAAATTCACTTGCATCAGTTGTTAATAAAAATTCTTTCTCAAAATCAGGATATTGCAAGATTGGAGCTGTTGTTAATTTTTCTTGTAATGTTTGAAATGACTTCTTACATTCGTTATTAAAGTCGAATACTTTATCTTTCTTTAATAACTGAGTTAATGGTTTGGTTATTGCTGAAAAGTTTTTAATAAAGCGTCGATAATATCCAGTTAGACCTAAAAATGCTTTGACTTCTTTTTGGTTCTCTGGAATTGGAAATTTTAAAATTGCTTTGATTTTTTCAGGGTTCGGGTTAACACCGTTTTTAGTTACAATGTGTCCTAAGTAAGCTACTTCTTTTCTAAGAAATTCACATTTAACAGGCTGTATTTTGAGATTATATTTAGATAATCGTTCAAAAACTGATTGTAATCGTTCTATATGATCGTCTAAAGTAACGGAATATACAATAATGTCATCCATATAAATCATACACATTTCATTTTGTAAACCAGTCATAATGTTATCCATTATGCGTTGGAAAGTTGCTGGAGCATTTTTTAATCCGAAAGGCATTCGTAAGAATTCATAATGACCATTTTCTACTGTAAAGGCTGTTTTTGAAACATCTTTTTTATCAATTTCGATTTGATGAAATCCGGATGTTAAATCAAGTGTTGTAAAGTATTGACATTTACCTAGATGATCCAAAAGATCTTCCATATTTGGAAGTGGATATCTATCACCTACTGTTACTTCATTTAATTTTCGATAATCAATAACAATACGCCACTTTTGTTCACCACTTGCATCTAGTTTTTTTGGAACAACCCAGACTGGGGAAGACCATGGACTAAAAGATGGTTGGATTATATTTTGTTTCATCATTTCGGAAATTTGTGTTTTTACTTCTTGTTTATGAATGTGGGGTATCTATACGTTTTTGAAAAAATCGGTTTTGCATTACCCGTATCAATTTCGTGTTTTATTTGATTTGTAAATGTGAGTTGATCACCTTCTAAATAGAATATGTCTTGAAATTTTAAACACAATTTTTGGATTTTTTCTTTTTCTTCGGGATTTAAATGTGATAATCTTAATTCAGATAAAATTCTTTCTTTACGGTTGTAAGCGTTTACAATTACGTTGCAAGGTATCTGTGGTATTTTATTGATTGATTCTACAGGAAGAGGACCAAGCAATATTTTTTCATCTTTTCACCAATATTTGCAATTGTTGTAATGAATTTACCTTTATCTATTTTTACTAGTGAATTTGGAATTTTAATTTGTTGAGTGACTTTAAGTTCAGGACAAACACCTTCAGTTAGTTTATCATCTTCTGCAAATAATTCTACGGTTTGTACGGTTCTTGCAGGAATTGTTAATTTAATGACACGACTGTTATGTGTTTCAGGCCAGTCTTGATAAGAATGTAAGGTTAATACTCCATAACTTAAAATTAACTTTTCATGAATTAAATCAATTCTAGCTCTGAAAATTAGTAAAATGTATAAGACTAATCAACCGTCAAAGAGAAATGCGAAATCAATTAAATAAAATTTATGAAAAAGATTTTTAGCGACTTGAATTGTTACACTCTTAGACAGAATAGTTGCTTTATTATTAAAACTATGTAGCATAAGATCTTCTTCGTCAATTTTTGCATTTTTTTCTGTAGCGATGGACTCTTTTAATAAGGAAACTGGAGCACCTGTATCGATTAGGTAAGTATAGCCTTCTTGACTTTGTACATAGAAGAGTTTATGTACGTCAGTAAAATGACTTAGCACTAATGATTGACTAGAATTTCTATTTTCATTTGCCGTATCGATTGTTTCTCTAAAATTTAACAGTTCTTCATCTGGAGAAACGGTATTATCTTGTGAGATAAAATTTACACTTCGAGCTTGGGGATTTTTTTGAATTACAGATGTTCTTTGTTGATTGATTATTGGTGGACGTTGATTAAAGTTGGTACTCGAGGTACTTGGTATTGCATTTTGAAAGTTACCATTATTATTATTGTTATAAAAATTTTGGTTATTTCTTTTGTAACAATTAGAAATTAAGTGACCAGGTTTTTTACAATAATTACAAAATTTTGATTCATTAGAATACTTATTTTGTTGTGAATGGTTATTATTACTTGAATAATTATTACTTCGTTGACCACCGTAATTTTCTTTAGGAAAGCTTTTAGATGTGTTAAAAGCATTTTTCATTGCAGGTTTAGTATTTCTAAAGTTTTTTAAGTACGCAATATTTTCTTCTTCTATTATGAATTGTTGAGCTTGATCTAACGTTTCAGGTCTTTGAGCTCTTATTACTGTACCAAATGTATCATTTAATCCAGATAAAAATGTTTTTAAACCTATTCTTTCATGATGTTCATTTAATACTTCTTTTTGATTTGCTGTTAAATCGGGATTTAAAGCAACACTATTTCTAATTTTAGTTAATAAATCTTCAATACGTTGGATATAATTACGCGGTGTTTCATTATTTTTCTGAAAAGAGGAAGTTAAATCACGTAACAATCCTTCGGTATCTCTACAATCTCCATAATGACCAATTAATAATGATCGAATTTCTTCCCAAATATGTAAATTTCGAAATAAATCGTTTAGCTTTTCCAACTAATTTACTTTTAATTACGAAAATTAAAGCATCATTTAGTTCGGGATTAGCATGTCTTGTAATAAAATTACAAGCTTCAATAAAATCATTTAAAGTACTCTGACAACCGTCGAATTCAGGTACCATATCGCGCAATTCCTTTAAAGTGAATTCTGCCATGTTAGACGGAATCAAAGGATACGAAAAATAAAGAGGAATATTTAAATATGTGGCAGTTGCAAAACAACAAAATAATTAACTTACAGGTAAAATGCTATGATCATCCGTGCAAGTTCCATTGAGATGAAGTTCCTTGTGTCTGGTTCAGGAAAGGGACCGCTGATCAGATCTTGAAACTTCAGAAGATGAGCCACGTAGATTCTTGTTTTTTTTCAGTGATTGTGCCGGAACACCAATCTTCCTGGATTCTGGAGTTCTTCAAATAGAAGTTTTCCCTGGATTTCTGGAATACCACGGAGGTTTTTTCTTGAAAATCCTTGAATCTCTTGAAAAATCAAACTGACTGCGCCAATTTTACGTTGGTGATTGTAGAAGACACTTTTTAAAAACGTTTTATTTTTACTGAATAACAACTATATTTTAATTATAATTGAAATACAGGAGAACACACAAAGTTATGACGGTTCTGAAGTGTTCTGCGTTCTGGAGAATCGTAATGTGTTCTACAGAATCGCGAAGTGTTCTGACGAAAGGTTTACAAGATTTAGTTTATATACGGTATGATACAAAAACAATGACAAATCAATGATACAATTAGTTTACATACTCAGCATTGGGTGATCAAGATGATATCATTGCAGGTGGCTGCAAATCGAAATTAGTCATGTGAAAACAAATTGCCAAAATAAAATGTATAAACTTATTAGATCATGCGTAACTGACGTAATCTGCTGACCAAGGGTGAGTATGCGTGTTGATGTTTTATTTTCTAAGTTTTACGTGAAGGAATCTGTAACATATATATATTTTTTTATTTTTTATTTATTTATTTATTTTTTCACTTCTGACGAAGCAGTCGAACGACTGCGAAACGTAAAGTGTATAGTGCGCGATTTAGTGTCCGCGTAAAAGATTTTGTGATATTACTATTAGTATTATTATTACTATTACTATTAGTATTATTATTACTACTATTATTATTACTATTATTATTACTATTATTATTACTATTATTATTACTATTATTATTACTACTATTATTATTATTATTACTATTATTATTATTACTATTATTATTATTATTATTGTTATTGTTATTATTATTATATAATAGTTGTGACTGTCGTGCGGTGAGGACGTGTTTTCTTCTGCAGTTTAACTACCTAATATCCTATTAGTGACCACCAGCTAAGTTATTTTAATTAATATTTTATAAACTATACGCTATAATTTACTATTAACGATTTAATCTCGGCCGCATTCCTGTGTTTTTTGCCGGGCGGATTTACTTGCTCGACCAGCGCACGGTAAGCGTTATCGTTTCTTATCGCCACTCTTGCCGCTGAAGAACATGGTCCCATACGTACAGGGTCAACCTGAATTTCATGCGGGTATGAATTGTGGAAAATGTAACATCCCGCTTCCTAAGGACGCTTATACGTTTACTGCCAAGGATGCAATAAGGGCCTACACTTTAAATGTTCGTTAAAGCCTACAACATGGAAGGGTATGGATCAGGTCAAAAAGGAACTATGGAGATGTTTGGAATGTAGGCAAGGGAAAACTGACAGGGTTGAGGTATCCGATTCTGATGAAGAGGAAGTCCCAGTTCTGCTTGCAATTAAGGAGCTGAAGGAAATCGTAATTAGTATTCAAAATAATCAGGATCTAAAAAAACAAATTAAAGTGTATGAATCTCAAATTGATATACTGGTCTCTCAAGGGAAGGTCAAGGATCTGAAAATAAGTGCCCTCGAAAAAAGGGTAGTTGAGCTAGAGGCATATAATTATCGAAACTCAATAGAAATTTTCGGGGTGGAAGAAACCGAAAATGAAAATTTAGACGCAAAAGTCTGCAAAGTTATAAAGCAGTTTAATACCGATCTTCAGATAGAAGATATCGTCGAGGCATCTAGAAACCCCAACAAACAACAAAAGTAAGAAACCACGTTCAATTACAGTTAAATTAAATTCCAAACAAATCAAATCAACAATATTGAAAAATAAAAAATCCGCTAGAGTTTCAAACCATAATGTATTTAAAAATAACAACAACGACCAAATCTTTGTGCATGAGCAAATATCCTCGTACATGAAAAACTTACTTTTGCAAACGCGGATGAAAGCTAAAGCACATGAGTGGAGATTTGTTTGGGTTAAGGAGGGTAGAATACTGGTCAGGAAGACAGAGGAGGCCAAAGTGCTGTCCATTCACTGCGAGCAGGACATTAATTTAATTTCCTAGTTCTCGCCTATCTGCTCAAACATATAATAATATGGCGCTCAACATGGACTGGCTTTTGGAGGAAGACACACAAATAATCTTACAAGATATGGACGATTTTGCACACTTTATACAAACAAAATCTATTTATAATTTCAATATTTTATACTTAAACATAAGGTCTCTATTCCTTCACTTCGAAGAATTCTTCACTTACATAAAAAATCATCTAGATATTTTGCAAATTATTATCTTAAGCGAAATCAATATAAGACATGACACTATGATCAACTGCACTGATTTATTCGACATAATGGGATTTAATTCAACATTTAAATGCAGAACAGACAAAAATGGTGGAGGACTAATTATATACACTAAAAATACTCTAAATATAGAAATTATAAAAGACCAATTCCAAAATTGGGAAGGTTTATTTTTTAGTATAAAAAAACAACGATGATTTATTGCTCCACATCCTTGCTATATATCGACCTCCAAATACTTCCTGTGCTTTATTCATTAATGAACTTGAAGATCTGCTATTACAACACAACTACAACAAATGTCAAATTATTGGAGACGTAAATATTAACTTGTTGGAACAAACTGCTTCACATCTTTACGAGGACTTGTTAGTCACGTTGGGATTCCTAAAACAGATCAGCAAGGCAACAAGAGTACAACTAAATAATAGCATTCTTACTTCCTCATGCATCGACCATATCTTCTTAAGAGGATTTATTTACAACTTAGTTGGAATAATAATTGAGTCTAACATATCTGACCACTATTGCATTGTTTCTTCAATCAATATATCTACTCCAGCTTCCAATCTAACTCGAACCCTATCCATGTCGTACATATTGGATTCTACAAAATTTTAATTTAATCTACGTGATTTGCTAAAACCTATTAACTACGACAATATTAGCACGGCAAGCGATATGTATAAATTCCTTTGTGATTCATATCAGAGTGCGCTTCAAGAATCACAATCTACAACCAATCGCAGGAAATCCTGTTCTGCAACGGCAAAGAAACCCTGGCTTTCTGCAGACATTCTCCAACAAATGAAGTTTCAAGATCAACTCTACAGACTTTGGAAAAATGGTCCACCTGCAAATAATCAATTCTTGAAGAACCTGTACAAAACTGTTTGCAATAAAAATACCTCACAAATTCTGATTGCTAAGAAAAATTTCTATCATAATAATTTCTTAAACCACAAAGGGGATATGAAGAAAACATGGACCACCATTAATGAATTATTGGGCAAAAAGTTTATGCAAGTATTGATGATAACATTCTCAAATCCATGAAATGTCCTGCCGATGAAATAGTATCTAACTTTGCCCACACCTTGTCGCAGCAAGTCGATAGTATCATCCATTCATGCGACAAACAGCTGTTAGTAAAGAATTGTCCAATAGACTTTCAGCCTCAATCCATATATATCCCGGAGATAACTATTCCTGAACTAGAAAAAATTATAACTTCAATGCACGCAAATAAATCACCTGGAAAGGATACAATACATATGAAACATTTGATTACTTACATGAACATTTTCTTGAGCCCCATCCACAAGTTAATAAACCTGATATTGCAGGAAGGTCTTGCCCCTTATGACCTGAAACTTTCCATTGTGAGACCAGTTTATAAGAAGTGAAATCATGCTTCATATGATAATTACCGTCCCATCTCTATTCTACCTGCCATGCCGTGGACAAAATCCTGGAAAGATATATAAGTAATAAATTTCTAACATACTTTAGCAAATATAACATTATTATTACTCAACAATATGGCTTCCAAAAAGCAAAAAGCACAACTACTTTACTGCAGAACTTCGCGGACTTTATAAACCAAAAACTAAATATGAATGTGCATATCCTTATACTGTTCATCGATTTTAGTAAGGCATTTGATTGCATAAACCATGAAAAGTTGCTCGGCTGCTTGGAGAAGGTTGGCATAAGGGGTCCGGTGCTGGTATTGATGAAGGATTACCTAAAAGAAAGAAGGTTCTGTGTAAAAGTTTCCAACACCTGTAGTAACGACACTAGTGTCGCACATGGTGTCCCACAAGGAAGCATTCTTGGACCTATCCTTTATTTGATATATGTAAATGATGTCTTGAAATGCTTCCAAAATTGTTCATGTTATTTGTATGCAGATGACACTGCCATAATTTCAACCCATAAAGACATCAACAAGGCTGCAAATGTCCTGCAGGAAGAATTTAACAAATTTCAACTGTGGGCCCATGATAAGGAACTCACCATAAACTCGACTAAGACAAAACTGATGCACGTAGCTTCTCCGCACTCGAGAACTACAAATAACATCGATATTATATTTCATTCTTTGACGTGCCTGCACAATCTATTTATAAACTGCAACTGCAATCAATCTATTGAAATAGTTAAGAACTATACTTATCTGGGTGTTGTGATTGACGATTGCTTTTTATGGCAGAACCATATAGATAATTTATGTACAAAATTACGAATATTAGCTGCACGTTTTTACTACCTAAAATCTTTTGTGCCAATCCCAACTTTAAGGGTAATATATTGTACAATGGCCGAATCCTTAATATGCTATGGAATCACCGTGTGGGGTTGGGCATCTGATGTGCACATTGACCGTCTTCAATCTGTGCAAAATCGCTTCGTCAAGTTTTTAATCCCTCATAACAAATCAGTTCAGGACTGCTTTAAGTTTTGTGAATGTTTGCCTGTAAAGAAGCTGTTACTATATATCATAACTCTGTCATTTTACTACTTACCGGATTACAAAGTGCCGATCGATCACGCATACTCTACGCGGGGTGTTGAGGCTGGTGAACTGCATGTGCCTGCATCTTTGAATAAATATGGTGATCAAACCCTAGCTGTCACGATTCCTAGAACGCTGAATGCACTGCCTTACGATCTGCAAAATCTGGACTCCTTCAGTGCTGTGAAAAAGAAAGTGAAGGAATGGCTTTTGTCTTCTGGATCTATTTAGGCTCGATTGCGTTACTTACCTTTGAGGTGTGATGTTTTGTTTTATTTTATTTATTTTTTGGTTTAATTTTATAACCTTAGTTTTAGGCGTTATCTTAATTACCGCCTTCGGATTTCTGTATCTGCCAATGTTGCATTTGTCGACAACTCTCTGTTGCTAACTTACTTTTAGTTTTAGTTTTCTGTTTTATCAGCATGTCAATTACTTTTTTACTTCCATAACTTTACTCATATAAGATAGTCCAACTATAATTCGCCACAGTCAAGTCCTTGGACTTTGTGGCCATTTATATTTTATACAATATATTTAAATATGATATTTTTTGTTATCTTAGTATAAGTCAATATCCAGTTTCTTTTTTGCTTATGGTTTTGTAGGTTTTGCTTTACTATTAACTAATACGATTATGACTTAGCATAAGTTAGTCTATATTACTTGGTTTATATATATATTATTTTTCTATTTACTACTGATGAATTTTGTTTATTTCTTGTACTTTGGGTGTAGTAATATTAATATGAATATATTATTATAATTATATTATTATCAGTATTATTAGTATTATTATTAGTATTCTTAGTATTATTATTAGTATTATTAGTATTATTATTAGTATTATAGTACTGGAAAGATACATATCTTCTGTACTAACTGGATACCTAAAAAAACACGAGTTAATAGATAATAATCAATATGGTTATCAGAAGGAAAGAAGTACCGTTATGCTTTTGGAGAGGTTCTCGAACCTGGTGAATCGTAGTATGAACAACCACCTGCACGTGTTCTGCATCTTCGTTGACTTCTCCAAAGCGTTTGATATAATCTGACACGACAAACTGGAAGCTGCACTAGTCAAAATAGGGATAAGAGGTGTCGCCTTAAAATGGTTTAAGAACTACCTCACTGACAGTATTATCTTTTTAGTTTATTCTGGAATCTCTTTAATATACAGGGTGTTTCGTAATTGCACGGCACTAGTTTATGGATGTCATCTGTAGCCCGAAGCAAACAAAAAAGTTCATATAAACATTTGTCTCAAACTAATTTATTACTCAGATACTGAGGTATAAATATGGAAGATTTAACAATAAAACATTCAGAATAACTGTTCAAAGTGGCGTCCGTTTTGTTGAATGCAGCATTCAGCCTTAAGTCACTGTGGTACCATAGTGACTTAAGACATACCATCCATTACCTAGAAACAGTCACCCTATTTATCTTTAACCTTCAATATCTCGATAATAAATTAGTTTGAGACAAATGTTTATATGAACTTTTTTGTTTATTTCGGGCTATACATGACATTCCTAAACCAGTGCCGTGCAATTACGAAACACCCGGTATAAATGGAGTTACAGGAGTTACAAGAGATAGAATATACACCACTCTGTTCAAGAAAATTAGGGTTACCTAAGACAAATCTAAAGTTTTTTTCTTAAAACAAAACTTAAACCCTTAGGCTCAGTTGTACAATTCGAGTTTAACATTAAACCAAAGCTTAAATAACTGGTTGTAATGGACGTTGCTATGGGTTTAAGCTTCGCTTAAAGTTAAACTCGAATTGTACAACTGGGCCTAAAATTTGTCTGCTTCTCATTCCGTCATTGGTCACGTTCAAATCGCGAACAAATCACCTTGTGATGCGTTTCTGATACGTTTGTGATTGCTGTTGCCTGTCTGGTGAACCTTCGTTTGCTGCTGGCAGCGCTAATTCAGCGTTAAAATTTTACGCTTAAAAAAATGGCGTCTGCAATCATAGAACAAACATGTTTGCAATATAAACACTCGTTCATCAGTAAAATTGCCAACTGTTGGCCAACCGTTTGCAAGCAAACTTTGAAGACGACATAACCTCTAAATTTGTTTACATTTCCCACAGGACCAAGAGCGTACCGTCAGAGCAGGGGAATGTTTCGCATTCTTTCAGTATAAAGTACACAAATGTCATAAATAAAAAGCTCTTATCAAAAAATGTATTCTGTGAAATTCAGTGTGTGATTCTAAACGTAGGTAAAACCACTGAAAACAGACATTCAGTTTCGATGTGTAAAACTTATGTGACGCTGCTGACTTATTTACATTTTAACAAAAGCTTACGAAACTGATAAATGATGCTACAAATAGCATAAGAATTTATAGTCATGACACACATTATCACATTAATTTTCATTCAAAACTATTTATTAATACACAAAATGAACAATATTATTTGACTCCAGCAAGTCAGCTGTTCACGAATGGTCCTTGATATGCCCCTCGACCAATCAGACGCTGTGTCTGATCAAAACAAAGTCACAGGTTATGCCGGATTCAATAACTTGTATACCACACTCTTTATATTTATCCGATTTCATTGGTTCTGATGAACGCGGCCATTGTTTTGCCATTGTTTTATCTCTCAGACAATTTATTATGTTATGACGTTATGGCCCTAAGGAACACAGTGTACTTGTTAATCGAATGATTTCACAGAATCTTCGTGATATTTTCATTTCTATCTTTATTCGTTGATCAAAATAGAAAATTGAAGAAAGGTGCATTAATGTATTGAAACGGTATGTAGAAATCGAATACTGCAACACACCATATGAACCACCTAAACAATGGCGGAAGGTATTTTGCCATGCGTCATCAAAGGCACCGCTTGAAGCCTTCCAGTTAGGCAGGTTTCTATCTTTTCTCTTCTTACCGTTTAACACGTGATCAATATCTTTTCTAATCAAGTGATCTATGGAAAGAAAATCGTATATCTTTGATTAATTCATTTTTTTCAAATGTCATTCCCATTTCAATTACTTATAACTGTCAATAAGTTTAATGCAATAACAGAAATTTTTGTTCATAAAAGCTTATTGTTACATTGTGAATATTTAAATAACAATAGCACAGGGTTGGTCGCGTAAATTACGTGATATAAACTTTACATAAATTACGTGTAATTTATACGTATTTTACATCATTGCCGCTCTATTGCTAACTTCGTTATTATTGGAGCTACGAAGTGGTTCAACTTAGCAAAAATGAATTGTTTTCACTCAGGATTACAATGGTGATATGAAAAAAACAATTGCGCATCGCATTCTCAAAATAATTGCATGAGTAAAGTTTTTTTTTTAATGGAACACCCTATATTTTTGTTGACAAATGAAAGAACATCAGATTATAAATACAAATTACTCTCTACTATTTTTCCTTAAAACTAATAATAAAGAAGTTATTGTGACAATTTTGTTGGTACAACATTTAATACAACCCATACAACAATTTTTGAAGCACATAATTCCAAGGTACTGTGTGTTAAGACAGTTTTGTTAATGCGTTGAACTAAATAAAGTTAATTGTAAATGACGAATACAACTTTCGCAATAACTTTTTTATTGTTCGTTTTAAAGAAAAATAGTAAAGAGTAATTTGTATTTATAATTTGATGTTAGTAGGTAAGAAAAGCAGCCACGCCCCTTTTTTTCTCATGTTATTCTTACGGACTTCCGTCTGAGTTTTTTAGTCATATACCTGAGCGTGTATAAGAGAGAGACAGAAGAGACAAGGAGAGACGCGAATATAGAAGTTCAGAAATCGTCCGCTAGAGGTCGGTTGCGTGACGTGGACTGTTAATCGGAGAGACGCGAATATAGAAGTTGTGAAATCGTCCGCTAGAGGTCGGTTGCATGACGTGGACTGTTAATCGGAGAGACGCGAATATAGAAGTTCTGAAATCGTCCGTTAGAGGTCGGTTGCGTGACGTGGTTGGTTAATCATGCTTAATGAAAATTTTTTTTCGGCGTTTCGCGGAGGAAAGGAAGAATCGAACCCGGTGCTGTCTGTTTGCAAAGCCGTCCACCTAACGCCCTCGGCCATCTGGCAAATTAGGAGAGGTCGTTTAACAAGCGGAATAAAAAAGAAGAACTCAATCGGCGTTGACTGCTTGAGGTAGGTTGCTGCATTAAGGCTGGGGCGGTTATCTTGTAGCCTCAAGGGTGAGGGGAGAAAAGGAGAAATGATACATGTAGAGGTAAATTAAATAGAGAAGACCCTCACACGTAATACGTTCGTACAAGTCTTTGCGATAAGAAAGAGGTGTTTTGGTGTTTCTTGCTGCACGTGAATTGTAATCATTATGTAGTTTCATTGTTTACTATAAAGTTTGTCTCATCAGCAGTTTCTGACGTGAAAACTAACAAATTTGGATGACTCATCAGTTCTTCTCTAATTGATTTCATTCTACGTTACAGGTTAAAGGGTTTTATTTTCATTAAAAAAAATTTTCGCATTGTCTTTAAAAATTCGTAAATAAGTTTTACATTAATTATGGAACATATGCTGCAGGGCTTCGTATGGTGTAAACAAGATCCATGCATCTTACAAAGTTTCGGTATACCTGAAATTGTTTCTAAATTTATAATTTCTTTCGAAGGTAAAAATTTTCGAAGATAATTTATTTTTTGGTGTCCTTTTACATATATCCGTTGATACTGTTGAGTAAATCTGTGTAGAATGTCGGCAATTTCACGGTAGGGAGTGTAGCCATCCGACTATCGTAAACAATGATGATTTTGTTCTAACCAATAAACTTGTTTCCTGTATTGTCTATTGAGATTTTTGAAATGGGTTGGAGGTTTAAATATGAAATGTGCTGTACCTTCTCCATCGAAGATTGCTAATTCTTTTACGACGAACATGTCCAGCTCAAAACCTTCCATATCGATAACCAATGATCTTGTATTAGCTTCCTTTTTATAAATTTCATGTTTTTTGTGCAAAACTAGATCAATTATTTCTGATAACTTGTCAATGCGTCTTCGAAATCGTGCTCGATCGCATGCGTATTGCATCCATTCGTTTTTTTCTTCTTCTTCTTGCTCGTCACTTAAATTCTAATATTTCTGATGGTTCTGATGTAAATTTGACGTTTGTTTTTATTCATTTCGCTCAAGGTTTTATTCGTACGATGCAAATAGAAGACTGAAAATTAAAGAGTCTTGTTGACAGTAAAGAACAAGAGAAAAGCGCTTATTTGCATTTTTTTTAATATGTTGACGTGATGTTGACATTACTAACAAATAACTTTTTGCGATTGAATGCAATAAAACAATTATTTAGAAAATTTTTATTTATTTGCATTTTTAACATTTAGATTATTTCTCTAACAATATTTGTTGCAGGATTATATTCCACAACTTTATCGTGAATTATTAGACAGCATGCAGTCATTTCAGGCCTAAAATCAAAATTTCGAGTCGTATATGCATTGTTGAAGATTTTATCGATTCGTTTTTATCAACAATCGATGACGTACTAGTGCGAAATTCTTTTAGATTCATAGTAGGCGCGCAGTTGATATGTCCGTAATAGCTTTTTTGAAAATCTGCGTACATTAGATACGCAATACACAGAAATTCTGAGTATATGCAGGTAAGATTTTAATCTAAAACCGTAATAGTTTAATGCTAAATTAAGTTTCGAAATTGGACATAAATACTCCACCTTATTCCAACGTAAATAATATCCAGTATGTAATTTAACTTGAAGACTTCCGCGGCCGTCGTCCATGTTTGAATTGGCTTCCGGTTGAAACGTCACGTTGACTTCTTCTACTGTCGACGTTTCGTTCTCCATTGCAGAAGAACTTCCTCAGTGCTGCTGCTGCTGGTGGTGTTGCTGCTGCTTCTCGTGGGTCGTTGAGTCTCAACGACCAGCAGCAGCAGCACCACTCAACAACCCACGAGAAGCAGCAGCAACACCACTAGCAGCAGCAGCCCTGAGGAAGTTCTTCTGCAATGGAGAACGAAACGTCGGCAGTAGAAGTCAACGTGACGCGGTTCCAACCGGAAGCCAATTCAAACAATATCCAGTATGCTCAAATTTTTACAACAATAACATTAATTGTTCTTACACGAACTCATTCACCATTCACATGTGACAGAACTGTCAAGATTTTAGGTTAAGAAAGCGCCCTGTAAGCAGTGCTTGGCGGAGCACGCATGAACTGCAGTTTTGCGCAGGCCAGATAGAACTTGCTTTTCATTTAGAAGGCCATGATCTTGACGGTTATGTTTAATAGACAAAATTACAGAATTTGGTCAGGTGAAAATCCCCACGCCACCAGAGCTGCAACTTTGCATCCGGTTAAAGTTGGCATTTGGTATGGGCCGATCTTTTTTAACTTCACCATCAATTCACAAAGATATATTCATCATATTCTGGAGCCGTTTATAAATCAATTAACGGATCAAGAGCGGCAAACTGGAGATTTCCAACAAGACTCAGCAAGAGCACATACTACTCGTGTTACGATGACATATTTACGTCAGAATTTTGGTAACAGAGTGATTAGTGAGAGCATTTGGCCAAGCAGATCAGCAGATCTCACCCCACTAGATTTTTCTTTATTCGAGTTCTTGAAAAACAATGTCAAGAATGTATTGCATACTGCAGAAGAGTTGCAAACTGCAATTATTGAAGAAGTGGGAAACATCACTCCTAACATGCTGATTAATGTTTTCGAGAGCCTGAAAAGGAGAGTTAATTTATGTTTAGAGCAAAATGGAGGCCACTTTGAGCATTACCTTTAGTTAGTTTTTAGATTATTGTTTTATATTTGAAGTTTAATTTCTGTGCACCGTTAATTTTTATTCACATAACCTATAATCTCGTCGTTGTTGCTGTTATGTCAAATAAACCAACAAAACATACCACAGATTTATCAGGTAGCAGATTCGCGAGAATTCACATCTACCTCAGCGAAGTACAGTGCGACAGAGAAAGTATTATGAAGAAAAGGATAACATTACAGGAGCCGCACGTAAATATTCGCAAGCATTTAAACCATTTAAAATTAACTTTTAAACATAGAAAGAAAATCATAACACCTCAACTAATGAATAATTGTAATTAAATTAAATTAAATTTCTGTTTAAAATTCTCTTTTTAATTTAATCATCCCGGAAAACACGGTGATTAACTTTAATATGTGTATAGGTACGACAACGTTTATTTTTTACGGATGATTACATTTAATCAACTTTAGAAATCTTACAAATCTCACTTACTTGCATATGTATGGTGTAACAAATTTTTCCCGTTTTCCAGTAGAAACAGACGAAATAAATCGTTCTGTTACCATTTTCCACTAATGGTTTTTTCAGTTTAAAGAAAATCTGATTGAGGTATAACGGAATTTCAAAACGTACACTGATAAAAGTTTTTGTGTAAATTTACTGTAATTGTGAGTTTCAATTTACTATAATTATCGGTGGTCACTGGCAGCCACTGATAATTACAGTAAATTTACACGAAAACTTTTATCAGTGTAGTAACAATTACAGTGATTAATTTCTATCTAAACGTCTCCAAACATTTTGCGTTCTTCAAAGTTATGACTAACTTTCAATTTTGAAATTCCGTTAGACAATGACTATTCAAATTGGTAAAAAAAGAGATGACGGATAGAAAAAAAAATTATTGGAAAAAACGATTGATTGCGTTTATTTCTTTTTCGGTATTTCAATAATTTCATGCACATATTTCGTCGCTCAAATTATCAACATAGTGAAAATGCATAAATCTGTAATTCAAGAGGAATCCTACAAAGTTACCCCTCAGAAGTTCGCATTTTATTATCCCTACTTTGCTACGTTAAGGGGAAATATTTGTGATATTATGATTGGTTGGTTGGCAGTCGCCTTCCGACTATGCGGCTATTGAAAACCACCAACATTAGTTGTTTAGAGCTATCTCTGTTCAACACATATTGAGAAAGAACTCTCGAGTGTGCGCCGGCATGTCGGTGGTTCCGTCATCATGAGCAACTTACTAGGCTGCGTTCGGTCATAATGTTGGTACATTCGACGGGTTCAGAAATACACATACATGTACATAATTATATTCAAATACTTACACATTTTTTACGGTAAATTGTAATAAGACGCAATTATCGTTCAAAGTAGACTTTATTTTTAATTGCACATATGCGTCGTATAATAGAAAAGGAACAAGTAGTTACCTATATGTATTTGTAAAAGTATTGAAGAGGATTGGAGCTGCAAACCAAAAATTTTACGTATAATCCTATTTCATGCGCATGCGCAATTTTAATATTACGTACAGCTCAACACTGTAATGAAATTCATTATTTTATTTTTTTTAATTGTAAACATGGGTAAATTAAACTCCATTAACGAGAAGGTCACATATAGGAAAAGAAAAATCGGCGGTAAATATGTTTCTTTGTAAATGTGTATCTATATTTTTTCGAAAATTGTTAAGAAATGTTGATAATTAAGTACATGATACATTACGAACATCATGACGCGAAGTGACTGTTTTTTGTTTGCATAACGTAAAAGTCTTTTTGCGCTAGCGTCACATCTTTTGATGTCATCGAAACGCCAGTGTCATTTATAACGTACTATAAGGTAAATGAAATAAATTTTTCAAAAATTTACGAAGATATAAACATAGATATAAATCTGCAAGGTTTGAATATTTCAAAATAAATGGTCGAGTATGTAGTAATCGAAAAAATATTATATGCACCACGGCAGCAAAGTGTCTTTATCGACCTCGTTTGCTTGCTCACCGCGGCTTCGCCTTGGCTCGCAATTTGCAAACTCGTTTGATAAAGTGCCACTTTGCCACCTTGGTACATAAATAACTATTAAATCCAGAAAGTAAAAGTATTTCGCATCTTGCAATTTTTGATTGAAGAAAAGGCCACAGTTTAAGAAAATATCATAAAAGTTTATTTCTTTTGAAACCGGTATGAAGTTAGCAATAACTTTCAGTGTCTTTTTATTTTCAATTACATACTTATTTTGAACAAGTTTCCAAATCACCTCAGATTTTTGAGGTCCTGGAGTATGCGGAACGAAAGTTTAAGATTTTATTGTGGCCGGACAAAAAATATGTCCCTTTTTGTTTTTAAACTATCGAAAGCCCGTTATTAATAGATTATTTTCGTCTAAAAACATTTGATTTAAAAATAAGACAACGCTGTCATTTTTGAAGAAGTTAAGTACGCCTAACGCAAAATTACTTGATAGGTCAATTTCGAATCAATTTCTAAAAATATTCATTTTAAGTTATTGAATATTACTTAATTAGTAGATTTTTATACTAATATATAAATACTGAAACTGTTTTGGTATAGTTTTAGAATTTTTTTTATTGCTGAAAGTTATTGCTAACTTCCTACCGGTTCTTTTGAACTCTATTTAAATGTACATTTTTATATTTTTGCTATTTCGCTTCTAATACACATAAGTTGAGCCAAACACAAATTTACAAAAAAAAAAAACGTAATGGTCCGTTTTCACGTTCAAGCAATTTGCGCAAATGGATTTGTGCAAGTATTTGCGCATACAAATTCGCTTGCGCAAATGCATGCAGTTTACCAAATTTTTTAGTTTTTACAGTTGGTTCTTGTCCGATGAAATTTGTATCACAAAATCTTTTAAGCGGACACTAAATCGCGCACTATACAGGGTGTCCACCGAGTGCCGCGGTCTTCTCTAGCGCCTATAGTATATAAAATAGAAAAAAAATTCAAACGAGCTAAGGTGTAACTCAGTCAGCTCTACTTCATAAAATTATTTTTGGGTATACAGAGTGTTCAGTAATTGAGAGCCATACCAAAGTTACATTTTTTTAAATGGAACACCCAGTATATTTTTACATATTTCGAAAGTACCCATAACGAATAGGGAACAACCAAAAATTTAGGAAGTTTTACTTAAGAGTTTGTAAGATATTGATGTTTATGTGTAAAAAATTGCCATAATATGAGTGCTTATATCTTTGTTATTTATTTACATTTCGTCTTGAATTTTTGTGGGTACTCAATACAATATCTTTTCTACAGAAATTTCAAAACTGCTTCGGTCTATCTGTTATTATGTGTACAGGGTGTTGAGTTTTGCAAAAGATAATTTTTCTCAAAATTTTCAAATGGAACACCCAGTATATCTAGACTCTCGTGAAATACTGTTTTAATAAGCTTTCATAAAACGCCAAATGCATTTGTCTAAACTGAAGAAGTCGTGAGACAAAAATTAATAATTTTTTTTCTTTCAATATTGACGTTATTTAGCCTTTCCGACCGGTTCTTCTGTTTTGATTTGCTGATAAATCAATGAATATGTTTTATTTTTTGTTCGAAGTAATTGAATATGTTCCTGTTAAACTAATTCCTATTTTTCTTTATTTTCAAAATACATATTTAAATAACGTTATTTTAATAACATTTTTACTGTATTTAATGTTTCATGGCCTTTCGAATCTTTCTTTCAATCTTTGAAAAACTCCATAATCCGGGTGTCTTCTCATAGGATAATGCTGCGAATATAATCTTGATGCCAAAAGACAGTTTTGGTTGCCTTTTCCTAGTAGGTATGTCTTGTCACGTAACTCTTCATTATTAAAATGCATTTTGTTATCATAAGAAAATACAAAACTGTAAAAGTAGTGTTATCTACTAATCTGAATAATTGTTCTGTCAATTAAAAATTTATAGCAACTGTTTTCCTATTTTCTAGCAAACGGCAACTTGATTCTAAATTTTATTTTTTAAAATTATTATTTTAATGTTATTTAGATATTTTCAAAGTAAAGAAAAATAGGAATTATTTTAACAGGAACATATTTAATTACTTTAAACAAAAAATAAAACATATTCATTGATTTATCAACCGGTCGGAAAGGCTAAATAACGTCAATATTGAATAAAAAAAAAATTATTAATATTTATGTCACGACTTCTTCAGTTTAGCCAAATACATTTAGCATTTTATGAAAGCTTATTAAAACAGTGTTTCACGAGAGTCTAGATATACTGGGTGTTCCATTTGAAAATTTTGAGAAAAATTATCTTTTGCAAAACTCAACACCCTGTACACATAATAACTGAGAGACCGAAGCTGTTTTGAGGTTTCTGTAGAGAAGATATTGTGTTGAGTACCTACAAAAATTCAAGACGAAATGTAAATAAATAACAAAGATATAAGCACTCATATTATGGCAATTTTTTACACTTAAACATCAATGTCTTACAAACTCTTAAGTAAAACTTCCTAAATTTTTTGTCAGTACCTATTCATTATGCATACTTTCGAAATATGTAAAAATATATTGAGTGTTCCATTTAAAAAGATATAACTTTGGTATGGCTCTCAGTTACTGAACACTCTGTATAGCCAAAAATAATTTTATGAAGTAGAGCTGACTGAGTTACACCTTAGCTCGTTTGAATTTTGTTTCTATCTTATATACTATAGGCGCTAGAGAAGACCGCGGCACTCGGTGGACACCCTGTATACTTTACGTTTCACCGTCGTTCGACAACTTCGAACGACGGTGAAATGTAAAGTATATAGTGCGCGATTTAGTGTCCGCTTAAAAGATTTTGTGATACAAATTTTTTAGCTTGTACAAGCAAAAAAATACCGTTTTCATGCAACGACCTCCTTGTGCAAATTTGTGTTCACAAGCACATTTGCACAAATTGCTTGAGCGTGAAAACGGACCATAAGTGTCCCACTTCAAATTTTAAGGAGTGCATTTAAATTAATAACGAAAAAAAGAAATTGATGCAAAAGTTAGTTACACAAAATAATGTTTTCGAAGTTAAATGCGTCTCAAATTTTTTTTTTAGGTTTAATCAACGAAGAATGCCAGGACGCGAAAGTTCACACAAAAAAGTTGTACGTCAGAATAGGCAAAACGATAATTCTATAAAAATGTAATTTTCCTAGTGATGAAATTTAGCCGGCTAAAAATACCTTTTTCTCCAACCGTGGAAAAAGCCGTACCTTTGAATACTATTTAGAGATAGTGAACTTGATCTTTTCTTGACCAACAAGAAATGTACGTGTTGCTAGACCTCAGTGTATGTATAAATAAATATTAAAATACCAAAAACGTACTGGAAAAGGCAGTGCACAAACTTAAATACATTTAAATTACCCGCCTTAATCCTATCTGAGATCATGTGCAATAACTCCTAAAAAATCGGAACGCAAAATATATTCTCAGACCGTGAAAAAAGATCACGTGATTGTCTATTTTGTTACCGCCCCGAGCTCTTAAGGTGGGAGAATATATTCACGCCTTACAGAAATAATTCACTAAAAACATACAAATCGGGCGACTTCATAACTTAATTATGGTTACATATTTTTAAAAGCTGTTTTCACTGATTTGTTAACAAAACTTCAATCTACAAAGTGACTAACGCGTTTCTCAAAATTCGATCTGGAAGTATTTTTACTATCGCTGTAAAGTTCAACTACAATTTTTCAATGTTAATTATTTTTTTCTTAATTATCAGATGATGATAGAGAAATTTCCTATAGTCACTTTGTAGTGCTAGTTGTCAGGTATATAGAAAAAAAATGAATTAATTATATTCAGAAATAAAGTCTCTATGAATTCGCCCGTTTTAATGGTTTTCGTATATGGAGTTATTTCGTAAGATTGCTCTTAATAATTTGTTACTTCCAACAATTGAAAGAATCAACTGGATAAATAAATGAAAAGCACAAATTAATAAAGTGCATAATTAGTATATTTCAAATTCAATTTTGTTTATCAATAACAGATTTCAAAGTATTTTTAATTCGCTGTGCAAGGGTTCTTTGTCGATTTCTTCTCTTTTGAATCTTATTAGTTTTCCTTGGACGTCCACCCACATGACTATTCCTTCCACATATGTTAGTTACACGTCTACTTATTGCAGTTGGTTGAACTGCAATTTTATTTCCTCTGTTCTTCCTCTGAAATTCTAAAAATAATACATAAGTGATTAATGTTTTACAATAAAAATTATTTTGCCAACCAGAACCAAATGTAGCTGAAGCAGAAGCTATTGCAGAAACTGTTTTTAACTTGCATATTTTATTTTTCATTAGTTCAAGACTTACTCCCATTTCATGTGGTGAGTTTTCCAGCGCTTTTGTGAGAATAACAGTAATTTCTTTAATATTATCTTTTCCTTGTTGTATGATAGTAGAAATATCAATATTTTTTTCTTCAGACACATCACTTGATATATGGGTATGAGATATGTTTTCTCGGTTTATGTTGTTTATGTTATCAGTCTCATTATTTTTACTGTAGAGTGAGGATAACCAATTCTCTGGCGGTTCTTCTCCTGTTGCAATCTTGAAAAATGTTTTTCGAATTTCCGTACAGCTAATGTTTTGAAAATACTCATCAGAATACAGGGATATCCACATAAACCGTTCGTTAAAAGTTTTCAAGGTTGCAGTTCACGTAGATATTTGAAATTTAAGGAGCAAGGGTTTTCCGTAGAGATCTCTTTAAGTAAAATAAAATTTTCTTTGTACCACTTCCGGTTGTACGGGAAGTCGCTATCAACTCGCTTATTTTAAATGGACTGCTATATTTTTTATCACGTTTTTGAATTCTACATGTAAAAATATGTTAAATTGCAATACATTTCCCTATCTCTAAAATGCATCATTTTTGAGATATTTTGAATTTTCTTGGAAATTTGGATTCTGCAATCTGATTTTCAAAAAATTATAACACAGCTGTTATTGAAGCAATTTTATTTGTAATAGCTAATATTGTAGTTGAAGCTTTAAGATTCTTAAAAATTCCATCAGCATAATCTATTAAGCTACAGGGTCTCTAAAACGCACCGCTCCACTCGAAGATATTCAAACAAAGAAAAATATTTTTTTTCAAATGGAATGACCGATATTTTAATGCACCATTGTATCTGGAATCAAATGCTGCGTCGAACTGTACTAGCATTCCCTATACTTAACTTTAACAGGTTTTGAGTTATGAAACATTTTCGATTTAATTCATAGAAAATTACAATTTTAATAGGTCAAATATTTTTAATTTTATTAAGATAGCATGGAAATTATAACAATGATTACTGTTACTACAAATTTTGTAGTCAACCAAAGAAAATAGAATTTGGCAAGTGGAAATTCACAAATTTTAATAGTTCTTTAATCATCCTTCTCTTAGGACGCTTGTGATCTTATAAAACGAAAAAGTATGAATTTCATTACTTTAAATTTAAGAATAAAATAGCTGCTAGTTTGCAGTTCTCTGGATTAGCGTGAAAGTATTTTAAAACCATTGTCTAATTATCTTCGTTATTTGTTACCGATCTTCGTACATTTTATTTTTCCAAATTGTATAAAGTTATTGTATAAACTTTCCAAACTGTGTTTTATTCATAGGAGACAAGAGGGGTACATGTTATTGAACACACATTCTCTGCTCTGAACAATTTTAGATCATTCTTCATGAATTTAAAAAATAGATTTAAAATATCAGCGTTTGAATAATTTTGATTTTGATTCTCAACTTTTTTTTGCTTTTACTTAAAATTTGTAGTAACAGGAAACGTTAAATGCAATTGTTTGTTGTTTTCATAACTATATCAACAAAATTAGAATTATTTAATCTAATAAATGTAAATTTTTATGTATTAAACCAAAAATATCTTATAACTGAAAAACTGTTAAAGTTAGGTATAGGGAATGCTAGTTCAGTTCGACGCAGCATTTGATTCCACATACAATGGTGCATTAAAATGTCGGTCATTCCATTTGAAAAAAAATATTTTTCTGTGTTTGAATCTCTTCGAGTGGAGCGGTGCGTATTAGAGACCCTGTAGCGTAATAGATTATGCTGATGGAATTTTTAAGAACCTTAAAGCCTCAATTACAATATTATCTATTACAAATAAAATTGCTTTAATAACAGTTGTGTTATAATTTTTTGAAAATCAGATTGCAGAATCCAAATTTCCAAGAAAATTCAAAATATCTCAAAAATGATGCATTTTAGAGATAGGGAAATGTATTGCAATTTAACATATTTTTACATGTAGAATTCAAAAACGTGATAAAAAATATAGCAGTCCATTTAAAATAAGCGAGTTGATAGCGACTTCCCGTACAACCGGAAGTGGTACAAAGAAAATTTTATTTTACTTAAAGAGATCTCTACGGAAAACCCTTGCTCCTTAAATTTCAAATATCTACGTGAACTGCAACCTTGAAAACTTTTAACGAACGGTTTATGTGGATATCCCTGTATACTATACAACACACCCAGTCAATATGTTTACAATATAAGCCAATATTTCCATGGAAACATGAACATAATAGAATATCAGTGTGAACTATGTAAAATAGGTTTTCTTTTGTTTCACTGGGAACTAAACTTATATCAGAACTCAAAATCTGAATCCGTTCCAGTAAACCATCAGGTGGAGCTTTAATCACTCTTCCCAAAATATTCTTTCTTACACGATTATGAGCTGCATCTAGAAGCCTTACTTCATAATATGAAACACATTTTGATAAGATAAAGTCAACCATTTGTGTAACATTGAATGCCTTCACTCTGGAAATATTTTCTCTTTTACTATCCTCATAGCTGCTTCAGAAAAATTATTTGTATAGTGTCCTCTAACCAACAAACCATTTCGATAACATATGGCCCAAACTTCTTTTCTGTTCCAATAATCGTCTAAGTACTTAATATAATTTTGAAAACCACTAGCATTTGATATAGCCTCTTTATATTTTTCAAAGCATTCAAATTCTGTTTTTGCATATACAATTTCTCGAAACTGGTGATAAAATTCATATTGTTGTTGTTGAGGAATGCCATTTTTTAAATTTACCAGCCATCTCCACACTGCCTGTAATATATGAAACACACACAACAAACATTTGGATGCTGGAAATACAGTCTGTATTGCCAGTCTTTCGGCAGTTGAATCATCTGATAAAAAAACTAATGGCCCATTAGGATTTCCTCCAAATATTTGGTTCCCAACCATTTCTTTTAAAAGTAACAAGCCTTTAGATATTACGTTGGTACTTTCAGAAGATGTTATTATAATACCCAATGGTAGTCCACCACACTCACTGTGTGTTAATAATAAAAAAAGTCGACTTCCATCATGATCCAAAGTTCCTGAAGAATCCATAAAAACAAGTTCAGAAGCAGCTTTAAGATAATAGTGATTTCTCTTAAATAAAGGAGGGCATAAACTGTAATTAGTGCTATATTAATTAACGTTCATTATTGTATGTTTACCTTACCAAACTATATAACTATGGTCATCAAAAAAGAAGCTTTGCACAATTTCCATCTGAAACTTCCAAATTAAATTTTTCAATCTTTTCTTTTAGGAAACTTTTCCCTTTGACATCAAAATCTATAGGACCATATTTCTTTTCAAATTCCTTTTATACAAATGGTAGCAGAACATATAATCTGGGCAAAATCTTCTGTCAGCTAGCATCTTACGGTAATCACCTTTAATATTCAAGTAGTGAATATCCATTTTTAAAGTTTCCAAAGCTGTTGCTGGAGTATGGCCACGTGCATATAAATCCAATAACTTAATTTTTACATCTTCATCTACAGGCATAAAACGCAACGAGTCTGCAGTACCAAGTGTGTGATTATGTGATACAATTAAAGAAATTTTGCATGGCATTTCTGGAATAGGTGCTTTACTTTCGTCTCTTCCCCTATAACGTTTTCTAACAGGATATAGAGCAACAGTCATGCAGGATGGACAATTTGTATTCCTGGTTCTATTTCTATTAGATGGATCATATATTCGCTTGCAAAATGTATTATGTTGACATTTTAGTCTTCGTTTAAACATTACATATCGTCCACATGAATTTTCTGTAGATCTTATAGAATAAGATGTCATATTTTTTTCTTCATATTCTTTTAACCATGTCTTTATTTCACTTTCAGTTGTTGCCGATATAAAAAATGTTAAGTGGCCAGTATTTTCTTCATAAGAAAGTATCTTTGTGTTCCAACTAGGTAGTAAATGCTAAAAAATTTATAATTTTTTTTTTCATTCAGCTCATAGAGATTTTTTTCTGAATTCAACGATCTATTTCAATTTGATTTTTTAGAATACTGTAGGAAAATAATTTCGATTTTTAAATGATATGTAGTGTGCAGTGTGAGTTAACTAGAGGTTTCAACTACGTATTCAGCAAGGCAGGAGACATTTTGAGCAATATTTATAATAATTAGGTAACTTTTGTAGCTTCTTATACCGTTTTCTTTTAGTATGAATAAAATTTTCTAATGCTTTGTATTCCACTACACCCTTCATTTCTATTTCAAACGTGAAATTATTTTCCTACAGTATTCTACAAAATCAAGTTGAAATATACCATTGAATTCAGAAAAAAAAAACTACATCAAACAGCATGAAAAAAATATGTGTTGCTATTTGAAAAAAAAAGTTGGCTATCGCTTAACAAAAAAGTGTCATACTAAAAAAATCAAAAATGATGTGCCTCGTTTAATACTTTAATTTAAGAATATAACCTATAAACCGCAATGTTTTGCAGCAATTTCTGCATAATATTTTCCACTTTGATATTTTTTACACTTTATAGGTGGTATATAAAATACAAAAAATACCAAAGTGGAAAATATACAGAAATTACTGCAAATCGTTGCAGTTTACAGGTTAAATTAAAGTTAAAGAAGCTGTATAAATGAGACAATACTCTTCTGTAGTATTTATAAGTCAGTCTTATGTAATTTTTGAATTTTTGAAATCGGATTATTAATAACGGAGTTAAAGCAGGTTAAAGCGTGGTGTGCTTTTCGTAAGGCAGATGGTAGAAGTATAGATAAATCGTATATTGCTAGTATTGTTTAAAACTTACTGTGATATATTCAATAGACTTCAAATCAAAGTCAGAAGGGAATTGAATCATGTGCTTTTTGGCTTTATGATTTTCCATTTCTAAAAAAAGAATTTCAATTAAATTATCCCAGATAAAAAGTTAAAACATTACATTAAAACGGATTTTTAAACGTCAACGTTTTAAGCCGGCTAGTGAAAAAATTATAATACCTACCTATTGTGAAGAATAATGAGTAATTATCTAATTATATATCCATATACATCTATCAAACAAGGTATGTGCAAAATATTCACTCTTTAGTTCGTTAAATTTAAATTTAAATTCACAGATCAAATTACAGAAACCCCGAACGACACCGAGCCGCAACGACGTAAGCCCGTAACCACACCCACACTCATGCGTCCTTTTTCAATAGTGTTTTCTCTGTCACACTGTGCTTCGCCGAGGTGGATATGAATTCTCGCAGCAGATTCCCTGTAGAGAAAGAGGAATTGATATTAACTTAAGAGTGAGATGGTAAATACACCCGTTTAAAAAGTATTGTTCATCTTCATTCTAAGTCACGTGATCTAGGCTTTGAGAAGTATCCTTGTCGCATACATGAGCTAAAATTACTCACAGATATTTGCTATTTCACTCACATGCTGATATCAATCGAGAATGCAGGAAACATATGGCACTGTGCATCTGCATGTTACCAGATCATTGCATATATACTGCATATATCCGGTTGCAGTGTTACAAATAGCCGAATAAAAAAATTCTCTTAATTGTATGTATTGCCAGCTCAAATAGTTATTCTCGACTACTTTGTATAATTTTCAGAAATAATTAGCCCTAAGATGTATCGCTCTATGTTATCTTAACATGCATGTTACGGACTTTTTCATGTTATGTTAACACATCGGAAATATGTATCTTCTTGTCATGTTATATGTTATTTTATTACAACATAATATGTTATTTGGCCATGTTAAAATAATTTCTAGTGTGGAGGTCCTGTTATGCCGTTAACATGGATGTTAAAACGCGTCCTACTAAGGGATTTCGCATTAAGAAGTAATTAATTTGATTGGTGATGTCACAGCTTAAATGGAACCAGTTATGGGTGAATTATTACATCTAAATTTATTACAACAACTGGAAATCTTAAATGAAAGGTAAAGATTAATTAAAACAATTACTATAAATTCCCCTGGTTTCCAGGGGCCTGTTCCTCAAAAGTATGAACTTGTAAATTATTAGTTACAAGTTCCTTTTCTTTGTAAAATTGTGTTCCTCAAAGAAAAAGACCTTACTAATAATTAAAATTGTAATTAGCTTGCAACAATAATTTACTAGTCCATACTTTTCAGGAATAGCCTCAGAGTTTTTGGCAATCTATGTTTAGATTTCGAGAAAATATTTAAAGATACACATATTAGGCCCGATTTTACAATCATCGGATAAGCATTATTCTTAGAATAATGTGACGTAGGTGTGGCGTAGATATGGAGGAACGTTAAAGAATATTAAGCGAACAGTTATTTCGTCCTTATTCCACGATTGTAAAACTGGGCCTAAGAAATACAAATAGGTAATCCGTTTGAACTTCGAGAGGAAGTATTTATTCGATGCTTCAGGTTTTCAAGCCCAGTCTTCCTGATTATGCTTTTTTTTCATTTTAACTGCGCGACACATTCACAATAATAACTAAAAACGAAATCTTTAGTAATGCGAGGATGCAATATTAACATTTCGTTATTTATTAACACTGATAAAATAGAAATTCGAAATTCAGGCAGATTTTGACGTTTGCCGTCATCTGAAGCGTAGCGCGCGCACTTGTGCAGGTCGTTCGCCTTCCTTATTGCACTATTACTTTTCCTCATAAGTCTGTCTCGTTTTAGTCTGTACCAAACCTTTTTTCTATTTTAATAGATGAAACGCAGGTTAACATAACAGAGCCTTTAACAGATCAAGCTTATGTTTGATACATCATACGAGACTACATTTTATGTTATAACGCATGTTATAATTATGTGTTGTTCTCTCATGTTATTTTAACATGGAGCGATACATCATAAGGCTGATTGACAATTTATGTGCCTACTTTATGTAAACCAAAAGTTTATAAATTTTATAAATCGAGTAGAAAGGTTTTGTTTTTTTTCTTGTTACTCCATCTGAAATTATTTAAGGAGTTTCATAAATTAATATCACTTCAGTTTTAAATTAATTTTAAGATTCATCGATTAATTCATTTGAATTTGGCGTCCGTTATTGCCACACACAAGACGAGAAATAACCGTCCAAGTTCAGTGCGTCATTTTTCGGTACACATCGATAGTGTTTTATTGTTTAAAAATTTTGTAGATTACCCTTAGCAACAATTTGTTGTTAAAATTAACATTATTAGTGAGCCAACCCAAGAAATTGACCCGTTACTCGAGCAACCTCATCAACATCAGAGAGATTTACATTCGTTATGTTATCGCGTGCAATTTTAAAATTCTGCAGTGTCCTGAAACGGTAGGAACCCCTCCCGGCGTTTGTGTTAAGGCTTAATTGTACCGCAATTGTAAGTACTAAAGTGTTACAATGCGTATTATCGGTCACTCATCTCGAATATTCAACTAAAAATTCAATGATTTCATGAGAAACTGATATCTCAGTTTGACATTTCCAGTAAATTCGCCCATCAAATGTCACGGTGAACTCATGGCCGATTAGTAATTTATGGTTTGCCGAAATTAATTGCGACAGGTATACCGTCGGGTTTTGTATCGGTGCTTAAAAGTAACTACATACCGTATGTCCATCTGACAATGAAACATAGGGATTTAACATGGGAAAACAGAAATTGCCTTATATTATCTACCTGAGTACATATACAGGCTGAGTCCAAAGAAACGCCTACGCGAATAGCGTCGGTGTTTATTGTCGGATTTGACTGGTCAAAAAATCAAATGAAATGGCACAAAAAACTCCACAAAATACCATATCTTGCGTCTTTAAAGCCTTGGTCTATCTACAGCGCAATCCGCAAGCGTAAATGCGCAGTGCGCAATGCGCATACGCGCACTACACACGAAGCGGTCTATCTATACTGCGTATTACGCTGAAGCGCATGTTGTTAACTGTTAAATGTTTTATACAATTTGAAGAGAAAAATGAATAAATTCAAACGAAAATTAGTTCCTATTATGTTAGTAAGAAAATAACGATGAAGAAATAATGCCGATGATTTCAAGGATGGAAGAAAGAAATGAAGTGAATCCCATCTTTCGTGGTGGTGGTCGGGTGGTTTGATACGCACTCGATTAATAATAATTCGTCTTCTTTGGTAAATTTCAAGGATGGAAGAAAGAAATGAAGTGAATCCCATCTTTGGTGGTGGTGGTCGGGTGCTTTGATACGCACTCGATTAATAATAATTCGTCTTCTTTGGTAAATTTACAAGTGTTTCGTCTTTGTCACCATTTCAGTTGCTTGATATTGCTACGACCGACACTGTGCGCTGCGTAAAAATTGCCGACGAGGCGACTGATGCGCACTGCGCAGCGGAAAACTTATTTACGCAACCGCATTACGCTTAATTTAGACCAGCTACATAAGAAAACATTAAAGCAATGGATGACGGATTGCGCTTTGCGCATTACGCGTGCGGTTTGCGCTGTAGATAGACCAAGGCTTAATACATTTAAAATAGCTGCATGACAGCTGTCAACTTTTGTTTTTTAAATACAATGGTATAATTACTGTAATACATTTCGAAAGAACTCTTTTTTCTGCATTCAATGATGTGCCGCAATAAGCACTTATTTTTCAAAATAATAGAAGAAAATAAAAAGAAATAAATAAATTATTAACATGAAATGACGTAATAAACAGTTGACGAACAATAAATGATACCTGTTTTACGGTAAATAGCGTAGTATCTATAAGTACTTCCTCATAGGCAAACAAATGACGATAACTGTCAATACTTTTGTTTTGTTTTTGCTGACAATAAAAAAAATGTTGACAGTTATCGTCATTTGTTTGTCTATGAGGAAGTATTTATAGACACTACGCTATTTACCGTAAAACAGGTATCATTTATTGTTCGGCAACTGTTTATTACGTCAATTCGTGTTAATAATTTATTTATTTCATTTTATTATCTTCTATTATTTTGAAAAATAAGTGTTTATTGCGGCAAATCATTGAATGCAGAAAAAAATGTATTACAGTAATTATACCATTACATTTAAAAAACAAAAGTTGACAGCTGTCATGCAGCTGTTTTAAATGTATTAAAGACGCAAGATATGGTATATTGTAGAGTTTTTTTCTGGCATTCCATTTGATTTTTTGACCAGTCAAATACGACAATAAATACCGACGCTATTCGCGTAGGCATTTTTTTGGACTCAGCCTGTATATGAAATTCTGGGTTATAATCGGAAATATTATTTCATTCAAAGTGTTTTGATACTAAATTTGTGTAATTTTAGTTGTTAATTATTTAGAAATTAAGAAAAAAAGTTATTATATTTTTCCGTACAAGATTAGTAGTTATTTAACGAAGAGTTTCCAAGCGGAACTCGTGGTCAAGTTAGTTTGTTCATGTTTCACAACCGTAAGGTCACAAGTTTAAATCCGAATCAAGACACTTTTTTTTCTTTTTTTTTAAATATTTTTTCAGATTTGAAATCATTCTTAAACTAGTTTATTATTGTATTTATAAGTTTCATTTTAATATTAATTATGTTGCATTTATGTGTATTTTTTCGTTTGCAAAATTTTATTATAACTTTATTTATTATGTTACATAATTAATATTAAAATGAAACTTATAAATAAAATAATAAACTAGTTTAATGCCCGTATGCACCAACTTTTTAAGCAGAGCTTAAATTTAAGTGGTGTTTAGACTTTGACATTATTTATAGATTTAACATAATGTTAGTTACATTCTAATTGATACTTAAGTTGAAGTTTAAATGTCAATCAGAATGTATTTGACATTATACTGACCATACGTAAATGTCACATTCTAAACATAACTTAAATTTAAGTTCTGCTTAAAAAGTTGGCGCAAACGGGCATAAGAGTTTAAGTGATTTCAAATCTGAAAAAATATTTAAAAAAAAGAAAACAAAAAGTGTCCTCATTCGGATTTGAACTCATTACGGTTGTGAAACATGAACAAACTACCTGGACAACGACATCCATTTGTAAACTCTTCGTTAAATACTTACTAATCTTGTACGGAAAAAATAATAACTTTTTAAAATTGCACAAATTTAGTATCAAAACACTTTGAATGCAATAATCTTTCCGATTATAACCCAGAATTTTATATACCGGGTGATTCGTGGGGAACCCTCCATATTTAGATAATGTGTTTAGGAGACCACAACAAACAGAAAAAGTCTAGTAAACCTAAGGTCAAATGTCAACCCTTACTGAGGTATTGTTCAAAATTGTATTTAATCAATTGAAAACATAAAAAACATCTTTACAACAGAAATTACGTTTTCACTAAATTTAGCAATATTTTAAGAGAATTTAACTAGAAAATAATTGTAACTGTCACATTTATTTTAGCGTTCATTAGTTAAAACAATTATTTTCTAGTTAAATTCTCTTAAAATATTGCTAAATTTAGTGAAAACGTAATTTCTGTTGTAAAGATGTTTTTTATGTTTTCAATTGATTAAATACAATTTTGAACAATACCTCAGTAAGGGTTGACATTTGACCATAGGTTTACTAGACTTTTTCTGTTTGTTGTGGTCTCCTAAACACATTATTTAAATATGGAGGGTTCCTCACGAATCACCCTGTATATGTAGGGTTGCCATAATTGCCAAGCATTGATATGGGACGTTTAAGTGGTAAATAAAAAAAAAGTGGGTAGGTAATGGTTTATTTTACTCTTATAAAAAATGAATAAAGTTTAAGCAATCTAATAAAATGAACAAGTAGAATAATAAAAAAGATGCAAAGCTAATCCCTTTTAGCCCAGTGACATTTTAAAGTTGATTTTACTCTTTTAATTATATCATTTTCTTCTTTCACGTAATTATAAAATTCGGCGCAAGTCATTACAAAATTATAATGACAAATCAAAATTGCTTTAATTGTCTCCACTGACAACCTGTTTCTTTCATCGGACCACTCCTGAAGTAAGTAAGTAAGTTTAGGTAGAAAACGGGACAAAAACAGGACAAATAGTAATATGGGACTGAGTAGTGAAATACGGTGACAATCCCGTATATACGGGACGTATGGCAACCCTATGTATATGTTCTCAGGTAGATAATATAAAACAATTTCTGTTTTCCCATGTTAAATCCCTATGTCTCATTGTCAGATGGACAAACGGTATAATTACAGAGATTCAACGGGTTCACAATTGCCCGGGAACGAGAAAGGGAACCGGAATGGGAACGTTAAAAAAGTTAAATCATTTCATAATCGTACAAGTGTCCACAATGCATCGGTAAATACGGTAACGCTAATAAAGCTTCGCAACGGGAACGTATCAACTTAAACGTGTTTGTTTCACTTGTAACGGTATTTAATCTGCCTAACCGGTACCTTGCTTTTTCTGTCTTTTTTGTGCGCTGGCGAACGTTATTCTCCAATTTTGGTACGCAATAAGTGTAGGGCAGTCGAGGTAACCTAAACGCTTAGGTTTCATACCCGATTTTCTTTGCAGCCTGTGCAACTTGATGTTAAATTTTGTTTATTGTTTTAGTGTTGTGATCAAGAGACGGTGAGAAAATGGCGGTCAACGTGTACTCCACCAACGTGACGACAGAGAATCTCTCTCGTCATGACATGCTCGCTTGGGTTAACGATTGCTTGCAGAGTAGTTTCGGCAAAATCGAAGAACTCTGCACGGGAGCTGCCTATTGCCAGTTTATGGATATGCTCTTCGTTGGCTCTGTACCACTCAAGAGGGTCAAATTTAAGACAAACTTAGAACACGAATATATTCAGAATTTCAAAATTCTTCAGGCTGGATTTAAGAAAATGGGTGTAGATAAGGTAATATCATTTGCCCTTTTGTTACCTAGTCAAAAGTTTATCACAGATGCCAAAACTTTATCACTGAAATGCATAAAAATAAGTTAGTAAATTGATGGTATTCAGAGTTGGGCATTTTTTAGTCGAATTAACGAAGAAGACTAACGACTCATTTTGTTAGTTATGACTAAAGACTCCAATTAAAAGATCCGTTTATCCGCCCAGTTGTATGTTACTTACCGCTCGCGCTGATGCGATGTAAATATCAATCGGTCGACTGGCCAATTAACCAGTGCTGTTTACGGCTATATGATACGTAGGTATAACGTGTTTTATCTAAACGAATATTTTCGTCCTTTTTTTTTAAATATATCCATCAACAAAAATACAGCAAATTACAAATTAAAATGTGACAAAATTGATCCAAATATTCTCGCTATATCAAAGAAATAATGCTCGCAGCTTCGTAATTCGATCGGCGCCAAGCGTGCATCGAAGCGCCTATGCATTCGGGCTTGAGAGTTGGAGTCTTTAGTTATGACTAATGACTCTCTCTCTCTCTCTTCTTAACTCAGGTTGATCAAACCGGCTTATAATAAAAAAAAGAGGTTTCCTCATCAATGTAGTCATTCATTATTATTCATGATTGAAAATGTATTCGACTAAGGGCCACTTTTACCACCGACGGTTAACATTCCCCGTTTGGCAACCAACGGTTAGGCCTTAATCTGCAGTTAAAGTACTTTGGACTTTTACCACAACCAATTTACGGGTAGTCAGAAAACCGCTGGTTAAATACAAAATCTGGGGATTTTTCTGTAATTGGCAACAGTTCCTTTCATTATCGCGCCAATACATTAGGTTGTGATTAGGTGTTCGGCACGTCGGCACGGGTCCGGTATAATTCAAAGAAAAGAATGCAAGTAGAAAAGCGAAATTATGAAGTAGCCGTTCTTGTGAATCTTCTCATTAATAAAAAAGATGTACTGGAAAATAAAAGAAGCGATGCAATAATGTGGACAAGATAATGTAGTACAAGAAGAAGACAGAGGTGACGAAGAAGAAAGTGTCAATCCCACTCCAACGGAAAAAACATCAATACCTCTTGTCAAGAAACGATGGAATCCACAATTGCTGAAGTCAACAGAAAACCGTGTTTACAAACAGCAAGGCCAAAACGAAGAGGTATTCAAGAAGTCAATAGAAATATACATGAACATATTAATTGTTTCTTGTATGTCTGCAGTCGATAAGAAAGCAGTACACAAACCATACTTAGAACGACAGCATAAGGAACAGAGCAGCGCAACTCGCTTGTCGGCACTTTGATCTCTACTTCATTCACCTCGAATAGATTAAAGGGGATGTGTCGAATTGCTTGTTCTGCTTTAAGTGTGAGCGATTTTGTTGTAAATTGTAAACTCACACGTGCTCACACACCAGGGCCGGATTGTAGTGTTTAGTGGACGTGGTAAAGAAATAACAAGGCATAAATAATGTGTATTATCATAAAATTATAAAGATCCATTCGGAACCAGAGCCATGAATGAATGAACTCTGCATCCCGAGATTGTGACTCAGACCTTGCTTCGGATGTTATGCGCGAATTTAATATTTTCATGAAGGCTTGTGCACAATGAGAAAACGCGTGAAGTATGAAGTAACACGCGAAAAATTGAACACGTTTTATATAATATAAAACGTTTTATATAATATAAAACGTTTTATATAATATAAAACGTGTTCAATTCTTCGCGTTCTGCGAACAAATTGCGCAACAGAGGCTGTCGTGCAAACATTTGTATAGTGTATGGTGTTGTTTGACGTGCTCTGCAACTAGTTGCAGAAATTCAAAGTTGTTTGAAATTAATAGTACAACGAGTTGGCGTTGTGTTGTTGGCGTTGCGTCGTGTATGGGCTTTGTACGACACACTGTGCAATAACTGCAATTTCTTTTTACGCTTGTGAGTAGAAGGTAGTGTTTTTAAAATATCCGACAGAACAGCAATTATTACAGCTAAATAGGCTTCGTCGTCAGACGGCATGTTTCCGTAGGTACACGACAAAAGCAACTGGAGTTTGCATAATATTGCGTATAGTGTATGGGTGACAGTATATAGGTGACCTTGTTTGCACAACAACAATTGTTCGCAGGTGTATGGGGGCCTTTACACAACACCTGCGAACAAATTGCGCAACAGAGGCTGTCGTACAAACATTTGTATAGTGTGTGGTATTGTCACAGCATAACCAGCATGGAAACTGTTTGTCGGCACCTTTGATCTGGTGGGGCAAAATTTTTTGACCTTGGCGCCATTTTGCGAATGTATAAAGCAGTGCTGCAATAAAAATATTTTTGATAATCGAATTATTTAGGTTATTTTGATAATCGGATGACAGATTATTTTTAATTTGAATTATCCGATCACTACTTGAAAGCCTAGAGTTTTAAGTTTACTCAGTGCACCCCAGCATGCATAATGCTGCTAATTACACGAGACACCATTGATCGTATTCGTGCAATTGAAGGGCGCATTCGACGTAATGCTCGATGCACACAATGAGCAGAAGTGTGAGGGAGAGCGACTGCGTGTCAGTGCATGTAAGAGTGATAAAAAAAGAAACACTCCGTGCGTCCAGTCGACTGCGCTCTAACAAATCACATCATAGATTTTCCATCCGGAATATGGCGGCTCAGTCTGCGCGGGAAATTTTCCCGCCAAGGAGATGAACCTGCTGTATGTATTTATGCTGTGGTATTGTTTGACGTGCTGTGCAACTAGTTGCAGAAATTCAAAGTTGTTTAAAATTAATTGCACAACGAGTGGCGTTGTGCAACTATTGCGTTGTGTATGGGCTTTGTGCGATACATTGTGCAATAACTGCAATTTCTTTTTACGCCTGTAAGTAGGTAGTGTTTTTAAAATGGCCAATTTGATAAATGACGGAGAATTTTTGAGTGAGTTTATTGGTTTATACCGGCAGTTGCCGGAAATATGGAAGGTAAAGACCAATGCATACAGGAATAGACGGCATGTTTCCGTAGGTACACGACAAAAGCAACTGGAGTCTGCACAATATTGCGTATAGTGTATGGGTGATAGTGTATGGGTGACCTTGTTTGCACAACAACTTGTGCAACGTCAATTTACGCAATTTGTTCGCAAGTGTATGGGGGGCTTTACACAATAGACAATGTTGTTGGAGCAACACCAAAGAAATATGGGAATTGAAAGATATCGAAATTGCTTTAAAAAAAAATAATTGCTGAAACTATAGATAATGTAAAAAATGAAGTAATAAAAAGCTTTTTTTTTGGCAGTCGATTTTTTTTACTGGGTTTTGATTTTTTTTTACAAAGAATTGCATTAGTACTTGTAACATTTATTACTCTATCATGACTACGTGATTTTACAAACCAATCAAAGCATTCGGATATTTATGTTAACCTTCGGTTTAGCATTCCCTTCCAACGGTTTCGGTTAACATGAGAAATGACCGGCGGTTTGTCAAAACGCAGTGCAACCAGAGGTGGTAAAAGTGAATTTTAGAACAAACCCGTGGTTAAACGTAACCAGCAAAATAACCGTAAGTGGTAAAAGTGGCCATAGGCCCAGTTTTTCAATTGATTGGTAAAGTGATTGTTACTTGCCATTGGGATAAATTTACCCTCTTTGGTAAAGTGCTTGTTAAAAAAATCTGTCTTTCAATCTATAAGTTTCTGCTTGTTACTTAACAACCAAAATTGTATGTTAACCGTTAGGTTGGTCACACTGAAGAATATAGGTTACTAACTTCACGTCTACATTTTAACCCACTCATGAACGTGAAGCGTGTAAGGTTATTTACTTTCAAATTAAGTTGAGTTTCAATTATTGTGACTATAGAGACCATGCACTTGCGAAGCCAGCGCCATCAATGACCATATTCTGCATTAGTGGTATGAAAATACAAGTTGTTTAAAATTATTAGTGAACATTTGAACTTGAATATTGTAATGTATTTCAGTACCAGGAAGCTCAAGTATTATGTACTATAATCGTAAATTGTCATAAGAGTGATATCATTCCCATGCAACGAGTCTCAAGAAATATTTTCATATCACTAATTCACAAATCACCACGCCAGGCGGCGCTGAACGCAGAGATGTGCATGGCGCCTATAAGTGAAAATTTATCTGCTCTTTTAACTGATAGTCAATAGCATCAATATTGTCAGTTAAAATCAAATACACAACAACTCCTCATTTTTATCTTTAAAAATAAAACAATTAGGGATGGTGAACCGTTCAAATTGAACGGTTCAATAACAATAATAATAACTTTTAATGTGAAATTGTTAACGTCACAGGAGTTTCATGAATGGATAATAAATACCTGTCAGTTGGAAATCGAATTCTATTTTCAGTGAGTGCTAACAAGTTCTGAACAGCATTTTTGGAAAGTCGAAATCTGTCAATAAATTCCATATCGTTCCAGTAATTCATGTGATCTGGCCGTTGACGAATTACATGTACTCTTCTATTCAGGCCCATAGTGTTTGCTAAATCATATACAGGGTTTCCACCGAGTGCCGCGGTCTTCTCTACCGTCTATAGTATACAGGGTGAGTTTTTAAGTGCCCTTTCTTCTATAGTTCATTTATAGAATGAGATAGAATTTTTTTCTTTTACAAGGACATTCTACCTATTGAGCACTATAATCTAAAATTATTTTGATACATACAGAGTGTTACATAAAATAATGGCAGTATGTAGCGGGATTTTTTAAATGGAACACTTTGTGTATTTTCATATAAAAAGATATAACACACGATCCTCTAAACAGCAGCACATAAAATATTTATATTTATTTAACCAACTAAGAGTAAATTAATATTTTATTGAAAACGGTTCCGATTTTCAACTTCTCTTAAAATACTAACTGTAAACGTATCGTTTGTCGTACGGGAATAAAAATAGGTAGTGTAGGTAGGTAGAATAACCCAGATATAAATTCATTTAGTTTCATTTGTTTTTTCAAGTGTTCAAGCCTGTGTAATTGTCAGATTTTCAAATTACCATTATTCAATTTTTTTAAATGCAAATCCCCCTATCTCTTTTCACGAATAGATATTGTTCATGCTCCTCTTCAATTCTGTTATAGGTTTTCTGCATCTAATCCTTACAGTTTTTTTGCTATACTAAACTTTTTACATTTTTACTCTAAAATCAATATTATTTAAAAGTTATTTAACGTACCGTATTTTAATTTCTTTAAGACAGCACCCTCTATTTCATAAAATAGATGGATAATATTAAGTTTACATTTGATTCAGACTCTTATTACATAACAATCATAGTTTTTTTATTGTAATACAGTTCTTTCACTTTGTTGTAATTAACAATGTCTTAAAATTGATTCGATGTGGTTTACAATAAAAGAAAACATAAGTGTTTGCAAATAATTACCTTAATGTAAAAATTGTTGTACTTAAAAAAATATACAAATAATAAATTAATAATCTAACAAATAAATGAAAATAGGTGAATTTCTTTTGTTCAAGTATTAAGATTTTATTAAATCAAATGTTAGTGAAGACAACTGAAGCTTAGGAACTACATCGAATCAATTTTAAAGCATTCTTAATTAAAACAAAATAAAGAACTGTATTATAACAAAAATACGATTATTATAATGTAATAATAGTCTGTAATCAATTGTAAACTTGATATTATCCATTTGTTTTATGGCGTTGGCTTAAAGAAATTTAAATACGGTGCAATAAATAACTTTTTAATAATGATTTCAGAGTAAAAATGTAAAAAGTGTATTATAGCAAAAAAACTGTAAGGATTAGATACAGAAAACCTATAACAAAATTGAAGAGGAACATGAACACTATCTATTCGTGAAAAGAGATAGGAGGGGTTGCATTAAAAAAAAATTGAATAACGGCAGTTTGAAATTCTGACAATTACTCAGGCTTGAACATTTGAAAAAACAAGTAAGACTAAAAGAATTTATATCTACGTTATTCCTTATACTTTAATTTATAACACTACCGATTTTTATTGCCGTACGATAAACAGTACGTTTACATAATTAAAGCTGGTTCTTGTCCGATGAAAATTGTATCACAAACTCTTTTACGTTTCGCTATCGTTTGACAGAAGAAGAAGCAGCTGTCAAACTATAGCGAAACGTAAAGTGTCCGTTTAAAATAGTTTGTAATACAATACGTTTACAGTTAGTATTTCAAGAGACGTTGAAAATCAGACCGTTTTCAATAAAATATTAATTTACTCTTAGTTGGTTAATTAAATATAAATATTTTATGGGCTACTGTTTATAGGATCGAGTGTTATGTCTTTCTATAAGAAAATACACAGGGTGTTCCATTAAAAAAATCCTGCTACATGCTGCCATTACTTTACGTAACACTCTGTATGTACCAAAATAATTTTAGGTTATAGCGCTCAATAATAATGTCCTTGTGAAAGAAAATATTCTATCTCGTTCTATAAATGAGCTATGGAAGAAAGGGCGCTTAAAAACTCACCCTGTATAAGATAGAAAGAAATTCAAGAGAGCTAAAATGTAACTCAGTCAGTTCCACTTCATAAAATTATTTTTGGCTATACTGAGTGTTCAGTAACTGAAAGCCATACCAAAGATATATTTTTTTTAATGGAACACCCAGTATATTTTTACATATTTCGAAAGTACGCATAACGAGTAGGTAATAACCAAAAATGTAGGAAGTTTTACTTAAGAGTTTGTAAGATATTGGGCTCTGTTCTGTAACGTTTTCCGTTAAAATTTAGAGGCTGTTAAAAATTTAAAGGCCTTTAAATTACGTTTGTTATTCAGTAACGCCAATTCTATTAAAATTTTAGAGGAACCCTTTAAAATCTCCCGTTATGAATGTTGAATTTAGAGGGGTGTTTATTTGTACCTTCTAATTTTTAGCGGACGTCAGTTTCTCCGAAATGGCTGTCTTTGACGTTTGGGGGGAATTTTTATTTCAAGAATTAATAGAAAATGAAGAAAAGTGTGTGTAAAAATAATTCTACAAACACCTTTTACATTTTCTAATTAATTTTTGGCTATAAATTTCGATTTTTAGTGCTGCATTTCGACTACACCAAAGGCAAATCCTTTCCAGATATCGGAAAATTTGTTTAGAAATGTTTTTCGCTTTAATAAAGACACCGCCTTTGCAATTGTAAATATGATAAGTAAAATAATAAGTAAAAATCACCGGAATACACGCCCACATCAAAATTTTAGCAACATTACATTTCTACGCCACAGGTAGTTACCAATTAAGTGCTAGTCAGGGATACCATTTTGCCCTGGGTCAACCTAGTATGAGTCGCTGTGTAAACGAAGTCACAAATATTATAAATCGACATTTGGTGGCTAATTGGATTGTTTTTCCCACGACAGAAAATGAAAGAAATAAAATCAAAGAAGCATTTTACGAAAAGTTTCATTTTCCCAGATGTTTGGGTGCAATCGACTGTACGCATATTGCAATTATTTCGCTTCCTGAAAATTATCCTGCTTTGTCATACTACTGTCGAAAAGGATTTTACAGCATTAATTGCCAAATTGTCGTAGACAGTAATTTAAAAATTTTAAACATGAACGCCAGATTTTTTAAATGTCATCAAACGCAGTTTTTTTCCTTAAATAAAAATCGTTGTCTAGGTATCAGTTTTACTTTTCGGGCCGAATGCGGTGTTGTCAAATGTAAACTGACCAAATTTTAGCGGGTCTGTTAAAACAGTATTGTTGTAATAGCCCTCTAAAGTATGACAGTAAAGAATAGCGCTGACCCCCTAATTTTTTAGCAGGCCTCTAAAAATTATATTTTAAGTGGCTTCTAAATTTTAACGGAAAAGATACAGAATAGACCCCATTGATGTTTATGTGTAAAAAATTGCCATAATATGAGTGCTTATATCTTTGTTATTTATTTACATTTCGTCTTGACTTTTTATAGGTACTCAATACAATATCTTTTCTACAGAAATTTCAAAACTGTTTCGGTCTATCAGTTATTATGTGTACAGGGTGTTGAGTTTTGCAAAAGATAACTTTTCTCAAAATTTTCAAATGGAACACCCAGTATATCTAGACTCTCGTGAAATACTCTTTTAATAAGCTTTCATAAAACGCCAAATGTATTTGTCTAAACTGAAGAAGTCGTGACACAAAAATTAATAATTTCTTTTCTTTCAATATTGACGTTATTTAGCCTTTCCGACCGGTTCTTCTGTTTTGATTTGCAGATAAATCAATGAATATGTTTTATTTTTTGTTCAAAGTACATAATTGAATACGTTCCTCTTAAACTAATTCCTATTTTTCTTTATTTTGAAAATATTTACATAACGTTATTTTAATAACATTTTTACTGTATTTAATGTTTCCTGACGTTTAGAATCTTTCTTTCAATCTTTGAAAAAGTCTATAATTCGGGTGTCTTCTCATAGGATAATACTGCGAATATAATCTTGATGCCAAAAGACAGTTTTGTGCCTTTTCCTAGTAGGTATGTCATGTCACGTAACTCTTCATTATTAAAATGCATTTTGTTATCATAAAAAAATATAAAACTGTAAAAGTAGTGTTATCTACTAATTGAATAATTGTTCTGTCAATGAAAAATTTATAGCAATTGTTTTCCTATTTTCTAGCAAACGGCAACGTGATTATAAATTTTATTTTTTAAAATTATTATTATAACGTTATTTAGATATTTTCAAAGTAAAGAAAAATAGGAACATATTCCATTACTTTGAACAAAAAATAAAACGTATTCACTGATTTATCAGCAAATCAAAACAGAAGAACCGGACAGAAAGGCTAAATAACGTCAATATTGAAAGAGAGAGAAATTATTAATTTTTGTCTCACGACTTCTTCTATTGCGCGACAATATCATGAATTGATCTTAGAAAGCACTTACGCCGCTAATGATTCTAGCAAAATATATGCTATATTAGCAAATTCAAAAATAAATCCTGGTGAACGACAGATTAGATATCTTTATGACAAATGGCGGTAAGGAATATTATTATGTAAACATTTTATTTTATTTTTTTACATTTATTTTATAGAACCAATAATTTTGGTATGCGGGAAGAATCTAGTGTAATAAAAATTTTGAAAGAAAAAATGATTATGTATGCTGAAAAGGGGATAAAAGTGATCATCAAAGAAAATCCCTTGACTGTTTTGATATTAACGCGTATTATGATCAGAGCCCATGGTCGTGATTTTTCACATGAAATTGTATTCGTAGATTCTAATGGATCGTGTGATCAGTCTAATACATGTGTAACATTTATTTTTGGAGCATCAAAAGTTGGTGCTGTACCCCTAGCCTGTATTTTACACAGAACAAAGTGAATCTAATTATACGCTAGCATTCCATCTATTAAGAGAAACACTGGGAAATGAAGGATTTGGATGTTTTGGTTTTCCGAACGTGTTAATGACAGACGATTCTAAAGCAGAAAGAAATGCATTAAGGCTTGTGCACAATGAGAAAACGCGTGAAGTATGAAGTAACACGCGAAGAATTGAACACGTTTTATATAATGAAGTCGTTCACAATAGAATTGCAGTTCTATTGTGAACGACTTCATTACAAAAAACGTCTTCAATTTTTCGCGTATTACTTCATACTTCACGCGTTTTCTTATTGTGCACAAGCCTTTAAGAGGCCTTTTACAAAGCGCTAATTAAAAAAAAAATCTGAGTAACCATTGTAAATTATAAGCTTAAATTTTCAGTACGTATTCATGAGGTAATTATCCAGGTCTCACGTTGACATTTTTCGAAAAAAAGATTTTTTTGAAAAAATCAAATTGATATCTCAAAAACTATACAAAATCTTGAGAAAAACGAAAACGTGAGACCTAGATATGAAATTCTACAGCATATTTAAAAAAAATCAGTTCTGTGAATTTAATAATAGCTGAGAAAAACAGTTTCAAAATTTTCGGGAAATATCATCGTTGTAATACAACGCCTCTAACGGAGAGCTGTCTAAACTACAAATTTCGTATTCGGTGCGCATTAGCTACGAAATTTGTAGTTTAGACAGCTCTCCGTTAAAGGCGTTGTATTACAATGACGATATTTCCCGAAAATTTTGAAGCTGTTTTTCTCAACTATTATTAAATTCACAGAACTGATTTTTTTAAAAATATGTTGTAGATTATAGAACATCATATCTAAGTCTCACGTTCTCGTCTTCCTCAAAATTTTGTATAGTTTTTGAGATATGGATTTGATTTTTTCAACATTTTTTTTTTTTATAACTATCAACGTGAAACCTAGATAATTGTCTCATAAATGCGTACTGAAAATTTGAGCTTATAATTTACAATGGTTACTCAGAAAAACTTTTTGAAAAGTTCACTATGTTTTAAATGTGTTTTGCCGAATCAGCTGGGGCGACATTCTAGCTAGAGTAATAAACCAATAAAGCGATTTGTATGAGAATGCATAACAATCCATTCATTCTCATTTAAAGTCCATCCTAAAAATATGCGACTTTGCTTTACCTTGCATTTTCTCGAAACTTTTTCATTTAAGAAAAAAAAAATTATAGAAAACTTTTATTTCTTTTCACGATATCTACTAACATACCGAGTTTGGTGCATCTTCATTGAAACAGGCTATATTCACGCCTTATAGAAATAATTCACTAAAAACATACAAATCGGGCGATATCATAACTTAATTATGCTTAGGGGAGAGTGGAGACCATTGAGCACTTTTTTACTTTAAGGCCCGATTTATTCACCTCCAAGTAAATTTATCTGGTCATTAATTCCCATAGTAACTATTGTGATCACAATTGTTACTATGGGAATAAATCACCAGATAAATTTACTTGGAGGTGAATAAATCGGGCCTAATTGTAATAAAAAGTGCACATTGCAAAATAATAAAATATTTATTACTTGTATTAATTGCACATACATTTGACTTTTGTTTTCCTATATAAGAGTCGTAAAAATATAATTAGTCTTAACATTATTTAAAATGTTTTTAGTCAACTCAAAAGTGCTCAAACCTCCCAATGGTGGGGTGAATTGGGCACATCTTTAGGGAGGCTTGTAAAAGAAAGTAAAAATTATTAATTTTAGTTCGGGCATCTATTAAATTAAAAAGTCGACATTTCCCCGTATGATTTCGCGGCTTCTTCAAGACAAATTTTTCTTGAAAAAGATATACAGAGTGGAAAGTTTAACTGGAATAAATTCTGTAACTTAGAAAATTACAATTTGTAAAAAAATTCTTGGATCAGGTCAATTTTTATTTTTAATAGCGCATATTACAAAGGGACTTCTTTAACTTTTCAATTATTTGGAGGGGTGAAACAACCCCTAACTTTTCTTTTTTTTTAAATGGAAGGGTATGTTGAGTAATTTTTTTTTCTTAAAGCTTGTTCAATTGGGAATATAGCTGCGTTTTTATTTTTTCATTTTTCTTAAACAGTAAAAGGGGAAAAAATAAAAAATTTCTTTTTGACTAAACGATTTTAATGTTAAGGACGCCAAAAAACACCCGTACAAAATGCAAATAGTGCAAGAGCTAAACGAAGATGATCCTGATCGCAGAGTTGAGTTTTGCGAACGACTGATGACTTCTGTTAATAATGGTCAAACAGCTTTAGAGTGGGTGCTTTTTTCGGATGAGGCTACATTTACGCTAAATGAGCATGTAAATCGACACAACTGCCGACTGCCGTTATTGGTCTGACGAAAATCCCCACTGGATGCGGGAATGTCATACGCAAAGGCCACAAAAAACTAACGTCTGGGCTGGAATAATTGGTGATCGCATAGTAGGTCCAGTATTTTTTAACAATAACCTGGATGCCCGGACACACCTCGATATGCTTCAAAATGAACTTGTTCCTGCAGTAGCGGTTTTATTCCCAAATAATTTGGATCCTGACTTTGAGGAATGGCTATTGTTTCAGTAGGACGGAACACCACCACATTTTGCGATAATTGTACGTAATTACCTGGATGAAGTTTTTCCCAATAGGTGGATAGGAAGAAGAGGACCGATAGAGTGGCCAGCAAGATCTCTAGATCTCACCCCTTCAGACTTTTTTTTTATGGGGGTATTTAAAAAGTAAAGTTTATGTGACTAAACCAATTGACATAGCAGAACTTCAGAACTTCAAATTCTGCATGAAATTAGGAGAGTAACGCCGGAAATGTTACAAAATGTTAGGAATGGAATTTATAATCGATTAGGGTATTGCCAAGTGAGAGGTGGCGAGCAGTTTGAACATCTGCTATATTAAAATCGTTGTAGCCAAAAAAAAAAAATTAATTTTTTCCCCTTTTACTGTAAGAAAAATTAAAAAATAAAAACGTAATTGAACAAGCTTTAAGAAAAAAAAATTACTCAACATACCCTTCCATTAAAAAAAAGTTAGGGGTTGTTTCACCCCTCCAAATAATTGAAAAATTAAAGAAGTTCCTTTGTAATATGCGCCATTAAAAATAAAAATTGACCTGTTCCAAGAATTTTGCTATAAATGGTAATTTTCTAAGTTACAGAATTTATTCCAGTTAAACTTTCCTCTCTATATAACGGTGAAATATCGACGTTTTAATTTAATAGTTGCCCGAATGGAAATTAAGCTTTTATTTTTCCCTTATATAAGAAAAAAAGTTATTTGTAAGTAAAATTACGAAAACGGAATATAATGGTAGTGGTGGACACTTAAACGAAAAGCAGTTATCCTTTTTAAGAAAAGCATATCAGCATGTTAAATAAAATAAGCAGTTTTCGTTAAAAAATGCTCTTGAAAATAATTTCGTTGTTCGGCGGTGCACGTGTTTAAACAGTGAGACGAAAAACGAGCAAAAAATGTTATATTCAATAAAAATTTTTAGGAGATACTATTAATAATGCGGATGCGAATGCAAGTGGCATTTATTAGTGCTGGCAACCGAAATCGATTTTTTGGATAATCGGTTAACCGGTTTTGGATACTCGCGGTTTTGGAGAAAACCGAAAACCGGTTATCCGGATAACTCGGTTATTCGAGTATCCAGTTATACGGAAAACCAGTTATTCGAATATCCAGTTATTTGGATAACCGGATATTTGGATATTATCAGTTTCTTGGATAATCGGAAATTCGAATAACAGGTTATTCGGATATTCAGATATCCGAATAACTGGAAATTCGAATAACTGGATATCAGAATGGGTTTTGTTTGTTAAAGATCTTCAGTACTTATTAGAAAAAAGTACATACACATAGTTACATGTTTATTTACTTAATTGCCTTTTTGGATTCTTTCCGGATAAGTTTCTAAATACCACTGAGCACTTGTAATGAAATTTCGTTGTGACAATAAAACATACGCAACATATCACGTTTTTCTTCATTTGGATACGCCATTATGTATTTACTAACAGACCAATTAAACGAAGCTTAGCTGCGCAGCATACAGTTGAATCTATGCTAACTTAATGTGTGCACATAATTTAAATTCAGTTTTTTCAAAATTTCTCAATGAAAATTTAAACAAAATAACAAGTGCGGCATACCAATGAATTCAGAATAATGTGCTATCTACCTGTCTAAACAACAGAAATCGCGCCCATAAAAAAATTAAGTTGGCTCTGGAAAAACAAAAACGAATTGCTCTAGAAATAAAGTACGTTCGGCATTCAATCGAGCGTAAAAAGTTTTAGGAACGTTTTCACAGATTTTGAAAAAAAATAAAGAAGTTATGTCCGATTTTCGAAAATCGCGATTTTTCGTTTTTCTCCGATTGTAGAGAAACCGTTCGAGATAGTTCAAATTTCTTAACAGATTATTAATCACCGTGAAAATTGGCAACTTTGCCTCCATTTAACCGATTCTCTATCTCTTATAATAAGCGAGATCCCCATGCTGGCCCTCGAATTTCAATCACCCTGTATAAAGATTAGATAAATAATGAATACACACTTACAAATTGTTAATATATTAAGAAAAAACTGTATTATGACAAAATTTACACAACATTTTAAATTGACATTGATAATAATAATAATAATAATAATACAGTTTATTGACTGAATATTATTGGTGAAAATGAGATAACAAGAATACATATATAAATCAGTCAAAAGGGCAAAAAATCAAGAATCCTAAGCAGAATTAAATTTTGTAACGTCAGAATTAAATTTTGAAGTTTAATAAAGCGAGATGAAATTAAAAACCGATTTGAAAAAGCTGGACTTGTTGCCATATAGACGGTTAACATGGAGAATAATATTTATACGAGCTGTAATTAAAGCAAGCGTAATCAAAATTTTCAATTCATTATCAAACCTCTCAATCAATAACATAAAGCATATCCTCTCTCATATCAAACAATGTTCAATTCAATTTAATTGCATTCAATACATTCATTAAATCATTAATATTTATTCGTTCAATTCAATTTATCCGTTCTGTTATAAATAATTTTCTCGTTAATTTTCGTTTAATAATTTTGACATTAACAATCATTCGTTTTTCTTGACATTTTACATATTTCATTTAAATAAATTAAATTTGGAATTCTATTTGTTATTTAACAAAGTAAAGAGCTTTAAAGGAAGAAATGTCACAGTAAGTACCAAGAAAGCCTAAAATTATCTTCATCGGACAAGAACCAACTGTAAATATCTTATTATTGTTAGAAAAATTTATGTAACTGTCAAAACATAATGGTTAAATTATAGTCAATTAACGAATACTATTCGTAGACAATTCGCAACAATCGTAAGCGCAGTATTTAAACCTATTGATAAAAATTTAAAGCTATATTGAAATTTATTCAACGGATGTATCAAAATACGATTCGTAACAATCGTAGTTGGGTCATCTAAACCGAATAAATTTTAATACATACAAATACTTGAAATTCCTAATTAAAAGTAAATTGGAGACGATTAGCAACAATCGTAATCGATTTATAAAACTATTAGAAATTACAATACACACACTTTTTCAAAATTTTAAATTACAAAAAAGCTTTCTTAGCTATAAGTACCCACAATCTGAATTAAGCCTCACAAATAAAAAAGAAAAATTCTATCGAAAGAATCAACGACAAAGAAAAAGAAAGAATCAATAACTAAGAATTTAAAAGGATTTATCACTACAATATGTTCGTTTACGACATCGTTCGTGCACAAAGTCGATGTTAAACACTGACCTTATCTTAGCCTCGTCATTTCAAACAAGCGACCGCGTACGCAAGAGGTAGGATACCATCCACTCAGCTATGCCAGCAGTTCTCAAACGGTTTGGTAAAAATCTGCCAATGCATTTTTCTCGAAAAGTATTAACTTTTTATTAAGGACATAAGAGTTCAATCGTTGCCATTTATGGTGATGTATTACAGGTTTAAATATTTGCATACAGTATAAGAACACCCTGTATACGAAATTCTGGGTTATAATCTGAAAGATTATTGCATTCAAAGTGTTTTGATTCTAAATTTGTGGAATTTTAGTTGTTAATTATTTATAAATTAATAAAAAAGTTATAATTTTTTTCCGTACAAGCTTAGTAGCTATTTAACAGAAAGTTATAAACGGGTCTTGTGGGCAAGGTAGTTTGTTCGTTTTTCTCAACTGTAAGCTCACGAGTTCAAATCCAAATGAAGACACTTTTTTTTTCTTTTTTTTAAATATTTTTTCAGATTTGAAATCACTTAAACTCTTAAACTAGTTTATTATATTATTTATAAGTTTCATTTTAACATTCATTTTAATATGTACTAATTATGTAATATAATAAACAAGATTATAATGATTGTGATCATAACGTTATTATGGGAATTCATCGTCAAATAAAGTTAATTGGAGATGAAAAGACCGGGCCTAAACGTTGTAAACTGCACACAGCCGGAATTTGAATATTTTGAAACATTTCAATCGAAGTAGTATGAATCTGACAATAACTACTTCCTTCAAAGTATAATCGAATAATTAAAATTCTGTTTTCTAAACTAAGACTTTCCATCTTTAGAATTATCAAGAAATTGGAAAACTAGATAATTGTGACAGATTGAAAGTTTCAAATAAAACAATAAATGATGAACTTGATCTCGTAAGCTGATCTAATGTTATTTGAATTTCAAAATGCAATTTATGAATAAAAAATTAAAAGAAAAACTAAAGGCCTGTGCTAAAACAAAGCTGATAGAATGAATACAAATTAACATTGAAAGTCTAAAAAAGTTTTAATGGAAAAAGAATTTTTTGGTGATTCGGGTTCGATCTTGTAACCTGCCGGTTATGAAACCCGAACTGAAAGACTTGACCACGAGAATCAATTCCCGTGGTTGTTAAAACGTGCTATTAAGCTCAATATTAAAATATTTAAAATTTTTTTCTTAATTTATAAATAATAATTAATGCCTCAAATATCAAAATTTAATTTTAAAATGCTTTAAATACCACGATCTTTCGGATTGCAACTTACAATTTCATATTAACTCAGGCAGATAATACTAATAATTTCTGTTTTTCCATGAGGAGACTGTGGTTCATTTTCGTACTCAGAATGTTCTGTTAGAGGATTAATCCTTGTTTGATTCAATGAATTATAATTATTTCTGATACAGGATGAGGTAGAAGAGTACAATGTCGTGTAATTTGGAGTTGAACGGTTATCTGAAGATATTTCAGCTGCATTTTGATATGATTGCAATGATGAATGTGGATTAGGTCTTGGAAAAGGAGTGCACGTAGGTTCCGGTGTACTAACAGAAGATTGGGGAGATAATGTGCTAGGGTATGACGATCTTGATGTCGATGTTTTCTTGATAGTTTCAAGTACCAGCAGAACTTTTATTTTAAAAAGACGTAATTAATCCTCATTTAATCCTTTTAGTTCGGGTAATAAACTAAGCAGAAAATAGTGTTTAGCACTTTCATCGTCCGTAGTGGTTGCATTTTATTTTCTTGTTTTGCAAATATTCTAAAAACTATTGATCCAAGTCGTTCGCTTTTCTCTTCCTCCGAGTTGTTGTAGCAGACTGTGAAGTGCAAGCAGTAGCAGTATTAGTTGGCTGATGTTCGTTATTCGAAAAGGCTTCTATTGGTGATGACACTTCTTCATCAGCTATCACATTATTTTCTGTTTCATCTAGAATAGGCTGACCCCCTGGCAGATTTTCAGGGCGCTCGATATTTCCTGACGATTCAATCATATTTACAAGCTTCACATAAGGAAGAATAAATTGCAAATAATCGTGTAAATAATAAGGTTTTTTTGATTTTGCTGAAGAACCGCTTGGAGCTGGCTTCAGGCTTCTCACAAAAGCTGATCTAACATTTTTCCACTTGTCCTTAGTGGTACACTGAAACAAAAAAAATTAACTTGATTTTATTACGACTTTTTTTAATGTAAACTATTTTACGTATAACATGTATGTTATTAAGAGAATTTGTAATGAAGTCAACCAGAAATGAAATGTTGCTTAAACCTTAGTCCAATTGAATATACACGTACTGACTTTTCAGCAAAGACATACGTTTTCATTTCCAAGGCTGACTCAATTTCAGTTTCTCTTAATCACACAATATTATTATTACAAATGAGATTTTAACAAAAGAAAGCAGCAAAAACCAATAGCAATTCATATCAATATTTGATTACCATTGAGTTCTGGACTTATTCAGTCATTAAAATAAGTAGCAAGAGTTTTTGCTGCTCTATGCAATTAAAATTTCAAGCACAATTAGGCATAATTTTCATTTTTTCAGGTACCATTGTGAGATAAATATTTGATATGGCAGATTTTCCCTATTTAACTAGGACTTTATGGCTTATGCGATTTCGTACTAAAAATATAAAATTTGAAATTGTTGCTGTCAAAAATCAGTGTAAGTTATTTTGATGCCTTACAAGATTCTTTCGGAGGCAGAAAATGCAACCGCCATTGCTAAACTGGAAGAGGGATGGTCTTTGCAACGAGTAGCATATCATCTAGATTCAAAAAAATCCACTATTCAGAACCTCAAGAGGAAATGGAAGGAAATGCATTCGTTGGCCCGTGTTCTTGGTGCGGGTCGTAAACGGAAGACAACACATGATGAAGACGATGATCTTGTTAATTATGTGAGAAATCATCCCTTTTCTACGGCTGTAGAGGCCAAACAAAGAACTAATATTCCTGCTGGAGAGCATACTGCTAGGAAACATTTAAAAGATATAGGTTTATTTAACTCGACAGCGGTGCAAAACCCTTTTCTAACAGAAGAAAGTAAACTAACGAGAATAGAGTTTGCAAATATATTTGTAAACAGGAATCACGATTTTTGGAAAACAGTTGTCTTCACGGATGAAAAGATCTTTCAATCAACAAATAATGCCAGACAAAGGATATACCGCCCTCGAAATCAACGATGCAATCAGGAATGCCTGCACCATAAAGAGCCGAGTGGTCGCTTTTCCATGCATGTGTGGGGTTGGTTTTCGAGTGAAGGCCCTGGTATAATTATTTTATAGATGGTCGTCTGAATGGCCAAAAATATGTTGAACTCTGGAATAACGTGAAGCTTCCGTCTGTTAGAGAAAAATTTCATGACGCTTTTGTGTATCAGCAGGTTGAGAATGACACTATGCGTGTTTTTTTTCTCAAATTTCATTGAAAATGACTAAAGAATTCTATTTTCTAGGATAATTCTCCTGTGCATAAACCTAGAATCATGCAAGATTGGATGGCAGAAAATGAACTCGAATTTCTTCCTTAACCTTCAAGGAGTCCGGATATTAATCCGATTGAAAACATTTGGGTTTACATTGTTAAAAAAATTGACAGGAATGATTTTCGGCCGCAGAATAGGGATGAACTGATTCAGGCAATTCAACATATATATGGGACACTTTCATTCCGCAATAGACACGAACATTGGTAGAATCAATGAGACGAAGGTTTTGTGATGTGTTAGAACAGAATGGTGGTTCCATAATTTTTTTTTTTTTTCATAAATGTTTTCTAGTATTCAAAAGCAATTCAATATGCAAAAATTTTGAAAATTCGGCCTACTTTAAAAAGCAATCGTACCAAGTATTTATCTTGCAATAGTACCTAGCAACAGGTTGTAGTTTCACGTCGCTCTCATTATATTTCCAAAAAGGGCAAAACCCCGTAGCAAAAATTGTCACTGAAACAACTTTGATTATATGGCAAAAATGAAAAGATGAATATATGAAAGTGCCAAATACAGAAGAATGGAAAAATATATCTGAACGTTTTTATGAACTATGGAATATTCCAAATTGCTTAGGTGCCGTAGATGGTAAGCATATACGGATTGAAAAACTTCCCAATTCTGGCACAACCGACTTTAATTAAAAACAATATCATTCCATTGTATTAATGGCAGCCTGTGACGCCGATGGCTTGTTTACTATAGTGGAAACCGGATATGGTGACAGAAATAATGATGGCGGAATATTTAGAGTATCATGATTAAATTCTTACTTACAAAGGGATACCATGCATATACCAGAAAGTTCACCATTACCTCATGATGAGACACATTAGAACTTCCCATTTTATTTTGTCGGGGATAATGCTGTCCCATTAAAACGATATATGATGAGGCCGTATCCTTTAACTGCAATCGATAACAAAAAAAGGATTTTTAACTATCGATTAAGTCGTGCAAGGAAAACCATTGAATGCACTTTTGGTATAATGGCAGAAAAGTTTCAAATATTGGGCTCGCCAATTCGTTGTAGAAATATAAGAAATGTGGTAAATATTGTAGCGTTTGTTACTGGCAGCCAATAACTCAAAACGATAAAAATGTGAGTAGGAAAAGTCCGCGGTATAAAACACAATATTTGAAATTACAGAAATTGCCGTCTTGATTTGTTTGCGCTGTGTTGCTGTATTTCACCGAGATTCGCTGTAGTTGTGAACATAGGGCGAGTTGTACAAAGGAGGTTTAAACTGACGCTCAACTGAACCAGGTTCAAAGTGAACAAAATCGCATCAAATTTTATTTATGAATGCATTAATTGCTATATGTCATTAAGATCCTATGCGAATTTGTTTACTTTGAACCTAGTTCAGTTGAGCGTCAGCTTAAACCTACTTTGTACAAGTGGCCCATAGTGAACATAGTACCTAGTCACAATTTCTTCAAATTTCTCCACGAATTTTTTAAGATGTCGGGGAACAAATGTAGTTATTTTATGTGCGAAAAGAGCCTGAGAAAGAACTCTGGACTTAGAAAATTTATGTTTCCCATTCATGACGACGTACGATGTAAAAAGTGGATTATAAATTCAGGTTAATGAACATTGCTGCTGTTAGTAGTTCACCCTAAAAAGCTTTAAGTAGGCAAAAAAAGACCCTTTGAAATTTCTGCGATTTTCGGTTTTCTGTGAATAACTCGACAACCAATAGAGATAAAAATTAAAATTATATGACAAAATATTTATCTTTTAATATTTTGTCATAAAATTTATATACAATGTGATCGAAAATCAAAAATACGTCCATCAAAAATACGTACTAATTTCGATATGAAAAACTTGTAGAAACCTCAATTAATAAACAAACCATGCAAAACATACGAACGCCATTGATTGTCACCCGAACTTGAGTATTCAAAAACGCGAAAATTCTCTAGGCCGAAGGTAGTTTTGATCACCTTCGGGTATTTATTTTCTCAAGGACGCTCAATCATTTTCGATCGCATTGTATATATATACAGTGTGTGGCATTTAACCGGGTTTAATCGTTTACGCCGTTCATATTGAAAATATGAAAAAATGTTTTATACAAAAGTATCATCCTTTCAAGCTCCGCATAATTTAAAATTATTTTCGAATACAGGCTGTTTCAGTGAAGATGCACCAAACTCGGTATGTTGGTAGATATAAATAAAAGAAATAAAAGTTTCCTAAAATATTTTTTTTAATGAATAAGTCTTGAGATAATCGAAGGCAAAGGAGAATCGTATATTTTTAGAACGTACAATAGATGAGAGCGGCCCGAATTCTTAACCTGCCTTAACGTTCGGTTTTTTACTTTATTACCTCATAAACTGTCGCGCCTCAGATGATATGATGAAACACATTAAGTTCGTTCACTCCGTTCTGGTTAACGTTGACGAGTAATTAGTTGGTGTAGTTTATACTTTTCATTTTTAAGTTTATTATGTAAAAGTGTGTGTGTGGGTGTGTTGGTGGTGCGATGGGCGATTACACATTTCGAGAATACGCAGATTATTCGAACACATGTTGTAAGGTAATTGCCGTTTTCGAAATTCGCCCGCTTCCGAATTTGTTTCTTTCTCATGTGATCAAGTTCAGTCTGATAGGCAAATAATTTAGCAGACCGGCGCGGCGGAAGCAACAATTCTAGGTACTAATTTTCCCAATTTATTAATTGTACATAATTGTAATAATTGTTGGATACAGGAATAAATAAAAACGTTACAAGCGTTAATTATCGTACATTATTAAAACTCGGCAAATTTGATGTAATTACGGTTTGCATAAATGTTAGTGCGACGAAAACGCACGCTTCTTTCAAAGTGTTCGCCTTTAACACGTCTTGCGGTCAAGGCCAAACTTAAAAGCCTCTCATAAATTTTTCGTTTACGATAGATATTTACTGTCTTCTTGCAGGCGCGTGCCATTCATAAAACAATTTAAATCGCTCGTCTTGTTTCACGGCGGCAGAAATTTAAATCGCTACGGTATTTGTTGCAAAATCTTCGGATCTTGACAGTAAAAACACTGATGGATAATTTTCACAGCCAACACTATATTTTTTATTTTAAGAATTTCCTTAACTACTATCTCCACAACAAAATAGTACTTACTCAAACATACTGCCCACCTTCGAACAAAGTGAGAAATTAGCTCGACTGCTTTACTGATAAAAACCGATTCAAAACTGTGCGAAACTGATTCAATAAGTAGGCTAAACATTGGTATGAAATAAATATAACGTTGTGGAGAGACGAGTGCAGTTAAGACACATAACAATAGTAAAATACAAGGAAATTAAAACGAATATACAGAATACGTAGACAAAAAGCTGCCCACCGTAAACTAACAAGGGAGTGACAAGACCGCTTCAGGATGTTTGCTCTGGAGTAGTTGCATCTTGATTCGAATCGACTGCTAGCGGGCTGAGTTGAGTGATCGAACGTCGTAACTCGTTGTTGGCAGTACGTACTGTAACCACACGTACGAGACCGTCTGATCCAGGATGCTGTGCGATGACACGACCAAGAATCCACTTTCCGGCTGGCAACTGGCGGTTATGTACTAAAACCAGTTGACCGATTTTGAAATTGGTGCTTGCATCACGCCACCGGGATCGTTGCTGAAGATGGTGCAAGTAATGCAGGGACCACTTACGCCAAAAATGTTGCTGCAACTGCTGCACTAACTGCCATCTAGATGTGAGTCGTGATACGTTGTCATGAATTTCTGGCTCAGGTACCGTGAGTAGTGAGGTTCCAACCAAGAAATGCGCTGGGGTCAACACAGAAAAATCAGAAGGATCTGAGGAAAGTGGTACCAGTGGGCGAGAATTTAGGCATGCTTCGATCTGTGCCAGTGTCGTCGATAATTCCTCAAATGTAAGCGTCTGATCTCCAATAACTTTACGCAGCAAGCCCTTAGTTGATTTAACACCAGCCTCCCAGAGACCTCCAAAGTGAGGAGACGCTGGTGGAATAAAATGCCAGTACGTGCCGGAATTTGCAAGGTCAGTGGCTACTTCTCGATAGTAACAGGAACTCTCACGAAAGAGCGCTTTTAATTCTGCATCAGCTCCGACGAATGTTGTTCCGTTGTCTGACCACAGCTCCGAACATACACCTCGACGAGCAGTGAATCTTCGGAATGCAGCCAAGAAAGCCTTAGTGGTAAGATCACTGACTGCCTCAATGTGAATCGCTTTTGTGCTGAGACATACAAAAAGCACAATATAGGCTTTATGTGTTCTTCGAACACGCCCGACAAATGCTCGGCATCGAATGGGTCCTGCATAGTCAACCCCGGAGTGAAGAAATGGTCGACTTGGCGTAACTCGAGCTTCTGGTAGTTGACCCATGAGCTGATGTCCTGGAGAAGGTCGTTGTCGTCTGCAAACGACACATGTTCGAAGTAACTTTTTGACTATTACTCGTCCACGAACGATCCATACATGCTTCTGCAGGAAGCTAACAGTAAGGGATAGGCCAGCATGCAGGACAGATTCATGTGCAAATCGGACAAATAAAAGACTTAGGGGCGAGGATTTTGATAAAATCGGAGGATGCTTCTCAGATCGGGGCAATCTAGCATTTTCGAGGCGTCCGCCTACACATAAGACTTGATTTTCGTCGAGAAATGGATGGAGACTGTGAATTGGCGAAGAACGTTTGATTGGATGCGAATTCTGCAACGCTCTAATTTCATTGACAAATGACGAGCTTTGAGCCAACCTAATAAGACGCGTTTTTGCCTCTGCAATTTCACTCGGTGTGATGAAACGGGATATATTTGCCCTTTTACGACACAAATCTGCGAATCTAAGGCAATAAGCTGTTACTCGAAGCATACGCGATAGCGACGAGTAGCGAGATAAAAGATCGAGATTTGTGTTATCTACTTGTCCATGCATTAGGTGCACTCGAACAGGAGCTTCATCACCTGGCGATGCAGGAATCGCACTCGTCTGCGACGGCCATTTTGACGAGACCTCGGATAACCATTGGGGTCCAGACTGCCATAATCGTGATCTGGAGAGCTCTAAGGCACTCATACCGCGCGAGGCAATGTCAGCAGGATTGTCTGCACTCGGCACGTAACGCCAAACCAATCCAGGTAACGATGTTTGAATATATGATACGCGATTCGCGACGAAGGTTTTCCAACGACTTGGATGACCGCGAATCCAAGCAATAACTACCATGCTGTCAGACCACGCGAAGCATGGAATGGAGGAGAATGATTCTACACGACAAACATGAAGCAAGAGACGTACTAGAAGCTGTGCAGCGCAAAGCTCAAGGCGGGGTACTGAAACTGTCTTCACCGGCGCAATTCTGGTTTTCGCAATCAAAAGAGTCGTCTTAATCGTCTCATTTGCATCGGTGAGACGAAGATAAATGACACCGGCGTAGGCCCTGGTGGAAGCATCAGCGAAACCATGCAGTTCAGCGCGTATATTATTATTGCTTAATCCAGTCCATCGAGAAATTCTAATCTCTTGTAAATGATACAAATCTTTCTCAAAGGCTAACCAACGGTGTTCAACTTGAGGTTCGAGCCATTCATCCCAATCGTTTCCTGCAAGCCACAGGTCTTGAAGAAGTATCTTAGCGATCACTACAACAGGAGATATCCATCCTAGGGGATCAAATAGCTGCGCAACCTGAGAAAGCACTATGCGCTTCGTGCTTCGTAATGATGATGAATGCGGCGGCGGAACACGTTTCTTAAAATGGAATTTATCTGCTTTCGGATCCCAAAAGATACCCAACATCTTCGTTGACTCTGGAAGTTCGATGACATTTGAAAAAGAATTCAACTTTCCAGTTGTGCCACAAAGCAACGTGGGGTGATTTGCGAACCACTTACTTAGTTCAAACTGACCTCTTGAAAGAAGCTCGATTAGTTCATCGCGTCGTATGAAAGCTTCTTCTAATGAGTCCGCACCGGATAAGATATCGTCCACGTAGGAGTCATGAGCGAGACATTCAGCACCATTAGGCAGATGCTTATTTTCGAGATTTACTAGCTCACGCAAGACGCGAATGGCGAGATATGGAGCGCAGGCTGTACCGTATGTAACCGTGTTGAGTCGATATTCAGCAATAGGTTCTGATGGTTTGGCTCGCCAAACGATTCGTTGTAGATCTTTATCTGAAGAATCGACGAGAATTTGCCGAAACATCTTCACGATATCTGCGCAAAAGACGAACTGATGATTACGCCAGCGGGTCAACACAATGGTGAGATCATTTTGCAAAGCAGGGCCTGGAAGTAAACCATGGTTAAGAGAATAACCTTGTGCGTTTTTTCGGGACGCGTCAAACACGACACGTAACTTGCTTTCTTGAGAACCTTCTTGAATCACAGCGTGATGTGGAAGGTACCAATACGGAGCGGTGGGAAAAGTTTCAACTTTTTCCATGTGTCCTAAGGACTCATATTGATGCATAAAATCTGCATATTTTGACTGTAGGAAATCATCGTGCGCCAGACGACGTTCGAGTGAAAACAGTGACCGAATTGCTTGATCACGATTTTCACCGTTTGGAATTTCTGCGCGCCGTGGTAGTTGAACAATAAAACGTCCATGTTCGTCACGGCGATATGTAGAACAAAAATGTTCTTCACACATCTGCTCTTCTGGGGAAAGTTTGGAGGTGTTTGCAGGAATTTCTTCCATCTCCCAAAATCGACGCAGTGTGTTGTTTACATCATCCTCGATGTGGCATTGAAGTGAGGACACTGTTGAACTGGTGGGGTTCTCCAAGGTGCCTGTTAATACCCAACCCAAACTGGTATTTATAGCTACAACTTTAGAGCCAGCAACAACATGTATCCCTGGGCGGAGCAAGGAGCCGAAGACGTCAGCTCCGAGGAGTAATCCAATTCTTTGATCCCGATAGTAGCTAGGGTCGGCTAATTGAAGTCCAATCAAAAGTGATGGGTCTATAGGAGAAATGCTTCGAGAAGGAATGCGACCGCTCAATCGCGGTAACACATATGCTTGCACGGTATATTGAGCTTTTGCTTCGAATCGAGATTCAAAATTAACTTTGACGACGGAGGAAGCGGATAGGGAAACAGATGCACCAACTCCAACGACACGAACCGATGAGCTTTGTCGTGGAAGTCGCAAACATTGAACGATATGCTCAGCAACAAATGATACTTCGGATCCGGAGTCCAGCAACGCACGTGTTTGAATATGTTCGCCTGCAGGTGATAAATAGTCACAAGAGCGGTTGCCAGTAATGCAGACTGCGGAACACCATCATACGCGAGATAAGTGCTGACGATTTTGGTAGAACTGTGCGTGTTGTCATACGGATTGACTGATGATGGACATGAGCTCGATTTCGGTTCATTAAACTTCGTTTGTATTGAATTGTGCAATAGCGAATTGTGAGCTTGTTTACACGTGGAACAAGTTATTTTGGATTTGCAGTCTTTTTTTGTATGACGTCCGAGACAATTGAAACACAGGTGCAGTTTTTTAACTTCGGATAATCGTTCCTGCGGGTTCTTCTGGCGAAACACGTCACAAGAGAAATTAGAATGTTCCCTTTCGCAAAACGAACATGTTGTTTTTCGTTGACCTATGTTGCCTTGTCGGATTGACACTTGATGCGCGCGGCGACTCGGAGCCTTTAGCGTGTTGGAACCGGAGACAGTCTTAGTCGATGGATCCGAAGCGGACATTTCAAGAGCGCGAATCCTGGATTCAAGAAACATCTCCAGTTGCGCGAATGTCGGTTGCGTCGGAGTGTACTGTGGATCGGTCAATTTTTTCTGAGTGTCGAAGGTAGTTACATACAATTCCCATTCTCGGCGAGAATTGCAGTCAAGACGACGTAGAATCATAAACACTATTACGTCATCCCAATGCTCAATCGGTCGAGAAAGCTGGCGGAGAGCACGAAGCTCTTCACGGACGCGGTCAAGTAAAGCACGCATATTGCAAGCGGATTCGTGTGATATCACTGGTAAATCAAAAAGAGCCGACAAATGAGCGTTGACTAGGAGGCGCTCATTCGTGTATCTAGTGCATACAGCCTGCCAAGCACCCTGGAAGTTGGCTGCTGTGCTCGCAATATTTCTCACCAAAACAGCTGCTTCGCCCTTGAGAGCTCTCTTCAGCAGGAGCAACTTCTGGACTTCAGTAACATCATTCCTATTGAGCACGAGCCCTTCAAACATATCACGAAATGATTCCCATTCCAGATAGGAACCAGAAAACTCTGGTATGGATACCTTTGGAAGCGGAGGCAGCATTTCTCTTGGAACAGAAGAAGATAAACTTACAGGTGAGTCCACTTCTGAAGGCAAAGGCGGTCGAAGTCCCTCCAAGATTGTCAAGCCTGCTAGATAAGCTACTTCAGCCTGAGCGAACATATCATTTTCATAGTATTCTGTAGCCTCGATTCCTTTCTCTATTGCTAATATTTCATGATTATTACAAAATTTCTCCCAATGTTTTGTGAGTGAGGCACAGGAATGATCAACAAGTTTGTTAGATTTGGGAAGTTCTACGTTTTCAATTTTCTCTTTTATTTCTTTTGGTAATGACGAAATACGATTATAAAGTTCACATTGGCGTTTGATTAGAGCTGGAGACGTCGGCGCCATTATGTAGCTATTGAAACACCCAAGTTCAAAATTGGAGACGAAATATTTTCACTCAACTGTCAAACTGACAAAAGTACTTTTTTAATCGGGAAAAGCTAAAACCGGGACACTGCACTACGGGATGAGGGAGTTAACAATTGCTGCGCCTGGCACTTGCATTGCACACACGCATATCGGATTGTCAGTGATTCAGCGACGCGGTTGCGACATACACATGAAGGTAAAAATTTTCGATGTCCGCAATCACGATTACTCACGGAAGATTAGGGATTCACGGAAAGTCAGCAGGAAGCTGATCCGGCTCGGAGGACCATAAAAATGTTGCAAAATCTTCGGATCTTGACAGTAAAAACACATGGATAATTTTCACAGCCAACACTATATTTTTTATTTTAAGAATTTCCTTAACTACTATCTCCACAACAAAATAGTACTTACTCAAACAGTATTTATAAAAACATCGGCTCCAAATTATGCAAATTCCAAGTTGCACCGATTAAAAAATTTTATTAAGATATTTTATTTGAAATAATGTCAGAAACGTATCCCTCAAATTTGATGCATCTTCAATGAAACACCTTGTATACAGGTTGTCCCAGTTTGGCTGTACGATGTGTTACTTCGTTATTTTAAATGGAACAGCCTATATTTTATAACGAATTTGAGCTTTTCAGGTTATTTTAGGGTAAGTTTGATAAGGGTTCCCTATACCTAAGTCCTATAGCTTTTAAGATTTTAGGCTCTGTTTACGGTTTTTGGAAAATACTGATATAACTTTGATAATTAATATTTCAATAACGAAGAATGTTAAAAATCAGATTGTGGTGCTGTTGCGAGCTAAGTGGAAGGTATCTACCGCAGTAACAAACTTTACTTTTCATTAAACAGGGATTCAGTAAAACTATTTTCATTTCGACAACAGTTGAAATACTATAACTTTTGTTTTTTAAATGGAACAGTGTCATTTTTATATCGTTGTTAGATGCTCCATAAAAGTATCTTTCAATTAACTGACACTTCCCTATACCAATTACTGACGGTTCAGAGAATATTTAAAGTTATTTCATAATTTCTGCATTTTAACATATTAATTAAAATCAGGAGTGAGTATTTACACAAACTTTGAATAAATTGTCAATTTTCTAAGTTTGTACTGAATCTCGCCAAAAAGTAAATTTAATGTGTTAATTCATGTAGCTCTTTTCTTAGTGTACAATAAAGACACGATTATGATTATGACTATGACTATGAGTATTATGACTATGACTATGACTATGAGTATGAGTATTATGACTATGACTATGAGTATTATGACTATGACTATGATTATGACTATGACTATTATTATTATTATTATTATTATTATTATTATTATTATTATTATTATTTACGTGTGTGTCTAACGAACGGGTGTGTCTCGTTTCGCTCTGCATATTGCTCAAATTTCAATAGGAAAAAGTGCTCGTGTCATAGTGGATGTATAGTTACCGGATTCAGAAACCCCAGTTTGTTATGCTGTGGAATTCACGTTAAATTCCATTGAAAACTAAAAAAGTTATAGTGATTTAAATAGTCGGAACATTTGCCGGACCGAAATCGTGGTGCTGGTCGTACGCGCGCGGTGTCCGTTTGCCCGGGGATGGTGGGTACGTAACATGTTTTGGCTGCAGTAGCTCCTATCATTACGAATGCTCCCTTCGTGCGTCGACTTACGCTCAAATGAGCAGAACGAAAAAACAGGAATGGAGATGTGAGGAATGCAGGATAAAGAAAAGAGATCAGGAAGAGAAAGTGCAGGAAAGTCAGAAGCTATCAAAAGATATAACAGATATCAAGGAGGTTTTAAAAAGCATACAGGTACAAGTAAAAGATAACGCCAAAGTGCAAGAAACTGTCGCTAACCAATTCGATAAATTAAAAGAGGGTCAGCTACAGATAGAAAACTACATTAAGAACCTCGAATCTAAAATTGTCCAATTAACAAACGCATGCATTGAAAAAGACAAAAAAATAAGTTCACTAACGAACAGAGTCCAACAATTAGAAGAAAGAGTTAATGAGAGAAACATTGAAATACATGGACTGAAAGAAACAGAGACTGAAGATAAGACTGATGATGTTATGATCCTATCTGAAGTTTACATAGATGCGGAGGAATTTCACTCATCAGCAGCATGTTATGACATACCTAACTTCACTATTCAAGCTAAATGTAGGGAAAACATGAATGGTGGAGGGTTATTCGTCTACACAAAAAATTCAATGAACACAAGTTTCTTTGAAACAAACCTAAGATACTGTGAAAATATATACTTCAGAATAATAACAGATAACAACACGAGCATCTACTTTTTGGCCATATACAGACCACCAAATTTAAACACAAACCTATGTATACAGGAACTAGAGACTTAACTATAGATCTATTAAATAACTCTAACATAACTGCAAAGTATGACACACTATTGTCTAGTATGGGATTTATTCAAAAAATTAATAAACCAACCAGGGAAGAATTCAGAAAATATGATTTAGTCATTTCATGCATAGATCATCTCTATATAAAAGGTTATACACATGCAGTCAATTCTGTGATCATAAAAACAAAAATTTCCGATCACTACATGATTCTTGGTTCTATTATTAAAAAAATGGCAAGATCTGAACATTCTTTCCTAGCGACTAATTCGTATACCAAAGTAAAACATAATGTGCTGGAACAATTCCTAAGAGAAAAATTACATGCTAATCTAATTGATCAATTCCATGACGTGAATGATCTTTACAATTACATTAACGACACTTATACTGCGGCATATAACAAAGCTTCTACCGTGGTCACACGAAGAACGAGACGGAGTTTGCCCATAAAGCAATGGATAACACCAAATATCATCCAGCAAATAAAAGAACGGGACAGATTATTCCAGAAATGCATGAGATCCAAGGACACACCTGAAAATAAGGAACAATTAAGAACTGAATACAAAAAATTGAGAAATAAAATTATTGCGGACATAAAATCAGCTAAAAACAAACACTATACTGAACAAATCGAAACGCACAGACATGATATGAAGAAGACCTGGGCTAATATCAATGAAGCTCTTGGAAGATGCTCCAAATCGTCTGATGTTCAAATTGTGAAACATCTGCGAGACTCAGAACAGACTATAGCTGATAATTTTGCAATGTCATTCAATGACCAAATACAATTAATAGGACATAATTGTCAATTACAGCTATTTGATTTTGGGGATCCTTCTAAAGACTACACTATTACTGCTGCGCCTTTAAATTCAATGTACCTACCATATGCCTCGGAATGGGATGTTTATGATATACTGACTTGTATTAATAAGAATAAGGGACCTGGAATGGATAATATTAGACTTTCGGACCTTAAAAAATGGCCCGATATTTTCTGTTATCCACTACAAAAACTCATAAATCTGTCAATTGAAAAGGGGGTGGTCCCAGATGTATTAAAAAAAACCATAATAAGACCTATTTATAAGAGTAAATCAAGAAATACTTATCTGAATTATAGACCCATCTCGATTCTTCCGGCATTTGACAAAGTTCTCGAAAGGTACTTATCCAATATACTGACTGCATACCTACAAAACAATAATATAATAGACAGAAACCAACACGCCTATCAAAAAAACAAAAGTACCATCATGCTCTTGGAAAAGCTCTCGAATAGAATCAACGATTGTCTAAACCGTCACATGCATGTAGCCTGTATCTTCGTCGACTTCTCCAAGGCATTCGATATTATCGAACACGATAAACTTGAAGAAGCACTACAAAAAATAGGGGTGAAAGGAATGGCCTTGACTTGACTTGGTTCAAAAACTACTTACATGATAGGAAGTACTGTGTTAAAATTGGCTCTTCGATGAGCACAGAAATTGCATCTACACGAGGTGTTCCCCAGGGCAGCATTCTAGGACCCATCTTGTACCTAATTTATATCAACGATATGGGTGCTTGCTTCAGTAAGTGTGAATATTTATTATATGCAGATGACACACTAATCTTCTCTGTTAACAAAGATGAAAGTATTGCTATGGGTAATCTGAGAAAGGAATTCCACACGTTCCAATTGTGGGCACACGATAAAGGTCTTGTTATAAATGCTAACAAAACAAAATTTATGCATATAAGATCTCCGCATCAGATAACCACACTGGATATCCAAACTGATATTACCTTTCATAGCAATAACTGTCTACATATTAATAGGAGCGCACAAACTAATACGATCTGCAATTGTGACACCGTCTTAGAAAAAGTGAAAAACATAAAATACCTGGGCTTGGAGATAGATGAGAACTTTCTCTGGAGCGGTCACATACACAATCTAACCATAAGACTGCGACGTCTGGCAGGTCGCCTGTTTTATCTTAGAGACCTGTTTCCAGAACGAATCCTAAAATTGGTGTACCACTCGTTAGTGGAATCAATTCTGTTATACGGCATCACAATATGGGGTCGTGCATCGCCGACATATATCCTCACATTACAGAAAACCGTGAATAAGATTGTTAAAAACTTAAAGCGGGGAAACATAAATCGGGAAAGTGCAGATACTATATACAAGGAACTTAATTTAATGAACGTGACACAGTTATACTACTTCAGGACTATAGTGAACAATTACTTTAAAATACGAAATCTGGACACGGTAATGCATGATCATGAGACCAGGCTGATGGACATTGGCTATGCAACTTGGCCATTGTCCAGCAATAAATATGGACAAAGGACGGATGATGTGGTGCTACCGAGAATCCTCAATTCCCTTCCTCCGGGGTTAAGGCAGGTTGACAGGTTCGGTGAACTGAAAAGAAAACTAAAACAATGGTTACGAGGTAGCAGTATGTTATAGTGGACTTACCCCACGTATGTCGAATTGTTGATCTGCTTTTGTAACTCTCGACTCGATGTGTTCCTCTGTTCAATTGTGTTCATGACTGGGACCTGATGGTAGAATATAATACAAGGTGTTAATACCAAACACTTTTATTTGGAGCTAGAACTATTAAACGTTAAAAACCTTTACCTGTACAGAACAATTACTTTAAAAACAACAATTACATATCACCACTACATGACCACGACACAAGACTAAAGGACTCCGGTTACCTTACTCATCCCAGGTCAACAAACAAGTACGGCTCCAGACTAGATGAAGTGGCTCTGCCAAAAATCTTGAACTCCATTCCACGCTCACTACGGAACATTATTACTGGCTTTCGTGCTTTAAAAAAAAAAAGATAAAACAGTGGTTAGTTTCGGGTGTGTCGGAATAGTGCTGCCTTTTTGCCTCGAGGCCTGGAGTTGCTACTAGACCTGGAAGCTTCCTGAGTTTCTTGAAATGGGACCTTCGCATCTCAGGTGTGCCCACAATCCTGGCTGGTTTAATGCACTGTGGTGTTGTGTTGTGTTTGGATTTTTCCTAACCTGTAATTTTAAGTATCGCCGGCCGTTGGTCTGTAGGAAGTTTGTAGATTAGTTTGATTAATTTAATTTACTGTAAAGTTTCGGTTCCCTTCACTTACTCACTTATTTTCTTAGATAAGTTGTTTCACTACAAAATTTCTTAACTGCGTAGTAGCCCTCCAGTAGCACCGCCTAAGGGTGTCCTCACAATGACGCCTGAAAGGTAGCGACTAGCCTAGCTGGTCGCTTAGATGCAAGATTTATACCCGTAGTTTCAAACGGAGTACCGCACATTGAAGCTGGGCCGGTCGCCTGTTTGATAGCGGGCTAGGACGCTGGTCGCTGCAAGAATGAAATTTTATATTCTTCCAGCGACCAGCGAGTGAGATGAATGTGGAAAAATTGATCAGTCTTGTACACAGCAGACTACCTCTCTGGAATCAGGCACATTCTGAACATCAGAGATGATAGTATTTTCCAAATTCATGTCTGCTCTCAATAATATACACTATTGGTGTATGGATTCCACAAACGTTACTTAAATTTTATCAAGCGTTAAAAGTAAACGTTGCTATGGTTACATGTGCTGAAGGTATAGGAATGATTATTCTTAATCAATGATTAAATTTAATCGACTTTTATGAAACCCAGCATATATCTTTTATCAGCTTTCTAAAAACCATTTTACTGCACTGCTCTCTATTAAAAAAGATCATTACTGTCACTGCTACTAGAATCATAATCCATTTTAAATTTCATTAAAATGAAGACTAAAAGCTTGCACATGCTTAATGATCCGCGAGCAGGTACAGGCGTCGATGTGCGCATATTTCATTGCGGCTAGTCTACCTTCCAAGTGACCAGCGAGCATCCAGGCGACCTTGCAGGCGTCGTTGTGAGGACACCCTAATGCCTTATTGCCTTGATGATTTTCGCGGGATAGCAGCGCGTGAGTGTGGGCTCACTTCCGCCATTATGTCTGATACCTACTGACTTGCAATCGCCATGCACTTCCTGCGGGTATCAAACGGTGTAGCCGTTTTGTTGGCACTGGCATTGGATGGCGCTGCATGGGTGTTACTTGTTTGTAATTAATTTACCTTAGAGTCTGATTCTCCTTGGTTTATTGTTTTTGCTTTTAGTATAGTTTTAGGTAATAGCGCGCACGACGAACTTGTTTTCAGTTTATCTTCGTTTGGCTTTGAATTGCCACTGACAAGCTATAGCTTAGTGGCGTTTTATTCAATTATTTAATCATACCATTAAGGATCAATTAATTTAAGTTATAATCATTAGTTGTATAATGTTCGATTTCTTCTTATTCAAATAATTAAGTTAAGTTCTAAGTATAAAACGTTCTGTAATGTTGATTCTTATTTATTTACTTATTTAATTCAATAAACATTATTATTATTATAAAAAAAAAATTATTATTATTATTATTATTATTATCATTATCATTATCATTATCATTATCATTATTATTATTATTATTATTTTTATTATTATTATTAATCTCTGTTATATTAAATGCATACATTTTGAACACTTATTGTAAAATTACAAGACATCTTAGAATTATTTTAATTATTATTCCTATAGTTTTCAAAAGTTTCGTATTTATTTTGGGAGACCAGTGTTTAATTTTGTTAGTTCTCGTTGTATTATTCAAATATGATTAATACATATTTCGTCAATAATATTTAGAGCGCACTTTATTATTTGACATAAACAGAAAGTTAAACTGAAGTACAAGAAGACTTAGGGCCAGTTGTATGAAACGTAGTTAACCACACAATGAAGTTAATCGTGTGATTAAGCAATATCACTTGAGGAAACTTAACAATATTTAAAAATACCAATCAAAATTATTTCTCTCGTTACTGTTTAACCTATCACAAATCGAGAAAACTACAAAATGTATCGTTTAAATTTGCAAAATCAGTACGTTTATTAATAGAATTCGACGATATTTTTATTTTGCACATTTCTATAAAACGTCTTTTGAAAATATTAGACTCGTAATATAAAATACTAGTATTTTCAAAATCAAAATTATGGTCATTTTCTAATGAATGTTCTACAAGCATTAAATGATTTTGATTATTTTTTTTGGATATGATATTTATGTTGATCTAGAAGTTTCTTTAAATTTTGGCTTGTTTCTCCAATATAATATGAATTACAATTTAAACATTTAACTTCATAAACTACGTTAGGTTGTTTTAGTTTTGGTGTTTTGGTTTTTAAATTTGAGGAAATACTATTTAAATTATTTACAGTTTTGCTAGCTAAAATTAAATTGTGTTTTTTTAATACAGTATGAGCATAAATGTTTGAGGACAAGTTGAATTTCCCGCGTCTCTATCTAGTAATTTTTACTCTTTGTGTGTGGCCGTCCTGAAAAATTAATTTTTGTTCAGTGTCGCCTATGTAAATTTTGCAGCCGGCTCCAAGAATTTATAAGACAAAATGGGACGCGTTTGCCTAACGTACCTGTCTGTAGTTATTGCCGCTTCTTGTATTTAAAATAAACAAATTACTTGCCTATTTTTTTTTGTAACCTATGCATTTAACCAACTTAAGAAAAATATTGGAAGGCGGGAAATTCTACTTGTCCTCAAACATTTATGCTCATACTGTATGTGTCATATAGTGGTTCAATGTAAGGTAATGATATGTATTTTTTGTTTGAAGTTTGTTTATTGTTATTGTGGATTTTTGAATTTTGTAAATATTTAACACGATTTTTTATTACTGATTCTATAAGATTTATTGAATAAGAATTTTGAACAAGAGTCTTTTTTATTAAATTTAAATTATCACGAATGAAAAGTTTATCTGAAAGTAAAACAGCGTAGTAAAGTAAAATGCTCTAAATTGACCCAAGGAAGCTACTCTTGAACTGTAATCCATTCTTTTCTGGGCACCCGATATAAGAAATACCTCAAATACCTACAGCTGGAATATAGGTACTGGGTTTTTCTTTTATACTTTGCACCCCACCCAGAGCCCTTATTTTAGGAGGCAGAGAAAAACTTAGAGGACTATGGAGGTCCGCCATATTGGCAAAAATTTATTTTTCAAATCCTGCTTTGAAAACGCGTTCGATTTAAAAATTGTAAAAGTAGATCAGCCTGTAATAATATTATAAATGTGGGAAAGTCAATAATTATAAAAAAATGTTTTATATTAACAAAAAAAAATTATAAAATTTTACATTCTAGGTAAAAAACTGATTTGTTTAATAAAAAATATGAAATTATCATTCCTAAATGTGCAAAATGAAAAATACGTAATATAAAAATTTGCTATATCATGTGCTGCCATCTTGAGGTTGAAGGAAGGCTAATTCATGTCAAATAAGTTTGGCAACGTTGTTCTCATAAAACTGGGTGCGTTTCGAATTTTTCTACCTTCGCTGTTCCAAAATTCTGGGAGTGATAATTTAATTTAACTGTATTTGAATTTATGAGCAAACGCCGGATCTACAGGGTTATTTTTTATATTTTGCACCCCACCTAGAAGGATTTATTTTAGGAGGTAGAGAAAAACTTTAATTGCAAAAGTTGTAGGATCTTATGCGTAGGTATTATCTTTTAGAGTTATTGCAAAAAAAAAAAACAAGAACGCATCGCCAAGTATAATATTTTACGAACGATTTGTATCGATAGTAATAGATTATATTTATCGAATTGTTTCAAATGTTAGAGTTTTTCCTGAATGTTATAGTTTGTGTTAGTTTTTTGTATTTTATGTCATTCTGCGCATATTTTGATTCACTTTTAAAAAATTACTTATATTTTATAGAAAAATTTTAAAAATCATCTAAAATTCTCAAAAACCGTTCAAATTTCTATTTTGTTTTCATTTTTATCAATTGGCTCGTTCAACATCTTTAAATAATTTTTTCAATAACTTGAAAAATATACACTGTCTTTCAAAAAGTGTGCTACAAATGGGATTTTTTTTAATTATCGATTTTTATGCAAATTTATTGACGGATAATGCTTCTGCATCCCTTAAAGTCAAATTGGGAAATGTCAGATGAAGTTTATCTTGAATGGTATACAGCGTGGACACCGAGAAATGAAAATGGTTTAAGAGTAAAGTGCCCTTATTTTACAAGATACAAGAAAATGTAATAAGAATAAGTCATTCAGAATTAAAGGTTATAGCCAAAGTTACACCCTCCTATCTCAAAAAGAAGAAATCCCAATTTATTGCGAATCACTCTTTATACACACTACATTAGAATATAGTGGTAGGATTAAAGTGTCCGGCAAAATAATATGAATAGGAAAACACGAAATTTGTTCCTATTTCTCAACTATTTCATTTAGTTGTGAGTGTTTATTTCAATGCGTTCCGAGACTCTGTGCTTTCCTGTAGCACACTTTTTGAAAGACACTGTATATGTATTCTGAAATTCAACTTTTTTGAATGTTCTACGTACCGAATAAAAATTAATAAAACGAAGCTTGTTGTAAGAAAGTTGGAGTAACATCACTATTTCATCCTACAAGGTTGCTCATTCTTTGTTCGCATATTCGTATGTTGTGACATCAACAATGGACCTCTTTTAAATCTAACGTTTAACGTTTAAAACTTTTTAATGGAATTAAAACAATTCTTCTGTTTATATTTTTAAAGTACAATCGTCAACGTCATTCAAAGAAATGATAGAATCGTCTAAAATTAAAAATATCTTCTTGTCAGGTGTGAGTTTAATCAATTTAACATTTCGCTGTACAAAGTTTATTGCAGTCACGAACACAAAATGTTGTCTTAAAAGATGTGGGATAATTGCTTGCGTAGAAGTCAGTGTCACAGTTAGACAAATTGCTCAGAATTTTGGTCACTGACGTGAAAATAAAGTAAGATTTAGGCCCGGTCTTTTCATCTCCAGTTAACTTTATTTAAGGGTTTATTCCCGTAGTAACAATTGTGATCACAATCGTTACTATAGGAATTAATTACCAGATAAAGTTAACTGAAGATGAAAAGACCGGGACTTAAAGGCCGGTTTCTAGAATATTTTGTTATCTATCCGATAGTTATCGATTCAATAAATTTATCGAATCAATAAAGTCAAAACACGTTTCTCAAACAAAGCTGTTCACAAGTTATCAATTGCATAACTAACCATTCGATAAGCACTTATTCAATATAAGAACGGATGGCGATATTGTTTATGACTTATTTCTGGATGTCTATTTCAAAAATAATTGTCAAAATATGTAATTTATTGCTGAAACTTTCCAAGTCAAAGCTACTCGCCATGGATAATATTGAAATGAAAAAGATTAAACATTCGCGGAATTTTTCGGAATTTGATAAGAATGTGGTTAAAGGTTAGCGCCAGGAAAATACAATAAAAGAGTTAATAACGGCTTGGCTGGCAAGGAAAAGTATCTGTCGACGTACAACGTCGTACAACAAGTATCTGTCGTACGTTGTACGTCGACAGATACTTTTCCTTGCCAGCCAAGCCGTTATTAACTCTTTTATAGAATGTGTCATTTACTACAGTAAAAGACAAGTATTTACACATAATTGAAAATAAGAGAACTGATGGTGTAAGTACTGAAAAGAAGAAAACAGCATGGGAGCTTATTATAGAGGATTACAACTGCCAATCACAAACAGGACCACGTACAACAAAACAGTTACATGCTTATAGGTACTATATCATCTTATATTAAATTAATTATAACATGTACCGTTTCTTTGTTTAATCGGTATCTCGCCCTAAATTCATCATGACTGTAAATCTCAAAAAGATTTGGTCTTGGTCTAAATTTACGGGGTCTTTCAGCATTCTCCACAAAATTGAATAATACCTCATCCAAAGAGCTGAATGATTCTCCAGAATACATACTGTAAAAAGGACTCTAATTGTTAATTAATTATATTTCGTAACTTACCTTATCTACAGGGTGAGTTTTTAAGTGCCCTTTCTTCCATAGCTCATTTGTAGAACGAGATAGAATTTTTTTTGTTTCACATGGACATTCTACCTATTGAGTACTATAACCTAAAATTATTTTGATACATACAGAGGGTTACGTAAAATAATGGCAGCATGCAGCGGAATTTTTTTAAAAGGAACATCCTGCATATCTTCTTATAGAAAGACATAAGACTTGATCCTCTAAACAGTAGTACATAAAATATTTATATTTACTTAACCAACTTGTTGGAAATGCCTTAATACAGGGTCTCCCAAATAGAGTAGCCTATTAAAATATTATAGGGAAGGAAATGTACAAAAATTTTGAAAGTTGGTACACTGCCCTAAGACATAGTGATCTTTCCGCGTAAAATATTTTCACTCTTACATTACTTCCGGTTATAACGGAAATCGCCATTAACTTTCTTATTTTAAATGGAATACTACATTTTTTATTACAGATTCTGATTCTGCACATTATTCTAAATAAAAAATGTTAAGACTTCTCTATGCCTAAATGTAACAGATTTTGAGATATCTTTAAATTTCTTTAAAAAAAGGTTTGGGTAACCTTCTCTTTAAAAAATTGTATCTATGACACTTTCAAATTTCAAGATTCAAGTTGCATATCGTTTGAAAGTACAATCTTCAGGCTTTCTAATCATATCGTAGTTATCCCAAAAAAGATCACAGACTGGCTACAATATGGTGTCCAATGTCATAATGTTTAACTGCGCAAAACTAATTTTCTTAAATGGAACAACCTGTATATTTTTACATCATCATGAGATACAGATCGATTGGTATTAGCATTCCCTATACCTATTTCTTTTAGTTTTCTTGTTATCAATGATTGTTTATTTTATTCTGTTAATTAATGGAATGAATGCAGTTATTCATAGCAAGCGTTGAAAAAGGAAGCAGATATTGAACTGTTATTTTTTAAGAAATAAATAATTAACATTAATAATAACATTATTTTGACGTACATCATAGGATAAAGCTATTAGTTAAATACCTAACGTAAGATTACCATTTTCATAAACGAGCGTCTTTAAAAATTAAGCATGCTTTGAAAAACAATTTTCTTAGTCAATTTAACGTTTTTATTAAACAACAAAAGCAAAACTTACAATTGGTGAAGTGGTAAAAATAATAATGAATAATTTTATTTATTCTAATGAACGATTGTTAAATTTATTTTACATTCAAGGAGAGTGCAATAAAATTGTTACAAGAACTGGCAGAAAATTTAATGAAATGTATCCTCAGTTACTGCCAATAACAGAAAAAAAATAGAAGATTTGAACGTATTTTTTAAGAAGTGGCACCGTCTGACCAAAGAAAACTTCATCTGCTCCTGTAACTGGCAATGAAGCAAATGAAGTTTCTGTATTCGTCGAAACTTATTTATTTATTTCTACTTATCTGTTAATGGTATAACTCAATAAATATTATTTTGTCGACACTTACTGAGAAAAATTTCGATAATTCTAGTAAAATATGCCGTTATAATAAACTATTATTGATAACAAGGAAATTAAAAGAAATAAGTATAGGGAATGCTAATATCAATCGATGTAGAATTTGATTCTGTATCTCAAAATATACAGGGTGTTCCATTTACGAAAATTGAGTTTTGGGCAGTTAAACACAATGACCTTCGACACCATATTGTGACCACCCTATGAATTTTTCAGGGATAATTAGGATATGATTTGAAAGTGTGAACATTATACTTTTAAACGACATGTCACTTCAAACTTTAAATTTGAAATTGACGTAAATAGATTGTCTTAAATGAAAGGTCACCAAAACAATTTTTTAAATAAATTTGAAGATATCTCAAAATCGGTTATATTTAGGTATATGGAAGCTTTAACATTTTGTATTTAGAATAATGTGTAGAATCAGAATTTGAAATAAAAAATATTACATTCCATTTAAAATAAGAAAGTTAATGGCGACTTCCGGTATAACCGGAAGTGATATAAAAGTGAAAATATTTTAATCTGAAAGATCGTTTTCTCTTAGGACAGTGTACTAATTTTCAGAATTTTTGTATATTCCCTTCCCCGAAAACTTTTAATAGGCCACTCTATTTGGGAGACCCTGTATAATAGCATCGAATACATGTTCTACAAAGATGACGAAATGTATTGAAAACTGCGTCAACAAATATTCCTGGAAAAAGGGTCAGATAGCCTTACAAGTGCGCGCAGTTCTCTCTTAGTAGCCGTGCCGAAATGACACAAATGCAAACCTTTTGTATACTGTACATTTTTCTACTTCTTAATAAGTAAGTTGTGTTTAATTAATTTAATCTCCTGAATTATTCAATCAAAATTCCTGTCACAACTAAGAGTAAATTAATATTTTGTTGAAAACGGTCTAATTTTCTACTTCTCTTGAAATACTTACTGTAAACGTATCGTTTGTCGTACAGCAATAAAAATCGGTAGTGTTATAAATTAAAGTATAAGGAATAACGTAGGTATAAATTCTTTTAGTTTTATTTGTTTTTTCAAATGTTCAAGCCTGTGCATTGGCAGATTTTCATACTGCCGCTATTCAATTTTTTTTAAATGCGCCCCCCCTATCTCTTTTCAGGAATAGACAGTGTTCATGTTCCTCTTCAATTCAGTTATAGGTTTTCTGTATCTAATCCGTATAGTTTTTTTTTGCTCTAATAAACTTTTTACATTTTTACTCTAAAATCATTATTAAAAAGTTGTTTTTCTACTTTGCGTTCACAATGAACTCATTGTGACACCAAAAACAGTTTCACAATGAATCTCATTGTGAAACTGTTTTTGGGGAAATTTTAGTCAATTTTTAATTGAAAATATTTAATAGATTTTACAAAATAACTCATTATTTATTTGTTACTTAACAGAATACTCACAATGAAGCTGGATAAGACAAATTAATAACTGGTTAATGTGACTTTTGATTAAAACGAAAGGTTTTCAGTGTTGCCACGCATTACAACTAAAATTACCCATAAACTAAGGAGATCAAATTTTTGACAGTATTTTTCATTTTTTTGTTCAATAAGTGATGCAAAGTAGAAAAAATACTATATTATACACGTTTCACAAGAGGCATTGTAACACTCGTTCCGTTGGGGCACTCCTAGCTCGCTACGCTTCGCTAGTCGTACCCCAACCCCACTCGTGTTACAATAAGCCTTCTTGTGAAACTTGTATAATAATATACTATTAACGTATCGTATTTTAATTCCTTTAACACAGCTCCCTCTATTTCATAAAACGGTGACCAGAAAAAAGAGTACACGAAAAAACGCACACGAAAATTGCGCACAAAAAAAAAGCCCACAGCGAAAAATGCGGACAAGAAAAAAGCGCACAACGAAAATTGCGCACACCGAAAAATGCCCACATGGAAAAATGCGTACACGGAAAATTGCTCACACCGAAAAATGCTCACATAGAAAAATGCGCACATGGAAAATTACCCACACTGAAAAATGCCCACAGAGAAAATTGCGCACACAGAAAATTGCCCACACCGAGAAATGCTCACCCAGAAAAATGCCCACATAGAAAAATACGCACATTATATTTTATTTTCACATAAAAATGAAATTTATGCGCATTTCTATTACCGTACATGGTGTGTTAAATAACGTGCCTTTTTTAAATTTCTCCTCGTGAATTATTAGTTATTGTTATGACCTAGCCTAGCTTGAAACTTAATTTGACATACCATCGTAATCAGAAAAACCGACTACACTCGAAATTTTAGTTAATTGAAGCGTGCTTTAAAATGAACTTCTGTCATTTTGACATTAATATTATTTTGACAAATTAAATAAAAATACCCCAATTAAAAGCAATTCAGAAGGAAATAATTCAAACGCGATTGCAAGACGAAATCGGTACCTATTCGAGCAGCAACTGAATTTGCTGTTAGTATTAGTAATCATAGAGATTATTTATTTCTTTGGTATCGAATGAGATGGATGAGATTTTATAGGTTGACAAATACATGGTGTCAAACCTAATGTTACACAACTAAATTTTTGGAAAATGGAAGTGTCGATTTTATTTCGTTGTAGTCGATTTTTATGATTACGATGGTACATCATAACCTCATGTTCTTTATTAAAAGAAATTGCCGAATTCGGTAATTATACTTTTTACTCCGTGCTTGCATTACGTGATTTGCCGAACTTAACAAGTCATAAAATACAATTTCTTAAATGAATCTTTTACGAATAGTGTTGTCATTCCACTACTCTATTATCCGTTTCTAAATTAAAAAACCACAACCTATTGAATGTTGTGTTGAATTCACGTTGAATTATGTTGCCAAAAACAAAATTCCCAGATATATTTTAGTTGGTACTTCACATTGTCGTTATAGTTTATGCGCGTCAATAATTTAGCATCATATTAATATTTAATTTGCCCTGAATCTTATGATGTCGCAAAAACACAGAAATCTTTTAAATAGTGGAATTGAAATTTTCGTCCCCCTAAATTTGTTACTAGCAGGTACTATTGCGAGATAAATAATTGGTACGGTTGCTTTGTAAAGTAGGCTGAATTTTCAAAATTTTAGCATATTGAAGTGCTCTTAAATTCTAGAATTAGCAATGATGGTTGATTTTTCAGCCTCCGAAAGAATCTTGTAAGGCATTTTAATAACTTACACTGACATTTTATAATTTTATATTTTTAGTACGAAATCGCGTAAGCCAGAAAGTCCTATTTAAATAGGGAAAATCTGCCGTACCAAATATTTATCTCGCAATGGTACATGCAGCAGCGTTGCCGGTTGTATCCACAGGGTAAATTACGAGGTTGGTGGTTTTTTGATTTGGAAACAGACAATACTTCTACTTCTACTCCTACCTTAAAAAAATAATAATTTATTACTGCCGAACAGCTAAAGTTACTAAGGCCAGGTCTTTTAACTTCCTTTTAAGTTACTTGTAAATTTATCTGTCTTGTAACTGAAAAATCTATCATTTAGCTGCCTATCAAGCATTATGCATCTCTTTCGAATTAACTAGACGAGTGCATCATTTTAGTAAAAAAAGGGAATTTACAAGGAAGTTAAAAGACCGGCCCTAAATGATATATTAGAAACACAAAAAATATGACTTTTTTTCATTAAAATGTAAATATAAGAAAAATCCGTACGGAATGATCTTTGACTCCGCATGAAATCCGTACATGTGCGGAAATTTCCGTACGGTTGGCAACCCTGCTTTACAAACATTCGTATAAAGATGTTCCTTTTTCAATTTGAAAGAGTGATGTATACTAGCCGCCACTTAAAACGAAACGCAATACCAAGGCCACGGCCGTAAGTAGAACTGTGTAAGGTTCATTTTCGAACGAGTTTATTGCTTTTCATTTTGCTTTTAGTGCCGGCGATGGTACGTAGATACAATAACTACATAACTACTAAAAATTGATTTTCAACTGAATTCACATTATTCGGGAAATGAGCTTTACGTTTCGGTTCTGGCAATTTTTTTTCACACTTATTGAGTGCCGCATAAACGCTAGATATGAATATCCTACTGGATGATTTTTAAAATTTTTTATCAACTCTTGCCATGAAATTTGGTCAGCATGTCTTAGCTTTACTGTAAAACAGCATCAAGGAGTGCAATGATGTACTTTTCACTTAAGTTAAGACATGCCGACCAGATTTCATGGCAAGAGTTGATAAAAAATTTAAAAAATCACTCGGTACAATTATTATTGTAACACATAAGAAAATATTTGTCCAAGACCGAAACGTAACCTGTGTGAAACGAACATTGCCTGATATGTGAATCAAGCTTTATTATAGCCTCTTTTTAAACTAGGAGGAGTAACAGTTTTTGACGGGCAAAATTAAAATTACTTCTCCTAGTTGATAGTGCCTTTTATCGACATGCGTAAAAAGATCCATTTTACAAACTGTAAACGTTTTATTAGTTTAACCACTTTATTTTGTAACTCATAACGACATCGTTATTATAACGATAATCGTTAACTGACATATTTTTACCAATCAGTCCTTAGATACAACGCATTTCTATGTACTGATTGGTCAAAAATATGTCACTTAACGATTATCGTTATGTAACGACGTCGTTATGAGTTACAAAATAAAGGGTAATCGAATGGTCGGAATTTTGCAATTTCTATCAATATATTATTTATTATTTATTATATTCGTATATTATACTCTCGATATCTTAGGAGCGCAATCTAACGAAGAAAGTGACCACCGATGTTGAATGTTAACAGAAAAATTTGAGTAATATTTGTCAAATTTAAGAAAGGAGAAAACAGATAGAACATATTTTCAACAGAGAGGTTCATAATTAAAAAAAAAGGTTTTTTTTAAATCATTTCAACTAAGAAATGTAAAAAAGATAATAGCATCAATTTTATATCTACGAAACGTCAAGTTTACTCAGAATGCAGTTGATTTGATTTCAGCTTTCCTGAACGTTTAATATAATTCTCAGAATTAAAAAGAAATTACATAAACAAATAACTAGAATCATTGTCCTCTATTGTTATTGTTTCATTCATAAATTGGAATTGGAAGTGGCAGTATTATTTTCTTTTTTCCGGATACTTTCTAGGCGGACTATATTTGAGGGTTGTACCCACGGTGAATTGAATACTAACGGTGGCAACATTCCCGCAAATGAGATAGCGAACCATTACGTCACCGTATACCCGCTTCTCTTTTTACACAATTATTAACCAATATTAACTGTCACGGTTGACAGTTGTATTGGAGGGAGAAGCGGGTATGCGATGACGTAACGGTTCCCTATCTCACTTGCGGGAGTGCTGCCACCGTTAGTATTTAATTCACCTTGTGGTTATACCTATAAGAAAAATTTCAAGGAAGATCTGAGACTGTTATTTGAAGCAGTTCAAACAATTAATGGGGAACAATTTGAACATCTTTTATAATCAGTTGGTGTTAATATTGTTTGTAGTTGTTTTAATAATTTGTTAATTTTTGATAAAAGCATGAGCGTTTAAAACTCTCCAAATACGGACTCAGAAATATGTAACAGTTATTTTTTATACAAGATGTCAAAATTCAAATATATTTTTATTTATAAAAAATAACTATTAAGTCGAAAGGCCATTGTGCTAAGCGAACCTAAGTTGAGCGAAACCACAGTATAAAGATTACACAGTAGCGCGACTCTCATGAAAATATTAAATTCGCGCATAACATCCCGCGCAAGGTCTGAGTCACAATCTCGGGATGCAGAGCTCATTCATTCACGGCTCTGGTGCCGAATGGATCTTTATAATTATGTTAATACGCATTATTTATGCCTTGTTATTTTTTTTACCACGTCCACTAAATACTACAATCCGGCCCTGATGTGTGAGCACGTGTGAGTTTACAATTTACAACAAAATCGCTCACACTTAAAGCAGAACAAATAGTTCGACACATCCCCTTTAATCTACTCGAGGTCAATGAAAATCCAGTAAAGAGATCAAAGTGCCGACAAGCGAGTTGCGCTACTGTATTCTTTATACTGTGAGCGAAACTAAGTTTTTTGAAAATTAGATCCAACGTAATCTTACGCGGACAAAGCAACCGAGCGAAGATAAACATTGTTTTATATCTTTGTCATCCTAACTTTGCTTCCCTTAGCTTTAAGGCGATTTTTCGCGACATACCGGTATGATTGTGTTACAACACTTTAACATACCGCTCCATTTTAGCGAATGATACCACTGGAGGAGAGTATAGTATGACGTAAGTACATTATGACGTAGTTAAAATACTTACTGCATGTAACTGTAGGTAACCCAAAACGCAAGCTGTGTTACCTACGGTATGTATGTTATGTCACGTTATACATCTATAACTATAAATTTGTAACAAAACATGTAATTATTATAAAAGATCGGAAAATTGTGGAAATCAAAAGTCAACATTTCGCTGTACGTTGACAGTTGCCTCAGATCTCGTATTCTCATATAGTAACCTGACCTTTTTAGCGATAAACACGGTATCATGTAGAATATTTTAAAAATTAGAGTGGGATATAAAGCAACAAGGGAACAAAAAGCAAATTTTTGCGAGATACCGGTATCTTTGTGTATGTATTCATAAGCATACCACTCCATTTTTGAGAGAATAGGTGTCATAGGGGAATCTCAGATGACGTCATTATTGAGCGTCAAATAACATACCGAATGTAACACAGGTCCCGAGGTGTATTACTTGCGGCATGGGTATAAAGTGAGGTTAGTTGTTAGGAACAGTGTGGGATACCGTTCACCTCTATATTTTTTCTTAATAAGGCAATGCATTTTATTTGTGAAAATAACATGTGGGGAATAATTAAATGTGTTTTTCCTTACGCGAAAGAATTTATAATAAAATAAAGTCCCATTTTGATGTACTATGGCTGACACTATAAACAGAACGATTGAAAATTTGCTTGGCACTAATGCCTCTTACGACCTAGCGAAATTGAGCCTTATAGCACATTTTATTGCATTACCTGCCGGTGCAGGGGTAAACATCTGGAGTATTCTCTTCTGGTTTGCTCATTTGAAATTAAAATAAGCAAATAAGTTGTTTTCCTATATTAGAATCCTGTTAGAATTAATTTTCTGATGTTAATATTATAATTATTCGTTTTAAATAATAAAGTCATTTTCAATTAATTTATTAATATTTCATAAATATATAAGAATTCGTTTATATTCAGTCAGTAATGAAATGGACAAATTATGTTAGCCAGCATAATACTATAAGCTTAAACATTTCGGAGCTAATTTTAAGAATTTAAATAATTAAAACCAATGTTATAATGATTAGTAAGCCAGTGACTATACTATTTTCCAGTTAAATATATACTTAGAAATAATATTTATAGTTAGTTTCTGAAACGGCACTCCATTTTGATTTATTTAATGCATATTAAGCATTTTGCAAAAATTAGGATAGCCTGTAAGTATTACGTGGAGAAGAAAACAAATTTTTATCCAGTAAAACTATATTTGTTTAAAGAATTTACAGACGTTTTGTCAAAATGAATAAAGCTAAATTAAAATATTAAGCTACTAAATTTTGAAAGTCTTTGCGAAGATACTGTAGGTAATATTAATTAATCTCAGTTATACAAATATTTAAAAAACAGCAACAATCAGAACAGACAAAAAACTAGTAAACAATTGTTAAATACAAATGATTATTATTGTAAAATTTATTAAACATCAATAACAATAATCAGTAAAACATGGAAAAGAAATAACTATCCACTTATCCAACATTTAGTTGAGATTTTGAAATTTTGTTCATACTGACAAATTTTTTACTCCATTAAAAATGGAGTTGCTGGTTCTTGGCGACGCACTTCCAGTGGAAAATAAAACTTCTTATCGTTATAATAATAATAATAATGTTTATTTGATCTGCTGAATAAAAACAAGTAATTCCAGAGACATGTTCAGTAGTTTCATACGTTAAGCTGTGGAATATAATTTTTAATTTCTAATTTCAATATTGTTCTTTTGTTTAGAAAGAAAAACATTTCAAAATTAAACGATTTCCAAAAATATAAACAGATTTAGTATTATTTACAGTATAAGCAGACCCAATCTTTCTCAGAAAAAAAATAAAGTAAGCACTATATAAGGAATTCTCACATATATGTATGCTAATTTTAGTGTAACAAAAGAATTTGATCGTAGTTTACTTATCCGAGAAAAAATAATAGTACAAAGTAATGACATCAAATTTATTATAAAAAATAAATCCTAGAAATATTTATTTACAAAAAAGGAATTGTTGAAACCGAAATTATTTGTGTTTGATTGAATATGCAGAAATAAAAGATACGAACATGAGACCCCAAATTTATATTTGCTAATTCAATATTCAATTTTAATACCCGTTTCCTAAAGCGTATTTTTCCTGTCCAAGATTTATACCTGGCATCGTAGATTAACACATTTTATGACCTGAGCGTAAGGCTCACATCATGCCGGTGCAATAAGGTCGAGTTTCGCACAGTTTTATTGCTTCTCGTTCTGTTTATAGTGTCAGCGATAGTACTTACTTAACCGCTGCTATAGTTCGCTGTATAGTTCATTTTTAAGTGATTTTATGTATTATGGACACAATTTTTAAAATAAACTACTTCAAATTGTTACACGCACCTGAAATATACCATACCAATACATACTTTTTTCATTTTCTCGAATCAAGCGGAGAACAAGAACTTAGTAGTGGGGAGTTAAATTAATGTAACCGCATATAACCATAACGCATCATACCGGTATCTCGCAAAAATTTGCTTAAAATGTAACCTAATCTAACCATACCGGTATGTTCTGGTATGTCGCGAAAAATCGCTTTTGTTACCACGTCCGCGTAAGATTACGTTGGATCTAATTTTCAAAAAACTTAGTTTCGCGTTCAGTGGCCGTCCGCCACTTTATTTTCTGAGTCCACTATTTGGAGAGTTTTAAATGCTCATGCTTTTATTATAAAAAATTAACAAATTATTAAAACAACTACAAACAATATTAACACTAACTGATTATAAAAGATATTCAAATTGTTCCTTATTAACTGTTTGAACTGCTCCAAATAACAGTCTCAGATCTTCCTTGAAATTTTTCTTATAGGTACAACCCTCAAAAAGGTACAGTCCGTCTAGAATTACGAGGAGAAATGTTAAAAAAATCACGTTATTTAACACACCATGTACGGTAATGGAAATGCGCATAAATTTCATTTATATGTGAAAATAAAGTATAATGTGCGTATTTTTCTATGTGGGCATTTTTCTGGGTGAGCATTTTTCGGTGTGAGCAATTTTCTGTGTGCGCAATTTTCTCTGTGGGCATTTTTCGGTGTGGGTAATTTTCCATGTGCGCATTTTTCTATGTGAGCATTTTTCGGTGTGAGCAATTTTCCGTGTACGCATTTTTCCATGTGGGCATTTTTCGGTGTGCGCAATTTTCGTTGTGCGCTTTTTTCTTGTCGCATTTTTCGCTGTGGGCTTATTTTTGTGCGCAATTTTCGTGTGCGCTTTTTTCCTGTACGCTTTTTTCATGGAATCTCATAAAACAGATGGATAATATCAAGTTAATTAATTACAGACTCTTACTGCATTATAATCATCGTATTTTTGTTGCAATAGAGTTCTGTTGTAATTAACAATATTTTAAAATTGATTCATTGTAGTTCCTAAGCTTCAGATGTCCTAATTAACATTTGATTTAATAAAATCTGACACAATAAATGAAATCATCAGTGTTTGCAAATAATTACCTTAATGTAAAAATTGTTTTACTTAAAAAAATTATACAAATAATAAATTTATAACCTAATCATTTTTTTTGTTCCAGTATTCAGATTTTATTAAATCAAATGTTAATGAAGACAACTGAAGCTTAGGAACTACATCGAATCAATTTTAAAACATTGTTACAAAAATTACTGTATTACAACAAAAATACGTTGATTATAACGTAATAAGCACCTGCAATCAATTGTAAACATTGAATTTATCTATCTGTTTTATGAAAGAGAGGACGCTGTGTTAAAGAAATTAAAATACGGTACATTAAGTAACTTTTTAAGATTGATTTTAGAGTAAAAATGTAAAAAGTTTATTCTAGCAAAAAGACTGTAAGGATTAGATACAGAAAACCTGTAACAGTATTAATTCATAACACTACCGACTTTTGTTGCTGTACGACAAACAATACGTTTACTAGGAAGTATTTCAAGAGAATAGAAAATGAGACCGTTTTCAACAAAATATTAATTTACTGTAAGTTGGTTAAATAAATATAAATATTTTATGTGCTACTGTTTAGAAGATCAACTGTCATGTCTTTCTATAATAAAATATACAGGATGTTCCGTTTAAAAAAAATTCCCGCTGCATGCTGCCATTATTTTACGTAACACTCTGTATGTAGCAAAATAATTTTAGGTTATAGTGCTCAATAAGTAGAATGTCCCTGTGAAAGAAAAAAAAATCTATCTCGTTCTACAAATGAGCTATGGAAGAAAGGGCGCCTAAAAACTCACCCTGTATAATTAGATACTGGGCATTAATTACCGCCAATAATTTTGATTTCTCAATTGTGATACACTAGGGACAAACTATAGTTAATGATCTTCACAATGCTGTTAAAATTATAGTTATGTGATAATTAGGACGGCTTTGGCAGCCAATTTAAATTTTGAAATGTTGTTGCTGGAGGTTTGTTACTAATTTCTCACCGGTATCGGAGTTTAGGAATCAAGTTGATATTGAAATATGAGCCCTGCGTCAAAAATATTCGCCTAGCTAGTATAGCTGTTTTTGAAAATATAATCATTATTAGAATTTAAATATCAAAGCTTTTATTTAAAAATTCATAATTTATATTTATTTGTTATTATTATTCTAGAAAAATAATCTACCGCTGAGTAACTTATTAACTGTCTCTTTCTCTATCTATCAAAGAGAGGTAGGCGAATACTTTTGGCGCAGGGTTCGTAGTTTATAGATTTGAATTTTGAATTGGATTGTAATCCATATTGAATTACATATTTTATTAAAATTCTGGTAATATATTGAAATAATGAAGAATTTTTATTTAAAAATGAAAAATTTGAAATACTTGGTGATTCATTAGCCTCTTTACAAACTTTGGTAAATGAAAGTAGTTGTAATTTAATGAAAAATATATCTTATCAACGTAGGTCCGATTTGGTTTTGTTTAGAAGCTATAGTGATTTAAAAGTTCTTAAAAAGAAAAAACTTATTAGTCACTATTTAACAAAACATTGGAAACTAAAGTAGTTAGAAGGTGTCATGGTGCTCTATTATTTACTAAATCAGTATTTTTGCTCATTGTTTGTAATGCTTCCATTTTCAAACGAAGAATATAATATAATATAATATAATATAATACTTTTATCAGACAGAGTTAGATTTTCCAGTAGACGTGAACCTGCATAGAACGTTTGAACATTTGTTATAATTTTATAATTTTTGATTTGTACTGTTTATTTACTTATAGTCTGTATTATTACAATAAATAATTTTTGTTATTAAAATGAAAATATACTGCATTTTCAGTCATTGAAAAAAAAAAAAAACAAAATCACTAGAAGTTCTAAACAAAAGCAGATCGGACATGTGTTGACAGGATATTTTTTCCTGAAATTACATCTTTCATTTGCCAAAATTTGTAAAGATGCTGACGAATCATCCTGTATATAAAAATAAGTAAATAAAAGTTTATCGAAATGGGTAAATTATGTTTATAAACTACTCAAGAATTTATGTATTGTTACAAATAATTTTAGGAATTTTAAGGAATGTAGGAATTTAGTCAATATGCAGTTGAAAATTTTCTGTTCGATATAAAAACGATCCTATAAATTTTAGGCATTTTTCTAAACAATTTCCATTGAAGAATTTCCGAAAGCTCACCCAAATTTTTTACAAATTCTGATGTTCCATAGACGTTTACCCTGATTAATAGACAATTTAAAAAAACTAACAGCTTCATAATGCAATTTAAAGGAGACTTTAACTAAAATCACATTCAGATGTGTAAACAAATGTGCTTTCATATTTGTTTTTACATCTGATTGTGACTTTACAATAAAGTCTCCTTTAAATTCCATTATAAAACTTACCCTAAGCTTTTAAAAAGAAGACAAGTAAAAATTCCAAAATTCAGTTGAAAATTTAAAATACTACTGTGGAGTTTCGAAAGATTGTAGGTATTTAAAAATTCTGTAAACTCTCAAACAAGAATGTTAAGAAATTCCATTGAGAATTTGCTATGATAATTCTCAAGAAATTTGTAATTAAATTCATTCAACAATTTCAAGAACTTAAATTAAAAATGACAAAAAAAGCCTTCAATCGCATATTCCTACAAAAATTGATAATGAAATTTCAAGAAATAATTCAATCCATAATTTCCAAAATTCTTATCAAAATAACAAAATAAAATCGAAATATTTGTTATGTTTCAAAACGAATCATTATAACTTTCCATTATTCATTTTAACATAAATAGCTCAAATTAGCACACTTTTGTATCTACATAATATTATGTTAATTTTTTTTATTTAATACAGTATGATTTATGATGTCGGTGAAAAACTTCACCGGGTGATTCCTATAAGTAATTCAAATAAAAAACTTCAAATAAATATGTATGTGTCCGATAATGCTTTCTAACGGAAGTGTAGCCCTTAAAAGTATATCACATTTTGAATGTTTACGATGTTAAGGTACTAATTTTTGTTTTCATGGATAACAAGTGAAATAAGAAATAAGCCTACCGCTATTGCTTTGATTGATGACGTTACATGTTATAAACTTTGAAGCGCTACACTTCTGTTAGAAAGCATTATCGGACACATGTTTATTTGAAGTTTTTTATTTGAATTAGTCATAGGAATCACTCGGTGAAGTTTTTCCGTGACATCATAAATCATCCTGTATAAAAAGAATGAAATCAGAAAACAGTTTGATATAAGTTTCAATGAACATTTCATTTTAATTTTATATAACGTTTATTTTTGGAATTTATTCCAAATTAAAGTGTACACAAGACTGTAAAGTAAGCAAACACGTGAAATGTATTTATTTAAAGGTGTCTCGAAATAGCAGTTATGGTGTTTAAGAATCGTTACTGATTAATAACAACTAACCCGGTGTAGTATCACGTTTGTATTACCAGCTTTTGTCATGTCAAAGGATCCATTATTTCTGCATTCTCTCGTTGGTGTATGTGAATGTGTCGCATATATTTATTCTCTGGCACCGTGCTTGTATGGCTCCTAAGGTGCCCTTCATTCATTGCACGTTATGTTTCATTTGCTTGCGTAGATAGTGCCCATAGACAAGCTGGTGAAGGGACGTTTTCAAGACAACTTTGAGTTCCTCCAGTGGTTCAAGAAATTTTTTGACGCCAACTACAAACGCGCCGAATACGACGCCCTTGCTTTACGTAATGGAGAAGCCATGGGGGCTGGTGGTGCTGGCGCCCCCAAAGGCGCCACTCAGATGACCCGCAAAACTTCCACATCCAATTCACCTTCCAAAACTGTCAAGCCTGTGGGCAAAGCTAGTATGTTTCTTTTTCATTTGTTTTATTATTTTGCTTCCTTTCTTGTGCGATCATTTTATTCATTTTAATCTTTTTAACGCATTTTAAACTTACGCTTTTCTTTACTTTATATAACATGTTATAAAGTCCCGGCACCCCAGTAGGCTTTGGAAGTGTGAACAAATGTCTTTTCTTAAAGAAATTGATTAATCAGAATGACATTTCTATTTAATCAGTCAACCGACACATGTCAAAACGCTGCAGGCTAAATAAACGTGTATATTAACGAAAAATTCCAATATTAATGCATATTCATAATAGTTGTTGAACATGGTGCCCATTTTGCTGACGCACAGTGGAACGATGTAGTGGAAGCTACTGGACATAGTTGTTATAGCTACATGAAAACTGAACAATTGTTAGAGTTAGGGTATAGGGAATGCTAATACAGTTCGACGCAACATTTAATTTTACATACGATGGTGTATTAAAATATTGGTCGTTCCATTTGAAAGAAAGTATTTTTCTATGTTTGAATATCTTCGAGTGGAGTGGTGCGTTTTGGACATCCTGTAGCTTAATAGATCATGCTTATGGAATTTTTAAGAACCTTAAAGCTTCAACTACAATATCAGCTATTACAAATAAAATTGCTTCAATCATAGCTGTGTTATAATTTTTTGAAAATCAGATTGCAGAATCCATATTTTTAAGAAAATTCAAAATATCTCAAAAATGATGCATTTTAGAGATAGGGAAATGTATTGCAATTTTACATACTTTTACATGTGGAATTCAAAAACGTGATAAAAAGTATAGCATTCCATTTAAATTCAGCGAGTTAATGACGACTTCCGGTATATCCGGAATTGACTGGAAGTCAATTTTATTTTACTTGAAAAGATCTTTTCGAAGTCTCTCTCTTGCATAAATTTCAAATTTCTATCTAAACTTCTTCCTTGAAAACTTTGAATGAACGGTCTACGTGAATAACCCTGTAGATGTTTTAATATACTACTATAAGCAACAAATGTAGGTATATGAAAAGATTTTCTCAATTTAACACTTGAGTTTCTGACCGATGTCCAAAGCATTACATTATCTCATTCCACTCTGTGACGGCAAAGATTTACGTCGCTTCATATTGTCGAATTCTAATTCTAATGTGACACATACAAATTATAAACGTCATTAAATTTTCTAAGAAAAGACGTGCTCTTATGCTTCGGGCACATCTGCGTTAACGTCTAACGGCATTCTAACGGACAAGAACCCGACAATTAACGCGAGAAAATTAATGCGCTAAATTTTACATTGGTGGTTAAGGTCATTATTTGTCCCACATTTCGCTCCGAAGCGGCTGCAGCATTGGTATTTTACTTGAATATTGGCAATTTTATCTTAAATGTCAAATATCACAGGAGTTCTATTAAAATATTTTAGCATTTTCCGTTTCCTAACATTCAAAAATTATATTTTAAATTAGTACTTGAAATAATGAAAGAAACCTGCAATCAAAACTAAGATAGTACGTGACTAAAAACACGAGATGTCGCTGTTTTCGTGCAAAAAATGTATGTTCTGTCTTCCTCACATATATCTTTCTTTATCTATGGCAACAACTATGCGATACGTTCGCCGGCAATCCGTTTGATGTGTATCAAAAACCGCCAGCCGAGCTATCGTCTAGCGCGCAATGCCATTCTCAATGCCGTTACAAAATTAGTGCCGCATATGCCAATAATCCGTCGTTACACTATCGTTGTCGGAGCCACGCTGCGTCTAATGTGCTGCCTAACGTGATTTTTCACGTCTAACTTGACAATAATTGTATGTGTAGCGACTGATTAATGGCAAATTAGACGTTAAAAATAACGTTAGGCAGCACATTTGCCGTTAGTGTGGCTGAACCATTACACTATCGTTGTCGGAGCCACGCTGCGTCTAATGTACTGCCTAACGCGATTTTTCAAGTCTAATTGTAGGTGTAGCGACTGATTAATGGCAAATTAGACGTTAAAAATGACGTTAGGCAGCACATTTGCCGTTAGTGTGGCTGAACCATTACACATCCAAAGCCTACTGGGGTGACGGGATTTTATGATAACATGTTATAATTTCCGTGCAGTGTGAATCATTGAAACCATCAATAAGAAAAAATAGACAATGGCCCAGATTAAATAGCCTTGTGGCAAATTAGGAAAACAAAATAAAGAAAAATGTCCTTGGAAATATAATTTTCCCATTAGATTAAAACTCAAACATGTTTTATTTTAGTTATTCTCAAAGAAGAGGCAAAATACACTTTAAATCTTTTAAGTTTGCTTGCCCATCGTTACTTTGCTCCGACGCATGTTACACACTACTGTAGTTAATGTGCACAATAAGTATAGCTACAAATGACAGATATTCCAGACGGATTCGTAATAATGCACACGATGACGTTGCAAACTTTAAAAAGTTTCAACTGTATGCACAAACTATACCTTTTCAACTTCAATTTCGGAAAAAGTAACAATACTTTCAGAAAATATAATTTTAATTTCAGAAAAAGTAAATTTAATTTCGGAAAAAATAAATTCAATTTCGGAAATAACCGATTCTCCATTTTATGGGATTCTATACAGGCTGTTACAAATTCGAGGCTCACCATTGGGATCTCGGAAATGGTAAGAGATATGAAGTCGGTTAAATTGGTGCAAAGTTGCGTATTTTGGTGCTGAATAATAATCCGTTCTGAAAAATCTTCTACGTTTTTTAGTTTTTGAAATATTTAAAAAAAACTAGAAAACGTAATTTTTTTAAAATTTTTCCTGAAGTTATTGTTGCAGGGATCATAACAAAATTAACACATTCTACAGGCATTTTTTTAAACTCTTTACGATGATATCATTAGATTTTACTCAAAACGTTTCGTATCGTTCTGACCATCATCAACTTCATTTTTTCTTATGGGCGCTACATTGGGTTTTAATACCATTGAATAGATCTATTTTTTCTGATGCTTTTGCATATATCACACATCCCTATTTAATAATTTGAAACAGCTGGAAATGCAAGAAATTGCTGAAAATAACACTGCAAAGAAAAACATGGTATGCCGTGAAAACAAAAATCAAAAAAGTTTGATATACCTTCGGAGTTTTAATTCATTTATCACAAAAGCAGATTTTTGAAAAAATTTTGGATATAAAAATGAATATTTACAGTTGGTTCTTGTCCGATGAAATTTGTATCACAAAATCTTTTAAGCGGACACTAAATCGCGCACTATACACTTAACGTTTCGCAGTCGTTCGACAGCTTCATCAGAAGTGAAAAATATGTTGTCAAAATAAACAAAGTTGTCAACGGAAACTGAAAAAGTAACTTGATTTTATTTTATTTTTTAGTCTAAAAATAATTTGAACATTATAAATGTTAAAAAATTGACAGATCTATATTCTATTTAAGGAATCGAGAAAACGTCTTTTGAAAATATTAGACTCGTAATATAAAATATTAGTATTTTCAAAACCAAAATTATGGTCATTTTCTAATGAATGGTTTTCATTATTTTTTTTTATATGATATTTATGTTGGTCTAGACGTTTTTTTTAAATTTTGGCTTGTTTCTCCAATATAACATGAATTACAATTTAAACATTTAATTTCATAAACTACGTTAGGTTGTTTTAGTTTTGGTGTTTTGGTTTTTAAATTTGAGGAAATACTATTTAAATTATTTACAGATTTGCTAGCTAAAATTAAATTGTGTTTTTTGAATATGTGTTTAAATGTGTCATATAGTGGTTCAATGTAGGGTAATGATATGATATTTTTTGTTTGAAGTTTGTTGATTGTTATTGTGGATTTTTGAATTTTGTAAATATTTAACACGATTTTTTATTACTGATTCTATAAGATTTATTGGATAAGTATTTTGAACAAGAGTCTTTTTTATTAAATTTAAATTATCGTAAATGAAAAGTTTATCAGAAAGTAAAACAGCTCGATCTGTTAAAGAAATAATTGTTGCAATTTTATAGTTTTTAGAAGTATACGAATGAAAATTAATATATCTACCTGACCACGTAGGTTTATGAACAATTTGTTATTAATTTGTTATTACGTCTGATGATATTTACATCTAGAAAACTTAGTGAATTGTTAATTTCTTTTTCTACTGTAAATTGTAATCTATTATGAAAAGAGTTAAATCTACTTAATACAAAAATCTACTTTATCTGAAGGCAAAATCAATAAAATATCGTCGACGTATCGAAAATATAAAGTTGTAAGGCGCCATTAATTTTTAATCAGACTGGTTCCGGAAGTGTTGTTTCTTTTTAAAAAAAAGAAGAGAGAAGTTTTCTTTGTTTACAAAAAAAGTGATTGATTTTTTTTTACTTCATGTCCCTTTGTACAATTTACGGCTAGAAATAAAATAAAACCTACGCTACAATTGGCGCCCAACGTGGGGCCGTAAAAAGGTACAAAGTGTATATGTCTACTGCTACAGCGAGTAAAGAAAAATCTAAAATATTGAAAAGAAATTCTCAACCTATACGTCGATGCAAACGGATTAATGTAAACACGAGATCTGACGTTTTGGAAAACTCCAATATGTCAGAAGCGGAAGTCAGTGTTAATATTACGATGTCCCAAGATCAGTTCAAGGAGTTGATTTCAACCATGGCAGCTACAATTTCTGAGCAGTTTAAAATACAAAATCAAACCATACCGCCCGCACCAGAACAGGAAATATCGCAAACAGTGGCAGTTTCGCAAAATGCACTGCTCGTTTTTCAGGGTGTAAGGATGATAACGTAGAAGCATTCGTAGATGCCATTACGGTCTATAAAGATTGCTGCAACATAACTAATGAAAATGCATTGAAGGGTTTTCCAATGTTGTTGACCATGGAAGCAGCAATATGGTGGCAGGGAGTCAAACCAATGACTGAAAACTGGAATGATGCAGTTGCAGCGTTTTTGTCGTCATTTTGGTCATAGCAAGGATAAGTGTCGAAAATTAGAATCTCGGGTGACATTACGTCCTGTCCAGGTTCCAGTGACACCTTCTATCAAATCATCAACAACGGGAACGCCGTTAATAAAATGATATGGAGCTTCTGGTGTTGTACGCAGTAATTACAATACCTGTTCAAAACTAAATTCGTCCTCAAACAGTGCAGAATTCTGTTGTATGGGTACTTTAAAGGCAATGTCAAAACAGAGGATTTCCGGAATTCCGCGCCCTGTTTTGGATATAAGTATTCGTGGACATAGTGGTGTTGCGTTAGTTGATACCGCTGCGAAACAAAGTGTGGCAAGTAACACACTGTACCGATTATTGTGTCAAATGAATTATAAATTCCACCGCTGTGAACTGAAAGTAGCATTCGCGGATGGGAAATCGACGCCTAGTTCGGTACTTCTTACAACAATGGATGTCACGCTAACTGGTCGGACTTTTCCCACCACGTTCATTATATTTCCGCATGCAGAATGTAACCGCACCTTGTTAGGTATCGACTTCCTCCGTACGGCAGGTCTAATTCTGGACATTGCAAAATGGCAGTGGACAGTTGAAGGCGAAGAAAATCAGTGGAAAACACTTGGATGCGAGATGTCTCCAGAATCGTTAACAACAATTATCAGTTCGTTGGAACTTCGAAGTGACGAAGCCACTAATCTGGATGAAAAAGACCGTGAAAGGTTTGATAAGTTAATACTTCATAATTTTGATGTTTTTGCAGAATCTGGCGAGCCGACGGACATGGCAGAACACCGAATAGATACGGGAGATCACACTCCAGTTTACACTGCATCGTATCGTATACCTCTGCCCAAAAGGGAACTTCTGAAGACCGAGCTGGATAAACTATTAACAGATGACGTCATAGAAGAATGCGGATCCCCTGGGGTTCTCCAGTAGTTTTGGTACCGAAGCGGGACTCCACCGTACGATTATGTGTTGATTATCGAAAACTAAATGCGATAACAGTTGCAGATCAGTACGCGCTACCACGAATTGATGATTTGCTGCACGAAGCAAAACAAAACGGTTGTATGAGTACAATGGACTTACGCCAATGTTATCATCAAGTTAGTGTGCGCGAGTGTGATCGCGACAAAACTGCATTCGTAACGTCCTACGGTACTTTTAGATATAAACGCATGCCCTTCGGGTTAATGAACGCGCCAAGTACGTTCCAAAGACTGATAGATAGATTTAAATCAGGACTAACTGGAATAAGAGTGCTTGCATACCTCGATGACATTATTATTATTTCGGATTCTGTGGATCAACACTTAGAGGATCTTAGTTTAGTATTTAGACGTTTAAGACAATTTAAGCTTCGTGCTAAACGTGAAAAATGTATATTCGTACGTGATGAAGTGCGTTATTTAGGTCATCTGATAACTCCACAAGGAATTAAAATGGATAAGGGAAAAATTTCCTGCATATTAGAAATTCCACCCCAGAAATGTCAAGCATGTTAAAACATTTTTGCAAACGTGCAGCTGGTACCGCCGTTTCATTCCGGGTTTTTCAGGTATTGCACGTCCAATCAGTGATCTAACAAAAAAGTCGGTAGTGTGGAAATGGGGAACAGCACAACAGGAGGCATTTTCTACGTTGAAGAAACTTCTGACGACTGCTCCCATTTTGCGGCAAGCTGATGAAAAACTACCGTTTATGATCCGAACCAACAGTAGCAATTATGCCATAGGGGCAGTTTTACTCCAGGGGGAGGAAACTGATGAAAGACCAGTCGAATACGCCAGTCGCCTGCTCCTACCCACAGAAAGAAATTACAGTACCGTGGAACGTGAAGCCTTGGTATTGGTATGGGCAGTACAAAAATTTCATGGTTATATTGAAGGAGCCGAGGTTTGTTGCAGCACTGATCACCAACCTTTAAAATGGTTGATGTCTTTAAAATCACCTTCTGGTCGTCTTGCCAGGTGGGCCCTACAGCTTCAGCCATTCAACCTGAAGATTTCTTACACCCCAGGCCGTGCAAATGTTGTAGCTGATACTCTATCCCGACTATCATGTTCGGAACAAAATGAGAATACGTGTGGTCTATGTACTGTTATTGTGGACTTGCCTGAAATACGTAAAGAACAATTAAAAGATCCTGAATTGAGGAAAATTATAGAGGACTTCGAATCTAAAACTTCCAACATAGACTCTGCCAATTGGACAGATCGAGGGTATTTGGTTTCAAATGGTGTACTAAGGTATATTCCAGATGAGGATATTGAAGAACCGCAACTTGTGGTACCGGCATCAGGACGAAAGAAAATCTTGGAAGAATATCACGACGCCCCAACGGCAGGACACTATGGTGTCGAACGCACCCTAGCTAGAATATCTGCAAAGTATTACTGGCCAGGCATGCGAAGACACATCACGGAGCATGTAAAAAAATGCATCGACTGTCAGCGGTATAAACCGTCGAATCAAAAACCTGTCGGATTATTTCAGACACCCGTCTACTCTCAACGTTTTGAAGTTTTATCCATTGATCTATTTGGACCTTTACCAGAAGCACCCACTGGAGAACGCTGAATACTAATAGCAGAAGATATCTCCACAAAATGGGTGGAACTCTTCGCGCTTCGTGAAGCCACAAGTGCCATGTGTACGCAAGTATTAATTTCGGAAATATTTTTTCGGTATGGAGTACCAAGGCGTGTCGTTAGCGACAATGGTAGCCAATTCATTGCTAATGCCATGCAGAAGGCTCTGTTTTGCATGGGGGTGAAACAACAGTTAATCCCATTGTACCATCCGGAGGCCAATCCAGTGGAGAGGAAAAATCGTGATTTGAAAAGCTTGGAATTTTGGTGAAAAATTCGCACTGTGAATGGCCAGATAAACTCTCAGCTATCCGTTTCTCCATGAATACAGCGAAATGCGCAACTACAGGACTACTGCTACATATTTAATGTTCGCGCGTGAATTACGAACTGCCACAGACAGTAATCGCGACTTTCGTACTATTATTACAAATGAAAACTTTGTTTCAGATATTACGTCGTATTTACTACGTGTTGTAGATACTTTTAAAATCGTACGGGACCACGTCGAAAGTGAGCAAGACAAACGGAATGCAATTACTAATGCGAAAAGACGTTCAGTGGAGGAATACAAGATTGGTGATGCTGTGCTGATTCAAACTCATCTATTAAACCAGGCAGCCAAAGGAACAACTTCTAAATTTTCTCCACGTCGAGACGGCCCTTATATTATTAACAAGATTATTAGCACTAGTTATGAAATTTCCAACTCAAACAGTATCACTAGTCTGGGAAAATTCCATGTTTCCCATCTACGGCCGTATTTTGGAGAACTAGATCAGACGCCGCAAAATTCTATTCGTATACGTGGCCGCCCAAAGAAAGAAGTGTCCTAGGTCATCTGCGAGGACGCTTGGCCGACCTAGAGGAGGAGTATGTAAGGCGCCGTTAATTTTTAATCAGACTGGTTCTGGAAGTGTTGTTTTTTTTAAAAAAAAAGAAGAGAGAAGTTTTCTTTGTTTACAAAAAAAAGTGATTGAATTTTTTTTTTACTTCATGTCCCTTTGTACAATTTACGGCTAGAAATAAAATAAAACCTACGCTACAAAGTTAAATTGAAAGGTAATGACACTTTTTTCTAGTTCCTGCATGACAATTTCAGCTAAAGCAGGCGATAAAGGAGAACCCATTGCTGTACCGAAAATCTGTTTATAAAATTTATCATTGAAAGCGAAATAAGATGTTTCAAAACATAAAGTAACAATTTCTAAAAAATGTTCTTTGGAAATGTCTGTAAAATCTTTAATTTCTATCCACATATCGTTAATGCTTTTTAAAGCTAACTCTTTTGGAATGTTAGTAAACAAAGAAACCAAAAGTTCAAACCATGCTCTCTGACAATAATACATACGTAGAATTAAATAACGATCCCACAGAAAATTTCCAACGTAAAACTTTCAATATTATTAATAAGTTAGAAAAATCTGTTGAAATTAGTAATAATATTGCTAAATCTCTTAAAGTACAGCATCCCACATTTCCTAAATTATAATGCATTCCAAAAATTCACAAACCTAACACACCTCTTCGGCCAATAGTTTCTACTATAGGTTCTTCTCTATATTTCTTATCAAAATTTGTTTCAAAAATTCTTACTCAAGTTTTACTTTACTTTATGTTTTGAAACATCTTATTTCGCCTTCAATGATAAATTTTATAAACAGATTTTCGGTACAGCAATGGGTTCTCCTTTATCGCCTGCTTTAGCTGAAATTGTCATGCAGGAACTAGAAAAAAGTGTCATTAACGCATTACCTTTCAATTTAACTTTATATTTTCGTTACGTCGATGATATTTTATTGATTTTGCTAAAGTAGACTTTGTTTTAAGTAGATTTAACTTTTTTCATAATAGATTACAATTTACAGTAGAAAAAGAAATTAACAATTCACTAAGTTTTCTAGATGTAAATGTCATCAGACGTAATAACAAATTAATAACGAATTGGTTTCATAAACCTACGTGGTCAGGTAGATATATTAATTTTCATTCGTATACTTCTAAAAACTATAAAATTGCAACAATTATTTCTTTAACAGATCGAGCTGTTTTACTTTCAGATAAACTTTTCATTTATGATAATTTAAATTTAATAGAAAAGACTCTTGTTCAAAATTCTTATCCAATAAATCTTATAGAATCAGTAATAAAAAATCGTGTTAAATATTTACAAAATTCAAAAACCCACAATAACACAAAACAAACTTCAAACAAAAAATACAAATCATTACCTTACATTGAACCACTATATGACACATTTAAACACATATTCAAAAAACACAATTTAATTTTAGCTAGCAAATCTGTAAATAATTTAAATAGTATTTTCTCAAATTTAAAAACCAAAACACCAAAACTAAAACAACCTAACGTAGTTTATGAAATTAAATGTTTAAATTGTAATTCATGTTATATTGGAGAAACAAGCCAAAATTTAAAAAAACGTCTAAACCAACATAAATATCATATCCAAAAAAATAATCAAAATCATTCAATGCTTGTAGAACATTCATTAGAAAATGACCATAATTTTGATTTTGAAAATACTAATATTTTATATTACGAGTCTAATATTTTCAAAAGACGTTTTATAGAAATGTGTAAAATAAAAATGTCGTCGAATTCTATTAATAAACGTACTGATTTAGCAAATTTAAACGATAGATTTTGTAGTTTTCTCGATTCCTTAAATAGAATATAGATCTGTCAATTTTTTAACATTTATAATGTTCAAATTATTTTTAGACTAAAAAATAAAAAAAAATCAAGTTACTTTTTCAGTTTCCGTTGACAACCTTGTTTATTTTGACAACATATTTTTCACTTCTGACGAAGCTGTCGAACGACTGCGAAACTTTAAGTGCATAGTGCGCGATTTAGTGTCCGCTTAAAAGATTTTGTGATATAAAAATGAATGATGTGAATCCAAGAAAGATGTAAATTTTTAAAACGTATTGCGCTAACAACAATTTAGTAATAGCAAGGGAAATTTTCTTCCAATAATACCCAGAAAGATGCCATCCACACAGAACAATGTTATTAAGTTAGATGGAAACATTGCACTTTATTGATATTTAATGATGATGAGAATGAAGAATTATTTATTAGAAGAGGTAATTAATAGTTATTTATAAAATGTATAAAATTATAAGACTACAAGAAAGAATGTTTCCTCGAGCTGTAATATCTTTTAAGCTACAAGTATTCTAAAGACATACATAATTTAATTTGATATTTTCTTGCTTTAATAATAATAACGTATAATTTAATTACAAATCTAATCAACTATTGTTTTGTAGTTGTTTTTCTGGATATAGTTAGAAAGAAATTTTGTTCGTTATTACTGAATTGTTGTTGTTAAAACCATAATAAACTTTTAAATATACATCATTCTTAAATCCATAACATTCATTTCTAGATCTAAAAATTTTACTAAAATCAGCTTTTGTGATATACGAAGTGAAACTCCGAAGGTATATCAAACTTTTTTGGTTTTTGTTTTCACTGCATATCATATTTTTCTTTGCAGTGTTATTTTTAACAATTTCTTGCATTTCCAGCTGTTTCAAATTATTGAAAGGGATGTGTGATATATGAAAAAGCATCAGAAAAAATAGATCTATTCAATGATGTTAAAATCTATTGTAGCGCCCTTAAGAAAAAATGAAGTTGATGATGGTCAGAACGAGACGAAACGTTTTAAGTAAAATCTAATGATATCATCGTTAAGAGCTTAAAAAAGAATGTATTACTTTTGTTATGATCCCTGCAATAATAACTTCAGAAAAAAATAAAAAAGAAAATTTCGTTTCTCGGTTTTTTGCAAATATTTCAAAAACTACAAATCGTAGAAGATTTTTCAGAACGGATTATTATTCAGCACCAAAATACACAACTTTGCCCCAATTTAACCGACTTCGTATCTCTTACCGTTTTCGAGATCCCAATGGTGAACCTCGAATTTGTAACAGCCTGTATATGAGGGTATTTCCATCCCAATATTCATATTTGAATGTTATTTAAACACAGAGTGGCCCAGCAAAAATTTTCAAGGCAGTTTTTAGTCCTTTAGCCTTCTTCACTTATCTAACAATCCTTGAACAGGTCAATTTTGGATTTCAAGGTGATATCTTCATTAATTTCAAAGAAAATTATATACAACATGTCCCAAAAAAATGTGCTCAAATGAAAATGGTAGAAAGTAGACGAGATTTCATCGATAAAAAACCTATACTGTCAGGGTCGGAAAAGCTTAGTTTTTTCGCGGGCGTTTGAATTTTATTCCTAAAGAAAAAGTTGCTTATTCTAAATTGGCACCATAATTCATAAACTATTCGATCAATTTAAATCAATAAAACAGTTTTGGAAAGCTAATTAATACCTTTTTGACTTAAGGATAATACTTCGCGAACAAATTATTTTGATTAAATAAAATAAAATTGTCAAAAAATGAACGAAAATGCAATGTTTTCGTTAGTTTTCGCTCATATCTCGAAAAAAACCCTTAAAGGTACCATTTTTTTAGTTTTACTGTAAAAATAGATCGAAACCCCATCGAATAAAAAATATTCAATGTTCTATCCCTGTTACTTTATGAGCATTGGCGGTTTAAAAAGTACACTACGCAACATTTTGAATACTTAACAATTCAAAAAAAAATGTAAATAAAATCTTATAGCGTTTTCGATTGACCGCCTTACGGGGTGTCCTGCGTGAGCGAATACTAGCGGGCGGTGCGAGCGGCGCGGGCGTCGCGAATTTATCAAACTCAAGCAAAGTAATGTAGGTGTCCTACGTGAAGTCGCATCGACCGCAAAAGCGATTCGCGCGAATTTCGCGCGGTTGACGCGATCAAATAATTTGATTTTTCCGCGCGTATCGCTACACCGACCGTTTCACTTGTCGAGTCGTATTTTATTAAAACAAAAGTAGATAATAGTGCAGCGGATATATTAATTTATTAATGGAGGACGTTGCACGCTCATGTCACGCCGCTCGCACCGCGCGATTTGGCGATTCGCTCGCGTCGCTTCGCAAAACTGTTCGCTCACGCAGGACGGTCTGTTTAACTTCATCTCGTGTTATTACATGAGGTTAAAAGATGATGCAAATACACTGAGTGCAACTGGTGCACGTGAATCGAAAACGCTGTTAGTCATTTTGTTGTATTTTCTTTAATTACTAAAAAGGTTAAAGGGCCTTGGAAATTTTCGGTGGGCCATTCTGTGTTTAAATAACATTCAAACATGAACACTAGGATGGAAATACCTACAGAGAATCCTATAAAATGGAGAATCTGTTATTTCCGAAATTGAATTTACTTTTTCCGAAATTAAAATTATATTTTCTGAAATTAATGTTACTTTTTCCGAAATTGAAGTTGAAAAGGTATAGAGCCTAAAAGGAGATATCTTCGCTGATACATTTTCCTAAAATATTTGCACTTGCACTGGATATCCAAATATAAAATACTAACTAAACTCCCTTCTTAAGTAATTAAATAAGCAATATTCATTCATACTGCACATCCAGTTTCTGCTCGTACAAATTTTCTTAAATGTACTATCGATATCATAAAAAACTAGGACAATTTTTCAATCCAGTAGCCATGCATTTCCATTATTTTATTATATTGAATCTTACTCTGCTGTCAAGTCAATAACTGTGTTTTTGTTAACGCTGAAATTCTGAACAATTTGTCTAACTGTGGCACCCTTTTCTATACAAACAGCTATCCTAGCTTTTAAAACAATATTTACTGTAGAAATGGTTGACAATTTCAAATAATTTTAAATTTGTGGTCGGTAGCAGTTTTACACAACTTAAAAAATCTTGTCCTAGTTTTTTATGGTAGCAATAGTACGTACGAATTTTATGCACGTGAAAATTTGAAACAGAAACATAATTTTCTGTTTGGACTTTCGCCAGATATGTTATTTGAAAAGATCAAACAGAAAATTATGGTAAATGTACCATTATAATAATTGTTGATTGTAATTTTTGTGTGTAGTGCCGAAAGTAAATCCGGTCCGCCCAACAGCCAAAACAGCAAATGCGGTATCAAATCGTGGAGATGCTTCTGGGAATGTGGAAGAATTAACGAATCAAATTTTAGAATTAAAGGTGAGTGCCCATGCAGGTAAGTTTTGATTTTTTTAAGTATATTCAGCTCACCCTTTCAAGCGTTTGGCATACAAGAAACACTTGATTGAAGAATGCTGAAAAAGTATCATTTCCTAATAAGATCTCAGCTCATTATATCTTGAACTTGAAGGCAGTCAGGGAGTACATTCATATTTTGCAATACTATTCATTAAATTTAGGACACACTGGTGACTTTTGTGACAGTCAATAAAATACAGAGTATCCCAAATAGAGTGACCTATTAAAAGTTTTCGGGGAAGGGAATATCCAAAAATTCTGAAAATTAGTACCCTGCCCTAAGGGAAAGCGATCTTTCAGATTAAAATATTTTCACTTTTATATCACTTCCGGTAATACCGGAAGTCGCCAACAACTTTCTTATTTTAAATAGAATGCTATACTTTTTATTACAAATTCTGATTCTACGCATTATTTTAAATAAAAAATGTTAAGACTTCTCTATACCTAAATGTAACCGATTTTGAGATATCTTCAAATTTATTTAAAAAATTGGTTTGGTGCCCTTTCATTTAAGACAATGTATTTACGCCAATTTCAAATTTAAAGATTGAAGTGACATGATTGTTTAAAAGTATAATGTTCACACTTTCAAATCAAATCCTAATTATCCCTGAAAAATTCATAGGGTGTTCACAATATGGTGTCGAAGATCATTATGTTTAACTGCCCAAAACTCAATATTCGTAAATGGAACATCCTGTATATTTTTACATCATGAGATACAGAACCAAATTCTACATCGATTGATATTAGCATTCCCTATACCTATTTCTTTTAGTTTCCTTGTTATCAATAATTGTTTATTATAACGGCATATTTTGCTAGAATTATTGAAATTTTTCGCAGTAAGTGTCGACAAAATAAAAATATTTATTGTTATACCATTAACAGATAAGTAGAAATAAATAAATAAGTTTCGACGAATGCTAATACAGAAATTTTATTTGCTTCATTGCCAGTTACAGGAGCAGATGAAGTTTTCTTTTGTCAGACTTCTTTTGTGCCACTTCTTAAAAAATACGTTCAAATCTTATATTTTTTTTTTCTGTCACTAACGGTAATTGCGGATACTTTTCATTACATTTTCTGCTCGTTCTCGTAACCATTTTATTGCACTCTCCTTGAATGTAAAATAAACTGCTTATTAGAACAAATAAAATTATTCATTATTATTTTTACCACTTTACCAATTGTAAGTATTGTTGTTTAATAAAAACGTTAAATTGACAAAAAAAAATGTTTTTCAAAGCATGCTTAATTTTTAAAGACGTTCATTTATGAAAATGGTACACTTACGGTAGGGATAGAGCTAATAGCTTTATTTTATGGTGTACGTCAAAATAATGTTATGGTTAGCAATTATTTATTTCTTAAAAAGTAACAGTTCAATATCTGCTTCTTTTTTCAAAGCTTACTACGAATAAGTGCATTCATTCCATTAATTAACAGAATAAAATAAACAATCATTGATAACAAGAAAACTAAAAGATATACGTATAGGGAATGCTAATACCAATCGATGTAGAATTTGATGTTCCATTTACGAAAATTGAATTTTGGGCAGTTAAACATAATGATCTTCGACACCATATTGTAACCACCCTATGAATTTTTCAGGGATAATTACGATATGATTTGAAAGTGTGAACATTATACTTTTAAACGACATGTCACTTCAATCTTTAAATTTGAAATTGGCGTAAATATGTACATTGTCTTAAATGAAAGGGCACCAAACCAATTTTAAAATAAATTTGAAGATATCTCAAAATCGGTTACATTTAGGTATAGGGAAACCTTAACATTTTTTATTTAAAATAATGTGCAGAATCAGAATTTGTAATAAAAAGTTTAGTATTCTATTTAAAAAAAGAAAGTTAACGGCGACTTCCGGTATAACCGGAAGTGAAAATATTTTAATCTGAAAGATCGCTTTCCCTTAGGGCAGTGTACTAATTTTCAGAATTTTTGGGTATTCCCTTCCCCGAGAACTTTTAATAGGAACTCTATTTGGGAGACCCTGTTTCTTTTGTTATTTATAATTTAGGTCAGTTTGGAAGGGTTAGAAAAAGAAAGAGATTTCTACTTTGGAAAATTGAGAAACATCGAAGTAATGTGTCAGGAATCCGACGAAGCTAACCCAATAATCCAAAAAATCCTGGGCGTCCTGTATGCCACTAAGGTGAGTTAAGTTGACTAACAATGAATGTATGAAACAGTGTATGTATTCAATTTTTGTCCCAGGATGGATTTGCACCCCCCGATGAGATAGAGGGCGGTCCGGGTGAGGAAGATGAGTATTAAATAGCCAGTTTTAGTTGTATTTAAAAAAGTACGTCGCGCACCTGCATCATATCTCTCGATTGAAATTCTTTGGTTATTGTGCGATAATTATTAACTGATTAAGCATTATTGCATAATATGGAACTTATTATATTTAAATTTTATTGTACTTGTTGCTAATATTGAATTATATAATAATACAACAATATCGAAGGTGTTGCTTCATGTGCGCTGCAATTGTTAAAAAAATTACTGGACTGCTGTAACAATGATAATGATAGTTAAGGTTCATTTCTGTTTGTGTTATTTATCGATACTGTGTTGGCGACAAAATAAATCATTTACCGTTTTATTACAAATTAATTTGTGTTTTTATCCTTAAAATATATTAAGTTCTACCAAACCAGATGATTTATTTAAAATTCTTATTATTTAAAGCTTCGCATCGATTTTTATTTAAGAAATCACAAGTGACTTATTTACTTACATTTAATTTCATCTTTAAAGTTGGTCCGTTAAAAGGTACAGACGAAAAAGTTTATAACAAGCGATCAATATAAAAATGAATTAGGGTAGGCGTTGGAATTTAAAGCATGCCTTGGACACACCATAAATACATACAGCAGGTTCACTCTCCTTGGCGGGAAAATTTCCCGCGCAAACAGCCGCCATATTCCGGATGGATAATCTGTCTAACCTATATTCGACTGGACGCACGGAGTGGTTTTTTCTCACTCTTTCATGCACTGAAACGCAGTCGCTCTCCCTCAAACTTCTACTCATTGCGTGCATCGAACATTATACCGAATACGCCCTTAAATTGCACGAATACGATCAGTGGTGTCTCGTGTAATTAGCAGCATAATAGGTGCTTTCGATTATGCATGTTGGGGTGCACTGAGTAAACTTTAAACTCTGGGCTTTCAAGTAGTGATCGGATAATTTAAATTAAGAATAATCTGTCATCCGATTATCAAAATAACCTAAATAATTCGATTATTAAAAATATTTTTATTGCGGCACTGGTGTATCCGTCCGCAAAATGGCGCCAAGGTCAAAAAATCTTGCCCCGCCAGATCAAAGGTGCCGACAAACAGTTTCCATGCTGGTTATGCTGTGCCTTGGATAACGTCATATTAATACTAATTGCCAATCAATTGTGATACAAATAACATGCCGGAAATGTTCTTTAACGTTACTCACGCTGTTATTCATAGAGTTCAAACGTGTCTTGATAGTAGATATAAAAAACTGACCACACCCTCTTTTCCCCATTTGAAATGCATTGACTTCCGGTCCAGTTTTTTGCTTTATCTGAGCCCGTCGTAAAGAGTGAGATGGAGCTCGGGCGAGAGAGAGACGGAGAAAACGTAGTTCGGGCGTCCGTCCGCCAGATGCCTGCGGCGCTACTGCTATTTTCGACGTCGGAACGTTAGTTCGGAAATTGTCTGCCAGATGGCCGTGGCGCTGCGTCGTCGGAACGTTAGTTCAGAAATTTTCCGCCGAGTGTCGCCACCGGCGCTTCGCTGTGGAATTTTTTCCTCCGTCCGGAGAGAGATTCGAACCCGTTCCTCAGGCGTCCACCTAATCCGCTCGGCCGTTGAGTCAGTTGTTCGTATCCGTTCGAGATGTGTAATATTAACGACGCGCCGCGAATGATGTCCTTTTTTTCGTCGAACACGGATGCGATGTTGGTTGCGTCAATTTTTTTTGTCGGTCCGGAGAGAGATTCGAACTGGTTCCTCGGCGTTCGTGAGCCCGTCCACCTAAGCCGCTCGACCGTTGGGTCAGTTGCTTGTATCAGTTCAAGATGTAATAAGAACGACTCGCGGCGAAGGATATCGTTTTTTTTTTCGTCGAACACGGATGCGATGTTGTTTGCGTCTGGCGGTGTCCATCTAGTGACGAATTGGGAGAGGACGATCGCCGGCGTCCATTTCGGAAACGTCGCGTCGGTGGGTTTCTGTAAAAAGAATGACGCGCGCGGGAGCATAGATCGCTGCACGCAGAGCGGCGGCGGCGTCGCGGGAATTTCGAAAAAATGTGTCCTCGGGGCGTGCGCATTTCCGCGAGCTGAAGCGGACGAAAACGATGCCGGCGTGCGTGTATAAAAATAAAACGTCTTAAATAAAATTCTAAAAATAAAAGATACGTTTTACTTACGTGTGTATAATACGCTTTATTAACACACAATATAATTACAAATTACAAACAATTTAATTTCAATACATAATTACAAAATTACATACAATTTCATTTTAATTTATAATGTCCCAACGGCAACGAATGAATGTCCGTTACAAGAACGTAATGTCGTTTGTCATCTTGAGCATCTAAGGCAGTTTTATTTATGGTAACGGTTAATAATTGATGATTTATTGACCTGATGCTATTGAATTTTGACATTAATTTTTTATTATCAAACAAACAGTCGTAATAATCCTGAAAAGTTATTTTTTTAATTCCTGAACGACCTACACCCTTCAATTTTTTAAATTTTACTTCTTTTCTCACTCTGATGGCGTAAACTTTAGCTCTAATTCCAATGCACTCAGTTATTATCTGTCCACAGAATTCGTCTTTAAATTTACTGATAACTTTCTTATTAACCAAAGGTATTCCGAAAGGGTTATCTGCGGCGTAATCTGAAGTGTCAAAAATTTTATTTGCATCCCGTTTTATAATTTCATAAATACTCGAGACGCGTTCGGGATGTTTTGGAGAGAACTTAAAAATAAAACTGTCCGTGTCCGTGTAACATACTGTGACATTAAATAAGGGCTCCACATTTTCTCTGATGTAATCATAAAGAAAACTATACATGACTGTTTTTGAAATGTCAAGGACTGCCATGCCAACGTAGATCGGTTTATCAAATTTCACGGATAATTTGTTCAGTTCAATTGCGACCAGATTCTCATTGAAAATCGTAGCTTTTGAAATTTGGTTGACTAATATATTTTTCAGCGGATTTCCATTTCTTTGTCAACACGATATTTCTGTATTTGCGTACAGATTCCATAAGTTTTCCGAAAACCATATTCGACATGCCCTTGTAAAATCTTTATCGAAAGCGTTCGTAGATTTTGCCCTCAGATCGCCATTTAATTTAATGTATTTTTCTAACCAATTGCTCTCGTCAAATTCTATCGCACGATGAATTGTTTTAATTTTAAGCCGTGTTTTAAACTTTGAAGTAAAACGCTTAAATGGAGGACGTACTTATCTTTATTACATAAAGTTAGCATTCATTTTTTGTCGTCCTTTTTACCTGTGGTGGATATGTGTTCCGGACAAAATGGAAAAAATATATGGGAATCGTGCAAATCTTCAGGATATTCTAAAATACAAGATTTACCCGTTTCATCCCCGTAATACATCGAACAGTCAATGTCGGTCGTACTGAGCATTTCTAAAAGATTCGTTAATTTTTCGTCACTTACCCAGTTGAAGTTGTCGCACGGTAATTTTGTCGTCATCGCGTAAGAATAGAGTCCGTTCGCGTCTACGTAAATAATTTCGCTAATTTTCTTATCAGGGTCGAAATCGGTTCCCATGTGTACAGAATTCGCTTTTGCATATCGGGAACTAACTTGAGTTATACCGCCGCGTAAACCTTTTTCTATAAATAAAATCATATCGATGTCTTGTAAAAGGCGAAGTTCAATTTTTGTTGTTTTAAGAGCCGCCGAAAATGATAAGCCCGGAGCTGTGAAAAATGCACACGCATCTAACCCGTAAGTTTTGAACGTCAATTTTCAAAAATGTCTGCCAATAGAAATACGTCAATTTTTAAAAACAAGTCCGCGTAATCACCGAGAGTTTTACATTGAAAATGTTGCCAAACGTTTACGGCGTGCTGGTAATCCTCATCGTTGACGTTTTCGCCATGTAATTTATTATAAAATAGGGATTTATCGGGAAGACTTCTCTCTTCCAATTTGTCAACAGAATTCACGTTCATAGGGAAAACATCCTTTACGAGTTACTAATTTATAAGAATCCGGATTCGGAAACGCTTTTTGTACGAACTTTATTTGTTCTAAGAACGAAGAATCTAAGAAACGTAATTTCACATCGCCTACCCTTTTCGAGAACGATATGTAAGTTTTAGTTGTGTTTGCTAAAATTTCGACATTTTCGTCGTTTACGTTTGCCAGAGCTTCTATTATAAAGTGACTATCGTAATGAGATAAATTGTGTAAAATCACGGGAATAATATTTTTAAAGCGACATTGTAAATTACAATTGTTGCACAAAAGCTGCAATATAGTTCCCGGTAAAATGGTCGTGGCGATAAGTTTTAGCATCATTTTCGTTAAAATTAGAATCACAAATCTCACACTTTTCGGCATTTGCATGTGCCGTAGATTTTTCAAACGTTAAATCTTTCATAGGAACGGTAATGTGATTTTTTAATATTTTTTGAACATTTGTTGCTTCTCCTAATAATTTATTTACGAACCAGTCAGCCGGGTTTTCGCCGCGATAAATTTCAAAATGATTTAGTCGATCATCGTAAGAACAGACTGTTAAATATACAACGCTAAAGGCTTCGTGCCGTTGATAGGCGTTCGTGAATGCTTTTTCAAAAGTATCGTCACAGGAATAAATAGGTTTCGTTAGAGCTTCGAAGTCCGCGTAAATGACAAACGGCAAAAGCATAGTGGCTGCAAATTGTTTGAATTTAACAATACTTTCTCCGTCTTTAGGTAATTCAATTTTTACGGCCTCGTGACGCGAGCAATCTGACATATGACGATTTAATTTGTCCTTGGATGATAAATTTTTAATGAGACAAAAATGACCTACATATTGACTTTTCTTTAAGTATAATAAATTTACGTGGCAGTTTTTGACATTTTTTTGTATGATAAAGCGGACCAACGATGCTCCTGTTTTCATAACCGTATACGTTAATTGAAATAAATTTATTGGCGTTTTTGAATTTCTGCAAGTCGCACAGATTTACAGGAAAACATATACCTTTAAAACTAAAAAAATCGTATATATTTTGACGATACGTAGAAGGATCGCACGCATCTTGACCGTTTCTCGCCGCAAATAGGTGCGCCAAAAGGCAATACGCGAAGCATCGTCGGTCTTGATTTTTGATGTTCAATATGACGTTACTTTTTCGCCGAAGTTCGTCCGGCAGGTCCACGTAAGTGCTATCGTTATCTTTCTTTCCTCCTCCTCTCAACGGCGTGTACTTGCAAAACGCCTGATAAGAAAGTGAAAAAAAGAAAATTAATATCTGGCAGCTTATTTCGTTTTAAACTTACCTGCACCATGATTTCGTTAAACAATACGTTTAAAATTTCGTCTAGATTTGCTCCAATATTGATCACGTGATTTATAGTATTGAAAAACTTATATTCCGAGACATTGGTTTGAGGTTTACAAATTCACCGCAAAATACCAAATTTATCTTCATCGAAGGCGTTTTCACCAATTGATTTCCGATTCTAGTTCTAATCAGAGATGAGGCGTCTAGGAAAAAGCTTCGCGGTTGTGTATGAGTTTTATTGTTATTACTCCGGTACGAATTCTGCTTTTAAATGCAGATTGCAGCTGTAAATTAAAAAAAGACTAAATTAGAAATACGTACGCATTTAATTTAAACTTACATCCTTCCACTGAATTCGGTTGATTTTATTAATTCTCCGTTCTGTTCCGGGACGACGACGACGACTTGTTCTTAAACCTTATTACCTATTACCTTATCAGTAAATTGCAACGCAATGAGTAATCTACGTGTGCGCATTAGATTTAAAATTAAAAATACAGGTTGTTTCATAACTCGCGGCGTAGAATTAAGGAACGTATACGGGGTGATAAAAAAAGTAAAATATTTATTTCATAACTTACAAAAATATTTAACTTTTTTTTTAAATCAAAACATCACCGCGTACACGTTCCTTAATTCTTCACTTCAAGTTATGAAACATCGTGTATAATACGTCTTTTTTTATTGGTTTAAAATAAATTACGCTCACATTTTTTCCTCTCCTCCTTATTTAAGAACGCAAGTTTGCTTTCGATCGTTTAGTTTCTCGGCGTGCATAAATAAGTGCAAGAATATATCTGAAAATGGCATCATCGTCGTTAGAGTTTCTGGAAAGCTTTCTGCAAGAATGCAGACGAAATAGTGATTTTCGTTTTGTTAGCGAGGTGTCTTACAAGCTCGCATCGAAGATCATCTGAAATTAAAAAGTACGAGGTGCCAACAATGTGCGTGCACGGAGGAAGACGCGAAGACGATTTCCAATTTCGAGCTTTGCGACAGTGATATCAAATTATTTTTTATCGAGTCCAAAGGTAAATTTAAAGTGAAAATTATTAAAGGCGAAACAGAAATAGAATTGGATAAATTTATGTTTAAAATATTAAGTAAATTATTACATGTCGTCGGTTACCGCATCAAAAGGCTCGAAAAACTTACGTTCAACGGCTACTACAATAAAATTATAGAATTAATCGCCACTTATCTCCCGGATAATGAAAACTTAATTCCGTATGCCCGTAATTTTATTATGGGAATCCCAAAAGCAGAGGACGGAAATGTGCAATGGTATTCAGAAAGTATCGATTGTTTGCTGGAATTGGTGACAAATCACGAAGACAAAAGAAAACACGACGTGGGGAGATATAAAAGCTCGATTTTAATGGGTTAGAAGAGATACTTGAAATCGTGGATAAAATATTGGAATATAACAATCAAAATTTCGGTTTGAGCAATATCGATACGGATCTAATTCCCTACATTCCCAGATACATTTTACTGCAACAATCTACGTTAAGTTTAATTGATATTTGGGAGCGATTACCCGATCGTTTGAAGCAAGATAAAGAGCTGCAGCGTAAATTACCTTGTTATTTATATTATAATACCAGCGAAACGGAGTGGGACGGACCTCCGATTTCTCTGCATTTGTGTTCTGTGTGTGTAAACGACGACGAGAGTGCGTCCGTGTGAAAATGGGTCTCCTTGCTGCCGCGATTGTTTTCGAGGTAATTGCGAACAATATGTTTTATATAAACATTAATAGTTCGAATATAACTGAGTGTTACGTGCGTATAGATTACGAAAATAGCGTTTGGCCTAAGAATTGGATTCAGCTTGCTTGGAAAGGTTCAAACATGTTCGACGTAAATTTAACGAATCAAGATCAGACGTTGCTGTATTACAAACTTCGTTGTTTTCATCAAGGTCGTCGGCAAGTTGAAGACAGCGACTGGAAGATTGCGCTAAATATTTCGCACGAATATGCAGATTATTTTTTCGACTCGGAATATGTCAACTTAACGCAAATTGATTTTAATCATAATTTGTTTTTGTATAACGATAATGAAAATACTTATTGTTCGCATGCATTTTTCGTAAGTTGTATCGCACTGTTTTTTAATATATTGTTAACGATAATTTGTATGTGCCATATAAAATGTGTTTTTTAAATAATAAAACTATTTTTGTTTAAAAAAAAGCAAATCAATTTATTTCTATACGTTCATACAATTAAACAATATTTGACAGTTTAACCCAAGATTTTTCAGGAATGCCCAACCATTTCACGTAGGCTTTTCCTCCTTTTTTCTAAAAATTTTTTCCACCAAATAAACATCTTTGTGTTTAGCTCGTTGGAGTTCTTCGTTATAGAAGGCGCCCAAAATCGGTTGCTTCGACATGTCTTCTAGCAGGTAAGTAACGGGATTAGTACCTTGAATTTTAACGATTTTGAACAGTTGCGTGGACCACGACGAAGTAAACCCCTTTTCGAATACTCCTTTATATTTGCTGATGCGAACGACATCACCGACACGAAATTTCGCTTTGCCGGCAATTTTAATCTTATTGTATACCGTTTCTAAAAGCGTCTTTTCATTCTTGTTCACATCTTTAGAGCCTATTGTTCTGTGCACACTCGCGTTGTATTTATCCACAATCGTTTGCAATAAATCGAATCATTTAAATTTGCCGCGCATACTGAATTCTCTGTACAGATTTTCTTTAATTGTCCTATGCTAAATGCATATTGCATGCATATTTTGCATATTTGTACATTTTGTCCAATTTTCGCATATTTCTGAAAAACGTGCATATAGGTATATGTTCATATGAACTGAATATGAATCACCCTGTATACTACTATAAAGGGTGTTCTTTTGCTGTATGCAAATATTTAAACCTGTAATACATCACCATAAATTGCAACGATTAAACTCATATGTCCTTAACAAAAAGTTAATAGTTTTCGAGAAAAATGCATTGGCAGATTTTCACCAAACCGTTTGAGAACTGTCGGCATAGCTAACGAGTGGATGGTGTAACTCGCCGCCCGTCTGAATGACGAAGCGAATATAGGTCAGTGTTTAACATTGACCTTGTGCACGAACGGTGTCGTAAACGAACATATGTTTGATGTATGACGCGTATTATCAGATCGTAATAGTAGCATTCCTTGTCGCGTACTAGAACAGTTCGCTTGAGATTCCTCTCACCTCTCATGCACCATCTTATGAGGCGGTGTTCGACGCCTTGTGATGTGATATAAATTTTGTGTTCCTTTCAAAAGAGTACAGAACAGTATATGCATATTTGAAAGAATTTGTCTCGAAATGAGTAAATTTTTTCCTGAATTTCTTAATTCGTCAGAAAATGTGGTTGCCTTAATGCCACTAATTACGGTCTAGTTTGCGCCCCTTTCGGGCTTAAGCAGGCAGAATTTTCCAGGTAATGGATTAGGGATTTCCAACTACTTTCTCAACAGATGCGGTGGTGCGTTGATGTTTGCAATATAGTTTCATCAGTGACCATTAGTCGGCCTTTGCGAACGTTTATTTCTTCCGTAAAAGTATTTTTGTTTGTGAGAAGTGCAATATGCCGAAGGACAATTCGAGCCTGGTTAATTCCTGGATCAGAAGCTATCCCGAGCTTGCTTACACCAGTGGAAACATATTCTGTAAAGCCTGTAGTAAAATGGTAAGTTTTAAGATTGTTTTCTTCCTCCTTTGGTAAATATTCAAAGTTCAGACAGTTTGAAAAAACGTTCTTGCTCTAGATACCAACTCAACGGAAATTTTCGGTAACACAACATGTCGGGACACAAGTCAAAATGTAAGAAGATGAATGAATGGAAAAAATTTCAGTTACCCTTAGACGGTAAACCGTCGTTGATGACTTCATCTAATGAACAACAAGAATTTAATGCTGATTTATGCGAGGCGCTGATTTGTACAAATATACCTTTGAAGAAACTGCAAAATCCTATTTTTCAAAGAAAATATTCTAAGAAAAGTGTTCCCGATGAAAGTACGTTAAGGAAAAATTATGTGCCTCACATCTACATACAACGATACCCTAAAAGAAGTCAAGAAGATCGTAGAAAATCGATACATTTATTTTATTGTGGATGAAACTACTGATTCTTGTGGGCGTTACATTGTAAATTTGTTAATAGGGTCTTTAAGGGAAGATAAACCTAGTGAATCTTATTTAATAGCATGTCTACAGTTAGAAAAAACTAATCATTTAAGTATTTTAAGATCTGTTAATGAATGTTTTATGAATTTTTTTTCACCTAATGTATACTGAAAAAATTTTACTTATGGTATCAGATGCCGCCCCTTACATGGTTAAAGCCGGGCAACAACTTAAAACAATTTATCCAAATTTAGTCCACGTGAGTTGTTTAGCTCATGGATGTAACAGAGTAGCTGAACATATTAGATGTGAATTTTCTGATGTAAATGTACTAATTAGTACCGTTAAAAAAGTATTTATCAAAAGTCCTTTACGGGTTCAGTTATATAGGGAAAAATTGCCGAATGTACCTTTACCTCCTGAACCAGTATTGACTAGGTGGGGAACTTGGTTGGAAGCGGCAATCTTTTGTGCTGAACATTTCGTAGCAATTAAAGAATTGCTTTTAGAGTTTAATGCCCAAGACAGTGCTACTATTGCAAAGGCACAAAATATAGTAACAAAAACTTCATTGGCAAATCAACTAACCTTCATCAAAACGCATTACAGTTTTCTAGTAAAAACTATAAACAATTTAGAAAAACCGAAAATGTCTTTAATAGAATCCATTGAAAATGTTAAAGAATTTAAAGAGAATATTTCAAAAGTTCCAGGTAAAATCGGTAATTCAGTAAAAAAAAAATGTTTATCCGTTTTAGAAAAAAACAGCGGCTTCAAAACCCTTGAGGAAATTTACGAAATTTTGAATGGAAACTGTGAAATTGAGTTAGGTATAGAATTTTCAGCTGTCAGTCACTTTAAATATGCCCCAATTACCTCAACTTATAAAAATATTTTGTCAGATAAAAGGCAAAATTTCCGGGTAGAGAACTTGGAAAAACACATTGTCGTGAATTATAATCGAAGATTTTTTTAGTCTTGTTATAATTTACTTAATAATATACATACTTCCCCATTTGTATCAGCTTTCGTAAATAAATGTAAATATATTGTATAATAAATTGTATAAAAAATAATATGGTTTTTATTCGAATGAGAATGCCCGTAAAAACACACTAGATCAGAATAGCAAAACTATAGTTTTACAAAGTGTGCATTATTTGAATTTTTGCGCCTATCTTGCGCATATTTCGTCATTTTTAGTGCATATACAGACTGATTGATTATAAAGGCCCCAAGCTGTAACTCATTTATTTTTATTCAAATACCCAATAAAGTATATACAGCTGTCCCAACAGTGTGTTCTCGGGCCATATCTCCATAACTACTGAAGATACAAAAAATTTTCAACACAATTTCTTCTTTAATTTAAGATATCTACAATACAAAATTATTTTCATCTGTGCAGAGTGAATCAAAACAGGGTGCCGGACACAACTTTTTTAGGTCAAATGGCATGCCCTATACACTGTGTCCACATTTCGATGCTCACCATTGGTATCTCGGTTATTAGAAAACATAGAGCAACGGTTAAATGGGGAATGTTTTGCAGAATTCAATGATCGCCACATATCTCATTTCAAATTTACCATAACTTTTTTAAATTTTAAGATAATTAAAGAAAACCAAAATTTGCCGATTTCAATGTTCCTCAATAACTCGATAACACCTAATGTGATCTCTTCTAAAGTTTTACAATGTTCAGACACTTTTTTAAGACAAAGCTTTTGATATAAATAAAAGCCCCCGATTGTCATTTGTTTTCAAGTTATTAGTGCTAACTTTTGTTTTTCATATGGCAGCCATATTGGATTTTTGATTAGTTAGATAGTCTTTAAAAAGAGCTTTTCAACGATGTATAACATACCCGAAAAATTTTTATTTGTAGGGGAGATATTAACAAAAACATAAATTAATTTCTAATATGATATTAGTAGGCTATGAAATTAAACAACAATAAGGAATGAAAGCTTAAAGATATGCTAAGTAATACTGTAAAATAACGAAATGTTACTGATCTTTAATTTCATACTAACAAATACAGACTACCCAATAAAATTAGTAAGCCATGGAATTAAACATCCGCGTGAAACAAAATGACAAGCTGTCAAATTACAATTAGTGCTGCAGAGATTAGTTAATTAAAATCTTGTGTATTCTTAATTCGTAATTATTGATAAGTAATTATTTTTAAATATTAACATTAATAAGTATTGATGTAATGGCACATAAATATTCAAATGATGAAAAAGTTGATATGTTGGAAGTGTATTTCAAAGCAAATAGAAACTCTGAAAATGCTTATACGAGTTACGCTGAGTGTTTTCCGGAAAGACAACAACCTCACAGGACAATGTTTGGAAGGATAATTAGCAATTTACGGAACTTTGGAAGTTTCGAACAAAAAAGAGCTAACTACGAAGTTAGTGATGCTGTTTTACGTCGAAATAATATTTTGCAAAATGTTACGAACAATCCAAGCACATCAGTTCGCCGAGTGGCTCGTGAAACTGGAATTCCAAAATCGACTGTTCACAAAACCTTGAAGAAAAGCAAATACCACCCTTACAAACCAACAATTGTACAAGGTTTAAACGATAATGACTATCACCGAAGATTACAGTTTAGTAGGTGGTACCTACGAAAATGTGAAGATGATGCTAATTTTCCTAGGAAAATAGTCTGGACAGATGAAACACGATTTACCAATTGCGGAGTGTTCAATAGGCATAACTATCATCATTGGTCTACTGAAAATCCACATTTGGTAAATCAAAGAAGATTTCAAGTTCGATTTGGTTTTAATGTCTGGTGCGGTTTAATTGGTATGCAGTTTGTTTATATTTTGTTTTGTTTTTGAGTTTAGTTTCATTTTAGATAATCACTTAATAACTTTCATCTTTGATTACAATTTGACTGGTAACAGATATGTGGAGCTACTAACAAACGAGATAATACCTGCTTTGAGAGAAATTATTAATCCTGAGAACATGCAAAACATTTGGTTCCAGCAGGATGGTTGCCCGGCCCATAACACTCGTGACGTAAAACATTGTTTGAGAGAAAACTTTAATGAGAGAGTGCTTTCAAATAATGGACCAGTGCAATGGCCTGCGAGATCACCTGATCTTACCCCGCTTGACTTTTATTTATGGGGTACCACTAAAAACGAAGTATTTAATTTTGCACCGCCAGAAACTCGAGAAATTTTAGAAGAAAGAGTGGTGGATGTACTAAGATCATTAAACGGAAACACACTTCGTAGAGTTTGTAATTCTGTTAGAATAAGGTGTCAAAAGTGTGTGGATCAGAATGGTCGTCATATTGAACAGTTTATTTAAGTAAAGCTGAGCTTTTAGTACTCTTTCTTTACTTTTTACTTTTATGACTTTTCTTATCGTTTCCTATTTCGTTTTCAGTATTACTTAGCATATCTTTAAGCTTTTATTTCTTATTGCTGTTTAATTTCTGAGCCTACTCATTTCATATTAGAAATTAATTTATATTTTTGTTAATATCTCCCCTACAAATAAAAAATTTTCGGGTATGTTATACATCGTTGAAAAGCTCTTTTTAAAGACTATCTAACTAATCAAAAATCCAATATGGCTGCCATATGAAAAACAAAAGTTAGCAGTAGTAACTTGAAAACAAATGACAATCGAGGGCTTCTGTTTATATCAAAAGCTTTGTCTTAAAAAAGTGTCTGAACATTGTAAAACTTTAGAAGAGATCACATTAGGTGTTATCGAGTTATTGAGGAACATTGAAATTGGCAAATTTTGGTTTTTTAAAATTATCTTAAAATTTTAAAAAGTTATGGTGAATTTGAAATGAGATCTGTCACGAGTATTGAATTCTGCAAAACATTCCCCATTTAACCGTTGCTCTATGTCTTTTAATAACCGAGATACCAATAGTGTGCATCGAAATGTGGACACAGTGTATATGAAACAAAATTTGGATTGCCCATAAAATTCTACACATTTTCTGTTTTCCACGGCCACCTTGGACAATAACTCGTTTAAAAAGAACTAATTCAAATAAATCTAAAAATCTTGTTTCGATTCACTTTGTATAGATGAAAATAACTTTGTGTTGTAGATCTCTTAAATTAAAAAAGAAATTGTGTTGGAAATTTTTTTGTATCTTCAGTAGTTATGGAGATATGGCCCGAGAACACACTGTTGGGACACCCTGTATATTCTTAAATGGGACGTTGTTCTCTAGAGAATGAAGTATAACAATATTTTTTTATCTACACTGTATCCGAGTGATGACGTCATCGACAATTTTTTTAAATTGCAAGATAATATTTTTTTGCGAAATATAATAGAAAATTCTTTTCTCTTTTCAACCATATCAAACTTTTGTATCCTTACAGAAAAAAATTTTCGAAAAAGATAAAAACAACTTCCTTGGCTTAACCTTTATAGCATGGCCTTCTAAATGAAAAGCGAGTTCTATCTGGCCTGCGCAAAAGTGCAGTTCAGGCGTGCTCCGCCAAGCACTGCTTACAGGGTGCTTTCTTAACCTAAGATTTTGACAGTTCTGTCACATGTGAATGGTGGATGAGTTCGTGTAAGAACAATTAATGTTATTGTTGTAAAAATTTGAGCATACTGGATATTATTTACGTTGGAATAAGGTGGAATATTTATGTCCAATTTCGACATCTTAAGTTAGCATTAAACTATTACGATTTTAGATGAAAATCTTACCTGCATATAAAGCTGCATATACTCAGAATTTCTGTGGTAAGTTACAACATGTATAATAAAGTTTTTTTTTTCTCATTGTGCGTAATTATCAACGCCTTTTTAACACGTTTTACATTATCAAAAGTCGAAACTCTTTTATGTAACTTGTAATTACCTATTCATAACACAAAAGTCAGTCTTTCCTTATTGCGCAAGCGTACTTCACTCCGATGAGATCAAATGATTTGTGCATGAATCTATAAAATTTATACCACATAAATTATCTTGTATTACGGTAATTACAATATTAATTAATTTTGCGTGAACTCACTTTGTTTGACAATAATGACAGTGCACTTCACTCATTGCTGTCAGTGCCCCATAACCAGCGCCAAAGTGTCGACTTTTGGCGTTTTCTCGAGCACAAAAATTCAATGTAAATTTTTCAAAACGCCCAGGCCAGTTAGAACTCGCTTTTGATTTAGAAGGCTATGCTTTATAGCATGCTAATATTAAAGCAGGCCATGAATAGAACAGAACATCAAAATAATTTTTTTCTACTTTGCATTCACAATGAACTCATTGTGACACCAAAAACAGTTTCACAATGAAGCTCATTGTGAAACCGTTTTTGGGGAAATTTGAGTCAATTTTTAATTGAAAATATTTAATAGATTTTACGAAATAACTCATTATTTATTTGTTACTTAACAGAATACTCACAATGAAGCTGGATAAGAAAAATTAATAACTTGTTAATGTGACTTTTGATTAAAACGAAAGGTTTTCAGTGTTGCCACGCATTACAACTAAAATTCCCCATATACTAAGGAGATCAAATTTTTGACAGTATTTTTCATATTTTTGTTCAATAAGTGACGCAAAGTAGAAAAAATAGTATATTTTACACGTTTCACAAGAGGCATTGTAACACTCGTTCCGTTGGGGCACTCCTAGCTCGCTACGCTTCGCTAGTCGTACCCCAACCCCACTCGTGTTACAATAAGCCTTCTTGTGAAACTCGTAAAATAATATATTATACTGAAATTTGTCAAATTTTATTTAATTTGTAAAAAAAATTATCTAAAATACCGGTAATGTCAATTTATCCTCGTAAGAAATGAATAAAATTAATGAAGAAGCCAATATGACAGAGGTTTACTACGAATGTAGAAAAAATAGTGCAGCAGTTTTACGATTGTTTGTTATTAATTCATAATTTTCTGCAATTGTTACAATAGTCTTTCGTTGCTTGATTTATACATTTTTTTAATGAATGTATATATGAATGTATGTATGAATATTTACTTTTCTACAATTGTAGTAAACGTCTATCATATCGGCTTCTTCAATAATTTTATGCATTTCTTACGAGGACAGATTGACTTACCGGTATTGTTATTATTATTGATTATTTTGATATTCTGTTCTATTCATGGCTTACTTTAAATATTAACATGCTTTAAAAGATAAGCCAAGGGAGTTATAGAAGGATACAAAAGTTTGATACGGTTGAAAAGAGAAAAGAATTTTATCTTATATATTTCGTAAAAAAAATATTATCTTGCCATTTAAAAAATTGTATACAGTGTAGACAAAAAAATATTGTTATACTTATATTATAACTATAATTTATATTTTATAATACATATTTTATAACTTTATATATACCTATTTTATTTAGTATTGTGCTCTTTGAGTTAGTAGACGCTGATTACAAGTTTTTGTATGCTAATGTGGGATGTCAGGGTCGATTTTCAGATGGTGGTGTATTTAGTATTTCGCATAACGCAGAATAAACAATTGTTTAAATATACCAGCTAACAAAAATCTACCCAGAAGAAATATACCAGCGCCTTACCTTTTTTTGGGTGACGAACATTACAAACTCAGATTATAAAATCTTATGAAGTTAATCACGCAAAAAAGGTCTCCAAAGAGAGTGTTTAATTATCGCCTATATCGAGGCGAAGAGTAGCTGAAAACGTGTTTGGGCAGTCATCAAGAAAATTTCTGATATTCCTTAAACCTATTCAGCTAATCCCAGAAAAAGTAGCTATTGTAACAGTGGCATGTATACACTTATTCAATTTTATCAAACAAGATCTTTCAACCCAACGAAACGAACGATTCTGAAAATAGTCGAGGAGAAATTATTCCAGGTGACCGGTGTAGGGAACCACCTGGAAGTTGTTTGTTAATATGCAAACTCAATGGCCATAATGCAGTGGCATTGCAGTCCCGAGCAACAGCTGGCCTTCGAAACGAGCTCTAATGACTAGGTCTGTACTAGCAATTTTCAACCCTACTTATGACACTGAACTTCACATGGACGCCAGTAGTCTGGTTTTTGGGGTACCCTTCTTCAGAGAGAGTTCTTCAGAAACAGTTCGTTAAAGGTGTTATTAAGAGACAATTACCGCGAAAATTTGTACAAAGAGCTGAAGTGAGTATTAAATTTTTATTTGAAGTAAAAGTATTAATATTGTAGTAATTATAATTTCAGTAATCTAAACTCCTCATTATGGATTACAAGAAATGTTGCATACCAGGGTGTACAGATAAAATAGCACCTCGCTATCGATTTCCACATCCTGTCTCAGGGAAGGCTCGCTTCCAAGTGTGGGCAGATATAAAAAAAACTCACAGTTGAAAGGCATGTCATTCACAGAAATTTATGATTACAAAAGAGCGTGTAAACAGCATTTTACGGAGGAACATTTTAGTGCCAATAATCGGAACCTGAATTATGGTGCAGTTCCAACAATTAATATCTACGGTAAGGAACTCCATACTACTAAATCATATTGTTAAATTTTTCTTTTTCTATCGAACACTGAATGAATGCGGAGCTTATCCTTATCGGCGAAACGTCGAAATTCAGTGTCCGATAAAAAGAGAAAGGTTTTCTAAACAATATTTTCAGCGGATAAGACCCCATTTCAATCATATTGTTAAAGGTTAATATTGAAAGAATTAAATTCGGTTCCAGAAAACTACAAATATCAGTATTGGCATTTTTCAGAATTCACCAGTTAGTCCATCGCTATAATTGTTGTTTTGTATACATATTGCTATGTTATTTTAGTTTTGAAAATTTGAAAATTTTTGTAACAATATTATTTGTATTTATTATTATGATGTATTAATTGTAATTTAGTTCGTGATTTATCATACATCAATTAAATTTGTACATTAAGAAAAATTATGATCCCAAGGTATTTCGACTCAAATATTGCTAATACTGAAACACAAATTTTTGTTAAGAAAAACAAACTGAGGGCAACAATCAAAAGATGCAATCACCATCATTAGACTGACACACACACCATTCTAAAAGCAGTTCCGATAGATATACACCATCGTGGAGGCATCTCCGAAGCATCTCCGAAGCCGGACCTCTCAGACCAGGAGCAAGTCTCATATAGCCGATTTTATAACGTGTACGGTTTCATTTGTTTCATAACTGCAATCAGAATTACATGGCGATTCATTTAAGATCAAGCGCGAATATCAGGGACAAATAATAAGGAAATTATTTTTTTATATCTGAAATTAATTCGCGTCTTCACATGGTTGACTGGTTTCGTTGTTGTATAAGGTATCTATTTTTTTTTTCAATGCGAGTCTATAAGTAGGACCACAGTTCAATTGGGGCGGAGTCGAATAAAAACTGCGAGTTATCGCGATTCAATTAAACAACGCAAAGTGAAATGTAAATAAACGTTAGTTGATGAACATGTAAAACCGTAAGATTGTTTATAACATTTTAAAATTGTCTTTAATAATAACAATAAACAATTACGCCTTCAATCTTTTTGAACTGATTACGTATTTAAACAAATGACCATTACAGAAGTTTATATTAAATTCAACTAAAACGAACAAACAGTCACTATTGTTGCATTAAAGGAAATTGTTAGTAAAGAATTTTAGTTGACCCGAGTTATTTTAATTTATTAATGAGCACAAGAAATAATCTACGAGCGTGCAAAGAACTCAAAAGCGTTCATAGAATTACGTCAAAAGATTACGTCCTGAATCTAAAAGAATTTCATGTTATCGACGAATATTTACGTTATTGAGAAATAAACATGTAACAAAGTAATATTTGTTATGTTAATTATTTATTTAGTTTGATTTCGGTATTGTATTTATTTAAGTTTGTTTTGTATATATTGTAAATATGCGCAGAATAAAGCTTTAGTTTGAGAAGGGATTACAAGCATGTTAGGTTTAGGAGGGAGTTATAGAGTAGGGGGCTCCCTTCCACTCCTGCGGCTATATAAGCGAGTTTCGGGCAGAGCTCAAGCAGTTCGTTGTCTAAGCGCGCTCGCGACCAGTACAGTGTTCCGACTCTGTCCTTTACCGGTAAACCGTTAGCGGATGTCCTGCTTGTTCCACGCAAGTATCTAATATACCCCATCAGATCTTCCCCAATTACGAGCGTCTCGTAGACTCCGTCCTTTGAGTGAGTGTCTCACTTTTACCTGACACGAGTGTCTCGTGTACTCCGTCCTTTGAGTGAGTGTCTCACTCTTACCTGACACGAGTGTCTCGTGTACTCCGTCCTTCGAATGAGTACCTCACTCTTACCTGACAGGAGTGTCTCGTGTACTCCGTCCTTCGAGTGAGTGTCTTACTCTTACCTGACACGAGTGCCTCGTGTACTCCGTCCTTTGAGTGAGTGTCTCATTCTTACCCGACGCGAGTGTCTCGCGTACTCCGTCCTTGGACACGTGCCCGTCTCTAGCCTAACACAAGCACCGCGTTTCATTTTGACCCGACGTTTGGATGTTTAAATCTGTTTTCCGGACAAGCTTTTCCCATTTACGAATTTTTGAATACTGTAGTGTAAATATTTTGACAGTATTTAAAATAAAGTTTAGTTGAGTTATATACTGTTTTATTTTGCGAACCTGGACACCGGCGAGCTTACACCTGGACACCTTTTCCGTATGTAGCTCAGCAAGCGAAGGACGTGACCGGAGAATAAGGAGTCCGTTACAAACAAATTAATTTGTCAATATCGAATAACGTAGCAACATGTTATTTCCGTCTCACTATCTTCAGATTCCGAACAATACTTTTGTTATTATTCTTTTTGAGATAAGGTTATTTCTAGTGACCAAAGCGGAATCCATAGTTATAAAATTTATTATTGAAATATGTTCTTGTCCGGTGAAAATATTGTTTAGAAAACCTTTCTTTAAAATTTATAATGACAGCAATCAGGTAATCAATTTTATGTTTAAGACCCACCACATTTATCACAAAATTTACCGGAATCTCTTTGTGATATGAACAGATGACTATTTAGCGATAAATTGTAAAAAGTGCTCATTATTAATTTAGCTGTAGGACATACTGTTGATGTAAATATGAGCTTCATTATTTGAATCAATTAACAGTTTGTAGTAAAGTGTTACGTTATTTTTCTCTTGTAGCGTGATTTTCTTTTTTTACGACTATTTTGTCGGCTGCGGTGAAGCCATGATCGCCCGTGTAGCATCTAGTGGGTTTGTATTCTGGGTTTTCGCTGCAAGCGGATACGCGCGGCCGGCATTTTGTTTCACTTGTGGTGGATCTCTCGTCTTGATCGGTTGTCATGTTTGTGCGTTCTGGTTTTGGTGGTTGAACGACGCTCTTCGGAGGATAAAACTGGTCAGGCGTTAATTTTTTTCGGGCTTGTTTAGTCCCGACGTTTTCGGATCTGATATTAGAGATCCCCCCTCGATCGCTGTTGGTGATTGCTGTTTGTCAGGCTCGTAATCGTCCATTTACGAGGTAAGTTTTTTGTGATTGTCCACGCCGTTTTCCTCGGGATCTTGTTAATTTTTGTTCTCCGTTTTCTTCTATAGCCGCTTGTAACCCGCTTGATTCGGGCCCCGAAAGCCGTTTTTTTACCAGGCTTGGAAATTTAGCTGGCTCCGGACTTTGGAAATTCGCTCGCACGTGCCACTCGCACGCACTTCTCGTACCGAGTCTCCCCCCGCCTTGGGATCGTTCCGCATTCGCCCTTGAGCTTCCGTCCTCCACCCCTCGGTCGCCGTAGGTCTTGCCATAGGACCGAAGGACTTCGTGGTAACCGACTACAGGGTAGGATGTCCAGGATAAAGGTATGATCCATTTGCTTATCGTTGCTTCGCATCTCGTCCGACAGTACGATTTTTACGAGAATTTTCCCCGGTATAGTGCCACGCCCTTGGCTACAATTGGATTTTAATTTAGACTTGTTGAAGTGGCGCAATTTTTCAGGGTTATTTTTGGCAGCCCCTCTGGCTTGCATTTTACTTAGTAATTATGGTGTTACCTTTGAAAACCTTTTTAATAGTGATCGTCTTCTGCAAATAATCTCGATTGTGTTGTCACTTGTTACTCTTAAAGTAACGTTTTTTTTTACCACGTTTTCTCTTTCATTGATTTTGATGAAAGTTTTAATTTTGTTATTGCTGTGTGAAGTTTGCGATTGGTACCATACGCGAGCGGGTAGATTTTTCGGTGTTGTACATATTTTTAATTTTAAATGGGCCGTTCGCCTTTTTTATGGCTCTCCATTTTATAAGGAGAATTGTGATATGTCGCCTACCATTTATCACGATATTAAAGATTATTGTTAAAGCGTTTTTGTGCCTTCTTATTTTCTGGTTAATTTATCCGTGCATCAGCAAATCATTCGGCGTCGGATTATACAGGGTGACTTTAATAGGTCTACCCCTAGCGTTGACCTATACTCTTATGGTAACGTCGCTACAAGCTAGGTGGCGCCCCCTTCTCCGAGTTTATTTAACATCTGGGTTATCCCGCCCACTTCGGCGACGTACACTTGTGCGTAACGTAGTTTACTCACGCCCGTCTTCACTGAGCTGCAGGGATATTAGACGTTACCACTATTCAAGATCGTCTCAGGTAAGTCCGACCGATTTTTTGGCTCCCGTCTGTCAATTGCTAGCACAAGTGGTTGCCGTAGTTTATCTCCTACGGCAATAGTTTTGTTACAATGATTTCACGTGACAAAAGAAACGGACCAACACTTTGTTATTAATTTATGATAATGGAGGAGGCAAAAGCTTGGAGTTACAAGACATTTCAAGATTATCAGCCATCTAAGATGTCAATTGCTGCTGGGGACCCATGACGTACAGCAACCCAGCACATCAGCAGCTACACCTTTACCACCAGCTTAGGAAGTTGCATTGCATAAGAATCATAAAAATAAAATACGAGTATGAATAGATTACTATTTAATAAAGGAAAAATAATAATGATCGATATTTATTTGCAGAATGTGTTCCTTTGAATGTCCAGGTCGTTAGTTATGAGTGATGTTGATGAAATAATTCATAGAGAGTGTAATACACCAACGGGTAAAAGTCTTTGAATGAATTTATATCGTAAAGGATATCGGCGGCTCCAACGCAGTAACTCGTAAATTAATTTTTAGCAAAATCAAGTCTAGAAGTTTCTGTAAATTTTTTTTTATTTTCCATCTGTTGGCAAATTTTAACGCAATTATTTTCGTTTGTTACATTACTATACAGGGTTAGTTAAAAGTCTGGAAACGGTCATTTATTGCCGTTATTATTCATTTTAGGAAAGTTTTTTATGAAAGTTTTTTATGAAATTTTATCCACAATTGAGAATACTTGAATTTTTTTTTCTTCAATTGTTTTTGAGTTATGCCTATCTGCGTAATTTTTTTAAATGGAAACTTGGTAATTTTACTCTACCATTCGGTAGAGTGTTTTTTTCTCTGTACAATAGTACTCTTGTTTTTTTTTTTAGAATTGAGGGTTTTCTGAAAAAAAAAACATTTGTCTTTTTTGTGAAATTGAAAACTCTGGTTCAAATATTTATTTTAGTTAGGTAGTTTTAGACAAAATTGAAGTTATCGGTCACAATCTTATCATTAAAAACAAAAGCAACAAGAAAACTAATAAATAACTAAGTAAATTAAATTAAATGTTCAAATTGTCAGGATGCGTATTATTAAATAAATTACAAACGTCTTGTAAACTTCTACGTCTATCTCCATAACCCAGCATCATAATTATTTCAATTTTTGACGTTCATTTAAAGTCGCCATTGCTAATATTAACAGCAGTCATTTGCACATTTGATTTTGACGTAAACAATAACCACTGATAAAGTTACTCGCTCGAGTTTGTTTATCGCTTACTTAGATGTACCTGACCTAGTGCTAATAAGCATGCACGACGGGAAATGAATACTTAAAATATTGTTTTTTGTTCAGAAACTCCTCAATTCAAAAAAAAGACAAGAGTACTGTAAAGAGAAAAAAACACTCTACCGAATGATAGAGTAAAATTAACAAGTTTCCATTTAAAAAGATTACGCAGATAGGCATAACTCAAAAACAATTGAAGAAAAAAAAATTCAAGTATTCTCAATTGTAGATAAAATTTCCTAAAAAATTTTCATAAAGAACATAATTTTCGAAAATGAATAATAACGGCAATAAATGACCATTTCCAGACTTTTAACTAACCCTGTATAAAAAAAAACTTCAAACCCCGTAAAATGATGATCAGCTATTTTTTACGATTCCTGCACATAATTCAGTATTCAACGCTTACGCGGTACTGCTTTGGAGTCGTTACATATTATGTAACATGTGTCAAACAATTATTGTAGTCCTGAGTGGCTCTGAAATCAAATATTTTTAACTAAATGTTGTTTCAAATTGTAATAAACGTAACTAACAATTTATTTGTTGTTTGACAGTCAATATTTGAGACGTTAATTCAATGATGCGACGTAAGAATCGACATTCATATTTGATACCACAACCACCCAGGACTACAATAATTGTTCGACACTTTATATTAATATATCTTTATAAATATTTAGGACAACATTCCAAAGGCGTATTAAAGCAGCTGGGAGTGGTTCTTCAGAAACAATTATCACCAAGTAAGCGGACTCTGTATAATCAGCTTTCTTTAATGAAAAAGAAAATGTATGCTGTGAGCTGACAAAAGGTATCATTTAGAAAGTGGCTATCATTAGCTGCAAAATATAATACTCGAGACATGGAAAAATTCACTGCATATTGGTTACCTACTGTGCAAAGATTTTTTGAGTCACAATTAGGGTTAGCAGGCATTAAGTGTAAGGGACGTAGGTTCAAGTTTCAGGAAAAGTGTTGGCTCTCGCACAATTCAAACATAGTGGAAAAGCTTATAGATTATTATTAGAACAAATATTTATTTTACCTTCTCGTAGAACTTTAACTAGACTACTGAAACGGTTGCTAGTTGTTTTCAAAATAAAAGCGATTATTATTACATGTCTAATTCAAATAAAAACCACATGTTCGCTTTCTCGGAGCTTGCAGCAGGGCTTTGCGTGTGGGGGGGGGGCAAGAATGCGAGACGCCGCGTTTTCCTTGCAGCGGACCACCCTCGGGCGGTTGTAAATCTGTCAAAATAACCTTTATCTGGTATTTCGGAGCTCATGTACAAATTCAGTTACACAGTAATCGCAGGCGCCAGGCCGAATCATTTGTATACAGTCAGTCGCATTGTAATAACTTGTGCATGTACGATAATAGAAGAATCGGATCAGGTTGCTCGAGCTGAAGTGGTTTGTTTGTCTGGGCCTGTTCTCAGGCCTGCATCATAATTCTTTGTCAATTCAAGAGACGCTTGAAAGATAGTTAGCGCAGAAACACATCGCAGACATTGCGAGACGGGGCATTCTGTAGGACAATTTGAAGTTCATAATTTATATTTATTAGCGTGGAAAAGGCAGTCAAGGGCGGGTGCGAGAATTCAAATCAACGGTTACCATTGGTCGAAGGGATTCCAGAATCTTGCTGCGAGTCCGAGGGGCGTTTTTGATTGTTTTCGTGTTAAGCGAAAAACGCGAAGGAAGGACAGATAAGATCGAAACTCTAGCGAGAGCGGTCGAGTGGAATTCCAAGTTGTCTTGATTGTGTTTATCCTTAGGCGCTTGTAGTCTTTATTCAAATTTTATTTTTATATTTCCCTTGTTGTTTGTTAAATCATTTATTCCCGTCCGGTTTAAACTTAGTGATAAGAAAGCCAATTAAAACTATACACGTGGGCGCCGCGACGCGACGTGAGTATTTAAATCCAGTGTATAGTGCGAGTGAAAGGATTATACGTTAGGGGTAATTAACATTTATTTGTTTCCTTCAACGCACCTTTGGTGGTAATAACTGCGCAGAGATAATTTGTTTGGCATTAATCAGACTAAGAGTCAGTACGTTTCATAGTAACATTACATTGAGATAAATTTAATCAACTATTTTGAGTTGCTTTACAGCGAGTATTAAAACACACTAGTGACTTTCATCTGGTAAAGAAAGATTGATTGGTCAGCGTTCGTAATTGGTAGTCTAATTCGGTAATTTAATCAATCAACACCAATTTACTATTTCCTACATCTACCTGGGCTTTCAATATAGTGTACTTTGGAAATCATTCTACCCTAGGGGAATTCTCTCAGGCAAATTGTAAACCAAACAATTTGAAATACCTTCCTGACTATTTTCTTGACAAAGGTTTTCACACCCTGTATATGTGGGAGGGTCAAACTATGGCCTGGGCCGAGAAATTTGTCGGTTAATTAGAAGCGATTGCCTAGAGACTGTTAACGCCATAACCATACATAGTGGAGAGCGAAAATAGTCAAGCAATTCCTTGTGCTTTTAAACTTAATTAGTTAGATTAGCCGGCGAAAGAGCGATATACAGAGGGTCCTCCAAAGTGAAGGCAAAGGTTTCAAGCACCGCTCTCAAAAGCATAATTAACGCTCAGGTGACGTAGCAGAAGAAGTATCGGCTCACTGCACGCGCCCATTAATCAGGTTAGCTAGAGATAGGGTTAAACAACAACTCCCAAGGGAGCCCGTGAAAAACAGGTGATTGCTACTGATTTACCTGCAGATTGATCGCTGAAGGCGGCAGGTGTATGATATACTTCGCCCAAAACATCTGAGCAATTCATTAGTTAACTCCATTAATTAAGTACACTGAGACACTTTGTGCGTTGGTTTATTAAATCGAACAAGTCTTTGAATACAATCCGAGTGGCGAACACTGTACCAAGACTCGAACTCATTTGGAACTCAATTCGTTATTAATCTAAGTAAGGAGCAGAGCTCTCCAACAAACATCTGTGTAAACATTATACCACCAAAGGTGTGAATCGGAAGAAAATAGATCGCGCCGATATTCAAAAGTGAAGGCTGGTAAACGAATTACACTGTACTTTCTGAGAATTGCAATTGTTGTTTATTTGTATTGATTTCAACAACAGGGTTTTCGCTCAAGGTCTCCGATCCCATAGAGGCGGGGTCAAGGAGTTTTCCCTTTTTTTTCTCTCGATAAATAATTACTTAAATTTAATTGTTGCGTTTCATTATTAACTTGCCAATTTCCTTGTTATAAAGATATTATTATACTGCCCACCAAACAAAGAACCAGGGTATCACAACGTAACGGCGGATTACATCCGACGATTGGGTCATAATTAGATAATATTAATATTAACTTCAGTACTGAAGGAGTTCCATAAAAGTCATTCACCCTTCACCCCATTAGGGTCCGACAAACCCCGTAAACAGGTAACGTCGTCGCACACCGATAGTCGAACATAGGGTGACTTCTCGGAACACGAGGTAACGTCTAGACAGGCATTCCTTAGCAATAAATCTTAATAGGGGGTTTTGTTGGCACATATTTATTATTTGTTTATAAAATTTTATTGCCTGTTTACTTGTCAGAATTAATTAATAACCAAGTAATTGATGGGGCGCATTACACTACTCAGACAAGTAAACTTGACAGTAGGATGTAACAATGTAGTGTGTACATATCTAACACAAGTTGTGCAGAAATTACACTACCAGGATTGTTTCTGTCTTCTTATTTTTGACGAGATGCAGTTATCTCCACACGTTGATTACTTCAACTCCAGTGGATTTTGAAGTCTACGGACTTATGGATTTTAAAGATTTCGGAAATGATTGGACTACAAATAAATTTGCAGAACATGCACTTGGCTCGAGGAATTAAAAGGCAGTGGAAACAACCTCTTGGCTACACCTTTTGTCAAAGTCAAACAAAGACCAATTGAGTACCTTGATAAAAGAACATATTACACAATTATTACAGGCTGCAGGGCTTACTGTAGTAGCAACAATATGTGACCAATTTTTAAGGAGTAAGCAGGTTAACACTCTTAGCCGACGACATGTTTCTCAGAGGAGAATTAGGTGGTGATAATAAGTATGAAGAATTTTATGTCATAACAAAAGAAGAACTGGAGCAGCTCAAGTTTGTTAAGGAATTTTGGCAGGGCACGAACAAACTCCCTAAAGAAACAGTAGAATCCTATTATAATGGATACAAAAGTTTTGGAAACAGTGGAGTAAAAATATTTAGTCAATTGTGAAGGCTCTAGCAAATGGTAAGCTAGATAATTATTGGGAGACTTCTGGAATCATGGAGGGGGCAAGAGAGGGACTTAGCATACCAATTGTTCTCTAGCAATTGAAAAGATGTTATAGGGAAAAGCCATCAAATGTAAAATTCCACATAGCGTAGAGCTAGAAGACCTTCAAAGACTTGAAAGATGTGATTTTGAAGTGTGAAGAGAAGCAAAGGACTCTCGTAAAATCTGATGTTTACCTTTCCTTTCTGATGCAACATACCTAATGTATGAAAAAGACTAGAAAAATAGACACCTTTGAAGTTAAGATACCTAATAAACTTGTCGAGTATGAATTTAAAAAACTAATGGAAAATCATTTTGGAGATGATTATGATGATCTTACTACAAAAGTAACGGCAGTGTTCCACGAGTTCCCAGATGATCCAGATCATTTAAATGATGACATTGTGAAGAGGTTAATTAGTTAGAAGGTATTTTTTTATGTCAGCAAAAAATGGAACAAACCTAATGAAGATGCGTACCATTGCCATTGTGTGATTTTTCACTGTCTATGTAAGTCACATTACATAAGTTGGACTGAAATGCAGGGAAACAGAGGGAGACTTGGTATTGCGTTCAACTCAGAAAAAAAGCAGTAATAATTGAGATCAAATACTGTAAGGATGCAGTACAGGGCGTCGATCAAATTATAAAAGAAGGCTATGTAAACTCTGTAAAGGATAAGTTATCACAGCCAAAGTTCAAATGTGTTATTATGGGATTGAATGTGGATAAGAACAATAAAGTAAGCATTGCCTATAAGAATGCAGATAAGAGTGGCCCACCACGTAAGGTTTTTCTACAAAATGGAGACTGAAATGTGCTTGTTGTCTTTAAATTGTTAAATTCCTTTTCTAAATTATAGCATGTGAGGTTTTATGGAGTTTGGGAATTGAATTGGAGAATGTATTAAGAATTTGGTAACCTTATTTGATGATCATGAAATTAAACAATTGGTTTATGAATAATGTAAAAATAGGTTGTAGTTATATTCAAATAAAGCGGAATTTGCAAACATTTTACTGGTATCTTTAAATATTGTATATGATTGTGAATCGATATAGTTGGACTGTATCTTGGTTTTATGTTTTTATTGTTAATTGTTTCACAATAAAATGATTATTCTAACTTGAGAGCGTATGCGTGTATGTTGCCCACACATTCTCCATGACACTTTCTTCTGCTCTGAAGTTGTAGGTACATGTATATATTACCAACATAAATCTTTGACTTATGCTAACATAAGCTCCCCGCCTTGAACTGTTTTGTAAAAAATGTTCAAAATAGAATAACAAATAAGTAAAAATACTAAAATGACCAAGGTAAGTATGAATTTTAGTCTGATATTTCACTAAGCACCACTTCACTGTTAGTATCATTTTCTTCATTTTCAGATAATGGAAGAGGACATAATTTGGTTACGACGTTGTCATCGCCTGGATGAAACTGGATCACTCGTCCGAGGAGCCAATGTATGGAGGTAAATTGTCGTGTTTAATCATCACCGTACTTCCTTCCTTTAAACTTGACGTACTGTGTTTCCATTTTTTTTTTTGTAGGTGACCCAAATAATCGCGAGACCACCGCTTCCAGAAGCTTTGAATGATTTGTTGTTGTAGTTGGAATCGTGATAATCTGTTTAGTAGAATGTGCATCACATCAGGATTCGTAAATGTCGACAGTGGTTTACCAATCAAAAAGTGAGCCGGCGTTAATGGCTGAAGGTCGTTAGGATCAGAAGAGAGAGGATACATAGGTCTAGAATTTACTGCCGCTTCTATTTGTATCAAAATTGTGTTGAATTCCTCATAAGTTAATTTCGTGTTACCTGTTACCTTGTATAAATGATTTTTCACACTTTTTATGTTTGATTCCCAAAGCCCTCCAAAATGCGGGGAATTGGGTGGAATAAATTTCCAAACTATATTTTCGTTAGCAAAGATTTTACTATCTCGTCTGTAGACTTTGAGAAAAATTCATGTAATACAGATAATTGTTTTGCAGCACCGACAAAGTTGGTTGCATTATCTGGATTTAATTGTCCAGCAGGCAGATTCCGTTTCTCAATTCGAGTCGAATTCGCTATTCTTGCCAATGTCTAATTCGACTCGAATCGGGGAACGGAATCTGCCTGCAGGTTTTCCGCGTCGTGATGTGAAACGTTTAAGACATGCAAGAAACGATTCAGTTGTTAAATCTGAGACAAGTTGAAGATGTACTGCCTTAGTGGCAAAACAAATAAAAAGGCTAATGTAAGCTTTTACTGATTTTGAGCCGCATCCTTTCCTGTCCTTTAAAATAAAAGGGCCTGCATAATCTATTCCAGTTACATGAAATGGGTTCATAATTGTAAGACGCTCTTTTGTCAAGTGAGCCATAGTTGGATTAAATGATCGTGGCTTAAATTTGAAACATTTAATACAATTTCTTACAATTGACTTCGCTGCACTGATTCACGAGGTCGCCCAATATTGTTGGCGAACAACAATAGCTGTGGACCTGCATAAAGCATAATTTGATGAATATTTTCAAAAATAAGTTTTGTTAAATAATGTTTGCTTGACAATAACAAAGGATGTTTTTCTTCAAATTTTAAATTTGAATTTTTCAACCGACCACCAACTCTTAACAAACCGTCCGAATCAATAAATGGTGATAAACCTAGTAAATTATGTTTCGGCTTTAAAGTTTTAGTTTCTTTTAGTATTTTGATTTCTTGCGAAAAACTTTCCTATTGTGCCAACTTAACTAACATTTTCATACTAGCGTCTAATTACTCAACAGTAATATGTCTCATTTGACGATCATTCCTTGGAGACTTAAGATTAGTAATGAATCGTAAAACATATGCCATTGTTAATTTGTTTAAAGTGGAAAATTTTTCAAACTGAAGAAAATTGTTGTCATTCAATGACATAAAAATCTTTCGTGATCATCAATTGGCGTTGAAAAGTTAAATTGTGGCCAATGTTTATCTTGTAACGAAAGCCACTATATTAATGTAATGTCAATCAGTACTTTGAATCAATTGCTAAATTTTGCATACACGATTCTTTACAAACGTTTGCAATAAAAGTGGTCGTGTGTTTATCCAGTGCAACACTATTTGGGAATCTCACCAAAGAAAACATGGAGATGTCATTGAAAATGATTTCTGTACCTTGTTAATTAACTGGGTTAAGATTACAGCACCACACAACTCTAACCGAGGAATAGTTAAAAGTTAAAAAATAGTTAAAAGAAGCAACTTTAGTTTTTTGCACAAAGAAGTCTAACACATATTTTGTTGTGTTCATTGATGCTGCGAATGTAAATACAAGCACATAAGCATTTTGCGAGGCAACACAAAACCTATGGAGCTCAATTTTTGTTGGATTTCTACAGACCACATGGCTTTGTGGTTGTAACTGATTTAGTTTAAATAATTTTTTTCTGAAGTTTAACCATGAATTTTTCAACTCAACAGGAACACTTTCGTCCCATCCTAAATTAAAGGACCAAAGTTTCTGAATTAGGATTTTTGAGAACATTGTACAAGGACTTACTAGACCTAAAGGATCGAAGATCTTGGCTACATCAGATAGAATCATTCTCTTGGTAATTGACGAAGATTCACTCATTTCACTTATTTTATAACCAAGCGTATCCGACTTACTGTACCACATTACACCTAAGGTTTTTGTAAATTCGTTCTCTCCAAGGTGTAATACGCTTACAAGTTCATTTTCACTCTGAAATTCTTATAAAATATTTTGACTATTAGAAGTCCATTTTCTTAGAGAAAAACAAGCAGAACTTAAAATAGTGGAAATTTGCTTACAAATACTTATTGCTTCTGATTCAGATTGAAAACCAGTGATCAGATCTTCTACATAGAAGTCATTGGATATTCTTGAAGATGCAATTGGACATTTAGTTTGAAATTCGTTAGCTAATTGGACTAGACACCTCATAGCTAAATAAGGAGCACATTTTATGCCATAGGTTACTGTGTTTAAGGTATAAACTGAAATTTGATCCTTGGAATCGTTTCGCACAAACGATGTTTTGAAGAAATCTGTCGTCGGGGTGCACTAAAACTTGTCTATATATTTTGGCTATGTCAGCCGAAACTGCAATTGGATATTGCCTTAACCTCAAAAGTATAGAGAAGATTTCATTTTGGATAGGTGGGCCTGTGCATTGTAGATCGTTAATTGACCAATCAGAATCAGACAACGCTGAACCATCGAAAACCACTCTCAGCTTAGTGGTTAAACTTTCCGTGATGTGGTAGAAAATAAGTTTTATTGAAATCAACTGAATTTTGTGAAGACATATGCCCTAGATCGATGTACTCATTCATAAACTGAGAATACTGGAGTTTTAGTTCGAAGTTTGTGTCAAGTTCAGCACCAATTAGCGGTTCATTAAATCGAGGATCTGCTAATTGAATATCCTTTGGAATATTCCATGAGGCAATATCAATTTTTGACATTGGCAAATTATTTGTAATGGCTGGAATGACGAAACAATTGAGATTTGCGGAAAAATTGGAATTAAGAGATTGTATAACAACTTCACATTTCTTTTGTATGTTCGATGAAACACCATTAATTCCAACAATTGACATGTTTACTGAGTGCTCTGATAATTTTAACCTTTTACACAACTTTGAAGATATAAAGTTTGATTGAGATTCGCAATCTAACAAAACCTTGGCGACATGAATTCCACGAGATGTCTCCGAAATCAAAACAGAAACAGTTGAAAGTAAAATGTATTGAGTGTGGCTTTGACTTGTCAGACTTACTTGAGAATTGGGCGGTATAATATTGTCTTGATGTGGTAAAGTATTATGCTTTGCTTTGCATTTTTTACAACAGCCAGATCTGCAATATTTGTATACGTATGTATGTATGTATGTATTTATTCAGGAAATATCAGTGATATAGTACATTAAACCATTAAAATATAAAAGTAATATAAAAGTAGGTATAAAAATATAAAATGAGCAAAAAAGTATAAATATATATGTACAGGGTGTCTTACAAAAAACGCCCCAAGCCATAATTCCTTTATTTATGAATTAATTTTAAAAAACGAAGAGCCAAATGAAATGAGACTAAAAGCACTACAAATTGTGGTTAGTTAATTTTTTTTTATTAATTACCTTCATGGTCAAACGAGTATCAACTTTTATTTTTTAAATGGCTCTGTATATTTTTTATTATTGTATCTCGTAGAGCTACTTTTTCTAAATACAATAATGTGCAACACTTTTAAGTTTTGACCAGCAAATATTGCAGAAAACATTAATGAAAGAATTGAGTGTGCAAAGTGCAAATGTAAGTTGCTATGTGAAAAAAAATCGTTTTGTAGGCGTTCAATCAAAAGTTCAGGGTACTTTTGTTGGTTTAAGGTACCATCTATGAAAAATGGTCCATGCCACACCAAACATTTAGACTAAACCTTCGTTGAAAATTAGTTTCTACAAGAACTCTTGGGTTTTCTTGACACCAACATCGATAATTGTTTCTATTAAAGATGCCATTAGTGCCGAAAGTGCATTCGTCGGACCAAATAATTTTTTGAAAAAAAATTGGATCCTCTTCTATTTTGTTTAAATAAAAATTACAAAAAACCTGTCTTCGCTCAAGATCATTTCTTTCTAAACCATGTACTTTCTATAGAGTCGCACTGCTTGACTGATGTTCTTATTGCATTCAAAATAAACTAGCAATAAGTCAGTCAACTGATTATTATCCATTGTAACCAACAATTTTGTACAACTTTTAACGCTAGTGTTAAAAAATAAAGTTGATAGTCGTTTGACTATGAAGATAATTAAAAACAATTAAACTAAACACACATTATGGTGTTTTTAATAATCGAAATTGGTAGTTTGACTGGAATTTCAAAAGTTACTGTGCAGAGTGTTTTGAAAAAGCACATACTTCATCCCTACATTCCTCAGAAAGTACATGGTTTAGAAAGAAATGACGTGAATTTTTTTCACGTAGCAACTTACATTTACATACTCAATTCTTTCATTAATGTTTTCTGCAATATTTGCTGGTCAATACTTAAAGTGTTGCACATTATTGAATTTAGAAAAAGTAGCTCTACGAGATACAATAATAAAAAATATACAGAGCCATTTAAAAAATAAAAGTTGACAGTCGTTTGACCATGAAGGTAATTTAAAAAAAAAATTTTATTAACCACACTTTATAGTGTTTTTAGTCTCATTTCATTTGCCTCTTTGTTTTTTAAAATTAGTCCATAAATAAAGGAGTTACGGCTTGGGGCGTTTTTTGTAAGACACCCTGTATATATGCATAAATATAAGGCTTAATTAATATCAAGACGATGACGTCACCCTGTGAGGAATTCATCGACTGAATAGAATACATTACTAGCGAGATGAACTTTCAATTTTCCAATAAAATATCTACGAATATTTTCATTGGAAATATCAGAAGGCAATCTACTGAAGATTTTAAAACTAAAATTTAAGAAACATTTTTCATAAAGTGCTGATTGTGGTACTGTTAATCTTATGTCGTCTTTACTACGTGTTGGATAATCATGTATCATTGAACCAGCTAATTGTAAGTTATTGTAGCGATAATCAAAAGCATGTATACAGCTTTCAAAAATGAATAAATTAATTATGGTCAATATATGCAAGCTTTTAAAATGTTCCCTACATGAGGCACGTGGAGGCAGTTGTTTAATAATACGAATGCACAGTTTCTGCAATTTCAAAACTTTATCTAAATTAAAGCGATTACCCCAATAAAGCAAGGCATAACTCGCCACCGATTCAAAATATCCATAGTAAACTGATAATAATGACCATTGATTACAAATAGGTCTGAGACGTCTCATAGCAAAAACTGCTTTATTAAGTTTAAGGTTAAGTTTGTGAAAATGTTCCTTCCAACAGAGCTCGCCGTCGACGACCAAACCAAGGAATGTACTTGCATGTAATGCCGTGAGCTTGAGATCTCCGTGTGATACTGAGAAGGATTCGAATTTGTGAAGTGGAAAAACTACTACATTTGTTTTTTCTACATTCATTTTTAAATTGTTCGCAGTAAACCATGCAATAAGTTCCTGCAAAGTACATTCTACGTTAGCTTTTAAAGAAGCTTGATTTTCGCCTGATACACAAACACTTGTGTCGTCAGCGTATAGAGTAAGTGCGCTATGTACATTAGATGGAAGATCATTCATGAAAACTAAGAAAAGGATGGGACCTAAAATGGATCCTTGTGGCACACCCTTCTCAATTTCAAGCGTATTTGAATGCACAGTTTTCCCATTCTCTGGATTTATAACTTCAGTACGTGACCAGTACGCAAACAATTATTACAAAGCTTCAGCTCTTTTATCTTTTTTGATCTATCTAACTTTCAGTTTCAAAAAATCTTCACAGTAATAGATTAAATGACCTTCATTGCAAAGGTTACATTTTAAATTTGATGCTACTAGTGACAACTGCTTGATACCACCACGCACATGCTTGTGTTCTGTTGTAATTTTATTGATATGATTAATTTCTACGGTTTTCAAAATATCCGCCCTAGTCTTTAAAAAGTCGTTTAAATCGCTAAGTTTTGGAAATTGATTACCAGTTTTGTATTTTTCCCATTCTTGCACAGTAATTTTATCAAGTTTTGATGATATGAGAAATATTATTAAAATGTCCCAGTGCTCAGTGGGTTGCTCTAATATTTCTAGTGCGCGTAAATGTTTAAGAACTGTAAGTATCCATTAGATTACGCAGCCCTGAAGGACATTCTTTTGTAAGAGTTTCCATTTCGAAAAGAGACTTAACATGATTGTTGATTAATTTAACTTGAAAGAGATATTGGGTTATCCATGAGATTTGTGACTAATAATCAAATAATTTGGAAAAGAATTGCCAGTGGTCACAAAAACGCTACGTCGAAAAACGTTGTATATTACGTTAGTTGGTACAAAAGTTGTTCTTAGATAACATGTTTCGGTTTAAGAAAAAACCATTTTCAAATCTACAAGCAATGAAATTGCGCTACAAAACGAAGTTAATACAAAATTGTAAAACAAACCTGTGAGTAGATTCACACTAGAGTGCGGCCATTTTTACTTAATCAGAATGACATGAACTGCAAGAACCTAAATGTGGCGAACAAAATCCCTAACTGGTACCAACTTAAGGGTAAAAAATCACGTTAAAGGCTGATGGCAGAATTTACAATTACAAATTAATAGTAGCAAATGAAAGCTGAAGGCGAAATGAAGGCTGAAGGCCGGTAAATAACAAACATACCACTTATGGGTAACAATCGAATAACAGCCAATGGCGGGAAATTTAAATATAAAGTTTTTTCTTAAAGTGAATGATAATGAAACAGTTAAAGTACCACTTAAGGGTAAAAATCGAGTAACAGCAAATGGCGAAATACAACATAAATAACGAACACCAACAACAGATCATAATATTAAAACTATGGATGAATCCAATCTATAGATTCAAAAAAGTTAAAATGAGGAAAAATGATCTGTTGTTGGTGTTTTACAATTTTGTATTAACTTCGTTTTGTAGCGCAATTTCATTGCTTGTAGATTTGAAAATGGTTTTTTCTTAAACCGAAACATGTTATCTATGAACAACTTTTGTACCAACTAACGTAATATACAACGTTTTTCGACGTAGCGTTTTTGTGACCACTGGCAATTCTTTTCCAAATTATTTAACTTGAAGGCTTCCGCGGCCGTCGTCCATGTGTGAATTGGCTTCCGGTTGGAACCGCGTCACGTTGACTACTTCTACTGCCGACGTTTCGTTCTCCATTGCAGAAGAACTTCCTCAGGGCTGCTGCTGCTGCTGGTGGTGTTGCTGCTGCTTCTCGTGGGTCGTTGAGACTGAGTGGGTATGTCTGTTGTCGTAGTATTTATAGGGATCGGTGGGGGTAGTGGGTCGGAACGGTGAGCGGGGATTGGTCTGTTGGGACGTGACGGATCGTTAATGAGATGTTTGAGAATTTCTATGGATTCACGGATTTTACGATTGAAAAAATGATATGAGCGGGCTAGAAGTTTTGTGTCGGAGAATAGGATTTGATGACCGGTTTCTAGTTTGTGTTCAGCTAGGGCCGAGCCAGTTGTTTGTAGTAGTCTAGTACAGCGTTCATGTTCAGAAACACGAGTACTAACAGACCGTTTTGTTTCACCGATGTATACACGCCCACAGGAACAAGGAATTCGGTACACACCTTCGGATTGTGGGGGAAGTGATCTTTTGTGGAGGGTAGGCAGTCTGAAAGTTTCGTCATGGGTAAGTAAATTGATTTGATGTTTTGTTGTTTGAGTATTTTGCCGATTCGATCTGTTATGGTGTGAATGTAAGGTAGGTAAACTGTAGCGACTGGAGGTGTATCAGGTTCAGAACGTGGAGGAATTGGTGTGAGATGACGAGAAATGGATCTTTGGATTTCGTGCCTTTTGTAGTTGTTATTGAGTAGAACTTTTGTTACGTGGTTTAGTTCAGTTTGAAGTGAAGAGGGTTCTGATAGGGAAAAGGCACGGCTGACTAGTGAGTTAATGACTGAGACGGATGATGGTGTGAATGTGCATTCAGATAGCGATCAGTATGGGTTGGTTTGCGATACACGAGTGTCCTAATCTACCGTTAGGGAGGCGGCTCACTAAGATATCAAGGAAAGGTAAGTGGCCGTCAGTTTCATATTCCAAAGTGAAGCGGATGTCAGGATGTTGAGAATTGAGGTGTTCAAAGAAGTTGTCTAGGGATTCCTTACCGTGTGGCCAAATAGCAAAAACATCATCTACATATCTGAACCAACACTTGGGTTTAACTGGGAAAGAAGTAAGGGCTTGTTGTTCGAATGCTTCCATAAAAATATTGGCTACTATTGGGGAGAGAGGAGAGCCCATGGCTGTGCCTGAGACTTGTTCGTAATATTGATCACGGAACATGAAATAGGTTGAGGTTAAACAACATTCTATTAAGGGAATTAAGTCTTCGGGTTGATTACGGGCTGTGAACAGTTGTTGGATGACTGTGATGGTGTCGGGAATTGGGACTTTGGTGAAAAGAGATTCTACATCGAAGCTGACCAGAATGTTCTCCGACACAAAACTTCTAACCCGCTCATCTCATTTTTTCAATCGTAAAATCCGTGAATCCATAGAAATTCTCAAACATCCCAATAATCTGAACCGTGACACTGGCTTTTACCTCCACAATGCCTGGAAACATCTCATTAACGATCCGTCACGCCCCAACAGACCAATCCCCGGTCACCGTTCCGACCCACTACCCCCACCGATCCCTATAAATACTACGACAACAGACATACCCACTCAGTCTCAACGACCCACGAGAAGCAGCAGCAACACCACCAGCAGCAGCAGCCCTGAGGAAGTTCTTCTGCAATGGAGAACGAAACGTCGGCAGTAGAAGTAGTCAACGTGACGCGGTTCCAACCGGAAGCCAATTCACACATGATTGTTGATTACTTGATTAGTAATCTTGAATTGTTATATCTATAACAAAGTAATTCCCATGCAATCAAATAATTTTCTGTTGAAAATTCTAATGATACCGAGTGACTTTTAATGATTGAAAATTATTTTATTAGATTGGCAACACTTTTCAATGTTTATGTTGGTGTACTGGATTTTCAAATTCAAAATTTATAGCGTTTTCTACTCGTAGGAACTGAGTGCGCACTGAGGTTTTCAGTGTTCGGATTTTGTGCAAGCTGTCACTAATTTAATGTTCAGTACTTGCACTCTCAGCGAAATATACCAGTAAAATTAGTGCACATTTGGTGCAATTGCGCACATGCGACGATGTTAAGCGTGTTTTTAAAGCGTGATAGCAACGGTGATAGTCACTAGTATAACCGCATAATACCACAGATTTATTTATTCGTGTCTATTCTATGATTCTATCTATGCGCATAACCTAGAAAACGATGAATCAAAATAATAAAGCGCTTTGTATTTATTATAAAAGTATTAGGATCGGAAGGAGAAAAAACGTATAGAGTGCCATCAGAAATTTTGTTACCTGTACATCATGTGTACATCTGAATAATTTCCAATAACCTCCTTGTAATTAGCTATTTTGTTTCTTTTTCGTTTTTCAGCATAATTTAATAGAAAAGCCATTTCATCTTCTTCAGATGAAGATGACGTTTCTTCCAATAAACAGTTTGCGAGTACTGTAAATTCTCTATATGCGTCCGCCATATTTGCACTCGAATACTGGCTCCGAGTCACACAGCGAGGGCCACTTTTCTTGCACTCGGTGCGAAACTTCTCGGTGCACATGTGCCAGTAGAATACAAAATTCTTAAAAAGTGCGCACTACATCTACCAGTGGAATGTGACATTTGCACTCAGTTCAAGAAAGTGCAACGAGCAGAAAACGCTATTAGATTTAGGTTAGTGCACTAGATTGTCAAACTCAAATAAATTCGTTGAATCAAGAAAACCAAATAAATAAGATATTTAATTATCACAATTTATTACCAAAATGGTCTTGAGCACAGAATAAAATACATTTTTAGTAATGGCTTATTTTCGAAGCGGAGTACAAAATGAAAATGGGCACATTCAACAGACCCGAAAATTGTGCAACTGTTGACCAAATTTCTGCTGAATGCGACTTCTCATAAGTTGATGAGTTGGAGGGGTCGCCATTTTTTGTAGCGTAACTTCTCCGCTACCTGACTGGGACATGTTATGATGAGTGAACTTCATTCAGCAGAAATGAGTGCTCAGTCTCAACTGTTGGAGCAGGAACTGTTACTGATATGTTCTGCTGAATTAGCCCAATAGTAATTGAATTTATTCACAGCAGCATGCCTATGACAATTTCATTGAAATATACACCGAACAACAAATTGAGTTTCGTCTTTTTTCACAACACTGTTTTAGAATAGCCTTCCTTCATTTACAACGAAAACGAATTGATTCAAATTCACTTAGAAATCGTTGATTGCATTGCATTTACAGTTATTCAGTTGGCGATCAGTGATGAGAAGTGATTGAATTTACCCTCCCGCACACCATACTGATCAAGCTGGTTTTCTAAATCAGTTATCAGTTTCATGTGACTTCATACGTATTTTGAGGTTATGTTAATTTTAGTTCTAAAACATCATTCCTTTTATGAGTCTCTCTATTCACTTTAAAGTCAGTTCAGTTCAAAATCGGTTAATAAATGAACGTTTCTTGCAAACCGGTAATGTAGAAAAAGGAAAATTCACTGGTCACCCCACTATAATAACACTCGATATTGTACAAAATGTTAATGATACTGTACAACAGAATCCTCATGTATCCTATATGAATCCACTCAGAAGATCTTGAAAAAAACACCTTCATTTCCGATCATACAAATTTTCAATGGTTCGACAACTTCACCCACTCGATTTTCTTCAACAAATTCAGTTTTGTCAGTGGTATAACAATAATCTGCTAAATAATAGTGACCAACAAGATACAACTTTCTTTTCTGATAAAGCCTGGTTTCATCTCTCTGCGTTTATCAGTTCACAAAATTTCAGGACTTGGTCAGAACATAATCCCTTTAATGTGATTGATGTAAAGGCACTACATCCACTTAAAATTGGTGTTTGGGTGGCAATGTCTTGGAGAAGAATTATTGAACCAATATTCTTCCGAGAAACAACGTCTATAGATATCAGAGACTTATATTGGATCCATTTATAAACCAGTTAGACGACACTGAATTAGCAAATGGCTACTTTCAACAAGATTCCGCCACTGCCCACACGGCATGAACCACAATAAATTATTTAGAGGAGTTTTTCCCAGGATGTTTAATCAGTGCTGGTTGGTGGCCTAATTGCTCTCTAATATTCAATTAAATCTAGACTTCTTACTTCCTTATTTCAATAATTTGGTGTTCAGAATACGTATTAAACATTTTGGAAGAATTGCAGCAGGCAATTGCAAATATCGGACAACCTAAAACGTTAATAATATCTTCAATAACTTATCTCAAAGGATTCGGTGCTGCTTACGCAAAGGGGGCTAACATTTCCAGGCCTTGAATAATAATAATCTGTTGAAACAGTTTTCATCATAAATGTAAACATCAACTCTAACCTATAGCCACCTATAGCTACGCATTCCCGCAAAATTAACGAACTTTCAGGTAATGCCAATTCCTCAGTGTTTCCAACATACTAAATTTGCTTCAATCATTAAAAGTCACTCGGTATTAATAGCCTTGTTTTGGTTCCAACTTAGAACTGTTCTGAAACTGTTCGCACATGCGTATTATGCTTTTAATGTTTTGGTTCGTTCAGAATCAGTTCCGAACTAACAATTCACTGTTTTGGTTAATTTCTGGAACTGTTCCAGAACCGTTCTAGAACAGTTACAGCAGTTCCTACCTTTTACTAGGAACTGATATGGAATTCCGAGTTCGTACGTGCGCAAATCTTATGGAGTCAGTATTGCTGTATTATATAGGCTGTTACAAATTCGAGGTTCACCATTGGGATCTCGGAAATGGTAAGAGATACGAAGTCAGTTAAATCGGTGCAAAGTTGCGTATTTTCGTGCTGAATAATAATTCGTTCTGAAAAATCTTCTACGTTTTTGAAATATTTCAAAAAAACTAGAAAACGTAATTTTTTTATTTTTTCCTGAAGTTATTATTGCAGGGATCATAACAAAATTAACACATTCATGATATCATTAGATTTTACTTAAAACGTTTCGTCTCGTTCTGACCGTCATCAACTTCATTTTTTCTTATGGGCGCTACATTGGGTTTTGATACCAATGAATAGATCTATTTTTTCTGATGCTTTTCCATATATCACATATCCCTATTTATTAATTTGAAACTGAAAATGCAAGAAATTGTTGAAAATAACACTGCAAAGAAAAACATGGTATGCAGTGAAAACAAAAACGAAAAAAGTGTGATATACCTTCGGAGTTTTATTTCGTTTATCACAAAAGCAGATTTTTGGAAAATTTTTAAAACGTATTGTGCTAACAACAACAATTTAGTAATAGCAAGAGAAATTTACTTTCAACAATGACGATGACGCAGTATTTAATTAGTTTCGTAATTTTCAACAATTTCTTATATTTCCAGCTGTTTTAAATTATAAAATAGGGATATGTGATACATGGAAAAGCATCAGAAAAAATAGATCTATTCAATGGTATTAAAACCCAATGTAGCGCCAGTAGATATAAAAAACAGACCACACCCTTTTTTCCCCATTTGAAATGCATTGACTTCCGGTCCAGTTTTCTGCCTCATCTGAGCCAGTGGTAAAGAGTGAGATGGAGCTCGAGAGAGAGAGAGAGAGACGGAGACAACGTAGTTCGGGCGTCCGTCTGCCAGATGCCTGCGGCGCTGCAGCTATTTTCGTCGTCAGAACGTTAGTTCGGAAATTGTCCGCCAGATGGCCGTGGCGCTACGTCGCCGGAACGTTAGTTCGAAAATTGTCCGCCGGGTGTCGCCACCGGCGCTGCGCTGCGGAATTTTTTCCTCCGTCCGGAGAGAGATTCGAACCCGTTCCTCGGCATTCGTGAGGCGTCCACCTAAGCCGCTCGACCGTTGAGTCAGTTGTTCGTATCCGTTCGAGATGTGTAATATTAACACATTAATTAATTGATAAATGATGTCCTTATTTTTTTCGTCGAACACAGATGCGATGTTGGTTGCGTCAATTTTTTTCGGTCCGGAGAGAGATTCGAACTCGTTCCTCGGCGTTCGTGAGCCGTCCACCTAGCCGCTCGACCGTTGGGTTTGCTCGTAACAGTTCGAGATGTGTAACAAGAACGACGCGCGGCGAAGGATGTCGTTTTTTTCGTCGAACACGGATGCGATGTTGGTTGCGTCTGGCAGTGTCTGGTGACGAATTGCGAAAGGACGATCGCCGACGTCCATCTCGGAGACGTCGCATCGGTGGGTTTCTGTAAAAAGAATGACGCGCGCGGGAGCATAGATCGCTGCACGCAGAGCGGCGGCGTCGCGGGAATTTCGAAAGAATGTATCGATGGTGCGCGTGGGCGTGCGCATTTCTAAGCTGAAGCGGACGAAAGCGATACCGGCGTGCGTATTAAAAAATAAAAGATGCGTTTTATTTACGTATGTAGTTATTACTATGAAAAAAATTATATTCATAACTTGATAATAAATATTTACAAATTACATTTGCGTTAGTCATGGAACAAATACTGTAATTGTTTGTGTGATGCAGGCAAGATGAATTTCTTTTGTTTAAATTCGGACAGTCAGGATCGGATTCCAGGTTTACGATTTCTATCGCTGGTAAATGCTCTTGGAGGAAATTTGCTTTTTGGTGACCTTTTACGTAGATTCGCTGATATCCGTGTGTAAGTGGATGAAGAATATTCTTCACTTGTCTGTAAGGAATGTAACCGTCAGCGTAGCGCAGGTAATGACAGTTATTTTCCAGCCAAATAATTTGTCTTTTATGTTCCTTTTTTAATTTATTGAAAGGAACGTCGGGTGGGCCGAATACGAAATGTGCTTCACCACACGCGTCTCTGATTGCCAATTCTTTTACCACAAAACGTTCCAATTGGAATCCTTCTATATCAATAACTAGCGATTTTACGTTTGCTTCTTTCTTGTACAATGCGTGCTTCCGGAGTAGAATAGGATCGAGAATTTTCGATAATTTCTTAATACGTTGGCGGAAACGGATTCTGTCGCGTGTGTTTTGCATCCAGTTATTGTCTTGCTCTTTTTCTTCTTCAACATTCGCGTTAAATTCTATTATAACGGCCGGTTCTTTGGCAAATGTGACGTTTTTCTTCATAATTTCGCGTACACTCACTCGATGAAGCAAACGCAAAGACTGAGCGAGAAAATGCACTCGGCTTCCTTTAATTTAGAGTGGAGGGGAAAATAAAAGCACTCATTGTTTAAAAAAATATATTTCAGATAATTAAATACATAAAGTACTATATATTTTGTTTAAATTATATCTCTAACTATATTCGTTGCAGGGTTATATTCAACGATCTTGTCGTGGATAATTAGACAGTATGCGACCATATCCGCCTTAAATTCCTGTTCGCTCTCTAATTCTAATTTAATGTCGACAGTCGAAGATTTTACGGACTCGTTCTGTTTCGAACAGTCTATAACGTAGAGAGCTTTCTTTTGAATTCCGCCAAATTTAGAATCGGTTCGTTGCCACGTCCGTAATAACTGTTTTGAAAATCTGCGTACATCAGATAAGCAATGCCAAATTAATTTTACTCATTTCGAGATTTAAATTTTTATGCGGATAACTTTCAGAATTGAGATGTAATTTAATATTTCGAATGTGTGCGTGATCAAATTCTGACGCGTTTTTAGTAGGTTTGTCTTTTCTAGCGTCTTGGAAAGCGACGATAACATACCTAGGTTTTTCAAAATTCGTAGACGTTCTTATTGGCCACACGTTATTAAGGGTTGGGCGCATGCTTGGTAATTCATGTGATTCCCATTGTCGATAAGGAATGAAAATAGAATTTGACTCTTGTAGAAACTGTAGCATTTTCAATTTCATCTCGTCATTGAGCGTAATGTGCGGCACGTGCCATTCGATTTTTTCTAAGCTTATGCTTGCCGTTTTCGTTCCCGTACTCATGTAACAATTATTGTCACTTCTGGAACGAAGTAATATTATTTCTTGTTTGGCGTTCATTATGATTTTCTTGTAGCCCTCGCAGAAGCCGAGCAGAAATTTTAACGGTATGCATGCCACAAATTTATCGTCTAATAAAATCGGATGCTGGTCCTGAAAGGGCACCCATCCGGCCACTTGTAATACTTTACTTTCCGCATCGTTATAGGATAGGTACGCCTTAATGGTAGTTGTCACGCCTACATTTCGAACTTTATCTATCTTCTTACCGTCGATTTCGTATCGGATCTCTTCAAAAAGGAACGAATAAGGGTTATTTGTCAGTCGACACTCGTCGGTACCTTCGTCGCTCGGCTTGAAAGTTCCCTCGATGTACAGATAACTTTCGTGCGGATAGGTGTAAATATCTTGATGATTGATTAAGATTCTCACTTCGTCGTTGTTGTTAAAATTCTTGTACGTCGGAGAATACCAGTGAAATTGCTTCTTAACGATAACTTCGTTGAAGTCGAGTCCTTCGGATAGATGCAACATTACCGTCGATATTTTTCACTTTATAGCCTAAACTTTGCAAGAATATATTGCTCGATGTTAATCTTTGGGGAGCTGTCTTCTGAATGATGAATTCTGCGGGCTTGTTTTGTATATTATTACTGCTACCGTTATTTTTGTCGTGGAAACGCAGGCCCATCACTTCACGTTTGCTTTTTCAATTCCAGACTGATTCGAACTTGTTCACCTCATAAATTTATCGACGATCCGTTCTGATCGAGTAAGGTAATGTTATCGATCTTGCGCACTCTTACAGGTAAATAGACAATGTTGCTGGGATTAATATTTGTGCTGTAACCGGGATCGACGGACGGTGAAAATTCAAAAACCGTATGCGACGTCTTTTCGTTGTAAAACGAATCGGTAGCAATGTTACACTCCACACGGATTGTCGTCACCTTTATAATTTCCACTGGTAAATCCGATTGATGTAATAGATTCGGTTCTAATATTTTCGGCGAGAAGCCCAACATTCGGCCTATCGAATCTGGTTTTTCAAAGTCGATCTTAAACATGCACTTAATTTCACATTTTAGCGTATTGTTGTTCGGTTTTAGCGAAAGCGTACCGTTTACCACTTCTTTCGCTCTTCAACGTTAGGCACAGTATTGTAGGTGTAAAGACTTAGTAATCCGATTTGATATTCGTAACGGGGATCCAGTTCGATAGGCGGGTAATAATTTGCCGAAAGTACGCTACTGTTGCCCACCAACGTGAACGTTCTCGACATGACTGCCCTCTTTATGTAAAAATTCCAAACATAGATGTCCACAATTGTTGGCGTTGATTTTCATCGCAGAAGTAACAGCAAGAGACGCTCTTCTAGCTTCTTGTCTGCCAAATGTCTGTTCGGTAAATCTTTGTACCTGGAGTACGCTTTGTCGTGTTCTTTGCAGGCTCGATCTAATTCGTTAATGCCGACGTCTCCGCGTTCCAAACGCTCTTTTAATTTCGTACCGGGTCCGCAGAATTGGTAACCTCCGGGTAGATGCAATTCGAACGGTAATTTATTGAAGAGAGAATTTAAGAGACCTGCACCACTACGCGCAGTCATTTGGTCTGAGAGACACTGCGGTCAACAGAAGCAGAAGTTAAATTTATGTACGGTCGTGTGTGCGCGCGTGTACGTGAAACATGCGAATTGTCAAGCAGGCGCATAAGCTTCCCGTAATGAACATGAATTTTTTGTGTAAAGAGACAGAATTGAACCGTCATCCTTTATTACCCTCAACGATGAGATGTCTCGTCGCGGGAACGTCAAATTCTGGAAAAACCAACATCGCGATTTCTTTGATCGTCCATCCGAACGGTCTGTCCTTCGAAAATGTCTACGACTCCAAGTCCCTGTATCAACAGAAATATCGAGCGTTGGAGCAAATTTTAAGTGAAGTGAAAGAAGTAAACTACTTTGCGTTCAAGGACAACGAAGAAATACTGAATCCGGAATATGCAAAAAAGAATTCGGTTTTCATATTCGACGACGTTGCTTGCGATAAGCAGGATAAGATACGAGATTACTTTAGCATGGGTCGTCATAAAAGGATGCATATATTTGAGGACCACGTATGCATGGACATGTCATTCGATCAATTTAAGTCGATGTGTGCTGTGTTGGAAGAAGAAATACGGGTTTATTTGCATTGATAAGGAGCATGATATAAAAGACGGAAGATATCGCCGCATCCAGACAATTAAAACAGTATCGAAACAGCTTTACAACCGGTAGCTGATCGGTAGAACAACAGCTTTACAACTGCTCGGAAACGGTTATTAACCGGCGGAAGAACTGGACCAGACAACTAAAACAGCTTTACAACTGGTTTTAACTGCTCGGAAACCGGCCAGTTGGTTTAAGAATGGGCAAAAAGAAGAAAATGAAATTAGAAATTATCAAAGCAAGTAAAGCAATAAGAAACAAGTATCTGGCTTTGAAAAGAGGTAAATTGGAACGAGACTATGAGCTGGCGCAAAAGTATAAACCGATCACCAAGTCTCTCAAAGAGCTTGAGCGAACGATAAAAACTGAAAAAGATTCCGCTAATTACTTACCTGTAAAGAAATCTGCCGACGATAGCATGGCGGAACCAGAAAGAAAACTGCAACAGCAAGTCGGTCTTCCACAACCCAGTTTTGTTGAATCGGAAGCTGCTGCCGGATATAGTCCGCTTTCGGACGTTGTTCCGCTTTCTTGGGACGTCCAAGAACGACCCAGTTTTGATGCCGGACAACAACAACAACAACGACGATTCAGTCTTCCACAACCCAGTTTTGTTCAATCGGAAGATGTTGCCGGATATGATCCGTTTTCGTCCGAGGAGGAAGAAAAAATCGACGAAGAGAGAAGACTTTCCGATTACCAAAATTTATATCAAATAATGTCTCCCACTCCTAGAGACGAATACCTTAAGATGTACGATCCACTTCCCAGAGGATACATTGATGGTTTATTACAAGACGTCCATAATGAGTACGACAATGTGTACGGCATTCGCTATAATCCTGTTACGGACGCTTGGCGAATCGGCGATAACGACGTGCAATTGAAAAAAAAAAAGGTTTGATAATTAAAGGTGTTACATATATTGGCACACCGGGGCTTTATGAATAACTCTTTAAAAAGCAACCGATCGGTCATAAGAACGAAGATCTCGAGAACTATCATCATATACTAGATCGCACGCACGCTCACAGAAGAGGCAATGATCCGGCAGGGCAAATAAAGGGAAGTCGAAGTGAAAAATACAGAAATATAATTCAACCGTTGTTCGAAAGAAGATCTCGCGCTAAAACTTGGAGCGGTAAAGGATTAGAAGTTGAAAATAAACCGTTTCAGTATATATACTGGGATAACATCAACGAGCTGGTGGATCGTCTGAAATTGTTGAAGGCTTCTCAACAGGCGGGACACACGGGCCATAATAACGAGATTATTGCGATCATCGAAGAACTGAAAGAAGCCGATGTAATAGAATGAGCGTCGATAAATTCGGCAGATATTTACGCAAAACGAAAACAACTCGAGGACCTCCCGGTTTAGGATTTTCTCTCACAAGTGATAAACATTATAATATCGGGAACAAACGACTGTGCAACGTCGGCTCGAGCATCAATCCAAGAGACGCGACCAATAAAAAATACGTGGACGAGATAAAGGAAAAAATCAAAAATGATTCTAGGACCATACAAAATCAAGTTACGGACGTGAATCGAAAATCGAAGGAATATTTCGATCGCAAGCTCTCTACCTCGGCGATCTGAAACGAGAGCTAAACGTATTTCGAGAACAAGTGAAGCTGATTAACGTTAGATTAGATAAGTTGGAGCAGCGGTTCGGTGAAGGGCACAGCAATGAACCAAATTAAACGTGACGTCGTCAATGAGTTACACAAACCTGCGAGGAAAAATTTTTCGAGGAGATCCATAATTGTAAAGTCTGTGGACGATCTTTGGCAAGCTGATCTGTGCAAATTTATTCCTTATGCGCGTGAAAATAAAGGTTATAATTACATTTTAGTTGTCTTAGATTGCTTTTCTAAGTATTTGTGGGCGCGACCGGTGAAAAGGAAGACAGGCGAGCTCGTAACTCAAGCTATGCTCGAAATATTGAATACCGACAAGAGGACGCCCGCAAATTTACACACCGACGAGAGAAAAGAGTTCTACAACCAAAAGTTTACAGATTTGACAAATAGATACGGAATAAATCATTACTCAACATTTTCTCCGATAAAGGCCGCCATGGTAGAGAGAGTTATACGGACAATTAAAGAAAATCTGTACAGAGAATTCAGTATGCGCGGCAAATTTAAATGGTTCGATTTATTGCAAACGATTGTGGACAAATATAACGCGAGCGTGCACAGAACAATAGGCATGGCTCCTAAAGATGTGAACAAGACAAATGAAAAGACGCTTTTAGAAACGGTATGCAATAAGATTAAAATTGCGGGCAAAGCGAAGTTTCGTATCGGTGATGTCGTTCGCATCAGCAAATATAAAGGAGTATTCGAAACGGGCTTTACCCCGTCGTGGACTACGGAACTGTTCAAAATCGTTAAAATTCAAGTTACTAATCCCGTTACTTACCTGCTAGAAGACATGTCGAAGCAACCGATTTTGGGCGCCTTCTATAACGAAGAACTCCAACGAGCTAAACACGAAGATGTTTATTTGGTGGAAAAAAATTTGAGAAAAAAAGGAGGAAAAACCTACGTGAAATGGTTGGGCATTCCTGAAAAATCTTGGGTTAAACTGTCAAATATTGTTTAATTGTATGAACGTATAGAAATAAATTGATTTGCTTTTTTTTAAAGAAAAATAGTTTTATTATTTAAAAAACACATTTTATATGGCACAAACAAATTATCGTTAACAATATATTAAAAAACAGTGCGATACAACTTACGAAAAATGCATGCGAACAATAAGTATTTTCATTATCGTTATATAAAAACAAATTATCAATTTGCGTGAAGTTGACATATTCCGAGTCGAAAAAATAATCTGCATATTCGTGCGAAATATTTAGCGCAATCTTCCAGTCGCTGTCTTCAACTTGCCGACGACCTTGATGAAAACAACGAAGTTTGTAATACAGCAACGTCTGATCTTGATTTGTTAAATTTACGTCGAACATGTTTGAACCTTTCCATGCAAGCTGAATCCAATCCTCAGGCCAAACGCTATTTTCGTAATCTGTACACACGTAACACTCAGTTATGTTCGAATTATTAATGTTTATATAGAACGTATTGTTCGCAATTACCGCGAAAACAATCGCGGCAGCAAGGAGACCCATTTTCACACGGACGCACTCTCGTCGTTGTTTAGGCACACAGGGCACAAATGCAGAGAAATCGGAGGTCCGTCCCACTGCGTTTCGCCGGTGTTATAATGCAAATAACAAGGTAATTTACGCTGCAGCTCTTTATCTTGCTTCAAACGATCGGGTAATCGCTCCCAAATATCAATTAAATTTAACGTAGATTGTTGCAGTAAAATGTATCTGGGAATGTAGGGAATTAGATCCGTATCGATATTGCTCAAACCGAAATTTTGATTGTTATATTCCAATATTTTATCCACGATTTCAAGTATCTCTTCTAACGTTTTCATTGCGACTGACCGATGACGGCTGATCCCATTAAAATCGAGTTTTTATATCTCTCCACGTCAAGTTTTATTTTGTCCTCGTGATTTGCCAACAATTCCAGCAAACAATCGATACTTTCTGAATACCATTGCACATTTCCGTCCTCTGCTTTCGGGATTCCGATAATAAAATTACGGGCATACGAAATTAAATTTTCATTATCCGGGAGATAAGTGGCGATTAATTCTATAATTTTATTGTAGTAGCCGTTGAACGTAAGTTTTTCGAGCCTTTTGATGCGGTAACCGACGACATGTAATAATTTACTTAATATTTTAAACATAAATTTATCCAATTCTATTTCTGTTTCGCCTTTAATAATTTTCACTTTAAATTTACCTTTGGACTCGATAAAAAATAATTTGATATCACTGTCGCAAAGCTCGAAATTGGAAATCGTCTTCGCGTCTTCCTCCGTGCACGCACATTGTTGGCACCTCGTACTTTTTAATTTCAGATGATCTTCGATGCGAGGAAAGTACTCGATGAATTGATTCCACTCGTCGCCGTTAAATGTTAAACATTTTGGTTTTGAGCTATACGTTAGTTTTACCAACGGTTCAAAATTGTTCGTTACACTGAATCCCGTTGAAATTTTTGCAGATCTGCTTAGCTTGTAAGACACCTCGCTAACAAAACGAAAATCACTATTTCGTCTGCACTCTTGCAGAAAGCTTTTCAGAAACTCTAACGACGACGACGACGATGATGCCATTTTCAGATGTATACTTGCACTTATTTACGCACGTCGCGAGACTAAACGATCGAAAGCAAACTTATGGTCTTAAATAAGGAGGAGAGGAAAAATGTGAGCGTAATTTATTTTAAACCAATAAAAAAGACATATTATACACGATGTTTCGTAACTTGAAGTGAAGAATTAAGGAACGTGTACGCGGTGACAAAAATGTTAAATATTTTTGTAAGTTATGAATGTATATTTTATACTTTTTTATCACCCCTGTATACGTTTCTTAATTCTACGCCGCGAGTCATGAAACATCCTGTATTTTTAATTTTAAATCTAATGCGCACACGTAGATTACTCAATGCATTGCAATTTATTGATAAGAAAAATGCGCCGCGAACTGCAGCACAGCACTTTAGTTTGTATCATCTGTCCCTATAGAAAAGAGTTCATTTTACGTTTTCTCTGTGCGCGTTAATTATGGATACCATTTCGAATATAAATAGCGCTACTTCGTTAAAATCATTACCTATTAAGAAGTTGTCGGAGCTGGAAATCGACCGCAAGTATCCGTTGTCCGCTTTAAAATATGTAAAAACGAAATTTGGAGAATCATTGCTGGCGGAAATCGATCAGAAGTTTGTCGTGTTTCTGCCTCGTCGATTTAACAAGGCCATACCCGAAGATAAGATAGGTGACGTGTTGTCTTCGCAATGCGGCTTCATTTACAAAGAATTGGTGAAATTAGCCAGTAAACCACAACCGGCTTATGACATTGAATTTGAGAAATATTAAAAATACAAGTAAGTACAAAATTTATTATCTTATTTCAAGTCAGTAGAATTATAGTCTCTTTTTTTTCAGCTCATTAAAGTAAAAAATATTAGCTTAGTTATAAACATAACTTTAAAATTAGATTATTATTAAATATTGAAATGGATTTACGAGAATATTTAAATGTGTTTCGCTTATTGGACGAGTGCGCCGATAAATCAGATGCTTATAAAATTGCAAAACTAAACAAAAAAAATATTAAAACATTAAACGAGCTAATGAGAAATTGTCCGTCGGTGCACGATAAGAAACAAATTGAAAGCTTAATTGCAAAATTACATTCATTCGACGTAAAACTGGAATTAAAAATTAAAACGTTGCCGATCGGTCGAGGTTTAAGAAGTCGTCGTCCCGGAACAGAACGGAGAATTAATAAAATCTTCCGAATTCAGTGGAAGGTTGTAAGTTTTAAATTAAATGCGTACGTATATTTTCTAATTTAGTTTTCTTTTTAATTTACAGCTGCAATCTGCATTTAAAAGCAGAATTCCTACCGGAGTAATAATCAATAAAACTCATACACAACCGCGAAGCTTTTCCTAGACGCCTCGTCTCTGATTAGAACTAGAATCGGAAATCAATTGATGAAAACGCCTTCGATGAAGATAAATTTGGTATTTTGCGGTGAATTTGTAAAACCTCAAACCGATGTCTCGGAATATAAGTTTTTCAATACCAAAAATCACGTGATCAATATTGGAGCAAATCTAGACGAAATTTTAGACGAACTGTTTAACGAAATCATGGTGCAGGTAAGTTTAAAACGAAATAAGCTGCCAGATATTAATTTTCTTTTTTTTCACTTTCTTATCAGCTTTCAGAATATCAAGAGAGGGACAGCGGTTGGTCGTTATCGGCAATCGTGAATCTGGTCGTGGCGTTTTGCAAGTACACGCCGTTGAGAGGAGGAGGAAAGAAAGATAACGATAGCACTTACGTGGACCTGCCGGACGAACTTCGGCGAAAAAGTAACGTCATATTGAACATCAAAAATCAAGACCGACGATGCTTTGCGTATTGCCTTTTGGCGCACCTATTTCCGGCGAGAAACGGTCAAGATGAGTGCGATCCTTCTACGTACCGTCAAAATATATACGATTTTTTTAATTTTAAAGGTATATGTTTTCCTGTAAATCTGTGCGACTTACAGAAATTCGAAAACGCCAATAAATTTATTTCAATTAACGTATACGGTTATGAAAACAAGAGCATCGTGGGTCCACTTTATCATACAAAAAATGTCAGAAACTGCCACGTAAATTTATTATATTTAAAGAAAAATCATCGCGTAGGTCATTTTTGTCTCATTAAAAATTTATCAGAACTGTGCAGGTATCAAATTTCATCAAATATGCGTGTCAAGTTCATTTGCGATCGCTGCTTGTGTTATTTTTCATCCAAGGACAAATTAAATCGTCATGTGTCAGATTGCTCGCGCCATGAGGCCGTAAAAATCGAATTACCTAAAGACGGAGAAAACATTGTTAAATTCAAACAATTTGCAGCCACTATGCTTTTGCCGTTTGTCATTCACGCGGACTTCGAAGCTCTAACGAAACCTATTTATTCCTGTGACGATACTTTAGAAAAAGCATTCACGAACGCCTATCAACGGCACGAAGCCTTTAGCGTTGCATATTTAACAGTCTGTTCTTACGATGATCGACTAAATCATTTTGAAATTTATCGCGCCGAAAACCCGGCTGAATGGTTCGTAAATAAATTATTAGGAGAAACAACAAATGTTCAAGAAATATTAAAAATCACGTTACCGTTCCTATGAAAGTTTTAACGTTCGAAGAATCTACGGCACATGCAAATGCCGAAAAGTGTGAGATTTGTGATTCTAATTTTAACGAAAATAATGCTAAAACTTATCACCACGACCATTTTACCGGGAACTATATTGCAGCTTTGTGCAATAATTGTAATTTACAATGTCGCGTTAAAAATATTATTCCCGTGATTTTACACAATTTATCTCATTACGATAGTCACTTTATAATAGAAGCTCTGGCAAACGTAAACGACGAAAATGTCGAAATTTTAGCAAACACAAATGACTATTACATATCGTTCTCGAAAAGGGTAGGCGATGTGAAATTACGTTTCTTGGATTAGTTTCGTTTCATGCCCTCGTCTCTTGAAACATTAGCGAAAAATTTGAAACCAGAACAAATAAAGTTCGTACAAAAAGCGTTTCCGAATCCGGATTCTTATAAATTAGTAACTCGTAAAGGATGTTTTCCGTATGATTACGTGAATTCTGTTGACAAATTGGAAGAGACAAGTCTTCCCGATAAATCCCTATTTTATAATAAATTACATGGCGAAAACGTCAACGATGAGGATTACCAGCACGCCGTAAACGTTTGGCAACATTTTCAATGTGAAACTCTCGGTGAATACGCGGACTTGTATTTAAAAATTGACGTATTTCTATTGGCAGACATTTTAGAAAATTTTAGAAAATTGACTTTCAAAACTTACGGGTTAGATGCGTGTGGATTTTTCACAGCTCCGGGCCTATCATTTTCGGCGGCTCTTAAAACAACAAAAATTGAACTTCCCCTTTTACAAGACATCGATATGATTTTATTTATAGAAAAAGGTTTACGCGGCGGTATAACTCAAGTTAATTCCCGATATGCAAAAGCGAATTCTATACACATGGGAACCGATTTCGACCCTGATAAGGAAATTAGCGAAATTATTTACGTAGACGCGAACGGACTCTATTCTTACGCGATGACGACAAAATTACCGTGCGACAACTTCAACTGGGTAAGTGACGAAAAATTAACGAATCTTTTAGAAATGCTCAGTACGACCGACATTGACTGTTCGATGTATTACGGGGATGAAACGGGTAAATCTTGTATTTTAGAATATCCTGAAGATTTGCACGATTCCCATATATTTTTTCCATTTTGTCCGGAACACATATCCACCACAGGTAAAAAGGACGACAAAAAATGAATGCTAACTTTATGTAATAAAGATAAGTACGTCCTCCATTTAAGCGTTTTACTTCAAAGTTTAAAACACGGCTTAAAATTAAAAACAATTCATCGTGCGATAGAATTTGACGAGAGCAATTGGTTAGAAAAATACATTAAATTAAATGGCGATCTGAGGGCAAAATCTACGAACGCTTTCGATAAAGATTTTTACAAGGGCATGTCGAATATGGTTTTCGGAAAACTTATGGAATCTGTACGCAAATACAGAAATATCGTGTTGACAAAGAAATGGAAATCCGCTGAAAAATATATTAGTCAACCAAATTTCAAAAAAGCTACGATTTTCAATGAGAATCTGGTCGCAATTGAACTGAACAAATTATCCGTGAAATTTGATAAACCGATCTACGTTGGCATGGCAGTCCTTGACATTTCAAAAACAGTCATGTATAGTTTTCTTTATGATTACATCAGAGAAAATGTGGAGCCCTTATTTAATGTCACAGTATGTTACACGGACACGGACAGTTTTATTTTTAAGTTCTCTCCAAAACATCCCGAACGCGTCTCGAGTATTTATGAAATTATAAAACGGGATGCAAATAAAATTTTTGACACTTCAGATTACGCCGCAGATAACCCTTTCGGAATACCTTTGGTTAATAAGAAAGTTATCAGTAAATTTAAAGACGAATTCTGTGGACAGATAATAACTGAGTGCATTGGAATTAGAGCTAAAGTTTACGCCATCAGAGTGAGAAAAGAAGTAAAATTTAAAAAATTGAAGGGCGTAGGTCGTTCAGGAATTAAGTTTGTTTGATAATAAAAAATTAATGTCAAAATTCAATAGCATCAGGTCAATAAATCATCAATTATTAACCGTTACCATAAATAAAACTGCCTTAGATGCTCAAGATGACAAACGACATTACGATCTTGTAACGGAGATTCACTCGTTGCCGCTGGGGCATTATAAATTAAAATGAAATTGTATGTAATTTTGTAATTATATTGTGTGTTAATAAAGCATTTTGTATTATACATACGTAAGTAAAACGTATCTTTTATTTTTAGAATTTTATTTAAGACGTTTTATTTTTATACACGCACGCCGGCATCGTTTTCGTCCGCTTCAGCTCGCGGAAATGCGCACGCCCCGAGGACCCATTTTTTTGAAATTGCCGCCGCCGCTCTGCGTGCAGCGATCTATATGCTCCCGCGCGTGTCGTTCTTTTTACAGAAACCCACCGGCGCAAGCGACGTCTCCGAGATGGACGCCGGCGATCGTCCTTTCGTAATTCGTCACCAGATGGACACCGCCAGATGCAACCAACATCGGATCCGTGTTCGACGAAAAATAAAACGACATCCTTCTCGCTGCGCGTCGTTATTATTACACATCTCAAACTGATACGAGCAACTGACCGAACGGTCGAGCGGCTTAGGTGGACGCCTCACGAACGCCGAGGAACGGGTTCGAATCTCTCTCCGGACGGAGGAAAAAATTCCGCAGCGAAGCGCCGGTGGTGACACCCGACGGACAATTCCCGAACTAACGCTCCGACGACACAGCGCCACTGCCATCTGGCGGACAATTTCCGAACTAACGAAAATAGCAGCAGCGCCGGAGGCATCTGGCGGACGGACGCCCGAACTACGTTGTCTCCGTCTCTCTCTCTCTGGAGCTCCATCTCACTCTTTACCATGGGCTCAGATGAGGCAGAAAACTGGACCGGAAGTCAATGCATTTCAAATGGGGAAAGAAGGGTGTGGTCTGTTTTTTATATCTACTTATCACGTTATTTCCTTTTAAAACTGGCTGACATAAGTTTATTTATTTTATTAATTGATTCTATAAAAACGAAGACATATATAATATACGAATAAATATTCAATCATTAACACGGACGTAAGTGTGTTTTGTTTTTACGATTCGTGTGTATACAGGGTATTTCAAAATCTTAACGCTTTGTTACATTTAAATTTGGCGCTAAAATGTAACGGCGATTTACTGTCTAGTAATTTCGTTTTCGCACCGTGGCAACCCTGATGTCCCTTCTTTACATTGCTGTGGGGGGAAAACCTGCGTATTGAGATCGTGAGCTCTGATAGGTCATGAAGGCTCCATGTGACTTTCAGGCCGTCTGCCATTGGTAATTCCTACGCGTCAAAGCGGCCTGCTTTATTTTGCAGCCGGGTCGCTCTCTCTTGTTGATCGAGCATTGTGCCTTAAGGACGTGTCCTTTCGCGTGTGATAAAATTAATGGGTTCCTTGCTCCGTACCAAGCCTGAGGCTTCAGTTTTCTCAGGTAAAATATATGACGACGCATATCGACAAACGGACAAACAATGGCCGCTAACGCATATTATTTCTTCTAAGTAGGCTTTTCCTACTTGGTTCTTCTATTTGGGCGCAAGCTTCAGCGCAGGCTATTAGACCTAATCTTTTGGCCTAGTTCTCCGAGGGCGCTCCTGCCCATAGTCGTATCGAGATCCGATCGAGAAAACCTGAGCCGCCATCTTGATCTAAGCGTATCCAGAGCAGGCCAGCTCATTGACGCACCCTGCGGTTGGTAGAGGGCGTTACGATTCAACCGGCCCCCTGCGCATCGATTGACTTCACTGACTTTGACTCCCTTGTTTGCGGACTTATCGGTCGATAAATTTACTATTCACTCGTGAGGATTAAACCGAGAGTGCGAATCACGAAATTGGAATTGCGCTGCGCTTACGTTGATTAATTTAAGTTTAAAATAAGCAGCCAATTGTAAGTGTTTATTAAAAGTGTAGTTTTCATTTCTTTTGTGTAATAAACTGTGTTAACTTTAATTACGATTTTAATTTCTACTTTCGTACACACAGTGGGTAATAGTCTCGTCTCTATTTAGTGTGTTTCTTATTTCTTCACGAACTGGTCGATTGGAGACGTCGACCAGTCGAATTTCGATTAGTTGTTTTTAAATTGTCTTCTGGCGCCCCTTTATAAGTTTACCACCGTAGATAACCTGCCCCCATTTCCACTGTAGCTAGCAGGGGCACAGCTGATCTAAGTATCGGCAGACTTGTCACCTGGAACCGTGGTAAGTAGAGACAAGTAGATTTAATTTAAACTTGGGTGACAGCTTCAGTAATTATTATTATTATTATTATTATAAATAACGAATAAAGCAAGGTGTTCTTTTTGATTTCTTTTATTATAATAATTAAGCATAATTACATAAATTACAATTCATCTTACTGGACCTTCTATTGCGTCGCTGAAATCCAATTGGAAACAGTAATGGTGTTCACAGATTCTGAACATTTGTAGCTCAGCCTTCAAACGATCAGGAAGCTTATTGTAGACAAATTCTAGATCAGTAGATGTGACCTTGTGAGCTAAATACCATTTGGGGAAGTATATTAAGTCCTTGTCTGGTATATCGGTGAAAGAATGATCTGTTTCGTATTTCTTCATGACATCACCAACCTTTTCTACAGTGTGTTTTATAATTTGCTTGCACAAAAGACGTCTCAGCGAATCCATCGCGAAGCTGAACTCTTCTTTCAATAACTAAGAACCAAAGTTCCCTCACAATATATCACAAATGCTTCGTGAAAAATTACGTTCTTGTAACTGGTTCATTACAAAATAATATAGATCATACACGTTGGTTAATGCGCACATACAAGTTCCTCTTAAATGAAACGGACACCTGGCTTCGGATTGTTGTAATTTTTGCACATTTCCGTAAATTTCACTCAAATCCATTACAGGTATTACACATGTACTTCCTGTAAGAATTCCACGTAGAAACCGAGTCTTCTCCGTTCCTTTAACGTATACAACTTTGGCTGTACAACACAAAGAATTGATAATTGCATCAAAATCCGATAACGGAACGAATCCAGTATTCCAGCTAATGCAATGGTGGTTAGTCATTAACCAGTTTGCAACATTCTGATATTTTGTGGATGCTAATGACAAACTGGTGTGAGGTTGAATCATAAAATGACTTACTTTATTTTCACTATCGTAAGAAGCCAACTCTTTCGGTATAAATTTATTATCTTCCACTTTAAATCCTTGGATATCAATGATAATAAACTCTTTCATGGTTCCGTTGATGTTGCTTCTTACAAAATCAAATTACGTTTAGCTCATAGCCTCACTTTTAATAATGTTATTACGCTTCAACGTTTACATCAACTGACGTACGATTTTTGTGAGAGGTAAATAAGAGAATGCTTTGTCGTGCAGAATTAAACAGTATGCGATAGTATCTGCTTTGATATTTTCTTTAGTTGTAAACTCAATTCTGATTTCTACTGCACTTTTATGCATCGTATCTTTTTGAAACGTGCAGTCAATTCCTATTAAAGGACATCGAGCTAATTCCTTTGGATTGAACCAAGGTTGACTACTTTCACGATGGTAATATTTTTCTTGAAATCTAGAATACATATCGTATAGGATGGCGTATTTATTATTCTCAATGTCGATGTCTAAATTATCATACGGATATCGTTCACCATTTAGAAATACTGTTAAAGATTTTAACTTAACATCATCAAACAGACTCATGTTAACATCGGCAACACCCTTTCTCTTAGTCTGAAAAGCAATAATTATATATCTTGGCGTTTCTAACTGTGGAGCAGTTTTACAGTCCATGAATGATTTGTAGTAGTTGGAATGGAAGGGTACTCGTGTAATTCCCAGCTCCTAAAAGGGACCTGTATTTCAACATCTCTATCTGTTATCCTCGTTAAAACCAATTGCTCTCGCAATCCTACTGATACATGCGGCATCCTCCATACAATTTTATCAATTGTTAGTTTGATTTTTTCAGCCGTATTACTTTCATAAATTGCATCAACGTCATCATTCGTTCTGATCAACACCAGTTCCTGCCTCATATTCAAAATTATCTTTCTATAATCTTCCCAAAACCTAACAATGTCTTTAAAGGTACGCTTGCTGCGAAATTTCCCTTAACGTCGAGTACATTGCTTATTCTTGCTTTCTCCTGAAGCCATCCTGCATTTTCCAATTTTATTGTTTCGTTGGGAGTAAAAGAAAAGTAACCTTTCATCGTGGACGTTATTCCAACATTTCTTACCGAATCCACCTGCACTCCATTCAGAAGATATCTAATCTCGCTAAACATATAAGCCACTGGATTATTTATCAACTGTGCTGTAGGACTATGCTTGATATTATCGCTAGCCAAACGAAGTCTTCCCTCCACATACAAATAACTTTCACATGGTAAAGTGTAATTGTCAATTTCCGGAACTGTTATTCTAACTTCATCGTTATTACCAAATAATGAACCGAATGGTAAGTGTAAATGATATTCAACGTTAGTTATTGAAGTATCCATTTTAATTTAATCAGTCACTCCCAAAATATCCATTTTGTTTAGGTAATAATTGATTTACGTATAATGATGGTGCTCACCCTTTGACGGTTATGTCACTTCTACAGAATAATTCTCTTTAAGAGTTTTTAAAAGGTACTGTTCTCTTTCTCTAGATTAACACATTATAACCTAAACTCTTTAAATACTTTTTACTTTCTCGTGTCAATTTCAATTTTTTTTGTCAACAACAATTCAGTATACAGGGTCTCCCAAATAGAGTGGCCTATTAAAAGTTTTCGGGGAAGGGAATATACAAAAATTCTGAAAATTAGTACACTGCCCTAAGGGAAAGCGATCTTTCAGATTAAAATACTTTCACTTTTATATCACTTCCGGTTACACCGGAAGTCGCCGTCAACTTTCTTATTTTAAATAGAATGCTATATTTTTTATTACAAATTCTGATTCTCCACATTATTATAAATAAAAAATGTTAAGGCTTCCCTATACCTAAATGTAACCGATTTTGAGATATCTTCAAATTTATTTAAAAAATTATTTTGGTGACCTTTCATTTAAGACAATGTATTTGCGCCAATTTCAAATTTAAAGATTGAAGTGACATGTCGTTTAAAAGTATAATGTTCAGACTTTCAAATCATATCCTAATTATTCCTGAAAAATTCATAGGGTGGTCACAATATGTTGTCGAACGTCATTATGTTTAACTGCCCAAAACTCAATTTTCGTAAATGGAACGCCCTGTACATTTTTACATCATGAGATTCAGAATCAAATTCTACATCGATTGATATTGCATACCCTATACCTATTTCTTTTAGTTTCCTTGTTATCAATAATTGTTTATTATAACGGCATATTTCGCTAGAATTATCGAAATTTTTCGCAGTAAGTGTCGACAAAATAAAAATATTTATTGAGTTATACCATTAACAGATAAATAGAAATAAATAAATAAGTTTCGACGAATGCTAATACAGAAATTTCATTTGCTTCATTGCCAGTTACAGGAGCAGATGAAGTTTTCTTTTGTCAGACGGTGACACTTCTTAAAAAATACGTTCAGATCTTCTATATTTGTTTTCTGTCATATTGTGACCACCCTATAAATTTTTCAGAGATAATTAGGATATGATTTGAAAGTCTGAACATAATACTTTTAAACGACATGTTACTTCAATCTTTAAATTTGAAATTGACCTAAAAACATTGTCGTAAATGAAAGGTCACCAAAACAATGTTTTAAATAAATTTGAAGATATCTCAAAATCGGTTACATTCAGGTATAGGGAAGCCTTAACATTTCTTATTTGAAATAATATGTAGAATCAGAATCTGTAATAAATAGTATAGCATTCCATTTAAAATAAGAAAGTTGATGGCGACTTCCGGTATAACCTTTCCCTTAGGGCAGCGTACTAATTTTTAGAATTTTTGTATATTCCGTTCCCCGAAAACTTTTAATAGGCCACACTATTTGGGAGACCCTGTATATTTTCGTGGCTTAAATAATATATTACGTCTTATTCTATCTCACTTCTTTTGTTTCGAATAACCACTGTCGTAGATAATCATTGTGTAAACTTCTTCAAGTGAAGTCTTATAGTAACTACTTCGTTTCTAAAGTTAACCAAACGATTCTCTTGATCTAAGAGTCGAACGACTAATCTCGTAATTACCTTCACGGCCATTGGCAGATAAATAGCTTGAAGAGGGGATTCTATTATGTATTTTAGATCCCGGTGGTACGTTTGGAAAGAAATGATACAACACATGACCAGGTTCTCCGTTATTATAAGATCCACCGGTCAAATTACACTCTATTCTTATAGCATTGACTTTGTTTATATCGACTGGAAAATCACCGATGTTATTGTCGTTTTCCTTCAATATTCTGGGTTCAAATCCCAACAATCTTCCCAATGAATTCGGTTGACTAAAATCGAGCTTAACTGAACTGTTTATGGTTGCCTTTAAAGTATTATTATTTCCATGAATGTTTATATAATCAGGAATATTGTTATTTTGAAAATAATCTTTCAGAAATATTCAGAATTAATATCATCGAGTTCATATGTGCCTGTAGGTATATCGATAGTTTTCAAGCAGACTTTTTCCTCTTTCTTCATAATGTACATATTAAATTATTACTTTCATCTATGTTAGGTATTGCGTTAAACGTTTCAAAATTTAACCTACACATTTCATAGGTTGCGTCTTCGCTCAGGTATATTGGTGGATTAAACTCACAAACTAAAACCGATTCATTTCCGTTAGAGTAAATGTACACGAAATCGGTGAAGATTCCATGTTGACCATCTTTCAAGAACTAAATCCTTACTTAACTTGTAAGGCTATTAAAAACTGTAGACATAATTGTCCACAATTTTGTGAATTCGATTTTTGATATCTTTCATAATTATAATTAATAACGCCTACTCCGTTTTTCCACTGGAGGTCGTAAATCTCCATAACTATCAAAATACTTTACAGTTCTACCTCTTTTGTAATATGCTACCCAATGTGTTCCTTCACCAGAATTGTCATCTAAATTTATAATTCCACATTCCTGTTCTCTTATTTTTTTAGGTAATGTATCTCTCATAAACACTCCTCGAAAAAATGGTAATTTTAATATTTTAGCATATTTTAGTATGTCAAAGTTACTCAATGGTCGCCGAGGCAAATATTTCAGTTTTTTGAATTAGATGGTAAATATAATACACATCCTGTTTTGTAAGGTTTAATGTAGAATCCACTTCCCACTGCTTTTGTTTCCATAGCCCTATTATGTCGTTCTGCCTCTTTCAATTGTTCTTTCGCAGCCTTTGCATCGTTTACCGCCTTAGCAATTGCAGCTGCACCACCGCCGAGTGATCCTATTGCTCCCAAAGCTGCAAATAATGGAATTAAAGGTAAAAATCCGCCTTGCATGGGATGACCTATTATGTAGCGAACTGGCTTCAATTTGTCAATCCTACTGCAATGTCAGGTCAAAAAGCGATCAAAAGATGTCGCTACTTGAAATGTTCATTACTTTCACATCGCATTGGCGAATAACCTCGACAAGTCGGTTTGGTTTGCAGTGGAGTTCTCGAGCTACGGTTCTGCTGACGAAGGCCCAACTAGGCCTGAAACAGGTGTACAGAACCTGCTCGGGGAATCCGCTGTAATCGAAACCGATTTGTATAAAACTTTTTTATAAAAATTACATTTGAATTTTCCGAGAACCATAAAGAAAGCCTAATATCTTAAAAACTATAGGACTTAGGTGCAGCGAACCCTTATTAAACTTACCCTAAAATAACCTGATAAACTCAAATTCGTTATAAAATATAGGGTGTTCCATTTAAAATAACGAAGTTACACATCTTACAGCCAAATTGAGACATCCTGTATATTTCAAAATGATTTTAAATTATGTGAACCTTGAAAAGATGATAGTTTTGTATAAAACATTTTTCCATATATTCAATAGGAACAGCGTTATTGAATAGACCCGGTTAAATATTACACCCTGTACATATACAGGGTGTTAATAAAAAAACTGTACACCACTTGGCAGGTGATAGTAGAGGTCAAAACAAGAAAAAAAATTCTAATAAACCCATATCCAATTCTCAATACAGGGTGTCCACGCCATATGTTCACTCTTCTAGAATTTTTATTTTTACATAAAATTCGGGAGCGATAAATTAAATAAAAAGCTGAATTTTCCGACATACCACTGGCCATCGCAGTACTTCCGGTTTCGCCAGAAGTCATATCAACTTTCTTATTTTAAATGGAACGCCCTGTATATTTTTACATATTTGGAATCTACAGATCATTGTGAGTCCGAATATGTATCACTTGGCAATTTTGGTTTCCATGACAACGAAAAATTTTTTTTTTTGTTTTTCAGTATGCAAAGCTATGTATGGTGTATTTTCGTTCTAATGCGACCAAGTAATTCGAGAGAGCAACTTCTTTGGTTGCACTTTGGTTTATTAACATTTTTACAGCATGTGAAATTTTCATTAGGTGCTAAATTAATTTTTTTTTAACGGAATTTATTTAAAAGACACTGTTTATGCCAAAGAAATTAATACTGAAGATGAACTTTGGCAGAGAGTTGTAAACGTTTGTCAGCAACTGAAAAATCAAGTTGCTTTCAATCAAGTGTGCGAGTCTCTTCGACGGCGACTGCAACTTTGTTTACAACAGCAAGGACGACAGTTCGAACAACTTCTGTGATAATTTTAGTGTGTTAAATTCGTTATTGATTGTTTGATTCTTTTTTAATTAAACCATACTTCAAATACCATTGAATATTGAACCTGGGTTTATCACAATTTTTTTGTTTTGTTTTCTGCTATCACGTGCTAAATTGTGTAAAGTTTTTATATTAACACTTGTATACCGGCGATGGCTTATTTTTTTAGTTAAGCTGCAACATGCCATCCCAAATTTCATTGCAAGAGTTGATAAAGAATTTAACAAAATAACCCTCTATTTGGTATCAGCGTATTAAAAAAATGTATTATTAAACTACGCTAAAAAACGCAAGAAGTTCCGCTAAAAGAAAATAATTTAGCACCTAATGAAAATTTCACATGCTGTAAAAATGTTAATAAACCAAAGTGCAACCAAAGAAGTTGCTTTCTCGAATTATTTGGTCGCAGTAGAACGTAAATACACCATACATAGCTTTGCATACTGAAAAACAAAAAAAAATTTTTTTCGTTGTCATGGAAACCAAAATTGCCAAGTGATACATATTCGGACTCACAATGACCTGTAGATTCTAAATATGTAAAAATTTACAGGGCGTTCCATTTAAAATAAGAAAGTTGATATGACTTCCGGCGAAACCGAAAGTCCTGCGGTGGCCAGTGGTATATCGGATAATTCAGCCCTTTATTTAATTTATCGCTCCCGAATTTTATGTAAAAATAAAAATTCTAGAAGAGTGAATACATGGCGTGGACACCCTGTATTGAGAATTGGATATGGGTTTATTAGAATTTTTTTTCTTGTTTTGACCTCTACTATCACCTGCCAAACGGTGTACAGTTTTTTTATTAACACCCTGTATTCATATTGCCATGAACGCGGTGCCTGTGCCACCTGTTGATGGTCGGTGGAAGGTAGGCGAGAGGGGTACCAAGTCGCCCGTGGCGTGATAAGGAGTAGAGTTGTGCTTGGACTGGGCGACCTGGTAGACCTCTTAACCGAGCTGGGGCGAATAAAGGGGTTTAAGTGAATGTGCCGTCTCCATTACTACCCCTCAACTACCCCCTCAGCAAAGCGAAGAAGAAGGTAACTCAAGCCCTTTCATAACTCCAACAAGGTACTTCGAGCTAGCGAGTACTCTTCCGGGAGGGATACGACCCCCATTTACGAATCCTCCCAAGGGCACGTAACAATATGAACTTTTTTAACGCAAATTACTCGGAGAATAAGCCCTTAATGTTTTTCGCACATGTTAAGAATCACCCTGTATAGTCCAGTCAACGAAGGGGTTGTAGACGACATGGAGGGGGGGAGAATTTTTCTCTTCAGGAATGTGTTGCGGGTAGTTAGGAGGTAAACATACTAAAAGTCCCCACCCCTACCCCTGCCGCTTCAGGGGTGGAGGGGAAGAGAAGCTCCCTTTTTTCGGTTTTTCGCTTATAACTCGGAAACTGTGCGTCGTACGAAAAAAGTATTCCATACAAAATTAAAGACAATTAAATTTCCTACGAAAATGTCTATTCATTTTCTTCCTATGTGTTATGGTTTACGCGATATTCGCCAGCGAAAATCGATAATTTTTGAAAAACTTTTTTTGCCTCACGTTTTTCGTCAATCTTGTCCTTCTAATTCCTCAGCCTAATCTGTAAAACAAAAGGCCGTTTGTCAATATTCATTTTCTTCCTACGTGTTATAGTTTCCGAGATATTCGCCAGCGAAAATCAATAATTTTCGAAAAGCTTTTTTTGCCTCACGTTTTTCGTCAATCTTGTCCTTCTAATTCCTCAGCCTTTTGTTTTACGGATTAGTCGTCAAAAAGAAAGTTGTAGAGCATTAAGTTTTCGAAAATTATCGATTTTCGCTGGCGAATATCTCGGAAAACATAACACATAGGAAGAAAATGAATAGACATTTTGTAGAAGATTTAATTATCTTTAATTTTGTAATGAATACTTTTTCGTACGACGCACAGTTTCCGAGTTATAAGCGAAAACCGAAAAAGGAGCTTCTCCTCCCCTTCTCTACAACTCCCGTTTGGATATTCATTGACTGGACTAATAGTGATTAAATTAATTGCCGCGCAATGTGAAAATGATATCAATCCAAATTATTAGGTTACAAAATTGAACAGAAATTTATAAATAAAAACATTGAAACGTCACTCAATTTATTATAACAAAATAATAATTAATAATAATAAAACAATTGTGAACAAATTGCAATTTTCATTGCATAAAAGTTACAATGTATTCATAGTGCATGCAAAAAGAATTGCTACTAAGGCAATTTTCACAACTTCTTAACCTATGATAGAAAAATGTGTTAGGCTTTGTTCAGCAATAATATTTGCAATGATAGTGCATAAAAAAAACTGGCCAAAATATATGATTACATCTTCAACATTTTACAGTATTTTACATAAAGAATATGTACGTACAGCTAAGGAATCATAAAGTAGAACAAGCTTTTTAATTTTAAGATAGTCATACTAATTCTAAAAACCAGATAAGTAAAAACAAATAAAACAGATAGTAAAAGCAAGGTAAGTTAAAACTCGCCTAGGTATTTGTCCTCCCAGTTTGTAATTCCGAAACAACATGTTAAGAACATCTTTAAAATACAAAGCACAACAAATAAAAAGCAGGCAGACTTTGAAGAAGTTTTTAACCGAGGAAACATTTCAGTATTTACAACTTGTACTTTACAATTAATAATGATAATTAATATTTTTATTTCTCACTAAGAAAATAAAAAGAAAGAAAATACAAGGAAGATAAAAATACAAACCAGATAATTAGTGAGAAAATTACAAGGCGTTAAATCAAATTGGCAGCTAAATGCTGCCTTTGTTCTTCCTTTAAATCTTTAATTAACAGAACAAAAACATTAAATTATGAAGAAAGAAAAATCAAATGTTTAAGACTAATTGTAAGACTAAAACTAAACTAAAATTAAAATTAGAAACTAGTTGAATATCTACAGTTGGTTCTTGTCCGATGAAATTTGTATCACAAAATCTTTTAAGCGGACACTAAATCGCGCACTATACACTTTACGTTTCACCGTCGTTCGACAGCTTCGTCAGAAGTGAAAAATATGTTGTCAAAATAAACAACCTTGTTTATTTTGACAACATATTTTCACTTCTGACGAAGCTAGAGAAAAATATGTTGTCAAAATAAACAAGGTTGTTTATTTTGACAACATATTTTTCACTTCTGACGAAGCTGTCGAACGACGGTGAAACGTAAAGTGTATAGTGCGCGATTTAGTGTCCGCTATTTTTCTCTAGCTTCGTCAGAAGTGAAAAATATGTTGTCAAAATAAACAACCTTGTTTATTTTGACAACATATTTTTCACTTCTGACGAAGCTGTCGAACGACGGTGAGACGTAAAGTGTATAGTGCGCGATTTAGTGTCCGCTTAAAAGATTTTGTGATAGTTGAATATCCTTCGAGGTCAGATTATGTCCTGAAAAACAAAACTCAGGATTAGTATTAGTAATCATATAGGTTTCAAACTCTACAATACATTATTGGAATTAATTTGTATCCATGTTACATCAATAATTTTCTAATGTAATGTTTATTAGCCTTGCACGCAGATTTAATTTTTTTCAGATGTCGGTGTTTTATCTGCATTGTAGAGTATCGTTTTCTTTGGTGATAGCGGCACCGCAGAAAACTTCTTACGCTGCTCTGAAGATAATCGTAAACTTTTGGTTTCGCGACAGTCATAATGGAATGACTCTGTGGAAAGGTTGACGGGGCATTTGTAATCTCAACTCAGGGATCTATTGAAGATATTTGTGTCGAACTCAGGGAAGAGGTTGACGGGGCATTCATAATGTCAACGCATAACGGAATGACTCTGTGGAAAGGTTGACGGGGCATTTGTAATCTCAACTCAGAGATCTAGTGAAGATATTTGTGTCGAACTCAGGGAAGAGGTTGACGGGGCATTCATAATGTCAACGCAGGGATCTATGGAAGATATTTGTGTCGAAGGATTACAGGACGTGGATGAATGTATAGTTTGTTGGAGGGCAGGCTGTTCCAGAGATGGTAACTTAATGTAACATTATCCTGAACCACAAGTGTGTTTTATAGGAGTATTATTAAGATGACGAGAGGCCGGTAAGTATTTTAATTATTTATTTAACACAACATTACAACACAGTCATAAAATGCATGACGTGATGGCTTCAGGGTTCACCGCCATTGCTCTCCCTTGCCCTGGTTGCCTACTGGTAAGTAGTAATGACAACTGCTTATACTAAAAATCACTATACATAACAAAGTGTAGGGATAGCATTCCATTTTAAGCTCTGAAAAGTGTTACTCCGAAATGAAGCAGTTTTAGTGTTTTAGTCGTTTAGTTTTAGCGTTTTGTAAAACTGTAGATTAAATTGAAATTCAATTTTTTTAATAATTAAAAATTAAAATTTTTCAACGAAATTTGGTAGTTGGGGTTATTTCGTAATTCTAAACAACTTTTTCTAATAACTTTTTGATCAAACAAGGCCTACTATGTTTTCTTAATTTTCTCGACATTCTATTAAATCGCAGTAGATCATGGCTTGCAATACAAAAGGTTTCAAATTTGAAAAATGTGTGTTTTAAGAGGATGTTCATCTGGCGAAAATTTGAAATCGATCCGTTAATAAATATAAAAACTACAGGGGTGTGTAGATGAGAAATGAAACACATTGTATATATAAGTATATTCGTTTCACTATCGACGCGTAACCTTAAAATTACTGTGATGCAGAGCCCTACATTTTTTTTATTTTGGCTGTTGCGGATCAAATACAGCACCAGTGACCATGAACTAACCTCGGCAACTAACCACTGTTTTTTCTAACCGGGGTTTATAACTCAAGTTTCATTCTTGCCCTCTTATTAATTTTTTTCTGATACCAACATGATTCGAGTAATTTAAAATATTTTTGAACGAAGTTAAACATTATTAATACGAGGGCGAAAATTTCGTCAATCTTAAAAAATATATCGCAGAGCGGATAAAGTCTCATGATCTCTCCACGTCAAAACGAATAAGAATGAATAAGAGACCATTTGATATTCAATTATTATTATTGCCCAGTTTTTATATTAAAATAATATTGAAAAATATTTGCGAAAACAGATAATTACATATCAGATTACCGGAGATACATAAATTCAATTTAATTCTTTAGAAGGAAAGTAAAATTAATAAATTATAAGATACACAAAGAGCATTATTTTCCAAGAAGTAAACCTTCTAAGTTTAGCAGAATTTCACAAAGCTTCTATCATTTAATAAAGTTACAGAATTTTGTAATCAAACATTCATTATGTAACTGAATTAAAATTTAACCAGGAGCCAAGAAATCAAAAGGAATTGAGCATTTATGAAGTTGTTATTAACTTATTAAAAAAAAAAATTTATGATTAACCAATAACACTTAATATGATTGAATTTTTGATGGCAAAGAAATTGCTGATAAACAGAAATAAATGATTAATTGTTAATGATGAGATGCAAAATTTAAATTAAAAAATATTAAAAGAAATAATCAATAATTTTTATAAACACAAGTATACATACAAAAAAAATCTTCTAACATTAATTTCATATTTTAAAAAATTGCTTCAATTAACATCGAGATGCAAATGAATTAAAAATAAAACTTCTCGAAAATGGAATTAATTATAAGTGTACCAAAAATATATACTTCATTTCTTTTTTGCAGGCCTAAAGAAGTTTCACAATTTAGGTATCACATTAGATAAATCCCTTCTTTTTGGCATCCAACTACAATTCTTGGAATTCTTGGAATGTTTTAGGTGAAATTAATTGAGTTTCTAAGACAAATAGGAAATGTGTTTTGGGCAACGTGTTGTTTTGTAAATAGAACTTGAGTTAAAAAATTTTATCCTAAAATTATTTATGTAACACAGCCAAATCGTGGAAAAATTCATATAAGATATCCATGCAACTTTACCAGCTGCATTTGCAGAAATGTAGAGGCCAAACGTTAACATGGTAGTGGTTGTTCAAGGATGACTGTGTTTGTCAAAATGAAATGGCTGCCGAGATTGAACGAGGAAGACGAACGAAGTCAACTGGTGACCGAAAATTAAACTTAATAGGTTCGACGCGACGGATGCAAACCGAGATTCGGGTCCGGTATATTGCACAAATGCGGAATCCGGTCCGGTAGTAGTTGTTTATACACTGCATTCGTAAAGTATGGAATAAATTCATTTTCTACGAAATAAAAACGATTTTTATGTAAAATCCTGAAACAGGCCGATTTTTAATTAAAAAGTGACACTATTTTAGTGGAATTTTGTATCTCCCCCTCCAACCCCCTCCGAGTGACAGTTAAATTTTTAAATCGAATGGGGGGTCATGTGATACCTCATTTGAAAGAGCTTTTCATTCTCTATTCAGTAGTATAATAATTTTTTAGATTCTTATTTTTTCTAAAAAGAATAATACATTTTAAAATCAACACACAAAAGTTTGAAATGAAATAATTTAAATGAAATGTTCGAACTGAGAACCGTTTGATTCATGACAACAGTACAAACTTGCTGACGTTCATCTAAAACATTTCATTTCCAGGGTAATTTGATTAATTCCAGTTTTTTAATTTTTTCAAAATTATGAAATGTAGTAGAAACTGCAGATACTCATGTATGTAATCAACGTAGAAGTAAAAGTAATAACACCAGTAACAAAGAGACTGTTCAAAATGTCCTCCTCCTACCTCTTGACAATAACCAAGACGAAATACAAACTCATGCAAAACATTGTCGATTATTTCCGGACTGATTCCTCATATTTCATTTCTTATTCTGTCTTTTAGTGCTTCAAGATTGTTTGGTTTAGTTCTGGAGACTTTACTTTTTAGAAATCCCCATAAAAAGAAATCGAGAGATGTTAGATCAGGAGATCTAGCAGGCCACCCAATTGCCCCCCCCCCACTTCGATCAATCCATCTATTGGGGAAAACGTCATCCAAATAATCCATTTTAAAATTTACGAGGGACGATCAATAAGTACCCGTGCTAGGAATGAAGAGGCAAGTTTTTCACAATTTCTTTTTTTTATTTTTCAACATAATCTCCTTTTAGGTCGATACACTTTTCCCAACGTTTCTGCCATTTCTTTAACCCCTCCAAAAAGTACGATTTGTCAAACTCTTCAAAATCATGTCTCATGTTCGAGTTCCCATGAGGACAGGTCCAGAACCGTCAGGAGCATACGCATAACAAAAGAACTGCACGTTTCTTTGTTGTGCGCATGCTCCTGGACGTTCTAGGACGGGTCTAGGACTGTTCTGGCGAGAACCCGAACAAGCCTTAAGATATTTCATAGCAGCGATTAATTAATCGCTTACAAGAAACGCATGTGGTCGCGAATAAGCTTCGCTGATGTATTAAAGACAAACACGTGTTAATGTAGTTTCACAATTCAATCAAAGTCAGTATTGAACTTGGAAATACTTTAATTTATTGTTTGAAAATATATTGTACTTACTTAGGGGGTCATTCTAATTCATGCTTGCAACTTGACGACGGTGGTACCTCCTTAGTAACGTGGTAACTAGTTGCAACCCTGTTGTTTTGGTATTCTAAATGTGACACAGCAGTCGCAAAGTGCATCTAAAATTGCAACCATTTTAAAGCAGTGGTAAACTTGAGCCGTTTTTTGGCGTACAAAACTGTTTTAAAACCGAATGGTAGTGTTTTAAAACTGTTTTAATTCTGACGTCATTAATGATGATCCCGCTAAAATAACTTTCCTATACCGTTTCAAAACACAATCGGTTTGCAGGTTATGAGTAGCACTTAACTTGTTACTTTTAACTAAGGCTGGGAATCGTATTCGAATAATTCGAATAGTCGAATATTCAAATATTTGAAATTCGAATAGTTTCAAAATAAATTATTCGAATATTCAAATATTCGAATATTCAAATATTCGATTATTCGAATATGCGAATTATTCGAATATTCGAATTATTCGAATATCTGCGCGAACGAATGCGTACGGTATGGAAGTAGTTATTACATTACATTCCGTAGTGAGTCATTATAGTTTGTGACAGGGTAGGTCCTGTGATTTAGTTTGGCTGTTTCTTAAAATACTGTAATTGTATGTACGTATAAAAGAACGACATGAGTTCAAGAAGTAAAATATGGGAATACTTCAATAAATCTGATAATCGTATACAGATTATATACATACACAGATAAAAATCTGGAGTTCCCTCGCGTCTGGTGTTTCCTCGCGTCCATCCGTTTTTGGTGTTAAAATAAACGGAGTTAGGACGTTTAACTTTAGAAAGTGTTAACGTGGTCTACAAAAGTAGCATTTTAATCCTTGCGGTAGTTATTTCTATACCGGGTGGAAAGTTTCAAACCCGAACGTAGGAAACTTGCATTGAAAAGTACGTTTATGGAGATTGCTGCTCGCCATTTAAAGACACAAAAATGGTTATGGTCTTAAAGGAAAGAGAAAATTATGACCATTAATTACCATGCTAAGATTATTGCTAAATGTTAATAATTTCGTGAAAATAAAATTTTTAAATTTCATCTGAAAAATCTAGTTACCAGTATGTCATGTTTGAAAGATTTAATTATTTTCTATTGATTGAAAATAATTTCTCCGTCACTCAAAATGTATCATAAATAATTACACAGAAGGAAGGACTTTTATTTTAGAAGTCTTTTACAGTGGTGTTGGGCTTCGGATAGAGAAATTTATTTTCCGTAAAATTCATGAAAGACATGAAAAGTTTTCTCTATCGGTTAGGATATTGTTTATTGCAAAACGGTGTCTTATTTGAATACCTGCTGTAAAATGTATTGTATTAAGAACGTTTAATAAAGTTTCAATGTGTAAATTATTCATCATACATTTTGAGTAACGGAGTGAGTATAAATTCTTTCAATTAATAAAAAATAATTGAAGGTTTCAAATCTGACATACCAAGGAAACTAAATTTTTCAGATGAAATTTGAAAATTTAATTTTCACGAAATTATTAACATTTAGCAATAATTTTTGCAAGGTAATATTGGTCATAATTTTCTCTCTTTTAAGCCTATTACCATTTTCGTACGTTTAAACGGCTAGCAGCAATCTCCATAAACAATGCAAGTTTCCTATGTTCGGGTTTGAAACTTTCCACCCGGTATATGCATTATATATATATGTATAATTTTTTAACACTTATTTTTAGACGCATTTTAATCAGGAAAAGATTTTAATATCACTAAATGAGATGAGCTTTACAACTTTTCAAGTAAAACTCTATCCGTATTTTTTAACACCGATTAGGAGGAGAACATTTTATCCCAAAAATTTTTATGTGTGTACAGAAGTTTATCATATTACACTTTTTTTTCTTTTGAAAATAAAAATATACCTGTCCGTATAATCCGTATCTTGTTGCACATTTATATTAGTAATTAATGATTATCTAAATCCTAGAAAAAGAAATACAAAATAATTAACTGAACAGCTTCATACTTAAATATACTCATGTAGTTACTCAAATTTGTATATTTAAAAAGTCGAATATCAAACACATAGGCCTAGTATTTCATACGGATTTTAACTTTAACCTTCGTTTTATTTCTAAGGAAATAATTGTCTTCACAATCATAACTATGGGAATAAAACGAAGCTTAAAGTTAAACTCTGAATGAAATACTGAGCTATAGTCGAACATTCAAGAATATTCGAATAGTTCCAATAATTCGAATATTTGAATATTATTCGAATACTCGAATAATGTTTGAATATTCGAATATTTGAATATTCGAATATTCGAATTATTCGAATAAAAACGGAAACGAATAGTCGAATACAAAAATTTATAAAATTCCCAGCCTTACTTTTAACCCACACTCCACCTTGAAATAATTCCAAAAAATAATTTAACAGTGTTTTGAAATGTATGCAGCCGTTTCAAAACATGACGTCATTGTTTCAACGCTAAAAAATGCACATTTCGAAACATACGAAATAATTTCAAAATAGTGCACCGCTAAAAAACGGCTTTGCTCTCGTCAGTGCGCGCAAGAGTATGTAAGAATTAACGTTTTAATAAAAATTTTAATTGAAGTGTCAGGTTACGCAGTAGCTTATGAGTTCAATTACAGCAATGACAGTGAAAGAACCTTTTAAAAAAATTACTTCTTTTTTGTAGGCTAGAATCATTCTCATTTTAATACATACCTCAGTCTTACACATCCTTGATAATTATATACTTACATATCACAAAATCTTCTAAGCGGACACTAAATCGCGCAACTATACACTTTACGTTTCGCAGTCGTTCGACTGCTTCGTCAGAAGTGAAAATTATGTTGTCAAAATAAACAAGGTTGTCAACGGAAACTGAAAAAGTAACTTGATTTTCTTTTTTATATATATTATATTTATTTTTTAATCTAAAAATAATTTGAACATTACAAATGTTAAAAAATTGACAGATCTATGTTCTATTTAAGGAATCGAGAAAACTACAAAATGTATCGTTTAAATTTGCAAAATCAGTACGTTTATTAATAGAATTCGACGACATTTTTATTTTACACATTTCAATAAAACGTCTTTTGAAAATATTAGACTCGTAATATAAAATGTTAGTATTTTCAAAATCAAAATTATGGTCATTTTCTAATGTATGTTCTACAAGCATTGAATGATTTTGATTATTTTTTTGGATATGATATTTATGTTGGTCTAGACGTTTTTTTTAAATTTTGGCTTGTTTCTCCAATATAACATGAATTACAATTGAAACATTTAATTTCATAAACTACGTTTGGCTGTTTTAATTTTGGTGTTTTGGTTTTTAAATTTGAGAAAATACTATTTAAATTATTTACAGAATATTGATAGGACTTTTGAAAAATCAAAATATAAAATTCTTATTCGAGATCTTTTGGCTTGTAAAAAATTTCTTAAAGAAAATCCAAACATCATTGTCACAGTAGCAGACAAAAGCAATGTTACTGTTTTGATTGACAAAAATGACTATTTTTCAAAAGTTCAAACCATGCTCTCTGACAATAATACATACGTAGAATTAAATAACGATCCCACAGAAAATTTCCAACGTAAAACTTTCAATATTATTAATAAGTTAGAAAAATCTGTTGAAATTAGTAATAATATTGCTAAATCTCTTAAAGTACAGCATCCCATATTTCCTAAATTATACTGCATTCCAAAAATTCACAAACCTAACACACCTCTTCGGCCAATAGTTTCTACTATAGGTTCTTCTCTATATTTCTTATTAAAATTTGTTTCAAAAATTCTTACTCAAGTTACTAGTAAATCAGAATACTTTATAAAAAATTCTTATGAACTGTAGATAAATTGAAAAACATAGATATACCAAATAACTGTATTATAATTTCTTTAGATGTTGTTTCTTTGTTTACTAACATTCCAAAAGAGTTAGCTTTAAAAAGCATTAATGATAGGTGGATAGAAATTAAAGATTTTACAGACATTTCCAAAGAAAACTTTTTAGAAATTGTTACTTTATGTTTTGAAACATCTTATTTCGCTTTTAATGATAAATTTTATAAACAGATTTTCGGTATAGCAATGGGGTCTCCTTTATCGCCTGCTTTAGCTGAAATTGTCATGCAGGAACTAGAAAAAAGTGTCATTAACTCATTACCTTTCAATTTAACTTTATATTTTCGTTACGTCGATGATATTTTATTGATTTTGCCTTCAGATAAAGTAGACTTTGTTTTAAGTAGATTTAACTCTTTTCATAATAGATTACAATTTACAGTAGAAAAAGAAATGAACAATTCACTAAGTTTTCTAGATGTAAATATCATCAGACGTAATAACAAATTAATAACAAATTGGTTTCATAAACCTACGTGGTCAGGTAGATATATTAATTTTCATTCGTATACTTCTAAAAACTATAAAATTGCAACAATTATTTCTTTAACAGATCGAGCTGTTTTACTTTCAGATAAACTTTTCATTTATGATAATTTAAATTTAATAAAAAAGACTCTTGCTCAAAATACTTATCCAATAAATCTTATAGAATCAGTAATAAAAATCGTGTTAAATATTTACAAAATTCAAAATCCACAATAACAATAAACAAACTTCAAACAAAAAATACATATCATTACCCTACATTGAACCACTATATGACACATTTAAACACATATTCAAAAACACAATTTAATTTTAGCTAGCAAATCTGTAAATAATTTAAATAGTATTTTCTCAAATTTAAAACCAAAACACCAAAATTAAAACAGCCAAACGTAGTTTATGAAATTAAATGTTTCAATTGTAATTCATGTTATATTGGAGAAACAAGCCAAAATTTAAAAAACGTCTAGACCAACATAAATATCATATCCAAAAAAATAATCAAAATCATTCAATGCTTGTAGAACATTCATTAGAAAATGACCATAATTTTGATTTTGAAAATACTAACATTTTATATTACGAGTCTAATATTTTCAAAAGACGTTTTATTGAAATGTGTAAAATAAAAATGTCGTCGAATTCTATTAATAAACGTACTGATTTTGCAAATTTAAACGATACATTTTGTAGTTTTCTCGATTCCTTAAATAGAACATAGATCTGTCAATTTTTTAACATTTGTAATTTTCAAATTATTTTTAGATTAAAAAATAAATATAATATATATAAAAAAGAAAATCAAGTTACTTTTTCAGTTTCCGTTGACAACCTTGTTTATTTTGACAACATAATTTTCACTTCTGACGAAGCAGTCGAACGACTGCGAAACGTAAAGTGTATAGTTGCGCGATTTAGTGTCCGCTTAGAAGATTTTGTGATACAAATTTCATCGGACAAGAACCAACTGTAAATATATATACTTACAATTTATTAATAATACTGTGGTAAAAACCACCAAATCGCTCGAAATTGATAAATACGCGATGGCCTACAACCCGACCTAGCCTAACAAATACGCAGTCTCATCAACTGTCAGTAACAAAACATGTCGAAATCTAGGTAAATACCGGTTATAACATTAGCTGTTTTCCTTTTACCCTATTTATCAGATGACATCACCTCACCTCACTCATTTGCGTGTTACATTTACAATTGCTGAGGAAATGATCTGAGGAATTTACCGCCCCCCTTTCGTCTTCGTGAGCTTACTTTTGTTCGTCCTCATTTGCCTAAGTTCGCGTTTTATAACCTGCATTTATCTTTGATTTGAATGTAACATTTTGCGCCAAACGTGTAAACGCTATTGATGTAAAGTGAGGCTGAATACCGTACATCAGATAATTTTTCCTTACTTAATATGTAAATGGAAAGCAGCTGATGACGTAACAAAGGGCATGTTAGCTACGTAGTAATGACGTTATTCAAAAACCGCAACTAATAACCGCAATGGCTCGAAAGCCTTGGTAAATACCGCTTATGAATGGTTATTACCGGTAGATCGCTCAAAATTCATTATACAGTCTTGTCACTGGCGCTAGTTTCGCGTACAAAATTCTTGGAAACTCGGGGAAGAATGCGCAGTAGTCTCGCTGTTTCTATTCGTAGTTTGGTTTACCGGCTTGGTTCGGGCACGTTCGGCCAACTGTAATCACTGTAAGATTTTAAATTTAAATTGTTTGCGCCACGTAAGAATCAACGCACGGAAGAATGCGCAGTGGTTGCATTAGGTGCATTCGGCTTGAAGCTCTTTTCACTCCGAGGACTCTAAAATCGTTCGGGTAACTTGCTAGAGTTAAAAGAGTATATTTCTCGTCGTTCGGCTATAGCACTTTAGAGCACTGCTGCCAGGTCTAGGGAAATTTCCCTAGATCCAGGGATATTTGTACCACAGCAGGGAAAAGGGGAGAAATTTATTATTTTGTCTCAAATCTAGGGAAATCCAAGTACCTATTGACGTCTGAAATATTATTATCCAACTTTCCAGTATTTTTTCTTTGAAAACAAAATTTTAATATAACATTTCAGATCAGATACATTTTATTTAAAATTACGGCTTATAAATGTGTATTCCCATTTGTTGCGCGCGAAAGTTTTCCTGTACAGCTGATTTTGATGATCGATTTTGCTGCCCTCTGATAGTGACTAGGACAATTACACTTCTAGCTGCAAACCATTGAAATATCGCTTGTGTAACAATTCTGGTAAGTACATAATTAATTTCACGTTTAATAGTTAAATAGCGTTTTTCACTGGGACTAAACTCTGCACTGAGTGCGCACTCAGAGTATCTCCATCTCGTTTCAATATATGAGGTCAAAACAAGATGAGAATGTTCTGAGTGTGCACTCAGTGCACAATTTAATCCCATTGAAAAACGCTATAAGATATTCTTATAAATTTTCATTTTTGTACTTAATTAATAGTTCAGATTTATTAGTTTAGATTATTGTGCAGGGTTCAATGACTTTGTTGGTACAAAATTGCAAGATTCCCATGTTTTTATTTACCTAAGTAGGTACTTTCCTAGTTTTCAACAAATTTAAAAGAGAGAGAAAGAAGTCTAGGGAAATCTAGGGAATTTTTAGTGAAAATTCTAGGGAAAAGGAACACATCGCATCTGGCAGCACTGCTTTAGAGTAAGAAGAGCTCACTCCTCGAACCCTACTTCGCTAAGCGTGGCCAAGAGAGCGTACATGCGCATTAAACATTTCGTTTGAAATTTTAAATGTATAACGTGTAAATTATAGGTTAGATATTGGACGTGCTTCTTAGGGCAAAGCAGTCATCACCAATTTTAACTAAATGGAGATTAACTCAAAAAACTATACTCCTGTGAAAATAGGAGAAGCAGTAATATGTGACAATAACTCAGTATTACTGCAAAATGTTCAGAGTAAGTCAAAACTTTTAGTAAAACGGTGAAACTTATTGCTCATGTTTCGTTTTGATAGCAAAAGAATGCATTTACATTCCCATTTGTAAAGAAGTTATTGATGAGTTTGACCTATTAATTGATAATAATGATAATCAAGAAGATAAACATGATAATTATAATGAACAACAGGAAGAAAATATTGAATGTGAAGAAACACCCTCAAGCAAGATTTGGGTGAAAAAAAAAAATTTTATTTTTAATACAGAAAGTAAAAGACTTTGATCATGAATTCAGTAATGGTCTCAAAAATGTGGTGTAGAAAAAGATCGAAATGGAATTTAAAAAAAATGCAGAAAATATCAGTGATAAGTTGTGCATATCCAAATGGAAAAGTTTAATCAGAACATATAAATCCATTAAAATGCTTAATAATACTTCTGGACAAAAAAGGTGACATTGGGAATACTATGCAATCATGAATGAGATTCCATGAAGAAAGCGTACACGAAAAAAGCCCACACGAAAATTGCGCACAAAAAAAAGCCCACAGCGAAAAATGCGGACAAGAAAAAAGCGCACAACGAAAATTGCGCACACCGAAAAATGCCCACATGGAAAAATGCGTACACGGAAAATTGCTCACACCGAAAAATGCTCACATAGAAAAATGTGCACATGGAAAATTACCCACACTGAAAAATGTCCACATAGAAAAATACGCACATTATATTTTTTTTTCACATAAAAATGAAATTTATGCGCATTTCCATTACCGTACATGGTGTGTTAAATAACGTGCCTTTTTTAAAATTTCTCTACGTAGTTCTACTTGAGGGTTGTACCTCTAAGGGCCGATATATCAATCGCAAGTTAACTTTAACTATCGGTTTATTCCTATAGTAACAATTATGAAGACAATTATTCCTATGGCAATAAACTAAAGGTTAAAGTTAACTTGTGATTGAAAAACTGTCCCTAAGAAAAATTTCAAGTAAGATTTGAGACTGTTATTTGAAGCAGTTCAAGCAGTTAATGGGGAGCAATTTGAATATCTTTTATAATCAGTTAGTGTTAATATTGTTTGTAGTTGTTTTAATAATTTGCTATTTTTTTATAATAAAAGCATAAGCATTTAAAGCTCTCCAAATAGTGGACTCAGAAAATAAAGGCGGGCAGCCACTGAACGCGAAACTAAGTTAAGCTGAGCGAAACTAAGTTTTTTGAAAATTAGATCTAACGTAATCTTACACGAACGTGGTAACTAAAGCTAAGGGAAGCGAAATTAAGATAGCAAAGATATAAAACAGTGTTTATCTTCGCTCGGTTGCCTCGTCCGCGTAAGATTACGTTGGATCAAATTTTCAAAAAACTTAGTTTCGCTCAACTTAGCTTCGCCTAGCGCGCAGTGGCCCGTCGCCTTAATAGTTACTTTTTATAAATAAAAATAAATTTGAATTTTGTCATCTTGTATAAAAAATAACTGTTACATATTTCTGAGACCGTATTTGGAGAGTTTTACACGCTCATGCTTTTATCAAAAATTAACATATTATTAAAACAACTACAAACAATATTAACACCAACTGATTATTTATAAAAGATGTTCAAATTGTTCCCCGTTAATTGTTTGAACTGCCTCAAATAACAGTCTCAGATCTTTCTTGAAATGTTTCTTTACAACCCACGGTGAATTGAATACTAATAGTAGTAGCATTCCTTTCAAGAGCTTCAAGCTCCGTACAGCACGTACAGTCGCAATCATAAGTAATAACGCTTACAGAAAGTTTATAGAACATCCTTCAAAACCATGAATGTCGAATACATCCAAATCTTACTAATACTCAAAAGTGAATCCGGGATGTCGTAAATTATTTTTTGTTTGGAAACGACAAATAAAATGAGTCTTTCTGTGAAGGTTATGTCATGAATTATGATTGCGATTGTACATTGAACTGTTCTGTGCTGTTCACAACTGCTCTAGTTTGTGAAAGGAATGCTACTAGTGGCAACATTCAAGTGAGATAGGGAACCCGTACATTATCGCATACCCGCTTCTCCCTCTAATACAACTGTCAACCGTGACAGTTAATATTGGTTAATAATTGTGTAAAAGGAGACGCGGGTATGCGATGACGTAATGGTTCGCTATCTCACTTGCAGGAATGCTGCCAGCGTTAGTATTCAATTCACCGTGGGTACAACCCTCAAATATAGTCCATCTAGAAAGTATCCGGAAAAAAGAAAATAACACTGCCACTTCCAATTCCAATTTAGTAATGAAACAATAACAATAGAGGACGATGATTCTAGTTATTTGTTTATGTAATTTCTTTTTAATCCAGAGAATTATATTAAACGTTCACAAAAGCTGAAATCAAATCAACTGCATCCTGAGTAGACTTGGCGTTTCGTGGATATAAAATTGATGCTATTATTTTTTTTACATTTCTTAGTTGAAACGGTTTTAAAAATCCTTTTTTTAATTATGACCCCCCTTTTGTTGAAAATATGTTCCATCTGTTTTCTCTTTTCTTAAATTTGACAACTATTACTCAAATTTTTCTGTTTGTTTAAAATTGTTAACATTCAACATCGGTGGTCACTTTCCTTGTTAGATTGCGCTCCTAAGATATCGAGAGTATAATATACGTATATAATAGATAATAAACAATATACAGTAAAACTCGGATATAACGAGGACTCAAGGGACCACGCTTATTGTTCGTTATATGCAAGAGCTCGTTATAAATGAAAAAAATGAAATGCATATGTGATATGTACTATGAACTATGTCAATGGCGTAGATAAGGGGGGGCCCGGGGGGCCCGAGCCCCCCCCCCCCCGAAATGGTTCTAAAATATTATGTTTTGCGTATTTCATACTAAAGAAGTTTTTCATATGACGTTGTTTTTTGTTCGCCGTATTACATTTCATAAATAAAATGTTAAGTAGTCCGTACTCGTTAGATTTTTTTGTTCGCCCCCCCCCCCCCCGAAACAAGTTTCTATCTACGCCACTGAACTATGTACTATGAACACCAAAAAAATCTGTGACAACTATACTCCTGCATTTTTGTGTTTATTTAATAAACTAATAAGTTTGAATACAATTTTAAACAATTTACATATTGATAGAAACTGCAAAATTCCGACCATTCGACCGACTTTTAAACTAATAAAACGTTTACAGTTTGTAAAATGGATCTATTTACGCACGTCGATAAAGGCACGATCAACTAGGAGAAGTAATTTTAATTTTGCCCGTCAAAAACTGTTACTCCTCCTAGTTTAAAAATAGGCTATAATAAAGCTTGATTCACATATTAGGCAAGTTCGTTTCACGCAGGTTACGTTTCGGTCTTGGACAAATATTTCCTTATGTGTTACAATGCAAAGTGTGAAAAAAAATTGCCAGAACCGAAACGTAACGCTCATTGCCCGGATAATGGAACAATCAAATATTTACTGTTGTGTGCCTCATTGTCATAGTTATTATTTTTATTATACCGAAAAAGTATCGTTCCGTATGTTTCCTAAGCATAAACTGATCAAAAACCGAAGATTTATTATGGTCATCTCACATACGACGGCCATTTTGAGCGCCATTGTTCTTCCCAATTAACTACTGCTTCATCCTTCTCTCTTACTATGAATAATTGTTGTTAGCACAATATATTTTGAAAATCTACGTCTTTTCTGGATTCACATTATTCATTTTCATATCTAAACATTTTTCAAAATTTTGCTTTTGTTATAAACGAAATAAAACTCCGAAGGTATAACAAACTTTTTTTGTTTTTGTCTTCACAGCATACCATATTTTTCTTCGCACTGTTATTTTCAACAATTTCTTGCATCTCCAGCTGTTTCAAATTATTAAATAGGGATGTGAGATGTATGGAAAAGCATCAGAAAAAATAGATCTATTTAATTGTATTAAAACCCAAAGTGACGCCCATAAGAAAAAATAAAGTTGATGATGGTCAGAACGAGACGAAACGTTTTAAGTAACATCTAATGATGTCATCGTAAAGAGCTTAAAAAAGTGCCTGTAGAATGTATTAATTTTGTTATAATACAATAACGCAATGCAATAATAACTTCAGGAAAAATAAAAAAGAAAATTAGTTTTCGGTTTTTGGAAATATTTCAAAAACTACAAATCGTAGAAGATTTTTCAAAACGGATTATTGTTCAGCATTAAAATACGCAACTTTGCCCTAATTTAACCGACTTCTCATCTCTTACCATTTCCGAGATCCCAATGGTGAGCCTCGAATTTGTAACAACCTGTATAACTATTTTTTTTATATGTAGTTATCGTATCTACGTACCATCGCCGGCACTAAAAGCAAAACGAAAAGCAATAAACTCGTTCGGAAATGAACCTTACACAGTGCTACTTACGGCTGTGGCCTTGGTATTGCGTTTCGTTTTAAGTGGCGGCTAGTATACATCACTCTTTCAGTCTTTCAGATTGAAAAAGGAACACCTTTATACGAATGTTTGTAAAGCAGGGTTGCCAATCGTACGGAAATTTCCGTACATGTACAGATTCCATGCAGACTGGATACGGAGTCAAAGATCATTCCGTACGGATTTTTCTTATATTTACATTTTAATGAAAAAAAGTCATATTTTTTGTGTTTCTAATATATCATTTAGTAACTTTGGTTGTTCGGCAATAATAAATTATTATTTTTTTAAGGTAGGAGTAGAAGTATTGTCTGTTTCAAAATCAAAAAACCACCAACCTCGCAATTTACCCCGTGGATAGAACCGGCAACGCTGCTGCATGTGCCTGCTAGTGATAAATTTAGGGGGAAGAAAATTTCAACTCCACAATTTAAAAGATTTCTGTGTTTTTGCGACATCATAAGATTTAGGGCAAATTAAGTGTTACATGATATTTCAAATTTTGACGCAAAATTACTGACACGCATAAACTACAAAGTGGTCAAGAATAACTGTTTGAGTGGCAATACAATTAAGAGCATTTTTTTATTCGGCTATTTGCAACACTGCAACCGGATATATATTTTGTTGATTTATTTGACGTAACATCAATCGATTGTAGGTTATGTGAATAAAAATTAGCGTTTTAATTTGAATTTGAAATGTCAAATGACGTTTATAAACTGACGGCTGTCAGTGTCAAACCGTCCACAACCGAAAGTTACTCCAGTTGTACCATTTAAAAATAAAATTCAGCACTGCCAACTCAAACAGTGATTCTTGACCAGTTTGTATAACGACAATGTGAAGTACCAACTAAAATATATCTGGGAATTTTGTTTTTTGGCAACATAATTCAACAGGTTGTGGTTTTTTAATTTTGAAACGGACAATAGAGTAGCGGAATGGCAACACTGTGAAATACCGGTTCGCGGTTTGTAAGTGTAGTTTACATGTGTATATTTGGTTATGTTTTGTTTAGTTCGTTATTGTGCAATCCAAGTATAGTTATCACTGTTATCAGAGTAGTTATGTAGGTACGATAAGTACCTTTTTCTTTACTTTTACTGGTAAGAATATTATGTACGGAATTAATTTTTAAAATACGGAAATTTGTCGCGTAAATTACGGAATTGCGCTTTTAAGAAATGGTACCACTGTTGTAAACATTAACATTTACTATTTATTACTTGGCTTGAACTACATATTGATGTGTTTCATACGGATAAAATCAATGACATGCGTAAAAAGATTCATTTAACAAACTGTATTTTATGACTTACATTTTGTTAAGTTCGGCAAATCACGTGATGCAAGCACGGAGTAAAAGTAGAATTACCGAATTCAGCAATTTCTTTTAATAAAAAACATGAGGTTATGATGTACAGTTGTGTTCAAAAAGGTGTTGTACAGCTACGTTTTAAATATCTTTGCTTTTGAGCGGCAATTGGCTTTTCTATTTTTGTGTTCGATAATATTATTATTGCCAGAAACCGTACATGCAACAAAACTTGTACAACAATTTTTGGAACTTACTTGAATGCACATACAAGGTTACACAGTAAAAATTCTGTACAACACTTTTCTGAACACGACTGTACCATCGTAATCAGAAAAACCGACTACACTCGAAATTTTAGTTAATTGAAGCGTGCTTTAAAATGAACTTCTGTCATTTTGATATTAATATTATTTTGACAAATTAAATAAAAATACCCCAATTAAAAGCAATTCAGAAGGCAATAATTCAAACGCGATTGCAAGACGGAATCAGTATTCGAGCAATTGCAACTGAATTGGCTGTTAATGTTAGTAATCATAGGCTGGGTTTCTCAGTCCTAGTTTAACTTTAAACTCCTGTTTATTTCCATAGGAACAATCATTCTTATAATTGCTACCATGGAAATAAACAGGAGTTTAAAGTTAAACTAGGACTGAGAAACCCAGCCATAGAGAATATTTATTTCTTTGGAATCGAATGAGATGGATGAGATTTTATTGGTTGACAAATACATGACAAATGGTGTCAAACCTAATGTTACACAAGTAAATTTTTAGAAAAATTGAAGTGTTGATTTCACTTCGCTGTAGTCGATTTTTATGTATAAAAATCGACTACAGCGAAGTAAAATCGACACTTCCATTTTCCAAACATCAATTTAAGTTTCAAGCAACGCTAGTTCATAACCATAACTAATAATTAGAGTCTCCAAAGGTCAAGCCCGAATGCATAGGCGCTTCGAAGCCGCGAATGGCAGATCGAATTACGGCGCTGCAAACATTATATCTTTGATATAGCGAGAATATTTTGATCAACTTTATCACATTTTATTTTGTTACTTGCTGTATTTTTGACCATACGATATAATTTGAAAAAAAGCGAAAATATTCGTTTAAATAAAACTCGTTAAATCTATGCAGTGCTGTTTACGGCTGCGTGATGCATAGATATAATGAGTTTTATTTAAACGAATGTTTTGGTTTTTTTTTTAATTATATCATATGGTCAAAACTACAGCAAATAACAAAATAAAATGTGATAAAGTTGATCAAAATATTCTCGTTATATCGAAGAAATAATGTTTGCAGCGCCGTAATTCGATCTGCCATACGCGGCTTCGAAGCGCCTATGCATTCGGGCTTGACCTTTGGAGGCTTTACTAATAATTCACGGCCAACTACGAGGAGAAATTTAAAAAAGGCACGTTATTTAACACACCATGTACGGTAATGGAAATGCGCATAAATTTCATTTTTATGTGAAAATAAAACATAATGTGCGTATTTTTCTATGTGGGCATTTTTCTGAGTGAGCATTTTTCGGTGTGAGCAATTTTCTGTGTGCGCAATTTTCTCTGTGGGCATTTTTCAGTGTGGGTAATTTTCCATGTGCGCATTTTTCTATGTGAGCATTTTTCGGTGTGAGCAATTTTCCGTGTACGCATTTTTCCATGTGGGCATTTTTCGGTGTGCGCAATTTTCGTTGTGCGCTTTTTTCTTGTCCGCATTTTTCGCTGTGGGCTTTTTTTTTGTGCGCAATTTTCGTGTGGGCTTTTTTCGTGTACGCTTTTTTCTGGTCACCCATGAATGAACACATGTCTAAGAAACCAGAAATACAACCACTGGCCACCTGCAGCAGTACGAAAGGACTAAAAGTTGTAAGTGATGGTAAGTGAATATCCAATTTCCCAAACTTTCATTATCAACTTATCTGTAACACTATGAAATGTATACGTGATGAATGTAGGTATATGGTTTAATCAAGAAATTTTGAATCCAAAGATATAAGTGTACCATATACCAGCTGATACAAAATATGAATGAAATGAATTAAATAAATTAATAATAATTAATATAATTGAATTTCAGATTCTGATGCTTCAACGAGTACAGAGAAAGTTAATACAGGAAAACAAAAGAAACAAAGCAAAGAGAAAATTTGATGAGAAAGAAAGGCGGCATCAAGAAAAAATGCAAAGAATGGATCGTTTCAATGATTTATTTCAAGATATGGTAAACAAAATGTGATTCATTATTAAGAATTTAAGAGACTTACGTCCAGTATTATTAACGTCTTAAAGGAGAACTAAATTTATTAAATGTCCTTTTAATCTATTTGTATAGGTTAAAGGGACATTTAATTTAAACCCCCTGTGCGTTTTTCCCAGTTTCTATAACAACTTATCAAGATATAAAGTTTGTTTCAAGTAGACATAGCCTGTGCAATAACAACCAGTTTGTCATATTACAACTGATTATGAATTTTATTTCACGATAAATCGTTCCAGAAATCCTAGGAATTTCTTCTGTTAATACATATATGTATTTGTTATACATATTGAAAAAATAATAACTTTTTGTTGTTGTTCTTGATAAATAAGAAATGTTTATTTTTAAAAGAATGTTTGTTTATTTTATAAATTATAAATAATATACACTTGTTATTTACAGCATATCAAGTATATTATTTCGTTTTCTTATTGCAGCCTGTTGAACATTATCTAAATCTATATCTAACACATTATTAGGATTATTTAATACCTCTATTCGATGTTCCTCATTTACATGTGCTTCTACTAAGTCTAAATCGTTATTGAAAATACTAATATTATGTAGAATACACGCAGACACAATTAATATAGCTATCAAATCAAGGCGTACAGCTTCCACATATTTCAACCTGCGTGTTGGAAATAAATCGATATGTATCTAATTTATTTGTATGTAGTTAGCGTAGACTAAATTGTAGATGTTGTTATGTATGTGTAAATAAGTCGCACTTGTTTAATGAAAATATTGTAACGTTTTTCGAAGAATAAATCACAATTAGAAGCACAAAAACCAGAGTTTTCTGTCAGGTTACGGGCCCAGCACACCAGATGCTATCAGCTACGCAATAATTTTGAAGAAATTGTAATTTTTGAGAGATTTGCTAAAAATGTCTACGTCAACCGGTTTCGCCAATATAGAAAAAATATCTGGAGAAAATTACGAATTATGGAAGATTCAAATGAAGAGTGTACTCGTCTTCAACGATTTGTGGCAGTACGTGGACGGCACAGAAGTGAAGACAGAAATCAACGACAAAGAATGGATGAAGAAAGATTCCAAGGCACTGGCGTTGATTAATTTAAGTATTACACACAGTCAATTGAACCATGTAAAGAAAGCTACCTCGTCAAAAGAAGCTTGGAATGGAATCAAGGCAGTATTCGAATCAAGAGGTCCAGTGAGAAAAGCCGCGTTGTACAAGCAGTTGCTGAGGATGGAGAAACCGACCAACATCACGATGACGCAGTACGTCACCGACTTCGCATGTAAAGCTGAGAAACTTGAAGAACCCGGTATTAAAATTCCAGATGAGTTGTTGTCAATAATGTTGTTAGGTTCTTTGCCATCAGAATTTGAAAATTTTAGTATAGCAATTGAGTCTCGCGATGAAATACCAGCGTTTGATAATTTAAAAATAAAGCTTATTGAGGAAGAAGCTAGGCAAAATGATCGTAGCTTAAAAGTAAATGAAACTGATGAACATTATTAACGAAAAATCATTTTAAACAGTCAAAACCGTCAAATAATGTCAATTTGAAGGGTAATATTACAAGCGTGCGAAAATTCAACGGGAAATGTTTTAATTGCGGTAAAAGCGGACACAAAAGTCGAGATTGTAAATCAAAACGCAGAGAAATAAATAATGTAAGTAACATGCTAACAGCAATTACATATAATACTGAACTTGCAGAAAAATCAAAAATTTGGTATCTTGATAGTGGTGCAACTAGGCATATGTGTAATGATGAAGGAAAATTTGCGAATATGAATAATAATTTAAAGTCAAGGGTATACACGGCCGCGAATCATTCTATAGAATCATTCGGCACCGGAGATGTCAATTTTGATATTACGTTAAAAAGACATGTAAATAGCACTATCAACGTAACTGATGTATTATATGTTCCAGATTTACGAAATAATTTATTATCTGTATCGAGCATTACTGATAAAGGTTATATAGTTACATTTGATAAAGATAAGGCGATAGTTAGGAAGAAAAATGGTACTGTGGCTTTAACGGCAAAGAAACAAAATGAACTTTACATTGTGAACGAAAAGGTAAACCAAGCAGCTATTACAGATGAAAAAGGTAATAAAAATTTGTTTAAATGGCACCAAAGGTATGGACATCTTAATATTAATGATCTGAAAAAGATGATAAAAGAAGATATGGTATGCGGTATGAATTTTACATCAAAGGCACCTGAAATAAATTGTGAAGTATGTGCAAAATGTAAAATTCATATTCAACCATTTAAACCATCCATTAATCGGGAAAAAGAGATTTTAGGATTAGTACATTCAGATATATGCGGTCCCATGAACACTGAATCAGCAAGTGGTGCTAAATATTTTGTTACTTTTATTGATGATTGTTCTAGATACACAGAAACGGTCATAATTCGCAGAAAATCAGATGTTTTACAAGCATTTAAAAATTATAAAAGAAAAGTTGAAAATCAAACTGGTCGACGAATTAAGAAATTGCGCACAGACAATGGTAAGGAATATTTATCAAAAGAATTTACTAATTTCTTAGAAGAAGAAGGAATCATACATCAATTAACTGTAGAATATACACCACAACAAAACGGAGTAGCGGAGCGAGCTAACCGTACCCTGGTAGAAATGGCCAGATGCTTGATGTTGCAAGCTGATTTACCAGACTTTATGTGGGCCGAAATGATAAATGCAGCGACATATTTAAGAAACAGATGTGCGACGAAATGTTTGAATGGAATTACACCAATAGAAGCATGGTCAAAACGAAAACCATATGTAGGTTTCTTCAGAACGATTGGCAGTAAAGCATTTGTACTCAATAAAGGGCAAAAAAAGGAAAGTTCCAACCAAAAGGTGATGAATATATATTAATAGGTTATTCAGATGAATCAAAAGCTTATAAACTTTGGAAACGAGGAACGAGAACAGTAATTAAAGCTCGAGATGTAAAATTCTTCGAAAGGATCGAGACTCCTCAAGTATCAACAAAAGAAATTTTTGAAGTACCTGAATATTTTAATGATACGAAGATTGAAGAATCCAAAGATGTTATGAGTGAGGCGAGTAATGATGATTCATCAAAAGAAGATATTGAAATTGTCGACGAAGAAAACTGTGAACTACGGAGAGGACCAGGTCGTCCAAAAATATTGAAAACTGGCAAACCAGGAAGACCAAGAAAAATTTATCAATGCAGCAGAGCACAACTTGAAGATCCTGAATTTGCATCTGAAATTTTGGAGAGAAACGACAGAGAATTATGACTAACCGCCATGAAAAAAGAATACGACAGTTTACAAGAAAATGGAACGTGGATTCTTGTACCTAGGCCAACGAATAAAAAGATTTTAACGAATAGATGGGTGTTCAAGACAAAAATTAAGCAAGACGGTGAAATAGAAAAATACAAGGCGAGATTAGTTGCAAGAGGGCACACACAGAAACAAGGTATTGATTATGAAGAAGTGTTTGCACCTGTAGCAAGGTATGAAACTATTCGTACATTACTCGCAGCATCTGTAAATGAAGAAATGCATATACATCAAATGGATGTAATTTGTGCATATGTACAAGGTGAATTACATGATGAAGTTTATATGGAACAACCAGAAATGTTTATTGAATGTTGTCAAGAAGTAATAGTATGTAAATTTTTTTAACCTTTGTATGGCATAAATCATTCCTGTCGTGAGTGTTATAAAAAATTTGGACAACTATATTACAGAAATTGGTGGTAAGAAAAATTTATCGGATCCGTGTGTTTATGTATTTGGTGAAAAAGAAGACCGAGTCATAGTTATTATTTATGTAGATGATTTGATTTTAAGTTCCAAGAAAATTGAAAAATTGGAAATTATAAAATCAAAATTGAAGTCAACATTTAAAATGACAGGTCTTGGAAAAATTAATAATATACTAGGAATAAATGTACAACGAGAAGGTATAATTGGAAAAATACATCTTTCACAGAAGAAATATATAGAAGACTTATTAAAAAAATTTGACATGACAAATGCGAAGACAGTATCGACTCCTATTGAGTCAAATACAAAAATTTCAAAAGAAATGAGTCCAATGTCCGAGGATGAAAAATGTGAAATGATGAACAAACCGTACAGAGAATTAATAGGTGGATTGATTCATTTAGCAAACGCAACCCGACCTGATATAGCTTTTGCAGCTAGTACATTAAGTCGTTTTTGTAATAATCCCGGTAAGGATCATTGGCTTATTGCAAAACGTGTGTTGCGATATTTAAAGGAAACATCTAATTACGGTATAACATATGTAAAAGACGGTGAAAACCTTAAAGCGTATACAGATTCAGACTGGGCTGGAGATATTGATGAACAAAAATCGTGTTCAGGCAATGTACTAATATTATCCGGAGGACCAATTAGTTGGAAATCAAGAAAACAAGCATCCGTAGCCTTATCAACAATGGAAGCTGAATATGCAGCACTCTCTGAAATTTCACGTGAAATTATTTATATCAGAAGAATTTTATTTCATATGGGTTTTGATAAGTATGTAAGTTCTCCGATCAATGTATTTTGTGACAATCAAAGCGCAATAGAATTATCAAAGAACGCTGTATTTCATAAACGTAGTAAGCATATAGATATTAGTTTTCATTTTACTCGTGAATTAGTTGAAAACAATATTATATCGATTAATTACATACAAACGGATTTTATGCCTGCAGATATTTTTACAAAATCATTGGCAAAATATAAACATAACCGTTGTGTAGAAATGTTAAATCTAAAATAGAATGATTCAAATTTAATTGTTTGCATTCTTTAGAGCACATATCGATAGAAGGGGTGTTGGAAATAAATCGATATGTACCTAATTTATTTGTATATAGTTAGCGTAGACTAAATGGTAGATGTTGTTATGTATGTGTAAATAAGTCGCACTTGTTTAATGAAAATATTGTAACGTTTTTCGAAGAATAAATCACAATTAGAAGCACAAAAACCAGAGTTTTCTGTCACTGCGAAACCTACACTTCAGCAAAGCAAATGCATTTTCTATTTTAACTCGAATTTTACTCAATATTTTATTAAACCGTTTTTGAACATTAGTTAAATGACCGTTATCTTTAAAACCTACTATTAAATAAGTAGATAACTTATAAGCTAAATCTCCAACTAGATATCTGCCATCAAAAAAATTGGCTTCACCATTTTCAATATGCCTATAAATATCTGATCGTCGAAATAAAGTGTAGTCGTGTAATGAACCGACTTCACCAGCATACACATCTAAGAAAGCCATTCTATTATCACAAATTGCTTGTAATAAAACCGAGTGATATCCTTTACGATTAATGTATGAATTTCTGTTATGTTTTGGAGAAGTGATCTTAATATGGGACCCATCAATACAGCCCACAACTCCTGAAATTTGTGAATTTAAATTAAATTATTAAGATTTAGATTTAAATACTATTACCAGTAAAACTATTTCGGGAAAAACTCTGTGAAATCTGAATTTGCCTTTCCTCATCAGGCCAAGTTATAATTTTGTACCTAGTATTGACCTCAAGCAACAAAGAACATATTCTATATAAAATTTGCCAACATGTTGATTTGCTAATGTTAAATCGGTCTGTAGCGACCACAGCGCCACCTGCGGCACATCTCTACACCATTGCCACGCACCAAGCTCTAACTCCCTTCCACATCACACTCAGCCCCTCTACAAGATGGATGCCGGGGCTATATAAACGCATGCAGAGCAGCTCGAAGATCATTCCTTCCCCAGCCAGCTGCAAAGTTGGAACCTCCTGACCAAACCCAGCTGCAAAGTTGGACCTCCTCTCCAAAAGCCAGTCGCGAGGTTGGACTCCTAACCAAACCCAGCTGCAAAGTTGGACCTCCTCTCCAAAAGCCAGCCGCGAGGTTGGACTCCTAACCCAACCCAGCTGCAAAGTTGGACCTCCTCTCCAAAAGCCAGCCGCGAGGTTGGACTCCTGACCAAACCCAGCTGCAAAGTTGGACCTCCTCTCCAAAAAGCCAGCCGCGAGGTTGGACTCCTAACCAAAGCCAGCCGAAAGGTCGAGATATCCTGGTTTCCACGTCCGTCAAACACCTACGACCACCCAGCTTCGTCGGGCACTGAAGGCGTCAGCAGAATACGCCGTGCCGTTTCACCGCTTCCCCCGACGCCATAAAAGAAGCCCGTCCGGTCAGAAGACGTCGCCCAGCACACGGCTTATCAACGACCACTCCGCCGAGGAATCCGGTTCAGCACGTCCTCCACCTGCAACCGTTGCACCAGGACAACTGCGAACGCATCCCCGTGGACATACCGTGCACATAACCACCAGGAGTTCTGACATATTAACATCCTTGTATTATTGTTATTAATAAAGACATTTTGTTTGTGTTTGTGACAATCGATTGTTTGGCTAAAGAATACGACAACACGCAGCAGCCCCCCAAATTGGTGACCCAGACGTGATAGCCAATATGTCACAAAATGAACAAAACACAGTTACTGCAGCCACCGCAGCAGTAAACACAATACCAAGGATCGAGAAAATATCAATGAAGATTCCACCTTTCTGGCCAAACGACCCAGAGGTCTGGTTCATCCAGCTGGAGCACAATTTCTCACTGAGTCGCATCACCAGCGATGAAACTAAGTTTAGTTATGTTGCTGCCAACCTGGACTCCAAAATATTTGCAGAAGTACGTGACATACTCACGAACCCACCAGCAAACAACAAATACGAGAAAATAAAAAGTGAGCTTGTTCGCCGCCTCAGTTGTAGCCAAGAGCAGAAAATTCGTCGCTTACTAGAACACGAAGATCTAGGAGACCGCAAACCCTCCCAATTGCTGAGACACCTACAGAATCTCGCAGGCACAACCATCCCAGAGACACTTCTGCAATCAATCTGGTTGGGACGACTACCATCCTCAACCCAAGCTATTCTCACCACACAAAGTGACTCCGGGCTAGAAAACATCGCGAGACTGGCAGATGCTATTGAAGAGGCAAGTGCAAACCATAAAACACACTCGTCTGTGTCAGTAGTTAAGCAGCCAACCTCGTCATCGCTGACGAAGCAAACCGACTTCCAATCTGCAATCAAAAGAGTGGAAGACAAAATGCAGTCACTAATAGAGGGGCTACAGCAACAACTAAATAACGTAACCACAAACACCCAGGGCAGGTCAAAGTCTAGGCAGCAACCCACACCTAGACAACAATCAAGAGGCAGGCAACGTTCAGCAGACAAACAAAGCACAGGGAAGTGTTGGTACCACTACAAATTCGGCCACAATGCCCAAAAATGCACCCCACCATGCAGCTACCAATGCAGTAAACAGGAAAACTCCAACAGCGGTCACTAACGGCGGCCAGTGACTCGCAACAAACTTCACGCCGCCTGTTCATCACCGACAGAAAACTGCGACTGGAATTCTTGATCGACACAGGAGCAGATCTCTGTGTTTTTCCTCTGAAAGCTCTACACGAAAAAAGAGCACCTACTGCATACAAGCTATATGCAGCCAACAACAGCGTCATCAACACTTATGGCACTATAACACTAACTGTCGACTTGCAACTACGACGAAATTTCCCATGGAAGTTCATCATCGCCGATGTACCCAAGCCCATCATCGGAGTGGACTTTCTCACACATTATAACCTGCTAGTAGACGTAGGAAATGGGAAACTCGTGGACAGGACAACCACCCTGAAGACGTCAGGCAGAGTGTCAGCTGGCGAACAGCTACAGCTAAGTGCAATAAATGGCGACACAGAGTATCACAAACTCCTAACTCAGTTTCCCGGTCTCATACATCCCAAAGGTATCCCTGTCGACACAAAACACACCACGAAACATCACATCAGAACCATTCCTGGTCCTCCAACAAGCAGCAAGCCAAGGCGTTTAGCTTCGGACAAATACAAGATCGCCAAAGCAGAGTTCGACGCCATGCTACAACTCGGAATTGCCAGGCCTTCTGAAAGCTCCTGGGCTGCACCATTACACCTAGTGAGCAAGAAAAACGCAGAATGGAGACCCTGCGGTGACTACAGAGCCCTCAATGCTAAAACAATTCCGGATAAATATCCAATTCCGCACATCCAAGACTTCGCTCACAATTTAGCGGGAAAAAGGATATTCTCATCAATCGATTTAATCCGGGCCTACAACCAAATACCCGTAGCAGAAGAGGACATCCCAAAGACAGCAATCACAACACCATTCGGACTCTTCGAATTCCCATTCATGACATTTGGATTACGCAACGCTGCACAGACATTCCAAAGATTCATGGACGAAGTCACCAGAGGCCTAGATTTCTGCTACGTGTACATAGACGACATACTCGTCGCATCTACAAGCAAAGAAGAACACATATCACATTTGAAACAACTTTTCAAACGACTACAACAATACGGTGTAGCAATCAACCCTACAAAATGCACTTTCGGGGTAAATGAGCTAAAGTTCCTGGGCTATCACATCTCGCAACAAGGCACCAAACCACTGCCGGAGAAAGTTGAAGCAATACAATCATTTCCACAACCACAGTCTGCCAAGCAACTCCGACGTTTCCTGGGAATGATAAATTACTATCGACGCTTCATACCACAACTGGCTAAAATACAAGCACCCTTGAACGATCTAATCAAAGGAAAAATCAAAGGCAACAAATCAATTACTTGGACAACGGAGGCCAAGACAGCATTTGAAAATTGTAAACATGAGCTGTCAAAAGCGACACTTCTAGCACATCCGAACGTAGCCAGCAGGTTGGCAATCATGACAGATGCTTCTGATACTGCAGTAGGCGGTGTCATCCAACAACAACAAGCACAAGGTTGGCAACCATTAGCGTTCTTTTCAAAGAAGTTATCTGCAACAAGCATGAAGTATTCCGCTTACGATAGAGAACTATTAGCGATCTACCTAACAATCAAACACTTCCAACACCTGCTAGAAGGACGCCAGTTCACAATTTTTACAGATCATAAGCCACTGGTCTTTGCATTTAAACAAAAACTAGAAAAATGGACACCCAGGCAATTCAGACACCTCGACTTCATCGGTCAGTTCTCAACAGACATCCAACACGTTTCCGGAACAGACAACGTTGTCGCTGACACACTCTCAAGAATAGAGTCAATCTCCAAGAGCATCAACTACGAAATGTTAGCAGAAAGTCAACGCACCGATGAAGAGTTGGCATCCCTGTTAAACAATAATTCCACCAGTCTTGTCCTAAAGCAAATCCAGATCCCAGACACATCTGTCTCATTATACTGTGACCTATCCACCAACATAGCTAGACCCTTCGTTACACAACCGTTCCGCAAGACAGCCTTCAACAGTCTACATCAACTGTCACACCCCGGAGCAAGTGCATCAGTCAAGCTATTAACACAGAAATTCGTCTGGCCCAGCATCAGGAAAGACGCTAGAAAATGGACCAAACAGTGTTTACAATGCCAACAATCCAAAATCACCAGACATGTCACCACACCCGTGGGAACTTTTCAACCACCTTCAGCCCGTTTCGAGCACGTCCACGTGGATTTAGTAGGACCTTTACCAATCTCTGAAGGACAACGCTACCTACTAACATGCATCGACTGTTTCACCAGATGGCCAGAGGCAATACCGCTCGAAAACATCGAAGCAGAAACAGTTGCCAGAGCTTTCTACACCCACTGGATAGCACGGTTCGGCACGCCACTAAGAGTCACGACAGACCAAGGACGTCAGTTCGAATCTCAACTCTTCAAAAAATTAGGAGAACTCATTGGTTTCGCCCGCATCCGAACCACAGCGTACCATCCACAAGCAAACGGACTAGTCGAGCGATTCCATCGACAACTCAAAGCTGCGATCCGCTGCCACGCTGACGACCAATGGACGCAAACACTACCTACTGTTCTCCTCGGAATCAGAAGTGCATGGAAGGACGACCTCCAGGCATCAGCAGCCGAGCTAACATTAGGCGAACCACTACGGCTTCCAGGACAATTCCTGGCAGAAACAGAAAAAACAAACACCTTGGAACCAGCAAGTTTCGTCAACCAGCTCAAAAGGCATTTCCAAGAACTCCAACCTACCACTGGAACCCAACATGGCACTCGCAAAACTTTCATATTCAAAGAGTTGGCAACCACAACTCACGTCTACATTCGACACGATGCAGTACGAAGTCCTCTACAGCAACCGTACGATGGACCATACAAGGTACTCAAAAGAAACCCCAAAAACTTCATCGTGGAAAGAAATGGACAACGATCAACAATTTCCATAGATCGAATTAAACCAGCATTCATCGAGAACGACATCATCGAACTCTTTGAGCCAGCTAGCATGGTAACACCCAACCCACAATCCAACCCAAAGGAAAACAAGGTCACCCGGAGCGGCCGACAAGTACGTTTTCCTAATCGTTATCGTGATTGATGACTCAACCACTGGCAGGGGGGTATGTAGCGACCACAGCGCCACCTGCGGCACATCTCTACACCATTGCCACGCACCAAGCTCTAACTCCCTTCCACATCACACTCAGCCCCTCTACAAGATGGATGCCGGGGCTTTATAAACGCATGCAGAGCAGCTCGAAGATCATTCCTTCCCCAGCCAGCTGCAAAGTTGGAACCTCCTGACCAAACCCAGCTGCAAAGTTGGACCTCCTCTCCAAAAGCCAGCCGCGAGGTTGGACTCCTAACCCAACCCAGCTGCAAAGTTGGACCTCCTCTCCAAAAGCCAGCCGCGAGGTTGGACTCCTAACCAAACCCAGCTGCAAAGTTGGACCTCCTCTCCAAAAGCCAGCCGCGAGGTTGGACTCCTAACCCAACCCAGCTGCAAAGTTGGACCTCCTCTCCAAAAGCCAGCCGCGAGGTTGGACTCCTGACCAAACCCAGCTGCAAAGTTGGACCTCCTCTCCAAAAGCCAGCCGCGAGGTTGGACTCCTAACCAAAGCCAGCCGAAAGGTCGGGATATCCTGGTTTCCACGTCCGTCAAACACCTACGACCACCCAGCTTCGTCGGGCACTGAAGGCGTCAGCAGAATACGCCGTGCCGTTTCACCGCTTCCCCCGACGCCATAAAAGAAGCCCGTCCGGTCAGAAGACGTCGCGACGTCTTCTGACCGTGTGCTGGGCGACGCGTCGCCCAGCACACGGCTTATCAACGACCACTCCGCCGAGGAATCCGGTTCAGCACGTCCTCCACCTGCAACCGTTGCACCAGGACAACTGCGAACGCATCCCCGTGGACATACCGTGCACATAACCACCAGGAGTTCTGACATATTAACATCCTTGTATTATTGTTATTAATAAAGACATTTTGTTTGTGTTTGTGACAATCGATTGTTTGGCTAAAGAATACGACAACACGCAGCAGCCCCCCAAAGGTCTGACACTGATCTGTAAAAAAATATTCAACTATAGTTATAATAAATAATAAAATTATTAGGTACTACCTAAATGATTCCAGATTTCCCAAATACCAAATCGTTACTAACAATTCTTTCTCTAGATCTGTCCTAGGAAAGCCACTTGCCCTTTTATCACTTGAATAGTAAACATGCCCAACTTTATTTATTAAGATTTCAAAAGTGGTTCTACTCATTCGAAAGTGCTCCTTAAATTGACGATCTCTCATGTTAGGTACAACATACTTATAATAATTTATTACTTTTGTAAGTTTATCTGCTTCATCTTCATCTGAACTGCTGTCTTCAAAAAATATTTCTCGAATGTACGTAACAACAGGTATATATTTATCCATTGTCGCTAGTTTACACAAATTTTTAATTTTTAAAGGTTATGTTCAAACAATATTCATGTCACTTGTCAGTTTTACTTTGCGTTCGGGAAAAATTCGACGGAACGCTCTTGAATAAATCCACTCCAACGCCACGCCAGTGTGGCCACGCCACTCTAGTTTGGGAGCTTCAAGCCGAACGCACCTATTGAAGACACAAAGATCAAAGGTACCGACGCCAAGTGAACAGACTATAGGTATATTCGTTTTAGATGACTTGGACTGCCCCAAGTCACCTACGTCAACGAAATGTGCATTCGTTTTAGATTTTCGGCCTGCCGGATTTGACATTGACATATTCGTTTTAATTGCCACTACGGCAACGCTGGTGTTGACGTAATGCGCACCTACTCGAGAGTAGGGTCTAGTTGCGTCAGCCGCAACTTAACCTTAATTTTTAGTTTTATTTCAGTTGTTTGTTACTACGGATTACGGATATCACATATATAGTGCGATTTATGTATATGTTCGTTGCCAAAACATTCCTGCTGTAATATGTTCATAAGTAAATACAAAATTTTATGCCCGAATTCATAATACTTTCTTGAGATTATACCTTATAATATAAGGTATATTAGAAGAAAAATAAAATAAAATAGAAAATTAGCTAGCCCCCCCCCCGTGAGAATTCTCGAAGTTTTTTTGGTGCACCTTATTGCACCCCTAATGCACCCCTATGCACCACCTTTTTTAGCTGTTGCACCGCTCAAATAGCTGAGAAAAAAATTAAATAGAAAGTTATTTCAGTTATTTTTTTTCTCAGCTAATTGAGCGGTGCAAAAGTTAAAAAAGGTGGTGCATAAGGCTGCATTAGGGGTGCAATAAGGTGCACCAAAAAAACTTCGAAAATTCTCACTGGGGGGGGCTAGCTAATTTTCTATTTTATTTTTTTTCTCAGCTATTTGAGCGGTGCAAAAGCTAAAAAAGGTGGTGCATAAGGGTGCATTAGGGGTGCAATAAGGTGCACCAAAAAAACTTCGAAAATTCTCACTGGGGGGGGCTAGCTAATTTTCTATTTTATTTTTTTTCTCAGCTATTTGAGCGGTGCAAAAGCTAAAAAAGGTGGTGCATAAGGGTGCATTAGGGGTGCAACACGGTGCACCAGAAAAACTTTGAAAATTTTCACTGGGGGGGGCTACGGTAAACTTGGCCCCTCCCAGTGAAATTTGCCTGCAGTTTCTCTCCTAAAGGGGTGCAAAAATTTATTTTGGTGGTGCATAAGGGTGCAATCATTTGGTGCAAAAAAACTTTGAAAAACGTTACTGGGGGGGCCAAGTTAACTGACCCGCAGAATGCACGGTAGTAACATGATACAACGTTGTAACTTGCAACTTCCTATGTTGCCTAATTTGACGCGCCGATTAACTCATCACTGACAATAGAAACAGATCGATTATTGTAAATGAGTGTTCAAGCTAAGGTATGTATAAAGTTATAAATACACGTTTTAGGCTGGGGTAAAACTGCAGGATTGCTTTTTATTTTGTTGTCGGCTGCTGCCATCTTTGGACGGTTTTGCTAAGCTCAGCGATGCAAAATATGTTAGTGTCAAAAATGTTACGACAAGAAGTTTTGAATACAAAAGTCCTCCTCCTTATTAAATAAAATGAAACGCTAATGTTGACGTTATCGTCCTTGGAAATACTGGTATCTTAACCGCGGTACGTAATTATCACATTCGGGGGCCACTTAAAAAAAAGACAGCATATGTCAGGTATTGATTATGGTCACATGAATAATTAATGTTGTTTTTATCGTTTTAAAGTAGTATCTCATGCTCATAATGTCAGTAAGTCAAATAACTCCTGCGAATAAAGTTCAAAAGGGGAAGCGGAACTCGATGAATCGCCCGCAGAGCACCGTCGACGGCGACGGCTACGTCGGCTTACGAAACGACGTCGACAGCGAGACACCGGTGTACCGTGCGAGGCTCCATGTCCTGTTTAAACAAATCGAGAAAGAATTCGACTTGCTCTACCGAGAGAACCAAACCCGTAAGTTACCAATCTCGCTAGCAACCAAGACACGATCTTGCAAGTTTGCAGTTCAAGAAAAGATTGAGATTCTGAACGAAAAGATCGATTCCATCGACAAGCAGGGCTACGAGTGCGACATCGATAATAACTTCCCCAAAATGATCAGTAAGAAACGTGAGTCTCGATGAGTTTCTGAGGTGGGGGCCTTCCTCATAATGATGAATATTTCAGTGAGTTCTTCGTCATCGCAGAAATTGAAAACCGCTCACAAGTTAAAGGCTCAAACCAGTAAAATAGTGTCGAGTTTTAAGGCGCCCCAAATCAACTGCACTTTGGTTAAGGAGTATGTGGGTCATAAGGACGGTGTCTGGGAGGTTTCGGTAGCAAGACCTGGACAACCGATTATTGGCACGGCATCAGCAGGTGTGTATTAATTTTTTTTTTAATTAATAATATCAAACCTTAGCACTGTTAGCCTGGCTCTGATATGCGTGCTACCAGATGTAGAAAATTTTTTTTTAGTATTCGGTGCAATTTTGCTGCTTCACGCTTATTTTTTTTTGGTAAACCTATAACTGTTTGTGTAATGCCCCTTGGACGCCCACGTCTTTTCATTATAATCGGCATTTTAATTCGTTGAATTTTGTCTTGGTTTTGAGACACACTCTCAGTGATATCGTTCTTTAATGTAGTAAAAAAAACTTCTTCGGGCGAAGTGATATCCGAAACATTATTACGGCCGCTTCTCTCGTAACTTCGATCTTGTTCTTCAGATCGATCTTCATTTGTCATTTCTAAAAATTGTTCTTCCTGATACTTTTTTAGAACGTTAACATTTGCATTATCACATGAAATGTCCAGATTTACTAGTTCTTCTTCATTCAGAATTTCTACTAACAAAACTTCTTTTCCTTGTTTCCAATAATCTGTCAAATTTTTTATAAACTGAATTTTCTTTTCGAAACTTTCATTACGTTCTTCCGAAAATACTTGTGATATTTCATTAAATAAATTCATGACAAGTCTGTACTTTTGGTGTTGACTTAAAGGCGGTCGTCTTTCAGCAACTGCAGCCACATCAACATCACTGTGAGAACTATGTACATGCAAATCTTCATTAGTTCTGACAAAAGAACTATGCTTGAAAAAATATTCTTTTGACCATCTTTCCCCAAAAAGGGTCTTATCGAATAGTTGCAGCCCAACTGATTTTCTTAATGCTAAAATATGTGAACAAGGTAGTAACATCCTCCTTTTGAACTTACATTCACAGTCAGTAACTGTAACATTAAGGGCTTCAGTTTGAACCGTATTTGTTACAGATTTTTTATATTGCTTTTGAATAAATTTATAAGCATATGGTGTCAATATGTTTTTATACTCCTCCAAACATACTTCTGCCTCTTGAGTATCTTTTTTTTGTAAACACTGAAATACATCAAAATCTTGTTTATCATTTAAAGAATTGAAGATGCAAAAAAAATTTTCAATAAACTCCATTAATGATGCAAATCTCGGAATTACTGATTTCAGTTTTTGATTTATCGATTCTAAACGGTTATTAGTAGTATTATTAAATGAACACTCCGCTTTACTTAGTGCAGGAATCCATTCGTGTCATATTGAGTGCCAGTTTTTTTCATAGTAATCTCCAACCGGCTTTGGTAGAATCTGCATCATATTCTCAAATAACGAATCATAATGATTTTCGTCTTTGTAGTATAATAATTTCTGTATGTATTCTAGACCTGTATTCTTCTCTTTCAAAGAAATATCCAGTTTCTGAACGCTTATTTCTCTCTGAAACGTCCTTAGAGTATGAAATTTACAAATCAACATGCATATGTCAGGAAAACATTTTTTGAAGACATTTCTTTCTTTTATATCTTTATCGCTCATTACTGTTCTTAGATTAATGCAACTGGGGTTGTTGCTTTTAAAAGTTTCACACATCCATTCTAAACTAGGTGCATCTTCATATACTAAAATTGTTACACATACTATCTCACTACCGCCATTTGAATTTTCTACCAAAAATAAATAAATGGGAGTTCTTAGTGCAAGAAGTTTAAAAGTAGCGTCAACGCACATAAATTCTGGATATGCAAGAGCAGATGCTTTCATTGCTTCGGTCTGGAACAGCAAACCTCTAAACTCCTCGTTGTCTTCTAAAATAAAAGATTCAGCACCTAAAAAAAGATTGTTTTAACTTAGAGAAAAAAATTTGTAGATAACATACCATATTTAACCTTCAATAATTTAATGCATTTAGATAAGTCAGAGTCTTCAGCGTTTGGTTTTAAAGTTTTTGCTAGGTTATGAAGATCTTTCAAAACAATTTTCTTTTCAGTTTTTTGTTCAATGAAACTCTTCACAAGCTTTTTATTTCCACTTACTTTGAGCATATTTGTAGCCTCTACTAATATTTCTCCTTTTAATTGCCGTTCGCTTGAGTAATATTTGAAAAGTTCCTAAAAAGTTCTCATTTAAACAATAAACAGAGCAAAATACATTTTCTGTACTAATTAGGATACCCGGAAAACGAAACTTTGAATTATGTACTAATTAGGATACCCGGAAAACAAATCTTTAAATTACTACTTGCTTATGCGATGGCGAATTGTTTATCTGTGAATATTTATAAAATTTTGAATTCGTGCTTTAAAGTTTTGTATTAAACAACATTGCAATGAGCAATGCCTTTGCCTATGCTACATCACCTTAAGCTTTATATACGATTTTTCATGGGCAGCCTCTATATTAAGGAAAACTTAAATCCAAAAATATTAACAATCTGCGTCAATTTTCTCCAAAGAAACTACAATTCAATTGGAAACGTTGCAAAATATTCAAATTTGTACAATACAAATGTTTGTAGTTTTAGAGAAAAATAGGATAATTATTTGTTTGAGAGCCACTGGAATTGTTCAAATTTACACCGTCACTGGAGTGGTAGCGATGTAAATTTTGTTCTTTTAAAATGATATACTGTTACAATTTCTCTGGAAAACGTTCACGATACAATTCTCGGGCTAATTTAGTATTACCTCTCCATAATTTAACACCGGCATTTTCTATGTTGCTAAAATCCGTTATTTTAAAATTTTTTACGAAAAGTTCAATCAAATTTAATGTCAACAAATTGATAATAAACAATGCTAGAACCACCGTATTTTGAATTTTGTAGTTATTCATATTTTCAAAAATATTGGTGGTTCTAAAACTCCTCGTAAAATTATTTAAAATGCATTTTCCCTAAACCTATTAACTTTTGTATAAGGCATAATTGACCGAAGCATATATATAATATGCAACAAAAATAAAGACATTATAGAATAATTACGTACCTTTGAAGTTTCGTGATTATGTTCTTCAATCATTTTTGTGATTCTTAATTTATTTTTGCCAAACCAAATCTCAATAAACGCTGGGCAATTTACAAGACGGTGTGACCTTAAATCGCAATAAATAGCAATGAATATAGGTACTTGTCTGTAGATTCTCCCTGGCAAGCAGGTGATTCAGAATTGTCTCCCGATATCTTCAGGGTGAGTACACATCAAAAAATAAGGTCACCTTTTCATATAATTTTTTTTTCCAAAAGCCAGTAATAAGGGAGTTATAATCCCCTAAAAGAGGGATTAAACATATAGTTCTTTTGGCATCACCTTGAATCCTTTAACTTGTCAAACTAATATTAGAAACTCAGATGTATTGCTAACTGAATATTTACAACGCATTTGTCAGGTACTTTCTCCCTTTTAAGGGATAGTTTGAGGGAGTTACTTTATGGTAACAGAATGCAATAAACGTATGCTAACTTTTAAACCTCAATTACTCAAAAACGGTTCGCTTTATCGAGATACAACAAGAGAGCCTTTAATCCAAATAATCCAAAGAATATTGTTTTCGTAAATTTTTGACGAAATATGTAAAAAATAGGGATAAAATAAAGAAAAGACACTCCCTAAAATTACCCTTTAAAAAGGAGGGAAAATCTAACAAATACGTTGTAAATGCGCAGTTAGGTGCTTTATACCTGAGTTTAAAGTATTAGTTTAATAACTTAAAGGATCAATACAAAAACAATATTTCCACCCCTCTTTCAGGGCTTGTAACTCCCTTATTACTCACTTTTGGTAAAAATTATCTAAAAAGGTGTCCTTATTCTTTAATGTTCTATTCACCCTGAAGATATCGGGAGACAATTCTGAATCTCCATGTATAAATTCTTTCAGACGAGATCGTGTTTTCAAGAAGTAAGATACGATACGAAGGTTTGCACCATGGTACAAATAAATGAAATGCTTCCTGCAAAAAGAGTCCTCAGCGCCATTTAACTTTTCTGATTTATATTGTTGAAACATTGAAATCTATAACCAAAAACAATGGCGTTTTTGATATATGCTATTTTGATGAACATGAAAAAAATCATCGAAAAATCTCAAAAACAAATTTAATGTGTAATTTTTTTTATATTCTACCCCGATCTCGGCGGCACTGATGAATAAGGTAATTTCTTTAAATAAATTATTAAGAACAAAAACATAATAATTGTTAGAAAAACCCGTCGTTACGGTTTTAATTACTAAATTTGAAACAAAAAAATTCATAATCAGTACCGTGTACCAATTTTCAGTAATTTATAAAAATTTATGAAATTATTTGTCATTTCAAAATGAAAAAAGTAAAATAAAAATTAAATTTGCCATTCTTTTAGATTTGTTTCATCTTGTATCTGGATTCTCTTTCAGCCACACTTCCAAAAACATCCAGAATATTTGTATCATTGTGCAAACTCTCATATCTTTTCTGTTTCTTGTAAATAGGATCTCGTCCAGAAAAAATTATGTAGGCCTACTTGCTAGAGACAATTTGTACAGTGGTGGCCATTAGATTCGTTACCCACGTATGCTAACTTCGCCCTTTCTGACCTGCAATCGAAACGACTATTTTCCTCTATCGTACGGTTATCGTCTCCCCACTCAATAGGGAGTTTTTGGAATACATTACGATAAAAATAAAGTAACCTTAAACGTTAAAATTTGATATCTGATTGGTTAAATCTATAGGATTGCTAAGCAACAGGGCCTTTAACGTTACGGTATTTTTATCGTAATGTATTCCAAAAACTCCCTATTGCCACACATATTGCCGCTAAAGGTTACATATCCTTCGAGTCGCCACCAGTGTACATATATGCCGTAAACCGTAAATTATTTAAAATTATACCTAGTATTTGCTCGTTGTCCTGTCGACCTACTTTGGAACTTTCTTCCCCCTTGCTTACAACAAAATTTTATATGTTTATAAACACAAAACTATTATCACTACACTTGTCAAGTTTTTTTGCGTCTCTTTTATAGAACTTTATAAAATTTGTTTGCTCATATTCGGCAGTTGCCTTACTTAGTTCAGTGTATGATAGAAATTCTTTGTCAATTTCCGTATTGATAAATTTTAACGAGCGTTCAACATTAACATTAACAGACAGTACTAAAGAAATAGCATAGGCTCACTAATTTTTTGACATACAATATGTATGTCGGCTACCTAGTCTAACACGCTAAATGGCCGACCGGAGGTTACGGAGCCTAAGCTACTAAAACGCCGATATCGGCCACGGAGCCACTGCCTTTTAATAAATAAAGAGATTTTTTATGTGTCACAAATAACTAGTGACGAGTGGAGTCATAAAATATAGCATTGACATGGGCATGTTACAGAGAATATTTCTAGAACATGCTTGAAACCTTCTTAGAGATTAAAGAAATTGTGCAGCCGTGATCTACATCATGAAATTGCCCCTCATTTTTAATACACAAAATTTGATAAAACAGAAGTATACTGGATGTTTTCGAAAGTGTGGCTGAGAAAGAATCCGGATATAATATGAAACAAATCTAAAAAATTTCACAATTTCACACTATCCCCTTTTTATTTTACACAACATTTCATAAAAAATAAAAGAATATTTATCAAGACATACTAACAAGCCCAACTTAAAAATATCTTTCTTCAATAATAATAATAATCCTATATCCCACACAAAAGACAAAATAAATTTTCTTGAACAGAGTGGAGTTTATTCTATCTCCTGTAACGCCTGTAACTCCATTTACATAGGACAAACAGGTTGCAACATTAGAACACGTTTCTGAACATAGGGTGCAATTATTTTAAAATGCAACATATCCCTATGTTAACTTTTAAAGTAATTATATCAATGTAATGTAACGAGCGTCTAAATAAAAACCTGGTCAAGTGGGTTGTGATCCGAGACTTTTCCATTGCATTTACATAGCAGAATTACTAAATGTAGCCTACTTGACCAGGCTTTTATTTAGACACGAGTTATATGTAGGCAATAATGTATTTTACTTTTATTGTGTATCCAATTTGTTGGAGATCAATTATCGTACCAAAATTAATATCTAGTTAGTTAATGTCTTGACATAAATAAAAAGTTGTTATATTTATTCTGTGTAAATCAAGACAGAAAATAAAGTCCTTCCAGAATACATCTACTTATAGTTCTCGTTCCCGCTATACTCTGCCCAACAGGTTACGGGTCCAGAATATGCAATAAATTTGAGAAGAAAATCTAAAGGCCGAAAACTACAAAAACTACGATTTTGTCAGCTGTCATGGCGTACGCAAATTCTACAAATTCCACACGTCTAGAAATGTTGTCACGCAGTAATTACGACACGTGGAAAATTCAAGCTGAGGCCTTGCTAATAAAGAACGATTCTTGGGGATACGTTTCGGGCGAAATTCCGAAGCCCGTAGAAACAGGTGAAGGCGAAGCTCTCGTAGCCTCACAAGCTGCACTTAAGGCATGGATCACTGCAGATCGGAAAGCAAAAGCAGATCTAATCTTATCAATCAACCCGTCTGAATTGAAACAAATTCGTGGATGTGCGACATCGCAGGACATATGGGAGAAACTCGAATCTATCTACGCGTCAAAAGGACCTGCTCGAAAGGCTACGCTTTTGAAACGTCTCATACAACACAAGATGCAGGAAGAGGATGATATCGCAGAACATCTTTCTGGATTTTTTGATGCCGTAGACAAACTGCAGTCTATGGAAGTAGACATAAATGGCGACCTTTTGACTATTATGCTTCTTTACAGTTTACCGACTAGTTACGAAAATTTTCGATGCGCGATCGAGTCCAGAGACAATCTACCGGACGCTGAAACATTAAAGATCAAAATCATCGAAGAATTTCATGCACGAAAACAGAAGAATCTCGAAGATGCAAGTTCTGCTATGTTCATAAAGTCAGGACGAAAATTCTTAAAGAAACAGAAAAATGATGCCGAAAACGCTGCAGAAAGAGAACAGAAGCAATCGAATATAAAGGTAAAATATAAATGTGGTTATTGCGGTAAGAAAGGGCACAAAGAATCAGTTTGTTTCTTAAAAAAGAAATCAAACGACCAAAAATCAAATTTGGCAGATGAAACTCATTATAATTTTTTCGTCGATTACAAAATGCCGGATTCTAGTAACAGTAACACAAATACTTTATGGTGTATTGATAGTGGTTGCACTTCTCATTTATGTAAAAACGAAAATTCATTCACACATACTGAAATAATAAACAGTGATTTGAAACTTGCAAACAATACAGCAACACCGATAAAAGCAAAAGGCGACGTACAAATTACAACTTCAAATAACAAAAAGACTAACATTATTACATTAAAAAACGCTCTGTACGTGCCAGATCTTAGAACTAATCTTATATCTGTAGCAAAAATAGTCGATTGTGACAATGAAGTCATTTTTAAGAAAAATTGTGCCATCATAAAAAACAATAAAAGTGATATTAAACTTGTCGCAAACCGAATTGGCGATTTGTTTTACATGCGCGAAAAAGAACAAAAAGCCTGTCTTGCCACAGATTTAAATTCTAAGGACATGAAAGTATGGCATAGCCGTCTAGGACACTTAAATTCTAAAGACATAATTCAAATGTCAAAGAATACAGATGTCTTAGGAATTAAAATAAATGATCCAATGGATTTAAGCGAATGTACAACATGTTTAGCAGGAAAAATGTCAAGTACACCTTTTGCGAAACGCGAACATTCTTCAAAGGATCTGCTGGAAATAATTCATACCGATATATGCGGACCAATGAGAACTACTTCGCAAGGAGGTGCACGTTATTTTATAACGTTCATCGACGATTATAGCAGATGGTGTCACGTATATTTCTTACGCAACAAGAGTAACGCCGTTACAGCATTCGAAGATTACAAAAATATCGTGGAAACACAAACGGGACGCAAGATAAAATCCATTCAATCGGATAATGGAAAAGAATTTTGCAATGACAGGATGAATGAGATTCTTAAGAAATCGGGAATTCAACAACGCTTAACAGTTCCTTACACTCCTCAACAAAATGGAGTCGCTGAGCGTAGGAATCGCACACTCGTTGAGGCAGCACGTTGCATGCTTATAGAGTCCGGACTTCCTACATCGTTTTGGGGGGAAGCAATCGCAACAGCGAATCATATACGAAACAGATGCATAACGAAGTCACTAACAAGGGAAGTATCCGAACCCGAAAATTAAAAAAAATTTGAAACTTTGTGGGTTAGTAGTTCACCCTAGGGTAAGCACGGAGACATTTTTTTTATCGGCCCAAAATCGCTTTAAGTGGGGAAAAGCACCCTTCGAAATTTCTGCGATTTTCGATTTTCTGCGAATAACTCGGTAACCAGCAGAGATAAAAATTAAAATTATATGGCAAAATATTTGTCTTTCAATGCTCTATCACATATGTAAAAATTGTCACCCCTTATAATTTGAAAATCAAAACTTACCCCCTACCAACCCGATCTGAGAAGTCAAAAAAATAATTCATTGCTCTGGGTGAGTAGTCCACTTCGGGTGGAGTGCAGTAAAATTTTTTTAACATTCAGAAAAAATTTTTAGGGGGTGAAAACACGTCTGATACGTTCTATGATTTTGAGTACTTGGCGATCTTATTACTGGAGCGCTTAAATTTAATATTGCATATTTAAATATTAACATCGATTACAGTTCAGAAATCTAGGCATATCTTTATCACGTTACTATTCTAACGCACGTATAGGTATGTACAGGGTGGATCAATTTCGATGTCTCTTATGGGCATCTCTGTAACTATAAGAGTTAGAAAAAAACTAGTGGCCAAGTCTCGATCTCTTTTTTAGAGATAAAGTCAATAGACTAAACAAAAATTGGCTATCTTCTTTTGTTTTCGAGTTATAGGCAAAAATTGACATTTTCGACTTTTCGTCAATCGCGCATATCTCGTTTATTTTTACAGATATTAAAAAACTGTTTTGACATTATTAGGACACTTTTTTGAATACAATTCAGTGGTGTAGTTGGTTTTTTGATATTTACTTAAATTTTCGAGTTATAACATAAAGTTATATTTTTTTTAATGAAAATCATAGTAGGCAATGTCACCATTAAATAGAGATTTTTTTTCTGTTTTCAAAAATATATACTTTGTTGGGTTTATTTCTTACAATTAATAGAATAAAACGCCTTTTTTATTATTCTTAGGTGTATTCTATTCTTACTAGGCTGGTTTGAACAAAGGCCGACAATTTTTTTGTTTATTTTTATTAAATATCAACTCTTCTTCAAATATTTTGACAGTTGCAGCCGCATAAAGAGAAAGAAAGATAGAACGAGCATCCTCTAAGAGTCACAAAGATACAACAATACCGATACCATGTGGTTTGGGTGAAATTCGAAATTATGTAACTTCATTTAATATTTGAGTTTAAAACGCATTTTTTTCGATCAAATATGCATTTCATGGGATAATGAACTAAATTATATGTATAAATTAAAAACATACTAAAAATAAGAAATTATTGCAGAAAAAGTTAAAGAATATTGAAATGTAAGTAGATAATAAACACAACTCTTGATATATCACAATAAATAACTTAAAACCCAGAAAATAATACCAAAATAAATCACAATTTCAACACTGCCGCGCAAAAATACACAGCCAACTCATGTTGCAACCCAATCCAGCCCTATCGGTGCTAGCTTTCTATCTCTTATGTTTATCGCAATACCTCTCACTCTTGTGCTACCCAATCTTCAAATCTTTGTTAATATTTAATAAAAACAAAAGAAAATTGTCGGCTTTTGTTGAAACTAGCCTATTAAAAAAAAAGAATACGCCAAAAATAATAAAAAAGCCGTTTTATTCTATTAACTGTAAGAAATAAACCCAACAAAGTATATATTTTTGAAAACAGAAAAAAAATCTCTATTTAATGGTGACATTGCCTACTATGATTTTCATTAAAAAAAATATAACTTTATGCTATAACTCGAAAATTTAATTAAATATCAAAAAACCAACTACACCACTGAATTGTATTCCAAAAAGTGTCCTAATAATGTCAAAACAGTTTTTTAATATCTGCAAAAATAAACGAGATATGACCGATTGACGAAAAGTCGAAAATCTCAATTTTGGCTTATAACTCGAAAACAAAAGAAGATAGCCAATTTTTGTTTACACTATTGACTTTATCTCTAAAAAAGAGATCGAGACTTGGCCATTAGTTTTTTTCTATCTCTTATAGTTACAGAGTTGTCCATAAGAGACATCGAAATTGATCCACCCTGTACATACAGGGTTAGTTTTATTAATGTTAACCCCCCCCTTTATTATTTTAATTGTTAACCGATTCAAAAAATTTAAAAATTGCTTTTATATGATTTTTTATGTAGATTTCACTTTTTCTATCACTTGCGGTAGCGTTTTGTATATACCGGGTGGACAAAAAAATAATTTTTTTAAACAGTACACCCTGTATATTTTTACATATTTTTAATCCTTGAGTCACCCTGATAACAAACATATATAAATATCGTGTAATTGGGTTACTAATTTTTGTGTTATTCGTCAATTTATTGAAAACCTGATTGTGGTTTTTTAAATACTTTTCAGCTTACCTAGAAGTATTATTTTAAGAGATAGAGAAAACCTTTAAATACAATAGTTGTAGGATTTTGTATCTAATATTTTTTAGAGCTCTCACAAAAAACAAAAGCGCATCAGAAAGTGGAGAAAAAATTAAATTTTTGTTTTTTTAAATGGAACAACCCTATATTGTTCGATATAATGAAATATCATTGTTTGCTGATTTGAAAAACGTATAATATGTTGATATGTATTTGGATCAACTTTTTGTGATACATTTGATTTTAAAAAATCAATATGTATGCATATTAACATATAAACATTTAGGGAAAAGATGTTTAAAAACTTCTAAATCGCTATTTTAGTTAGCAAATTACAACGTAAATTTGAATATTTGGAACGATATAAATTAACAATAAAAACATTTTTCCAAGCCCTGATTTTTTAAATATTAATTTATTGATATTTTAGAATCAAATATCTCACGAACCGCTCATCCAACTATCAATCTTATGATTCTCGATTTAAATTATTGTTTTGCTAAATCAAAATTATGTATTGTTTTTTTCTTGTTTTTGTATCTTTAAATACGAGAATAAAGTTTATTGTTATTATAAAAATATTATATATTTTTGAAATTAATGATATTTCATTGTATTGACCAATGTATAGGGTATTTAAAAAAACAAAATTTATAATTTTTTCTGCACTTTGCGATGCGCTTTTGTTTTTTTGTGAGATCTCTAAAAGATATTACATACAAAATCCCACAACTATTGTACTTAAAGTTTTTCTCTATCTCTTAAAATAATAATTCTAGGTAACCTGGAGTATTTAAGAAACGACAATCAATTGACGAATAACACAAAAACTAGCAAACCAATTACACGATATTTATATACATTTGTTATTAGGGTGACTCAAGGCTTAAAAATTTATAAAAATATACAGGGTGTTCCGTTTAAAAAAATTATTTTTTTGTCCACCCGGTGTATATAAAACGCTACCGCAAAACTGACAGAAAAAGTGAAATCTACATAAAAATCCATATAAGAGCAATTTTTAAATTTTTTGAATCGGTTAACAATTAAAATAATAAGGGGGGGTTAACATTGATAAAACTAACCCTGTATGTACATACCTATACGTGCGTTAGAATAGTAATGTGATAAAGATATGCCTAGATTTCTGAACTGTAATCGATGTTTATATTTAAATATGCAATATTAATATTTAAGCGCTCCAGTAATAAGATCGCCAAGTACTCAAAATCATAGAACGTATGAGACGTGTTTTCACCCCCTAAAAATTTTTTCTGAATGTTAAAAAAATTTAGCTGCACTCCACCCGAAGTGGACTACTCACCCAGAGCAATGAATTATTTTTTTGACTTCTCAGATTGGGGTGGTAGGGGGTAAGTTTTGATTTTCAAATTATAAGGGGTGACAATTTTTACATATGTGATAGAGCATTGAAAGACAAATATTTTGCCATATAATTTTAATTTTTATCTCTGCTGGTTACCGAGTTATTCGCAGAAAATCGAAAATCGCAGAAATTTCGAAGGGTGCTTTTCCCCACTTAAAGCGATTTTGGGCCGATAAAAAAAATGGCTCCGTGCTTACCCTAGGGTGAACTAGTAACCCACAAAGTTTCAAATTTTTTTGAATTTTCGGGTTCGGATACTTCCCTTGTAAGTAAAGGAACTCCATATGAAATCTGGTATGGTCGTCGACCGAATATTAATTATTTAAGAAGTTTTGGAAGTAAAGTTTTTATTTTAAATAAACTCCCTACCAAAGGAAAATTCGAACGTCGTGGAATAGAAGGAATTTTCGTTGGCTATTCTGAAAGTTCGAAGGCTTATAGAGTTTGGATACCAAACGAACGAAAAATTATCATCTCTAGAGACATAAAGTTTCTAAATGAAGAATTTACAAATGATAATAAAATTGAAAATTGCACGAAAAAGTACTGCGAAGAGGAGACGTCAACGCCAAAAGTAGTGGAAATAAACTCAAATGATACGAATCCTGAGATAATCAACAAAAACAATCGTAATATTGAAAATGAAGAATATCGATTTAATGAAGACGTGCAACAAAATCTTCGCATTGTTGGTCAAGATAAGGTAGACGAAGACGTCGATAATCCAGAGATCAACGTAGGTACGAGAAGAGGTCCTGGCAGACCAAGAAAAGTTATGACCGGGAGAAGAGGTCGACCTGCTAAAAGGTACAACGTAGTAACTGATCGTCCAAATCAAGAAGAAGAAGAAGAAGCTACTGGAGCTACTCTGGAGAAAAAGTTTGCAAACTTCACAAAGCTATTTATGGTCTTCGTCAAGCAGGAAGGCAGTGGCATTCGAAGTTAGATAAAACTCTGAAGTCTATTGGACTGAAACCAACAAATTCAGATACCTGTATTTACAGAGATGAACAGAAGAAGGATATCACAATATTACTTATATATGTAGATGACATTTTAATCGCTTCAAATGATCAAAACCGAGTAAAAGAAATTAAAAAAAAATTAGCCGAAAAATTTGACGTCAAGGATATGGGACTTGCAAAATATTGTTTAGGCTTAGAAATTGAACAAACTAAAGAACAGATCACATTATGTCAAAGTGGATATATTAAGGATGTTTTACAAAAATTTGGTATGGAAAATTCCAAACCTGTAAAAACTCCAATTTCCACAGGAACAAAATTAGTGTTCAATTCAAAGTCGGAAATTGAAAAGGCTAATTACCCCTTCAGAGAATTAATAGGAGCGTTAATGTATATTGCAGTTGGAACTCGCCCTGACGTCACCTATGCTGTGAATATGCTTAGTCAATTCAATAATTGCTTTGACAATGAACATTGGTTGGCTGCAAAACGCGTTTTGAGATATCTTCAAGGCACAATTGATGTTAAATTGATTTATAAACGTGACAACATAGGAGTCGTCGGTTATGCAGATGCAGACTGGGGGAACTGTACATTAGACAGGAGATCCTATTCAGGATATGCATTTACACTCAGTTGTGCTGCGATATCCTGGAGTTCAAGAAAACAAAGAACTGTAGCATTATCATCTACTGAAGCGGAATATTTAAGTTTAACCGATGCCGCCAGAGAAGCAATATTCTTATCAACTTTTCTTGAAGAACTTGGATTTAAAGAGCTATCCAATATTACAATCTATAACGATAATCAATCAGCAGGGAAACTGGCTCAAAACCCAATGTTTCATTCAAGAACTAAACACATAGATATCAGGTTTCACTTTATTCGACAGGCGCTTATAGATTATCCATTGAAATTAGAATATCTTCCCACAGAAAAGATGACGGCAGATATATTTACGAAGTCTTTACCCGAAATCAAGCATAACTATTGCGTTAAGAGCTTGGGTTTACATGTTTAAATAATTATTATTTAGCCACGAATTGAGAGGGGATGTTGGAGATCAATTATCGTACCAAAATTAATATCTAGTTAATGTCTTGACATAAATAAAAAGTTGTTATATTTATTCTGTGTAAATCAAGACAGAAAATAAAGTCCTTCCAGAATACATCTACTTATAGTTCTCGTTCCCGCTATACTCTGCCCAACACAATTCAATCATTTAATACAATTATTTTACGTTGGTTGAATACATACACAATAAAATGGTATGATTATATTAAAAACAACACAGGAATATATTGCATTTTAAAATAATTGCACTTTCAAAAAGGTCTTTCGAAAAACGTAAATCTTCACACGACTTTGATCCAAATAACAACGTCAAGATATTACACAAATACAAAACAGGTAATTTACTCAATATCGCGAAAAATCAGTAAATTTTCTTGCACAAAAATAACGATAACTTTAACATTCTAACTGGACTTCAGGATGAATTCTTTAGGAACATTAACTGGTATTCATTGCAATAATTCATTATTGTGAAATTTCTGTGATAAAACATACTTCGATACTTAGGTATGTTAAATTTTTTATGTTACATTCAATTAACTAATTACCGGTGTTCATCTATTGTAGTCGCCCCGAAGATGTCCTTCTCTGAGGCCGAAACATATCGGCATTAAACGTTTAACAAAACCTCACCGTCTTCTTCTTAGTAATCCAAAGACAAATTTAAACCTTCATTTTTAAAATTTTCTGGTTATTTATATCAATCATGGAGCAACTTACCAAAATCTAAAACGAAGTGTTCAGTCTTATACTCAGTACATACAGGGTGATTAAGAATAACTGTCCGACCCATTAGGGGTCACTAAAGTCATACAAGTACGAAATTGCAAGAAATAAATTTATTGGAGACATTTGAAAAATCAGCGTCTTGTGAGTCCTAAATTGAAAGCGATTAAGTACGGCTGATGCCGTATTTATAAAATTACGTAAGAAAATCGCTTCATACCGTCGAGTTCATTTTTTGTGCTTTCGTGACGTAATAAAGTTATTCCAGTGACCATCAACCAATTTACATTCGAATTTTCAATGAATTTTATCTCAAAAACTATGCATATTAGACTCCCTATTAATATAGCTTTTTTGCTTTGTTTTTTCATGTATTATCTGCGGTTAACGGGTTGCTACCTACCTGAGCAAATAGGCAGAAGTTTTAACACCGGAGCGGAATATTCCGGTGCTGCCAGCCAACTTCAGTGGGACGGGGGGGTTCAAATCCAAACCGCGAAGGCCATTTCAAAATAGGCGCCACTTAACTTTTTTTGTACGGGGATCAGTGAAAAATTAAGAAAACACGTTACGTCCAAGTCACGTTGGTCAATCACACAAGAAACACAGACAAATAAATAATAAATGGACAACAAAAGAACAAAATTACTTTTCAAAATACTAGTGTTTTGTCGGATCCGAACTTCGCATTAATCTAAATTACAATTAACCAAACACGTAAAGAAAAGTATCTCTAGTTAAGTGCGCACGACAACGTTCGTCTACTTATGTCTATTTGCGACAGAACGAACAATCATCGGTGATTAACGGAGAAGTGTACGCAATAAGTTGCATGTTTAATTGCGGCAGCTTCAAAGAAATGAATCGGAAATTAAATTCGCGTATTACTGCTCGAAAATATAATTGTAACGCTCCGACCTGTTTTTCCTCTGATGTCCGATTCGTTTGTCGGTATCTTCGCGGGAAAACAGCGGCGTCACTCGGAGATGTGCCGGCCTCCGCGTAGAGGGGCGAGAGGAACTTCCAACGTCGTAGTTTACAACGCAATCGCAGGATCGGATGAGGACCAACTTCCGTAACCTCCCGCAGAACAATCTACGTTAGATTAGCGTCTGATACGAGAATTCCTGATAAAATAACTCCCAACGAAAAGCCTATAATCAATGAAATAAAACGAACATAAAAGTCAAATCGAGAGTTGCTTCGTATAGAACTTACCCCGGTATTTCACCGAAGCTGGGACAAACCACGGAACACGCGGTTTTTCCTGTCTCACAAGTGGGTCTAATCAGAGTCGGCAATTAGCCGTAGATATGCACTAACATCCCTTCGATGTAATGGCACACACAAATAACGTATTTTACGAAAAGAAAGTGCGACCCAGGAGACGGCAAGTTTCGTTCTGACAATGGCGCAACATTTCTCGTTTGACAGAAAAGGAACGATTATAAACAAGCGAGACACCTTCTAATTTTACCACCGGGGAACTTTCTTACAAGGGAAGTATCCGAACCCGAAAATTCAAAAAAATTTGAAACTTTGTGGTTTAGTAGTTCACCCTAGGGTAAGCACGGAGCCATTTTTTTTATCGGCCCAAAAACGCTTTAAGTGGGGAAAAGCACCCTTCGAAGTTTCTGCGATTTTCGGTTTTCTGCGAATAACTCGGTAACCAGCAGTGATAAAAATTTAAATTATATGGCAAAATATTTGTCTTTCAATGCTCTATCACATATGTAAAAATTGCCACCCCTTATAATTTGAAAATCAAAATTTACCCCCTCCCACCCCAATATGAGAAGTCAAAAAAATAATTCATTGCTCTGGGTGAGTAGTCCACTTCGTGTGGAGTGTAGCTAAATTTTTTTAACACTCGGAAAAAATTTTTAGGGGTGAAAACACGTTTCATACGTTCTATGATTTTGAGTACTTGGGCTATCTTAATACTAGAGCGCTTAAATATTAATATTGCATTCAAAGTATTAATTTAGAAGTGATTTGTGAAAGTCATATTTAAATATTAACATCGATTATAGTTCAGAAATCTTGATTGTCGTTTCTTAAATACTCCAGATTACCTAGAAGTATTATTTTAAGAGATAGAGAAAAACTTTAAATACAATAGTTGTGGGATTTTGTATGTAATATCTTTTAGAGGTCTCACAAAAAAACAAAAGCGCATCGCAAAGTGCAGAAAAAATTATAAATTTTGTTTTTTTAAATACCCTATAGATTGGTCAATACAATGAAATATCATTGTTTGCTAATTTCAAAAATATATAATATTTTAATAATAACAATAAACTTTATTCTCGTATTTAAAGATACAAAAACAAAAAAAAAACAATAATTTAAATCGAGAATCATAAGATTGATACTTGGATGAGCTGTTTGTGAGATATTTGATTCTAAAATATCAATAAATTAATATTTAAAAAATCAGGGATTGGAAAAATGTTTTTATTGTTAATTTATATCGTACCAAATATTCAAATTTACGTTGTCATTTGCTAACTAAAATAGCGATTTAGAAGTGTGTAAACATTTTTTCCCTAAATGTTTATATGTTAATTTTTTTAAATCAAATGTATCACAAACAGCTGATCCAAATATCAACATATTATATGTTTTTCAAATCAGCAAACAATGATATTTCATTATATCGAACAATATATAGGTTGTTCCATTTAAAAAAACAAAAATTTAATTTTTTCTCCACTTTCTGATGCGCTTTTGTTTTTTGTGAGAGCTCTAAAAAATATTAGATACGAAATCCTACAACTATTGTATTTAAAGGTTTTCTCTGTCTCTTAAAATAATACTTCTAGGTAAGCTGAAAAGTATTTAAAAAACCACAATCAGGTTTTCAATAAATTGACGAATAACACAAAAATTAGTAACCCAATTACACGATATTTATATATGTTTGTTATCAGGGTGACTCAAGGATTAAAAATATGTAAAAATATACAGGGTGTACTGTTTAAAAAAATTATTTTTTTGTCCACCCGGTATATACAAAACGCTACCGCAAGTGATAGAAAAAGTGAAATCTACATAAAAAATCATATAAAAGCAATTTTTAAATTTTTTGAATCGGTTAACAATTAAAATAATAAAGGGGGGGGTTAACATTAATAAAACTAACCCTGTATGTACATACCTATACGTGCGTTAGAATAGTAATGTGATAAAGGTATGCCTAGATTTCTGAACTGTAATCGATGTTAATATTTAAATATGACTTTCACAAATCACTTCTAAATTAATCCATTGACATGCAATATTAATATTTAAGCACTTCAGTAATAAGATCGTCAAGTACTCAAAATCATAGAACCTATGAGACGTGTTTTCACCCCCTAAAAATTTTTTCTGAGTGTTAAAAAAATTTAGCTGCACTCCACCCGAAGTGGACTACTCACCCAGAGTAATGAATTATTTTTTTGACTTCTCAGATTGGGGTGGTAGGGGGTAAGTTTTGATTTTCAAATTATAAGGGGTGACAATTTTTACATGTGTGATAGAGCATTGAAAGACAAATATTTTGCCATATAATTTTAATTTTTATCTCTGCTGGTTACCGAATTATTCGCAGAAAACCGAAAATCACAGAAATTTCGAAGGGTGCTTTTCCCCACTTAAAGCGATTTTGGGCCGATAAAAAAAATGGCTCCGTGCTTACCCTAGGGTGAACTACTAACCCACAAAGTTTCAAATTTTTTTGAATTTTCGGGTTCGGATACTTCCCTTGTTAGTAACAGTGGGAACCAATCGGCTGAAAGGGCAAAGATCACGCATAATACGCGTCGCCAAGTAGAACTTCGTCACAATTTGTCCGACGACTCACAAACGCACGATTTTGCCCCTAAATAAGGATGGATTACTTATATAAAATGAATTTGTTTAATTAAATGAAGGTCCTGTTAATGGAAATATGCTGGAATGTAATTTTAAGAAAATTACGCCGGCGAAATACAGTGGACTCCTACACCGAATGCAATGCGCACAACGACGCGTTCCAAGAAACACTCCGGAACGTCGCATTACGCGTGTACAGGGTGTGTTTAGAACAGAAATAAAAAAATGAACGGGAGCAATGCATATACATGGTGTATTCGGAACAGAAATGTAACAGGGTCGGACACTTATTTTGAATCATGCTGTATAAACACCAAGGTTCTGTTTTCAGCTACACTTCTAAAAACACCCTGTACGTGTAGAAGTTTAGTGATAATATCCATTCACTCTTTTTCTTCGTCTCAGTAGGCCGTGTTCTCGTTTCGTTAAGTTGCTGCCCTGAATTTTGATAGATGCCAGAATCCGACATGAAAAATATTAATGACAATTCCACACCACTAATCTGACTATGTTGCCAAATATTATACGAAGGAGCACCGACTATGGCACTGTGAAATATGCACTACAGTCGACCTGGCAACAACGTCTCCGTCAGTGGACTGAAATTATAACCATGAAATTAAAAATAAACATAACCGTTTCATCTGATGTCTATGTTTCATTGTGATACCAACAAAAATGTCACCCTAACTCCGCCTACTGGGACGAGGAAAAAGAGTGAATGGATAATAAAAAGTGAGCAAATAAAAATCAGATTAGAGTAGGCGGTGTAAAGAAAATGTATGTCTGTGATTAACTGAATTAATTAATCTAATATATTCATGAACTGTCAGATCAGCTTACCGCCGCGTTAGTAACAGACATACTTTTTCTTTGCACCGCCGACTCTAATCTGATTTTTAGTTGCTCACAGGTTACATTAATTTGCTACTATCAGAGGCTGAGTTCGTTTATTCAATTCCGTGCAGTCTACTTACTCTTTTCGGATTGTTATCTCACTTTTACATGTGGATCTCACAACTTGCATCTCACTCTAATTCATCCCTGCATCGAGTGGAAAAACAAGTCCTATAAAAACGAACTCGACCAGAGTAAAAAGTTTTGAGCTTCTGACTCCTGACTATACATCTCAAAAACGGAGGGGCCAAATTTGTTAAAAATTTTACATTTTATCCACCAACCACTCGTGTTTAAAAAATACAAATTTCAATTTTTTTGTTAAAGCCATCTTGCAGATTATGTAAAAGATATCGAATAAAATCGAGACAAGGTGGACGTTATGGATTATACAGGTTGTAACACGCCGACGTGTCACCCTGTTTGTTGACTTTTACGGACCACTAAATAACCAATAAAACTGTCCAAACAAAACAAATTAAACTTATTGCTAAATTAAATAACTGGATCCATAATGTTTACTTCCGGAGAAATTCCAAAAGGTCACCCAAGCGATATATTATTGCAATTCGGCGTGCACTATCCCACCATCTACTCTACAGCTACCTAGATTTATGGCCGGCGCTAAAGACTACTTACTGACCTACCTATGGTGTTTATGGTTGAACGACCCTCCGGAATCCGCGATAAACTGATAATATTTATAATCTCGTGACCGTCACTGTAAACCCTGGCCTTACATTGTTAAATACGTTTAAATAAAAATGCGGAAGTTAGATTAAGACCCAGTTTCATAATCGAATTTAAAGAAGACTTTAAGTTTAAAGTCACTTTCAGATGTCAAAACAAATATGAATACACATTTGTTTACACACCTGAATGTGACTTCAATTTTAAAGTCTCCTTTAAATTCCATTATGAAACTGGGGATTAATTAATTATTTATTGCAAAAAAAAAACTCCTTGTACCAGCCACTGAGGGGTCTGATATAATGAGCGCAAAAACCCTTACGTTTAAACCAATACAAAGAATACAAAATTACGGTAGAGTAGAATGCGCTTAACAGATTTCACTTTCGAATATCGGAGCGACCTAACTGACTTCAATCACACAGCCGCACTGTGGTCATTTTAATTATTCTAGGAAATAATAAATAGCATTGTGAAATGTTTTACTTTAAACTAAATTTTCTCAAGTTAAACTAGCAACTAACTTAAGATGGAGACCTTACTGGTTATACAGAGTGTCTCATAATGTATGGAGTCACCCAAAAGGGTAGCCAGGGGAGACCAAAATAAAGTTTTTTTTTTTTACTTTTTTTTAAATTTTTTAATACTCATTAATAATTAATTAATTAATTTTTTCTCATACCAACGTATATATTGTAGAACTTTAAATATATAGAGCTGGACGCTTCTTCAGGTGTGACTCTGAGATTTGTTTTTCGCTAAAATTTCACTTCTTTGTCCAATTTTTTTTTTTCATCCTAAACAGCCATAATTTCATATTTGGGATCTAAGAGTAATTCTAAATAATTTTTCCAAATAATATTTCGCTTATCTTGAAAAATAAAGGTACTTTATTCTTATGTCGATTTCAAATATTTTGATCTCCTCGGTATACGATAAGAGGTATTCAGATTTTGGTATGTGCATTTTGAGTTTGGGAAGATGAAGGAGCTTTCATAAAGAATAAATTTTTCTGATAAATCAATAATAAAAAAGTTTATGTTTCAAACGCTCCTATTAACCGTTAATTGTAGTACGCATAAATCTTGACTGAAATAAATATACAAGTGAATCTTAATTTGTCAAGTGTTATTAGGTAATTACTAAATGAAATCTTTACGATTTTCTTTTTTCTTTTTTTGCAGGTATTATTTAACTATTTCTCTTTTAAGAAATATGAAAAATAATGATATTGGTGATTGTAGATTTTTGGTATTATTATTTCCTAGAATGAGTAAAATGACCACTGTGAGCCGGTGGTTTGTTGCCCACGCAAAGAGTTGGAGAACTCTGCTCCTTAATTAAATACAATTAGTTTTTCAACTTAGATTGGTCTTGGTACTAGTGTTTGCCACTACTCGTACTCTAATGCCCGGTTGCACCAACTTTTTAGGCAGAGCTTAAATTTAAGTTATGTTTAGAATGTGACATTCACGTATGGTCACTATAATGTCAAATACATTCTGATTGACATTTAAACTTCAACTTAAGTATCAGTTAGAATGTGATTAACATTTTGTTAAATCTATAAATAATGTTATAGTCTAAACACCACTTAAATTTAAGCTCTGCTTAAAAAGTTGATCCAACCGTGCATAAGACTCGTTCTGCTCAATCAACCAACGCACAGTGTGACACAGAGGGTCTACAGTATACTCAATCAATGGAAGTAATTAATTAGTTAATCAGACGTTCTGGGGAAGTATGTGATACAAAATGCCGCCCTCGGCAATCAATTTGCAAGGTAATCAATAGCAATTACCAGTTTTTCAGGGACTCCTTTCGGAGGTGATGGGAAACCCTATCGCTAGCTAAACTAATTAATTGAGGTTGAATGGGTAGGAACTTTTTTCGCTACGTCCAATCGCCTTAAGAGGGTGGTAAAGTGTATGGCTTTTTTCAAATCCCTCTTCGTCGCCTAAACCTGTCTAACTAATTTATTGCGCAGTGGACCCAAATGACTGTTTTCGGCACTCCGCGTCCTGAACGTCATTAACAGTGTTCTGCTTTACTCCTCGTACATGTAATTTTTTGTAATACAAGCCAATCTATCAATTGATAATTTTAAGTGTGAAACGGTCGCGAATTTGTTTATAAAACAAAAAAGCATGTTTGATGTAATTTTGATTGTAAGATAACAAACAAGCGGAGGCAATTTCGTCACGGCAGGGTGGTCCTTACGACGGTCGGGCAATGTGCAATATAACGAGGGGATGTCATAAATTCTTGTAACACTGTGGGACTTTAAAATTTTTCTTGAGTTGAAATCATATAAATCTGTCATACGAGTTTCTTAAGGGTCATCTGGTGTTCTTTAGAAATTATACAATTTGACTCGTTTAAGTTTCTGTAAAAGAATGCGGCTATTGAAAACTAAAATATCGCCGGGGCGTAACGGGAAATAACATGCTGATTTTCAAGTGCGTTTCTAAACACTTTAAAGCAGTCAGGGCGCCGAATTTCTCCTATAAGCGGAAAACATAAAGATGTCAGAGGGTACTTATAGTTAAGAAGTTTGTTGTGAATTTGGAAAGACAGCATACGTGGTCTACTCACGGGGGGTCGTTAAAAGCTTAGAAAAAAATACATTCTTGGAATTGGATAGGCGTTATCTTTCTGAACGCAAAACACAGCTCTATTGGTCAGGGGGTGTTTGAATTTGATTTTCTAATAGTAGGAAAGGGATTTAGTTTTGTTCAGCCGAAAAATGAAAATTAAAATTAGAGACAGATAGCTCCGAGCTTTTAAAACGATCAGTCGTATTATTTGGGCTTGACGAATTTGCTTTGGGTACTTGCTTCTCTGTTTTAGATTTCACAATAGAGTTAAATCATTCTATATCGGGACGTCTAAAATTCTAGTGTTTGAGAGGCGATCTAATCAAATTTAAAACTAGCCGGTGGCGTACGGTAAATTAACCGCGAGTGTATTTAAGAACTTCAGTGCAGTGAGTGTATCGGATCTTAACTTCGCGGGCACGGACTTAGGTAAACATTTTGTTTATATTTCTTCTTCACATATTTGGTGGTTTAAATTGTTTTCAGAATTATTTTAATTGATTCCTTAGTTTTGTATTAACGGATACTGGAAGTCAGTATTTGCCGAGCTTAGACGAATTATAATTAAAGTATCATTGGCAAACAAGTCGAAGCCGTAATCACATTTGTAAAATTTGTAATTTAGTTGTTGTATAATTTCTTAGATCGGTTTGCGTATTGAATAAGTATATGTACAGGGTGTGTCATTCAGTTCGCGTGATTGCACGTTTCTGCATATTAACCAACCAACTCAATTTAACTATTTTATATCTATTTGGAAATACTGATCACAGTGTATTTTTGTGAAATATAATTCTACCTGTCGAGATATTCTTTGTCAAGTTGGGAACACGTTAACCGGTGTATTCCGGCTTGCTCAGGAAATCTCCGTTTTACACCACGAGTCAGAGGCATTAATATCTGCCGATAAATGACGAGTGCATAGCACCGTCCAATTACAGAAATCAAGGCCAATTTATTGTCTTTACGAATCTCGTAAAATTACGAGGCCGAACAACTCTGAATCACATTCATAGCCATCTTCTTAACTGAGCTTCTCTCACACCCTGTGTGTGGACCGAAGTGTAGTCCTTGTCAGGAGATTTGCGGGTTAATTAGAAGTAATTCGCTGAGAGACCGAAAGATCATAACTACCCATAGTAGATTATCAAATAAAACGGTCAATTCTTGCCATTGCGTATAGGGTTATATAATCGTCGAAAACAACGCAATCAGAGGTTAACAAATGAAGTGAGAGTCACTGTACCTCCACCTCTTAGCGATAGGAGCGGTTGAGAATCTCCCCCTTCGCTGCGTTATTAGGTTAGAAACAAATCGGGTCCGACGCCTACTCAGTAGGGTCACCTCCCTTGAAAAACTGGCGATTACTATTAATCCTCTCGCAAATTGATCGCCTAGGCGACATTTTGTGTCACGTACTTCCCCAAATATCTGATTAATTAATTACGATCATTAATTAAGTACACTGTAGACACACGGTCACGCTGTACGTTGGTTGATTGAGCAGAGCGTGTCTTAGGGTACGATCTGAAGTGACAAACACTAGTACCAAGACCGATCTAAATTGAATACAATTCATTGTTAATTAATTGAGGAACAGAGTTTCCAAACACTAATTGCTGGTTGCATAACCAAAGCCACCAACTGTGTGATTTTGAAGTCAGTGCGCCGCTACGAAATTCGGAAGTGAATACTTTTAAGCGGACCCCACTGTACTTCTCGTATTGTTTATTTGTGTCTGTAATTGTTTAAACGACAAGGTTTTTCCGCTCATTTTTCTAGACTGCAGTGCGGCTAGAAATCGGAGTTTTTACCTTGCTTTGCAATAAATAATTAATTAAATTTAAATTCCGTATTTTAATTATCAGTAGTCAATCCCTAAAACTCTCTCAAGTTATATTTTACCGTCTCACCAAAAGGACTGAGTTAGATAACAACGTAGGACAGGTAGGACAAGGCAAGTTAATTAGAGTGATCACGCGCTAAACCAAATATTGCTAGATATCAAAGTATTTCTGAGAAGTCTCGCCGGACGGCGTAGTATTATTACATTTAGGTCATTGACGCATCTGTAGCTAGCAGGTACTTAGTCCCTTCGTCGGGGTAGATAAACTTGCATGTTGTAGGAAGGCAATAAAACTAATAGCGATTCGTCTCAGGAATACTGGCCGAGCAAACTGTACAGTAATTACGAGTTAAAATCCTTCAGATAATAAATTTTCGGTCCAGTTAATTATATTGTCAAATTAATTCAAATTGTTTGGACAATTTTATTAGTTGTTTAGTTGTCCGGAAGTAGTAAACAAAAACAGTAGCACGTCGGCGTGTTACAAGTGTAGCTATCTCATTTTAGCTTTTGTCTCTCGTAGCCGGAGGTGACGTTGTATTTCTTAACTCGGATTGATTAGACCGGCATATAATAAAAAAATGACGTATAGTTCTGCTTTGTTATTTTTTCTTTTTTAATTAATTTTTCGTGTGTACTTCAGGGCCGTAGCCAGACTAAGGGCCTGTTGTACAAAGTAGGTTTAAACTGACGCTCAATTGAACCAGGTTCAAAGTAAACAAATTCGCATAGGATCTTAGGTCCAGTTTTACAATGACGGTTTAACTTTGAGCCGAAGCTTAAACCCTTCACAACAATTGTTGAAATAATCGTTGCTAAGGGTTTAAGCCTCAGCTCAAAGTTAAGCCGCAGTTGTAAAACTGGATCTTAATGACATATGGCAATTAATGCATTCATAAATAAAATTTGAAGCGATTTTATTCACTTTGAACCTGGTTCAGTTGAGCGTCAGTTTAAACCTATTTTGTACAACTGGCCCTAAGTACTCAGGGGAGGCTTATCGTAATGCTGGGGAGGCTCAGGGTTGGCAGACTTTTTTTTATACATATACGTCGTTAACTTGTTCATAAAATGTCGCCAAAAGGCACCAATTTTTTTCTAACTATAATGTGAAATAAATAGTAAGTATGCTCTTTTCCAAATGAATTCGTCCGATTCACAATAAGATGGGGCGAAAACGAACCTTGTTAAAATATGTTTTAAGAGTGCTGCTTTATTTTAGTGCTTTAATACATTTGGAAGGTAGTGTAACTACTTACATAATATCGTAAGTTATGAAAATAATGAAGAAAATAAAACTTGCAAGAAAAAGGAATGAAAAACCTAAGCAGGAGGCAAATAAAGAATGAAACAAGAAAAGTGAAACACAAGAAAAAAATTAAAATGAAAAATTCAAATGAAAGACTGAAGGAACATGAAAAGCTAAATGAAAATAAAAAATAAAAAAAAAACAAGAGAAATAAAAATAAAAAATGTTTTTAATCATCGATATATCGAACAGTTAATAATTGACATTTCTGTAATCGTTGCTATCTGAGCGAATCGAACGTCACTGACATAATTGTGCAATGGCCACGAATAATAAAAGTTACATAAAATTGCTTTTGAAGTTTATTTATTTGCTTGCAATTATTCAATTCACATTTCACAATTTTTTTTTCTTTTATTTTTTTACGTCGATTCTTTTGGTGTTTTTTCTTCCAAATCTAGTAATCTTGTCTGTTGCGTTTTTCAACTTTCCTTTTACTTTTTCTGTTTCCTTTTACTTTCGTTTCAGTTTATACCGAGCGATTTTTTAAATTTTAAACTTAAGTGAAAAGTACGTCATTGCACTCCTTGATGCTGTTTTAGAGTAAAGCTAAGACATGCCGCTCAAATTCCATGGCAAGAGTTGATAAAAAAATTAAAAATCACCCGGTATTTTTGTTATTACAAATAACATGTTCTGCGTTATTGAACGTTTTTTTCATCGCTTCTATTTACTGTCTTGTATAATTCAATTCATGTTTTAAGACATACACGTGTCGCACATTTATTTGCTTTGCTTAAAATATACCAGTAATCTTGTCTGCCTCTAAGCAATTCCACATCCTTTTTAAATTATCCTGTTTGACGGTATCTGGAAGATTTGTTTGTATTTAGTAACCTGTGAGCAAATAAAAATTAGATTAGAGCAGACGGTGCAAAGAAAATGTACGTCTGTGATTAAAGAAAAAGTCAATAAATTTGACAGTCCATGAATGTATTACATTAATTAATTCAGTTAATCACAGTCATACATTTTCTTGACACCGCCTACTCTAATCTGATTTTTATTTGCTCACTTTTTATAATGCCTTCTCTTTTTTTACGTTTCACCATCGATACATCATCGGGGGGGGGGGATTCCTCTGTTCACCAATTTCAAGTTTCTTTATTAATTCAGATTTTTTGTATTAATTTTTTTATGTCAATTAACAGCACGTTAAAAGCAAAGTTCAAATACATTTAATTTATTGTTTTGTTTACTCGGGCAAAATTAAATTATTTATTACATTATGACGCGACACATTTTTTCAGCTCTTTTTATAGCCTCACATTAATTACAATTTTTGAGAAGTTCAGAAGCAAACCGTGAAGGTGAACCACTGTATAATTATTTTAAGAATGTGGAAGAACGTTGATGTAAGACCACAAAAATAAATTTTTTCGGAAACATTACGATTTCGTCTTGGCCTAAGTATACCTAAAGACTTTTCAATGACGAATTTTATTCATCTACAGGGATATCCATATAAACCGTTCGTTAAAAGTTTTCAAGGTTGCAGTTCACGTAGATATTTGAAATTTAAGGAGCAATGGTTTTCCGTAGAGATCTCTTTAAATAAAATAAAAATAAAATAAATAAATAAAATGTCTTTGTACCACTTCCGGTTGTACCGGAAGTCGCTATCAACTCGCTTATTTTAAATGGAACGCTATATTTTTTTATCACGTTTTTGAATTCTACATGTAAAAATATGTTAAGTTGCAATACATTTCCCTATCTCTAAAATGCATCATTTTTGAGATATTTTGAAATTTCTTAAAAATTTGGATTCTGCAATCTGATTTTCAAAAAATTATAACACAGCTATGATTGAAGCAATTTTATTTGTAATAGCTGATATTGTAGTTGAAGCTTTAGGGTTCTTAAAAATTCCACAAACATAATCTATTAAGCTACAGGGTGTCTAAAACGCACTGCTCCACTCGAAGATATTCAAACACAAAAAAATACTTTTTTTCAAATGGAACGACCAATATTTTAATATACCATAGTATGTGGAATTAAATGCTGTGTCGAACTATATTAGCATTCCCTATACCTAACTTTAACAGTTTTAATAGTTTTAACAGTTTAATACATAAAAATTTACATTTATTAGGTTAAATATTTCTAATTTTGTTGATACAGTTATGAAAACAACAAACAATTGCATTTAACGTTTCCTGTTACTACAAATTTTAAGCAAAAGCAAAAAAAAGTTGAGATTCAAAATCAAAATTATTCAAACGCTGATATTTTAAATCTATTTTTTTAAATTGTTCAGAGTAGAGAACGTGTGTTCAATAAAATGTACCCCTCTTGTCTCCTATGAATAAAACACACTTTGGAAAGTTTGAACCTAACTTTATACAATTTGAAAAAATAAAATGTACGAAGATCAGTAACAAATAACGAAGATAACACAGTGCAACAAATTGAGGGTCAATTTTTCTGACTGGCCTCATTCCAAAAAAAATGAATAATTCGGAAGTAAAACAAAATACATTTCGCGGGATTTAGTGAGTTTGGCTCATTTAAGCCTTTTTTTTAAGATAGAAGTTAGCCATTTTTCCTTGGGATTGAACACTTAACGGTAGAATTTTTTTGTTTTCGAAAAAGTATTTGTAAAGTCTTTTTGGTACGAGAAATTCATTTTTCACATTATCTTGTCAAAAAGAATATTTTTGAGAAGTAAACGTTCATTTTTTTTAAAGTTATTTATCAAAAATACTGCAGTGAACCTCTAAAGTATGGAATAAAATTCGTAATTTCTTTATCTTTGACATTTCGAAAAACGCTCTGACAGGTAAATCTTGTTAATGGCTAACTTCTATCTTAAAAAAAAGCTTAAATGAGCCAAACTCACTAAATCCCGCGAAATGTATTTTGTTTTACTTCCGAATTATTCATTTTTTTTGGAATGAGGCCAGTCAGAAAAATTGACCCTCACATTGTTGCACTGTGTAATTAGACAATGGTTTTAAAATACTTTCACGCTAATCCAGAGAATTGCAAACTAGCAGCTATTTTATTCTTCAATTTAAAGTAATGAAATTCATACTTTTTCGTTTTATAAGATCACAAGCGTCCTAAGAGAGGGATGATTAAAGAACTATTAAAATTTGAGAATTTCCACTTGCCAAATTCTATTTTCTTTGGTTGACTACAAAATTTGTAGTAACAGTAATCATTGTTATAATTTCCATGCTATCTTAATAAAATTAAAAATATTTGACCTATTAAAATTGTAATTTTCTATGAATTAAATCGAAAATGTTTCATAACTCAAAAACTGTTAAAGTTAGGTATAGGGAATGCTAGTACAGTTCGACGCAGCATTTGATTCCACATACAATGGTGCATTAAAATATCGGTCATTCCATTAAAAAAAAAGTATTTTTCTGTGTTTGAATATCTTCGAGTGGAGCGGTGCGTTTTAGAATTTTTAAGAACCTTAAAGCTTCAACTACAATATTAGCCATTACAATAAAATTGCTTCAATAACAGCTGTGTTATAATTTTTTGAAAATCAGATTGCAGAATCCAAATTTCTAAGAAAATTCAAAATATCTCAAAAATGATGCATTTTAGAGATAGGGAAATGTATTGCAATTTAACATATTTTTATATGTAGAATTCAAAAACGTGATAAAAAATATAGCATTCCATTTAAAATAAGCGAGTTGATAGCGACTTCCGGTACAACCGGAAGTGATACAAAGACAATTTTATTTTATTTAAAGATATCCCTACGGAAAAACGTTGCTCCTTAAATTTCAATCTACGTGAACTGCAACGTGAAATAATTGCGCCCCGGCACAACTATTTTCCGACTTATAATTCGTGTCGTGAAAGCAAATAGCAACAATGCCGCTGCCTCATAAGCTAACACGCACGAGATGGCAGTCGAAGCGGACAAAACGTGTCATCGCAAACATGTAAATGTTGGTTGCGAGTCGTCAGGATCGCAATGGGGCCCCCGAGCATATTCTGTATAGCTATTTCGGCCCTAATTGGGGCCTCATCAGCAGAACAGTAGCCCGAGAACTCCATTGCAACCCCGACGACCAACAAGATATACGCACGCTTAGCGCGTGAAAGCAAACATGGAAAATAGTTGTGCCGGGGCGCAATTATTTCACATGTTTGCTTTCACGCGCTAAGCGTGCGTATATCTTGTTGGTCGTCGGGGTTGCAATGGAGTTCTCGGGCTACTGTTCTGCTGATGAGGCCCCAATTAGGGCCGAAATAGCTATACAGAATATGCTCGGGGGCCCCATTGCGATCCTGACGACTCGCAACCAACATTTACGTGAACTGCAACCTTGAAAATTTTTAACGAACAGTTTATGTGGATATCCCTGTATACATACACAGTTGGTCTGACTAAGACTAGGTATATGGTTAATTGTGAGTAAATGAAGGAGAGGCTCATTGAAACTTGTGAAATGAAATAGAGATATTACAATGTTGCGTGCGAAGTTAGGAATGCCGCAGCCGGAGCGTGGCCCGCGTTATCAATCGGCAACGTCGATTGATGTAGCTATTTCGTTTACTCATGCGCTTTCTACTATTCTATCCTTCATTTACTCATGATAAACGCATAGCCAGTGGTGGTGAGGCCGACCCAGTATAATGAATGCATGGAATTATGTATGCATCATCTTGACCTGTGTGTGTATGCAAGTCACATCTTCGTGCTGCTCACTTTACGTGACCATTAATTATTAATTTTCTGTATTGACTCGATAATTTACTCTAATCAGGCCACGTGGCTTTTTTTGTAATCAATAAGGCAAGGATTACTCATGTTTTAAATTAAGCCAAACGGCACTTAGTTAAATTAATTAATTAAATCACTTCAGATTGTGTCAACTTGATTTGTGACAGCAGGATTAATCCGACAATTTCAGATCACAGCGCTTTCGTTTGGAGCATAGAGGGAGGAAGATGCTTGCTCCAATACCATGGACACTCGGGATCAGTCAATTCCATACGATTTCATCCCTTCAAGGATTTGGTATTAACGTCAAGTGGCGACTGTACGGCGCACATATGGCAGGCTGTGGTTAATTGGGATGTACCAGTAAGTTTTTTTTTTGCAGTACCTACCAACAAGTTTGGTGTGTGATTGAACCGTTCAAGAATATACACGGAGTCTCGACTAAAACTTGAAGGCCAGATCCTTTCGGTTTAAAAAATTAATTGCCTTAATTTCCATTCGCCACAGGTGGTTAGTTATTTACTGTACATGATAACGTCCATGATTCACTTCTAAAAATACTCAGGGTAAAGCATTACTCAGCAGAAAAGTTCAAAATTAAATTTACACTTCTCACTGCGATAATTTAGCCTAATGTAAAAGTGCTAAAAGTTTTTACTCTTTACAGTTTTAAATTGTATTAATTTCATCGATTTGTTCGGGCTTAATTTTCGATACTTCGGAATTAGCGTAATGAAAGAGATTTATGATTGGTTTTTTTGTTAATTGCGACAGTAAATGAATTAAATAATTGCGACAGTAAATGAATTAAATATATTTCTGCATAAAAAAGTCATAACTTTGTTTCCCCAATAGAATCTTAAATTGACCTCTTTTGCGAGTAGGCGGACAAGCAGGTCTATAAACAGAAACCCCTTGAATTTGATTTACTTCGGGGCAACGAACCTTTTCTTTTAAATCGGTACCAATCCATGCATCTCTTTAATATGTGTAAACTTTTTAACAGTCAATATAGTCAATTTACATTTATTTTTTCTTTATGAGAATTCTTAAGTTTGCTTTTTCCGTTTTAAATTGTTTGGGATTATTAAAAAGACGAGAACAGTTATCTTTATTTTGAATATACAGGGTGACTGACAATTATTCCGACCGAAAAAAGCCACAATGTGAGGCGACGTCCAAGAGTGTGGGAAAAATGTTAAAAAATTCTTTCTATCTTAGTTTTCGAGAAATAATTAATCAAAAATTAGCCCCAAAACGAGGATGCGCCTTTGCTTAAAAATAGAGGAGCAGCCTTTGGTTAAAAATAGAGGAGCAGATGAACGAAATAAATGCCCTCATAAAAGTTTTATGGTAGACACGGCGGCGTATCATCGATCGTGAACTTGACCTTTAAGTAGAATTTCACTTAAACTCCGTTTTTAAGTCAATGCCCGACGCCGTGAAATACGAACAAATGTATGTAAATCATCTGAAGTAGATTGTTCCATGCAAAGGATCACGGTATCATCAAAATTTTTGTACTATTTATTCTGAGGTAAAAACTCCCCACGCCATTTTGATTGTTTCCTATTTTCTCTTAATTTTCATTTCTTAATGCCACTTTAGGTTGATGCAATTTGCATTGCAGCAAGACGCAATTTTTATTGTGCGGATGCACACAATGAAAGCTTTAAGATTAGCTGGTGCAAGATTTCTTGCATACTGCTTTAATTTTTATTGCATTGAAGTTTTTTTGGGATTTTAACCATGTGTTATTGTGGATTTTTTTATTTCTGTTATGCTGACAATATACATGCAATGCAACATAAGTTGCCCTCATATAAAGGCCGTTTTACAGTTCGCAATTTTCATTGCCAGCAATAAATAATTGCAACGATTTGTAAAATCACACGCGTATAGCTCCGAGCCTATTTTTCTTGCACTGCAACCGTGATTCTGGGAAATCAATTGGTAATTTATGAAATACTAACTTTATAAAATAAATAAATAAATAAACTTGCGATTAGTATGCAGAAAGTAGCATTTATCTTCTTCGTACAAATGTTGGAAAACATTGCTGCTTTAACTTTTATTGCTTTTATGCTATAAATAAATTTATACACTCAATATTAAAGCGATTTTTTTAGCAAGTTATAAACTTGATACTTAATTCATCAACACTCTTTATTGCCTCTTTGTAAAGCAATCGGCAATAAAAATTGCTCGATTTTATGTTGCTGCATGTGATAAATATGTGATAATTCTTGGAAGTAAGTATTGGTAAGCGGATTGCGTATATTTTTGGGTATAAGTTAACTGAGCTGCAACTTCACACATGCCAATCAATTTTGTATAATGTAGCATAGAGGAAATTAATATCGTTTTGCTTGATGGAAGGTTTTTTTCTGTTTGATTTTATAATTCAGTATTTGCTTCAATAAATAATATATTTTTTATTTATTTATTTTTAACACTGGTTTCTAGCTTACCTGCCTACTCATAATAGCGATCAGAAGAGATTGAAGCAATTTAACAATTCATTGGAAAGACATCATTTTTGCATTTCACTGTACACGCAAACAGTGTGAATTATACAAACTTTCAGAAAATGTTTACGAAAATCTTTATTAGTTTCTAAAAATATTAACAAATAATAAATTGTCTTCATTGGTCGAACTAAAAATCACAACCAAGTTGCAGCAACCTTTGAGTCGTAATCAGTTTGTTTAATAGAAACGTGAATGCAGAATGTATATATTTTTCTAACAGACCAGTTCAACAAACTCAACAAAAACAGATAAATGTTGTTAACATAAGTATACTAACATAAACATAAGTATACTAATATAAACATAAGTATACTAACATAAAATAAATTCACAAGAGCCCGTTTCATGTACAAAACATGTCTGTGGTATTATTTTTGAACTGAGTCTTGCCATTCAAAATTTATAAATCATCAGAGAGTGCATTATCATTATTATTATTATTTTTTAATCTCACTATTAGATCAGGAACGTCAAACTTAGGTTCCTGGCTCTCAATAAACAATTTCCCATCATCTTCTCTCACACCGTATTTTGTGTCAAATTCACCTTCCATATAGACTGTCAACCAAGCATTTATTGTCACCGTTGATAGATAATGTTGGTTAATAGTTGTGTTAGGAAGAGAAGCGGGTATGTGGTGACGTAACGGTTCGCTATCTCACTTGCGGGAATGCTGCCACCGTTACTATTCAATTCACCGTGAAGACAGCCTGCACCTCCGGTGATTCTAATGTAGATTGAGCTTCGGATAAGTCCAGCGAGATGGTACTGTCACTGTGAGACTCTTCTTGCTTCTTCATAAGCAGATTTTGATTCCGGAGATTCAAGCTCTTCATGAGGAATGTCATGAATCAAACTGTACTTCTTGTTTTGTTTAAGATACAACAGAGCGAGTTTAAAAGTTCACTTGTTCACTTTCGTTCCTGCGAAATTTGAAATTCAAAATTACATTGTTCGTTAACGCCGTCATTAAATTAATCACTTGAATTTATTTCAAGGTCTGACTGTTACGCATTAATAATTCATAATCCTTTTCCCTGGTCGGTGTCAAATAAATAAATAAATTAACCGCTGTTCCAGTGCGTGTTTTAATTGATTAATTAAGGGTAGGATCCTCCCTTCCATAAAAAAACGAAATTATTTACAGAAAGGCCATTCATCCGAAGAAGAGTTAGACGGTGAAGACTGTGAGGATCACACCGACGCAAGAACGTCCACCCTGAGAACCCCAGTAAGCGAGTTAGGGGGCCACACCGGGGCGGTCTCATCAGCGGAGTGGCTCTCGGGAGCAGAACAAGTAATAACAGCCGGTTGGGATCGCCTCGCGGTGTTGCACGATGTCGAAAGTGGCTCTACGCTAACGACACTCGCAGGTTTGTCCTTCAATCACACTCTAACCACTTTTATACGCGTGCATTGCAGGGCACGACTTGGAACTGACGCACACCTCAACTCACCCTAGTCAAAGATTAGCAGTAACTTCCTCAAGGGACACGACCTTCAGGTTATGGGACTTCAGAGAAATCGTACACTCAGTGTCTGTATTTCAAGGCCACACAGAGTAAGTCTTTTGCTTTCAGTAGTGCATTGAGCAATTAATTAATTCATTCATTAATAGAAGTGTGACTTCGGCTGTTTTCACTCGTGAAGACAAGGTTGTTTCCGGTTCAGACGATCGCAGTGTGAAGGTCTGGGACTTGCGAAACATGAGGTCACCAGTTGCTACTATAAGAGTGGACTCGGCTGTCAACCGATTGTCGGTGTCATCCAGTGGGGTCATTGCGATCCCGCATGATAACAGAAACGTCCGATTGTTTGACTTAACAGGACAACGACTTGCAAGACTGCCCAGGTCGAGTCGGCAGGGTCACAACAGAATGGTGGCAGCTGCCGCTTGGGCTGATGACAACCTGAGCAGTTCGAATTTGTTCACGTGCGGCTTCGACCGGAGGGTGCTGGGATGGTCCGTGCAATCGCTGAAGGATCAGTGAGGGAACAACGATGTCCTCGAAGGGAATTACTTCTTTATATTTATGATACAATAAATTAGAGTTAGTTTGTGGTAGGTACTAACAGCTCATCTTATACTTTTAACTTTTGCGCCAGCTTCGTGTTTTCAAGTTTTCAAGATATACCTACGAATTAATTAATAACTGAAGACATATCAAGTCAAGTTTAAAGTTCAAATAAACATTGACCTGTCCAGTAATATTGTATTAAGAAGTTTGGCAATTTTTAGCTCAAGGAAGAAAAAAAAAATTCTCGCTGCTGATTTATTGTATTTTAGTAAAAATTGTGGCGAAAATTACATCAGGGGAAATGTGGAATACTTTTCTCGTAAGTTAAAAGCTCGTGGTGATGTTGCTATTTTGATGATTTTGTAATTCACTCTCGTCGCGAATCTAGTGTGTTTAAAGTTGAATAAATTGTTTTAAACTGACTTTGCCTAATAAATCAATCCTAATTTCATGAATGCACAGCAGCGTTCGATGTTTATGGTTTGTTTGATTTCAACGTAGCGCCTGTCGTCCTGCATAAATTGGCGCCCAACGTGGGCTCTCCATCATCATAGTACACTACAAGACTTGGCGCCCAACACTGGCCCAAATAACATCATCACTACATAAATTGGCGCCCAACGTGGGTTCTCTCCATCATAAGAGCACAGAAATCAAAATATCTCTCTCCTTAATTTAATTATTCCTAATGGCGCATATTTTATTATACACTGCGTTCGTAAAGTATGGAATAAGTTCATTTTCTACGAAATAAACGATTTCTATGTAAAATCCTGAAACAGGTCGATTTTTAATTAAAAAATGACACTATTTTAGCGAAATTTTGTATCTCCCCCTCCAACCCCCTCCTAGTGACAGTTGCGCTTTTACAATTTTTAAATGGAATGGGGGGTCATGTGATACCTCATTTGAAAGGGCTTTTCATTCTCTATTCAGTAGTTTAAGAATCTTTTTTAATTCCTATTTTTTTTTTAAAGAATAATACATTTTAAAATTAACACACAAAATTTTAAAACATATGAACAGTTTCTTTGATATTGGTGTTATTATTTTTACTTCTACGTTGATTACATACATTAGTATCTACAGTTTTTACTCGTTTTCATAAAGAATTTAAAAAAATGGAAATAAAATGTTTAAATTATTTCACTTTAAAATTTTGTGTGTTGATTTTAAAATGTATTATTCTTTTTAGAAAAAATAGGAATTAAAAAAAATTTCATATACTACTGACTAGAGACTGAAAAGCCCTTTCAAATGAGGTATCACATGACCCCCATTCCATTTAAAAATTTTGAAGGGGCAACTGTCACTAGGAGGGGGTTGGAGGGGGAGATACAAAATTCCACTAAAATAGTGTCATTTTTTAATTAAAAATCGACCTGTTTCAGGATTTTACATAAAAATCGTTTATTTCGTAGAAAATGAATTTATTCCATACTTTACGAACGCATGTATCCAGGGTGAATTATTAAGCGCCCCTTCTTCCATAGCTCATTTATAGAACGAGATAGAATTTTTTTCTTTTACAAGGACATTCTACCTATTGAGCACTATAACCTAAAATTACTTTGATACATACAGAGTGTTACATAAAATAAGGGCAGCATGCAGCGGGATTTTTTTTTATGGAACACTCTGTGTATTTTCCTATAGAAAGATATAACACTCGATCCTCTAAACAGCAGCATATAAAATATTTATATTTATTTAACCAATTAAGAGTAAATTAATATTTTATGGAAAACGGTCTGATTTTCAACTTCTCTTAAAATACTAACTGTAAACGTATCGTTTGTCGTACGGGAATAAAAATAGGTAGTGTTATAAATTAAAGTATAGGGAATAACCCAGATATAAATTCATTTAGTTTCATTTGTTTTTTCAAGTGTTGACGCCTGTGTAATTGTCAGATTTTCAAATTTCCATTATTCAATTTTTTTAAATGCAACCCCCCCTATCTCTTTTTACGAATAGATAGTGTTCATGTTCCTCTTCAATTTTGTTATAGGTTTTCTGCATCTAATCCTTACAGTTTTTTTGCTATAATAAACTTTTTTACATTTTTACTCTAAAATCAATATTAAAAAGTTATTTAACGTACCGTATTTTAATTTCTTTAAGACAGCGCCCTCTATTTCATAAAACAGATGGATAATATCAAGTTTGAATGAAACTAAATGAATTTATATCTGGGTTATTCCCTATGCTTTAATTTATAACACTACCTATTTTTATTCCCGTACGACAAACGATACGTTTACAGTTAGTATTTTAAGAGAAGTTGAAAATCAGACCGTTTCCGATAAAATATTAATTTACTCTTAATTGGTTAAATAAATATAAATATTTTATGTGCTGCTGTTTAGAGGATCGAGTGTTATATCTTTCTATAGGAAAATACACAGAGTGTTCCATTAAAAAAAATCCCGCTGTATGCTGCCATTATTTTATGTAACACTCTGTATGTATCAAAATAATTTTAGGTTATAGTGCTCAATAGGTAGAATGTCCTTGTAAAAGAAAAAAATTCTATCTCGTTCTATAAATGAGCTATGGAAGAAGGGGCGCTTAATAACTCACCCTGTATAAAGTAAAATAAACGACAAAAATGTCATCCCACCTTTCGATATCCTTACTCGTGGCCATCTTGAACGACGAGTACATCTGATTTTCGAGAATTAGGGGATTCACATAGTTGCAAACGAGGTCCTTCAAGTTCAAGTACATCACGAAGTACGACGAGAGCAAGGCGTACTTCGCGTGTTTCGTCGTGCACAGGTAAACTGTGAAGTCCCCCGAGGCGGAAATCGTGTACCCATGCAAGAAGATGGGCACGTAAAGGTACTCCAAAGAATCCAAGCGGTCGAAGTTGAAGTAAGAAACGGCGGACTCGATGATTTCGACCAGGACTTTCTCCGTGCAGAGGTAGTACGTGAACGTGATGATTGTAGAGTAAATCCGGTTGATATTTCATTCCCTGTTCGCGCAGGCAAACCACGATTACTTCGCCCATTCAATCGCGATCTTAAAAATCCACTTGGCGTAGTGCCTATACAGGCCGTTCATGCGACCTTGTCCTTGCCCGTCTTTAACGTAAATGTCCTGGATTCTAGAGGCGAAGTAGCCGAAGACGGAGCGTGGCCAGGCCCGATAAGATTTTCTCCTCGTGTTTTTGATGGTTTTCGTGGCCGACTATCGCTACCTCGCACAACGTTAGGAAAAATAGGTCGTTCCATTAAAAAAAATGAGATACTGAGTGCTTCGCAAATACTGTTTGCCCTGTATAATTCTAAAAGATATTTTAACTTTTTTCATATTTTCAAAAAGCCCAAAGTCCTATGAATATTTTGTTATATTTTCGTAAGTCTGTGTCATCTCCACAGTCAGCAACATAAGTTCAAAATTTGTAAATTTTTAAGGAATTTTCGAAGAAAAAATTTTTTCTTACGAAAATAGCAAAGCGAAATTAATATATCTTTATATTACTGTAATCATCTCTCCGCGGGACATCCAAATTTATAAGAATATACAGGTATTCCATTAAAAAAAATTGCTTTGTATGCACCAACACTTTCTGGAACACCCTGTATAGTTGAAAATAAATGTGCCGCGTGATGTCTAGTATAACTTTCTTAATCTTTTTTCTCTACTTGTTATTCCTATAGGCACCACAGAAGAAATACACACCGTTGGGACACCCGGTACAGGATTAGTTTTATTAATGTTAACCCCCCTTTATTATTTTAATTATTAACTGATTCAAAAAATTTTAAAATTGTTTTTATATGGATTTTTATGTATTCACAGTTTTTCAGTAGCGTTTTATGTACTTACATACAGGCTGTTACAAATTCGAGGCTCACCATTGGGATCTCGGAAACGGTAAGAGATACGAAGTCGGTTAAATTGGGGCAAAGTTGTGTATTTTGTGACAGAAAACTCTGGTTTTTGTGCTTCTAATTGTGATTTATTCTTCGAAAAACGTTACAATATTTTCATTAAACAAGTGCGACTTATTTACACATACATAACAACATCTACCATTTAGTCTACGCTAACTATATACAAATAAATTAGGTACATATCGATTTATTTCCAACACCCCTTCTATCGATATGTGCTCTAAAGAATGCAAACAATTAAATTTGAATCATTCTATTTTAGATTTAACATTTCTACACAACGGTTATGTTTATATTTTGCCAATGATTTTGTAAAAATATCTGCAGGCATAAAATCCGTTTGTATGTAATTAATCGATATAATATTGTTTTCAACTAATTCACGAGTAAAATGAAAACTAATATCTATATGCTTACTACGTTTATGAAATACAGCGTTCTTTGATAATTCTATTGCGCTTTGATTGTCACAAAATACATTGATCGGAGAACTTACATACTTATCAAAACCCATATGAAATAAAATTCTTCTGATATAAATAATTTCACGTGAAATTTCAGAGAGTGCTGCATATTCAGCTTCCATTGTTGATAAGGCTACGGATGCTTGTTTTCTTGATTTCCAACTAATTGGTCCTCCGGATAATATTAGTACATTGCCTGAACACGATTTTTGTTCATCAATATCTCCAGCCCAGTCTGAATCTGTATACGCTTTAAGGTTTTCACCGTCTTTTACATATGTTATACCGTAATTAGATGTTTCCTTTAAATATCGCAACACACGTTTTGCAATAAGCCAATGATCCTTACCGGGATTATTACAAAAACGACTTAATGTACTAGCTGCAAAAGCTATATCAGGTCGGGTTGCGTTTGCTAAATGAATCAATCCACCTATTAATTCTCTGTACGGTTTGTTCATCATTTCACATTTTTCATCCTCGGACATTGGACTCATTTCTTTTGAAATTTTTGTATTTGACTCAATAGGAGTCGATACTGTCTTCGCATTTGTCATGTCAAATTTTTTTAATAAGTCTTCTATATATTTCTTCTGTGAAAGATGTATTTTTCCAATTATACCTTCTCGTTGTACATTTATTCCTAGTATATTATTAATTTTTCCAAGACCTGTCATTTTAAATGTTGACTTCAATTTTGATTTTATAATTTCCAATTTTTCAATTTTCTTGGAACTTAAAATCAAATCATCTACATAAATAATAACTATGACTCGGTCTTCTTTTTCACCAAATACATAAACACACGGATCCGATAAATTTTTCTTACCACCAATTTCTGTAATATAGTTGTCCAATTTTTATACCACTCACGACCGGATTGTTTTAGGCCATACAAAGGTTTTAATAATTTACATACTTTTTCTTCTTGTCCACATTCAATAAACATTTCGGGTTGTTCCATATAAACTTCATCATGTAATTCACCTTGTACATATGCACAAATTACATCCATTTGATGTATATGCATTTCTTCATTTACAGATGCTGCGAGTAATGTACGAATAGTTTCATACCTTGCTACAGGTGCAAACACTTCTTCATAATCAATACCTTGTTTCTGTGTGTGCCCTCTTGCAACTAATCTCGCCTTGTATTTTTCTATTTCACCGTCTTGCTTAATTTTTGTCTTGAACACCCATCTATTCGTTAAAATCTTTTTATTCGTTGGCCTAGGTACAAGAATCCACGTTCCATTTTCTTGTAAACTGTCGTATTCTTTTTTCATGGCGGTTAGTCATAATTCTCTGTCGTTTCTCTCCAAAATTTCAGATGCAAATTCAGGATCTTCAAGTTGTGCTCTGCTGCATTGATAAATTTTTCTTGGTCTTCCTGGTTTGCCAGTTTTCAATATTTTTGGACGACCTGGTCCTCTCCGTAGTTCACAGTTTTCTTCGTCGACAATTTCAATATCTTCTTTTGATGAATCATCATTACTCGCCTCACTCATAACATCTTTGGATTCTTCAATCTTCGTATCATTAAAATATTCAGGTACTTCAAAAATTTCTTTTGTTGATACTTGAGGAGTCTCGATCCTTTCGAAGAATTTTACATCTCGAGCTTTAATTACTGTTCTCGTTCCTCGTTTCCAAAGTTTATAAGCTTTTGATTCATCTGAATAACCTATTAATATATATTCATCACCTTTTGGTTGGAACTTTCCTTTTTTTGCCCTTTATTGAGTACAAATGCTTTACTGCCAATCGTTCTGAAGAAACCTACATATGGTTTTCGTTTTGACCATGCTTCTATTGGTGTAATTCCATTCAAACATTTCGTCGCACATCTGTTTCTTAAATATGTCGCTGCATTTATCATTTCGGCCCACATAAAGTCTGGTAAATCAGCTTGCAACATCAAGCATCTGGCCATTTCTACCAGGGTACGGTTAGCTCGCTCCGCTACTCCGTTTTGTTGTGGTGTATATTCTACAGTTAATTGATGTATGATTCCTTCTTCTTCTAAGAAATTAGTAAATTCTTTTGATAAATATTCCTTACCATTGTCTGTGCGCAATTTCTTAATTCGTCGACCAGTTTGATTTTCAACTTTTCTTTTATAATTTTTAAATGCTTGTAAAACATCTGATTTTCTGCGAATTATGACCGTTTCTGTGTATCTAGAACAATCATCAATAAAAGTAACAAAATATTTAGCACCACTTGCTGATTCAGTGTTCATGGGACCGCATATATCTGAATGTACTAATCCTAAAATCTCTTTTTCCCGATTAATGGATGGTTTAAATGGTTGAATATGAATTTTACATTTTGCACATACTTCACAATTTATTTCAGGTGCCTTTGATGTAAAATTCATACCGCATACCATATCTTCTTTTATCATCTTTTTCAGATCATTAATATTAAGATGTCCATACCTTTGGTGCCATTTAAACAAATTTTTATTACCTTTTTCATCTGTAATAGCTGCTTGGTTTACCTTTTCGTTCACAATGTAAAGTTCATTTTGTTTCTTTGCCGTTAAAGCCACAGTACCATTTTTCTTCCTAACTATCGCCTTATCTTTATCAAATGTAACTATATAACCTTTATCAGTAATGCTCGATACAGATAATAAATTATTTCGTAAATCTGGAACATATAACACATCAGTTACGTTGATAGTGCTATTTACATGTCTTTTTAACGTAATATCAAAATTGACATCTCCGGTGCCGAATGATTCTATAGAATGATTCGCGGCCGTGTATACCCTTGACTTTAAATTATTATTCATATTCGCAAATTTTCCTTCATCATTACACATATGCCTAGTTGCACCACTATCAAGATACCAAATTTTTGATTTTTCTGCAAGTTCAGTATTATATGTAATTGCTGTTAGCATGTTACTTACATTATTTATTTCTCTGCGTTTTGATTTACAATCTCGACTTTTGTGTCCGCTTTTACCGCAATTAAAACATTTCCCGTTAAATTTTCGCACGCTTGTAATATTACCCTTCAAATTGACATTATTTGACGGTTTTGACTGTTTAAAATGATTTTTCGTTAATAATGCATCAGTTTCATTTACTTTTAAGCTACGATCATTTTGCCTAGCTTCTTCCTCAATAAGCTTTATTTTTAAATTATCAAACGCTGGTATTTCATCGCGAGACTCAATTGCTATACTAAAATTTTCAAATTCTGATGGCAAAGAACCTAACAACATTATTGACAACAACTCATCTGGAATTTTAATACCGGCTTCTTCAAGTTTCTCAGCTTTACATGCGAAGTCGGTGACGTACTGCGTCATCGTGATGTTGGTCGGTTTCTCCATCCTCAGCAACTGCTTGTACAACGCGGCTTTTCTCACTGGACCTCTTGATTCGAATACTGCCTTGATTCCATTCCAAGCTTCTTTTGACGAGGTAGCTTTCTTTACATGGTTCAATTGACTGTGTGTAATACTTAAATTAATCAACGCCAGTGCCTTGGAATCTTTCTTCATCCATTCTTTGTCGTTGATTTCTGTCTTCACTTCTGTGCCGTCCACGTACTGCCACAAATCGTTGAAGACGAGTACACTCTTCATTTGAATCTTCCATAATTCGTAATTTTCTCCAGATAATTTTTCTATATTGGCGAAACCGGTTGACGTAGACATTTTTAGCAAATCTCTCAAAAATTACAATTTCTTCAAAATTATTGCGTAGCTGATAGCATCTGGTGTGCTGGGCCCATAACCTGACAGAAAACTCTGGTTTTTGTGCTTCTAATTGTGATTTATTCTTCGAAAAACGTTACAATATTTTCATTAAACAAGTGCGACTTATTTACACATACATAACAACATCTACCATTTAGTCTACGCTAACTATATACAAATAAATTAGGTACATATCGATTTATTTCCAACATTTTGGTGCTGAATAATAATCCGTTCTGAAAAATTTTCTACGATTTGTAGTTTTTGAAATATTTCCAAAAAACCGATAAACGAAATTTTCTTTTTTATTTTTTTCTGAAGTTATTATTGCAGGGATCATAACAAAATTAACACATTCTACAGGCACTTTTTTAAGCTCTTTACGATGATATCATTAGATTTTACTTAAAACGTTTCGTATTGTTCTGATCATCATCAACTTCATTTTTTCTTATGGGCGCTACATTGGGTTTTAACACCATTGAATAGATCTATTTTTTCTGATGCTTTTCCATATATCACACATCCTTATTTAATAATTTGAAACAGCTGGAAATGCAAGAAATTGTTGAAAATAACATTGCAAAAAAAAACATGGTATGCAGTGAAAACAAAAACCAAAAAAGTTTGATATACCTTCGAAGTTTTAATTCGTTTATCACAAAAGCAGATTTTTGAAAAATTTTTAGATATAAAAATGAATATCACAAAATCTTTTAAGCGGACACTAAATCGCGCATTATACACTTTACGTTTCACCGTCGTTCGACAGCTTCGTCAGAAGTGAAAAATATTTTTCACTAAATCGCGCATTATACACTTTTCACTTGTGAAAAATACTTTTCACTTCTGACGAAGCTGTCGAACGACGGTGAAACGTAAAGTGTATAATGCGCGATTTAGTGTCCGCTTAAAAGATTTTGTGATACAAATTTCATCGAACAAGAACCAACTGTAAATATAAAAATGAATGATGTGAATCCAAGAAAGACGTAAATTTTTAAAACGTATTGTGCTAACAACAATTTAGTAATAGCAAAAGAAATTTGCTTCCAACAATGACGATGACGCAGTATTTAATTAGTTTCGTAATTATACATTTTTATGATTAAAGCAAGAAAGTATCACAAGAAATCATGTCTTTAAAAATCTCTCATTCTTGTAAATTTAAAAATGTATTGTGCTAACAACAATTTAGTAATAGCAAGGGAAATTTACTTCCAATAATACCCAGAAAGATGCCATCCACACAGAACAATGTTATTAAGTTAGATAGAAATATTGCACTTTATTGATATTTTCATAAAACTCCAAGGACGTATCGAGATCGCCTTAATGATGATGAGAATGAAGAATTATTAGAAGAGGTAATTAATAGTTATTTATAAAATGTATAAAATTATGAGACTACAAGAAAGAATGTTTCGTCGAGCAGTAATATCTCTTAAGATACGAATTTTCTAAAGACATACATAATTTAATTTGATATTTTCTTGCTTTAATAATAATAATGTATAATTTAATTACAAATCTAATCAACTATTGTTTTGTAGTTGTCTTTCTGGATATTGTTGGAAAGAAATTTTGTTCGCTATTACTGAATTGTTGTTGTTAAGACCATAATAAATTTTTAAATATACGTCATTCTTAGATCCATAACATTCATTTTTAGATCTAAAAATTTTACTAAAATCAGCTTTTGTGATATACGAAATAAAACTCCGAAGGTAAATCAAACTTTTTTGGTTTTTGTTTTCACTGCATACCATATTTTTCTTTGCAGTGTTATTTTCAACAATTTCTTGCATTTCCAGCTGTTTCAAATGATTAAATAGGGATGTGTGATATATGGAAAAGCATCAGAAAAGATAGATCTATTCAATGGTGTTAAAACTCAATGTAGCGCCCATAAGAAAAAATGAAGTTGATGATGATCAGAACAAGACGAAACGTTTTAAGTAAAATCTAATGATATCATCGTAAAGAGCTTAAAAAAGTGCCTGTAGAATGTGTTAATTTTGTTATGATCCCTGCAATAATAACTTCAGAAAAAAATAAAAAAGAAAATTTCGTTTTTCGGTTTTTTTGAAATATTTCAAAAACTACAAATCGTAGAAGATTTTTCAGAACGGATTATTATTCAGCACTAAAATACGCAACTTTGCGCCAATTTAACCGACTTCGTATCTCTTACCGTTTCCGAGATCCCAATGGTGAGCCTCGAATTTGTAACAGCCTGTATACCGAGTACACAAAAAATACATATTTTTTTTTAAATGGAACTCTCTATATATGTATATTTTATTTTTATATTAAACTGATAGTATAAGTGAACTTTAGATAAAAATCCATATGAGGGGGGCTTAACATTAACAAAACTAACTTTGTACCTTAAACTCAATTACTTCTGGTTTTTCTTTCTTAAATCAATCTTCTTTCCTCTTTTCTCGTTTGTTAAAAAATCTAGTCTCTTTGTTTTTTGTTGTCTCTGTGTTTTCTTTCGCTTAGTTGCATTTTTCTGGATTTTTAACTTTCATTTCTCTTGTTTTTATCTTTTTTTGTGTGCGAGGTTCTGTTAACGCAAAAGCACGTTAAAATAAGACACACCGTCATTCAACAGCTACCTACAGTTTATTCGAGATATAAAAAGTTAATTATCTTACACGTATTGTAAAACACACGTTATAATTAAAGCACGGATTTTGGTCACTTTAGTCGGACCTAAATCCGTGCTTTAGTTATAATACTTCTTAATCTAGCAAGAACGTACAGCAACCACTCATGATAGAAATGCAAAAAAGTATCTACACTTTACGATTAATTGAGAATCACATTATACAAGGTGCAATTTGAGAAAATTGTTTTCGTTTCGCTTGCTCAGCCTTCTGCACCTAATTGTTTTTTTTTCTTCTGCTATTGTTATTACTGATACAACAAGAAAATTACGAAGCCTGTCGAATCGATCGATATTATTTGCCAAAACTATTAATAAATTATTTGGCAGCGGACGACGACACGTCTCGTCGCTAGTAATTATGCCGTAATACTATTTATAAGTACATCTCCGCTTGCAATGTATTTGTTTATTGCAACTTTGCGAAGGAGTTATTACCGTGACGTAAAACAAAATTGGCCCAGTTTTGCAAGCAAGTAAATACATCGGCTCAACACGCAATGGCGCGCGCGTTTCTTGTTTGAGTTTCGAAAAAAAGAATGATTTTCGCTTGGCTTACTTACTTATTTAATTTTAATACACCCACATAATGGAGTAGGAAAGCCAAACTTTAAATATTATATGTATATATAAAATTTCATTGTTCCAAATATATCTTGCGCCATCCAGTCTTAATCCAAAAAAACTTAATAAATAAAAGTGTACTCCCTCTTACAAATGGGGCACAGGTGCGAATTACTGAGGCACTGCCTCAAACACTCGGCGTGAAACAGGTGGTGACAGGGGGTAACTCTGGCCCTCGCCATCTGACTGAGGCACACGGCGCAAACGTCGTCGCAATTTTGGATTTCCTCGCACGACGCCCTCCTGAACCTCCCCAAGATCGCCTGCTCGTTCCTCAGGTCCTTCAAGCAGTGCAGGATCATGTCCTTGGCCTTCAAGTAAACGGTGAGGTAAAGCGCTATGAAGGTGAAACGGAACTGCCCGTAACACACGAGGATTAGGACCAGGAACGCCGAAATGCTAATCGTGTAATAACGAAGGATAACCGGGGCGTACAGTACTTCAAGGGCCTCCAAGGAGCTGAGTCTCAAGAACAGGAGCAGATGCGGGAAGAAGTCGACGAAAACCCGTTCGGTACACATGTAATACGACCAGGTGATTAGGGTGTAGAACGCCGTGGGTTGGTAGTGTTCGAGGCCTTGCTCCAAGCCGAAGACCAGGAGCATGAAGGTGACCGTTATGATGAAGGTGACGGCCTTGGTCCATTCCAAAACGATTTTGGTGGCGGACATGGCGACGTGCTTGATGTTGCTGTGCTGAGTCATGTTAACGTAAGGTGACCAGTCTTCTTTCTCGATGAGCTCCTTAATGTACGAGACACAGTAGGCGATGACATTGTAGAACATGAGCGAGTATAGGCCTGTGATTCGCTTTTGGGGGCACTTGGTTCCGCCGAAGTTGCACAGGAGAATCCGGTCACACATCATGAAGAAGACCAGCTGAAAATGAAAGTATCGATAAGATTTGATTTATGCTAAATAGAGCATTAAATGTCTTGCTGGAGTTAAAGCAAAGTCCCTATGTACAGTCTCGTACACCTTAAATGCACCCCCCGCTCGCAAAACTCACCCTTAAAACCTTGTGATACAAGGTTCACAGAACTGTCAAATTGTAGCACTTAAGCTGCGTACGGCTATACCTATTACAGTCACAAATAGTCACAGAATTCATCTAGGGTTACATTAAACTACATATTCGTTTTTTATTCGTTAAAAGTTACAGTTTCTTATTCATGATGACAATCACGTGTGTGAATCACAACAGCAAATAGTAATCCTAGATACGCCCACAAATTCAAATTCGTTATACGAATAACAGAGTACTTAAGAATAGTACAGAGCACACCATAACTGACGTAATATGAATAAAATTTGCGGTTTTCTAGCCAATCAGAGCGTGTGAAAATACTGCAAACAAGTTTTGTTGGTTCATGATGAGTGTGGTGGGCGGAGCGACAAATTTAAGTCGGCGGTAGCAGCAAGTTGGGGTTGGTCGAATTTTGCCGAAGTAAAGCGTATTTTTGTTAGTTGAAGCGCATTGGTGAACTTAAAGAACCTTAAACACGCCCCTACAGTCACAAATAATCACAGAATTCTTTCGAACGATTCGCTTTTTATTCGTCAATGAGTACAGTGGGCGGAGCGACTGATTTAAGTGGGTGGTAATAGTAAAAAGCAAAGTGTATTTGTGCTAAGCGGAGCATTGAATGTCATTGCTGGAGTTAAAGAACCCTATGTACACTGCTACAGTAACTGCGTTCGTTTATTCAACTCCGTTCACTCTATTTGCTCTTTTCGCACTTATGTCTTACGTTAATTTGTCTTAAAACAGCTTCGCTCTCACTCTACTTTTGCTCAAATCCTGCACGGAGTGAATAAAGAAACTCAGCTGAACAAATAATCGTTCGAACTATTCGTTTTTTATCCGTTAATGAGCACGGTGGGCGGAGCGACAGATTTAAGTGGGCGGTGACAGTAATTAATTCTTGGGAATTGGGGTTGGCCGAATTTTGACGAAAATAAATCGTATTTTCATTAAAGAATCTTAAACTCGCTCCTATCTACTTGCTACAGTTACAAATAATCACAGAATTCGTATCCGCTTTTTATTCGTCGCCATGAATTATGACGATAAAGTTGCCAACCAATAACTCGCATGTTGGGTGGATGACCAATAAAAATGAAAGACAAAGGTAAATAATAACCTTAGACACGCCTACAAATTCGTTTTATGCCCAATAGTATCCTTCAGAACATACCAAAAAGTGTCAATCTCTAAATCTGAATCGGATAAAACCTGGGGTTTTCTGATCAATCAGAGAATGCGTTGGTTTCGTTAAAATACTGCAAAAAAAAATTCTGATGATTCATGATAACGGTGGACGGAGTGACGGATATTTGAAGATCTTTTAATATACGAGGGTCGAAGAAAAAGCCTGCTTCGTCTGGTAAACGTAAAAGTTGCGTTGCTTGTAGAATGTCTCTTGTAATAAGTTTCCAGTGGAAATCTCAAAAACTTTTTTATGCAACTTTCGTCTTTCAAATTCTAAAATTCTAAAAAAAATCAGACGGTACTTTCTTGTTAAATACAAGTTGTATGTACGTAAGTGGCCAACGATCTCTCTCTTCTTGTATTGTATTAATTGGTTTTAGCATTTGTTTACCTGTTCATCATATATCAGACACCTTTTTTCTATTTATTAACTGGCAATTTTTTTCTGCCAGCATTTGTTCATTTCTTTTTACCATCTTCTTCGTATTCAAGTTCCCTTCCTAATTTCTTCTTCTTCTGCTTACTAACTGGTAATTAGCCTATTTTTGTTTTCGATCAGCATTTTTTTATGTGTTCGTAATATGTATATCTCGGTTTCTTTCTCCATCGTTCATCGTATTCAAGTTCCTTTTGTAATTTCTTGATTGGTCACACGTTCTCATTAGGAGATAATCTCTTTTTAAAGCCTTCTCAATTTCTCATTAATTTAGATTGTGATCCATCATTTCTTGATCACAGCAGAAAATTTGACTTTTGATGATCGCCTTCGGTGGCGTTCTTGCTTGTGAATTGCCTTTTCTATTAGGTTAGGTTTCTGTATACCGAATGTTTCATTGAAATTTGAAAAAATTCTATACGCCGGTTGTTTCGTTGAAATCTGGCGGAGGCAAAACAGGAATGGCTATACTATAACATAAATGATGAGAAACGCATGTGTTTGCAGGTTTTCTTAAGCTTTGTCTTTAAGATCAAAAAAAGTCGGGAAGTGTAAGAAGGTACGTTTCCAACTCAGAACGAAATATATGGTATGTATATCCTTAATTATCTTATCCTTTATTTACTGCGAATGGATCTGACACATTTCTTGCACTGGCATTTTCTTTTGGAATTTTTTCAACTTAACCAAGAAGTTCTGGCTACTTTAACCACGTTGACCAATGTAAAGCCAAGAACAACTTCTGGGACGTGAAAGTAGGATTTACAGAATGGTCTTGTCGAATGTCACTGGTTGTTATTTGTTGCTGAAAGGCTGACAGCTTATGTCTCCTTTTCTCTCCAATACTTATCTTCATGACGTAAGGCAAAAAATGTTGAAAATGATTTTTTTTACTTGAATCATGCCTTAATATTGTTTCTTTTCAAGTTGGATCTTTTCGACTCTTCGTGGGTTTCAATCAAGGCGATTTTTGCTATTTATTTCCTATGCGGTTTTTCCAAATCCTCTCTTCTGGTTCCATTCAACTGACATTGTCCTCTCCTCCAGTTCTCGTTTTATTCCTAAAAGTTAGCCCAGTTTCTACACAAAAGGTTCATATTTATTCAATTTCCTTTTCGTATAGATATAAGACGACCTGAAGTTGTGAAATGAAAGTAGGAGATGGGGCTGCTAGACCAAATTTTTACTCTCTTGGGAGACGCTTCATCGGTAAATTTAAACCAATCTACTTGCATCTCCTCGTGACGCGCTGCGTTTCAATTTTTTTTCTTAAATTTTCACCTATGGCTTTCTATGTATATGCTTCGTCCTCGTTAAAAATATTAAATCTATTTTAATTACGATCGTATGAAACGCTCCTGTGTTTGTTCATTATTGAAGCTCCATCTAATAAGCAGCTCTGAATTTTACAGCAAATAAACAATTTGTGAGCGTCGCAAAACTAAATTCATTGCCGATACAAAAATAAATGCGAAAAACAGGCGAAACTAAAGTTCAAACTTAATATTTTAGCCAGCAACGGAGAGCGCACAGCTCTGGATGTGGGCCAGTTGAATGTTGTTAATGAAAAAGAAAAAAAAAAACAATGTGCCATGAGTACATACAATTTTCAATTAATACATTAATTCACACTTTTTGGTCCTTCGAGGCGGATATTTCTTCGAAGTAGGGCTCAATTAAACCAGACGAATCATATAATTTTGAAGCGACTGATTTACTTGACAAATTAAAAAAAACTATTGCACATTTGTTTACGAAATTTCTGCGATCTCGAATCTCTACGAAAGTTGTAGGAGTAAATTCCTGCTGGAAATAGCACCGCGCATAATTTTTATTAATATTGCAAATTCGGAATTTGAATGTATCCAGGAGTGGCGCCATTACCAAGGCGAAACAAATTATTTCATCGGTGTTTTGGTTAAAGTAAATATTTAACTGACTTTTCGTGTTATGTTACGCTTCGCAGTAATATTCGTTTTTAATTATTTAATTTTTTCACAGTATTCAGTTACAATTTCTTTTTACTATTTTCCTTATTTCTTCTTACCCCCTCCGGATTCTGTTATCATTTTGTTCTCCCGCATATTCCAGTAGCCCACTCTATACTGCTTTGCTTGTCTTTTTGGCTCCTTGACTCCTTTGTGCAACGCTAGTGAGAAAAGCAGTGGGCTCAGTACACAACCCTTTGTCATTTCAGACATATGCGATTCTTTTTTATTTTCTCTAACGAGGAGCCTGTACAGACTTTTTACCTCACCAAATAGGTAATCACCTACTCCCCTTTCTTCCAAAACTCTCCACATGTCATTCCAGAGCGATGAAACATATCAAAAATTCTTTTCCTGCTTTTGACGCACCCTGATGTTTTACCCAAACTCAATCCCCCATACATACTTCGTTTGTTGACGATCTTCAACTCATCCTTACGGATATTGTCCTTTCTATTCCATCTAACAGTACTGTTACAATAAGTTCAACGTTACAGCGACTCGCTTTATCATGAGTCATGACTGACCTTCGCAAATTGCAAGAATTTCAACTGCATAGGTGACTCATCGAAAAAGTAGAGCATTATGCAAGCGTATTAGCAGACGATTTCGGAAAACCAAAATAAAAGTGTGACGTAATCGGAATTTCCGCTATCATTCCATATAAAAGGAGAATGTTTTCCACGAGAGATATCAGACAGTTAGAAGTCGTTCGGTCGTGCGCAACTCCCGAAGTCCGAAGGCGTAATCAGCATTCACAGAATGTCATAATGTGTGTGAACAAATCTTGAAAATTCGTCCGTCTCTCTGAATCTAGTACCATGGTTTTGGTGAGAAAACATTAGTTTGTTTGCCAATTAGCTACGTTTTTAAAAACTAACAACTGCTTTATTTGATTTATGAAATGTTGTTTTTCTCGTTATAAAATCATTTTGAATTTTTGCATTGTCTCATATAATATCGTTCTGGTCGTGCTATAGCTTCTTTGCCGTGGAGAAAATTAACATGTCCAGATTTATAAAAACGCGCGCATATCCTTCTTTGTTATACATATTCTTCTTTAATCTCTTAGAAGTAAGAAGTACATTGTTAGCGGCATAAACCGCCCTCGTTTTAGAGTGTAATCCTGTTTCTATTTTTTGCAGATTCTAAAGAAAACAAAACGTGGACGAATCCGACGAATTCTTTTGGGGTTCATGGGCTTACTGTAACACTTTGGCGTTTCAACTTCTATGTGCCTTATTTGAAATAAAATTGGACGAAAAAGTTTAACAGAAGGCATTGCGCTTTTGCTCAGAATAAGTTTCTGCAAGTAAGTCGGTCGCAGCTGCAGCGAGTAGTCTAACAATAATCGTCCAAAATACACCACCCCCAAGAACTTGTGGCCTAGGTTTATTTCAAATTTTATTTATTTATTTATTATTTATGATTTTTGGTGCAAGAATTAACAAAAAAATGCGAATGCTTTCAAGAGTTTTTCTTGAAAATGGCGAAGCTCCAAACCGGTTGAGATAAACTAAAGTAAAAAAAAATATATATATACAGGGTCTCCCAAATACAGTGGCCTATTAAAAATTTTCTGGGAAGGGAATATACAAAAATTCTGAAAATTAACACACCGCCCTAAGGGAAGCGATCTTTCAGATAAAAATATTTTCACTTTTATATCACTTTCGGTTATACCGGAAGTCGCCATTAACTTTCTTATTTTAAATGGAATGTTATACTTTTTATGACAAATTCTCATTCTACGCATTATTTTAAATAAAAAATGTTAAGGCTTCTCTATACCTAAATGTAACTGATTTTGAAATATCTTCAAATTTATTTAAAAAATTGTTTTGATGATCTTTCATTTAAAACAATGTATTAACGCCAATTTTAAATTTAAAGATTGAAGTTACAAGTCGTTTAAAAGTATAATATTCAGACTTTCAAATCATATCCTAATTATCACTGAAAAATTCATAGGGTAGTCACAATACGGTGTCGAAGGTCATTATGTTTAACTTCCCAAAACTCAATATTCGTAAATGGAACACCCTGTATATCTTTACATCATGAAATACAGAATCAAATTCTACATCGATTGATAATAGCATTCCCTATACCCATTTCTTTTAGTTTCCTTGTTATCATTAATTGTTTATTATAAAGGCATATTTCGCTAGAATTATCGAAATTTTTCGCAGTAAGCGTCGACAAAATAAAAATATTTATTGAGTTATACCATTAACAGATAAGTAGAAATAAATAAATAAGTTTCGACGAATGCTAATACAGAAATTTCATTTGCTTCATTGCCAGTTACAGGAGCAGATAAAGTTTTCTTTGGTCATACGGTGCCACTTCTTAAAAATACGTTCAAATCTTCTATTATTATTTTTTTCCGTCATTGGCGGTAATTGCGGATACTTTTCATTAAATTTTCTGCTCGTTCTCGTAACCATTTTATTCCACTCTCCTTGAATGTTAAATAAACTGTCTAATTAAAATTATTCATTATTGTTTTTACCACTTTATCAATTGTAAGTTTTGCTTTTGTTGTTTAATAAAAACATTAAATTGACAAAAAAATTGTTTTTCAAAGCATGCTTAATTTTTAAAGACGCTCGTTTATGAAAATGGTAAACTTACGGTAGGTATTTACCTAATAGCTTTATTCTATGATGTACGTCAAAATAATGTTACGGTTAGCATTTTTATTTATTATTTATTTCTTAAAAAGTAACAGTTCAATATCTGCTTCTTTTTTCAAAGCTTGCTACGAATAAGTGCATTCATTCCATTAATTAACAAAATAAAATAAACAATCATTGATAACAAGAAAACTAAAAGATATACGTATAGGGAATGCCAATACCAAGCGATGTAGAATTTGATTCTGTATCTCATGATATAAAAATATACAGGGTGTTCCATTTACGAAAATTGAGTCTTGGGCAATTAAACATAATGACTTTTGACACCATATTGTGACCACCCTGTGAATTTTTCAGGGATAATTAGGACATGATTTGAAAGTCTGAACATTATACTTTTAAACGACATGTCACTTCAATCTTTAAATTTGAAATTGGCGTAAATACATTGTGTTAAATGAAAGGTCACCAAAACAATTTTTTAAATAAATTTGAAGATATCTCAAAATCGGTTACATTTAGGTATAGGGAAGCCTTAACATTTTTTATTTAAAATAATGTGTAGAATCAGAATTTGTAATAAAAAGTATAGCATTCCATTTAAAATAAGAAAGTTAACGGCGACTTCCGGTATAACCGGAAGTGATATAAAAGTGAAAATATTTTAATCTAAAAGATCGCTTTCCCTTAGGACAGTATACTCATTTTCAAAATTTTTGTATATTCCCTTCCCCGAAAACTTTTAATAGGCCACTCTATTTGGGAGACCCTGTATATATATATATATATACATATTTTCCTATCAAAGTGACACCCTGCACAATGAATGTAAATTTGGCACCCAATTTATACACTGTAGAGAAATGCTATGTAAAGTGGCACCTACAGGGTGATTTTTTGAAAACGATCCACCTGAAATATTTCAAAAATGAAAAGGAGAATAAAATTTTTCAAAAACACGTCTGCTTTTACTTCAAGGGGGACATGTTTTGAGCTATGAATCACACATTTGACGTTTACTCCCTTGCCCCCACGAACACCCCCACAAAAATTTTTAATGCAATGACCCATCGTGTGGTACCTCAAATGAAAGCTTATCCTCCAAAGAATACACCAATGTATTTATCTTTTAGAAAAAAATTAATTACAAACTGAAAAATCAACACTTTGGTCTACATTACGATTTTGGTATTAAATCTTTAAACATCTCGCTAGGCGTTGGAAATAACAGTAATTTAGTGATATTTTATTACAAGAAAACAACCAAAACTGAAAAAATAACATTTACAAGAAATTCTCAAAATGAGCACCGTTGGTCTCCATGCAGTAGTAAAGTCGGTTTTCAAATGCCTGCCTTACGTTTTGAAAAGTTTCTCTGGGAATGTTTCTACACTCGTTTATAATTCGTTGACGCAAATCGTTTACATTTATAGGTTGAGTCTTAAAAACCACTGATTTTAAGTGGCCCCAAAGAAAAAAGTCGAGACTTGTTAAGTCCGGTGATCGTGGAGGCCATTCGATCGTGCCACGTCTACCTATCCAGTGATTTGGAAATCGTTGGTTAAGCCAGTTACGAACATTTGCAGCATAATGAGGTGGAGCACCATCCTGATGGAAGAAAAGTTGATGTTCGTCGAGCATTGGATTACCTTCTGCATCAAGCTGATTTTCAACTTCCTCAGTTATTAAAGGATCGATGATATTCTCCAACATATCCAAGTAGACGTCACCATTTATGGTTTCATCAATGAATATGGGCCCAACTATTGAATCACCTAGAATTCCTGCCCAAACATTCACTTTTTGAGTCAGTTGTGTATATCCTTCTTTTATAATGTGGGGATTTTCATCGCTCCAATATCGTATATTTTGTTTGTTCATATGTCCATTTAAATAAAAAGTGCACTCATCACTAAAGCAAATGTTCTTTACAGAAATTGTATTTGCATTAATCATGTTAGTTATAGTTTCGCAAAATTCTAGTCGCCGATTGTAATCGTCGTCACTAAGCTCTTGTGCTATCTTCATTTTATAAGGGTAAAATTTATGCAACTTTGTGACTTTGCGTACCGACGTGTAGGAAAGTGCAGTAGATACAGCAACCTGTCGCAAAGAGCTAGTTGGATCGATGGTAAAATGTCCAATTACTTCAATCTCAGCAATTTCATCTATTACTTTATTACCATGTTTTTTCATGTTCGCTACTGATCCAGTTGCTTCGAATTTTTGCACAAGTTCTCGTACGTATTTATGCTCCATGTGCTTATCTGGATGTCTTTCATTAAAAACTCTTGCTGTGGCACGATAACATTGCTCAGCGCCATAAATGAAGATTACTTCCATCCTTTCAGCAATACTGTACACCATATTTATGGAAAATAAATAATACAAGTTACCTTGACAAAATGTAAACATGGAAACTACATTGTTGTGACAGTTATTGTGACAAAACGTCAACGCCTTGCTTTCTGCATTGTATTTCAACGCCTCCCTAATTGTTCAAAAATTTATTGTTCGTATCATGATGTAAATCTATCTATTCAAATACAAATTTTTGTAAAAAACATTTGCTTTAGTGATGAGTGAACTAAATTACTGTTATTTCCAACGCATAGCGAGATGTTTCAAGATTTAGAACCAAAATTGTAATGTAGACCAAAGTGTTAATTTTTCAGTTTGTAATTAATTTTTTTCTAAAAGATAAATACATTGGTGTATTCTTTGGAGGATAAGCTTTCATTTGAGGTACCACACGATGGGTCATTCCATTAAAAATTTTTGTGGGGGTGTTCGTCGGGGCAAGGGAGTAAACGTCAAATGTGTGATTCATAGCTCAAAACATGTCCCCCTTGAAGTAAAAGCAGACGTGTTTTTGAAAAATTTTATTCTCCTTTTCATTTTTGAAATATTTCAGGTGGATCGTTTTAAAAAAATCACCCTGTATATACAAAATACCAAAATAGCACCCGTCTATATACGAGTGTTATGACAGCAATTGTTGTACTGACACCATCCATGGTTGCCATTTTATTAAGTGCCATATTGTGATTTCTTATAAACGTATGGTTATATTGAATGATTTTTAAACTTTTTTATCTCTTGATTTTCAAGAAGCATGTGAAAAATAAGTATTCTTGAGATTGTGTAACATTGATACCACAGTAAAAATTTGAAGGCAAGTTATTTGAAAGCGTTGATAAAAAAGTTTAAAAATTACCTAGAACTAGTGAAACTTTTGGAGTAATTTAAAGAAACTGGAGTAAATGCGTAAAAAATTGATGAAAAAAATCTTCTGTAAATACCTAATTCGATTTATTGGTTGTGTTTAAACACTGAAATGTACGCCCACAATTGGATTACTCTTCTTTTGTTTTAAGGTAAGTAATTGTCATATTACTTTTTTTATTTATTTATGTTACAACAGGACGAGCAATTTTCGCACCAATTCATATGTTGTCGTCTGGACCAAAATGCGGAAATAAATGCACGCTTACTAAAGAGTATACAGTGAGCCTCTAAAGTATGGAATAAAATTCGTAACTTCTTTATTTTTGACATTTTGAAAAAACGCTCGGACAGGTAAATATTGTTTACAGTTGGTTCTTGTCCGATGAAATTTGTATCAGGAAATCTTTTAAGCGGACACTAAATCGCGCACTATACACTTTACGTTTCGCAGTCGTTCGACAGCTTCGTCAGAAGTGAAAAATATGTTGTCAAATAAACAACCTTGTTTATAAATATGTTGTCAAAATAAACAACCTTGTTTATTTTGACAACATATTTTTCACTTCTGACGAAGCTGTCGAACGACTGCGAAACGTAAAGTGTATAGCGCGCGATTTAGTGTCCGCTTAAAAGATTTTGTGATATAAATATTGTTTTTAAAAAGCACACATTTTCAAGTGAAAATCAATTTTTGACTGTCATTTGTTTTCGAGTAATGACGTCATCGACATTTTTTTAAATAGCAACCCCCAATTTTTTTTCTTGATAGCTCATTGAATTCTGTATCCAACCACATCAAAAACTTATTGTATTATGGGAAAAATTTTGAGAAAAAAATTATTGAAAATGAATGAATCATCTACTACCAACAAATGAAGTAGGCGTGGCATTTTCAACAAAACCAAAATGATACCTACAATGAAAAAAAACTTTTCATTCTTGTCATTTAAACAAAGTATTTTCAAGTCGAGTAATCATGGTTCGTCATTTAACCGAAAATTAAATTATTATTATTATTTCATTTCATTTTCAATCATTTTTTTCTCAAAATTTTTCCCATAAAAGATAACAAATTTTTGATGTGGTTGGATAGAGAATTCAATGAGCTGTTAAAATCAAGAAAAAAAAATTGGGGGTTGCTATTAAAAAAAAAAGTCGATACGTCATTACTCGAAAACAAATTACTGTCAAAAATTGATTTTCACTTGAAAATGTATGCTTTTTAAAAACAAAATTTACTTGTCCCAGCGTTTTTTCTAAATGTCAAAAATAAAGAAATTATGAATTTTATTCCATACTTTAGAGGCTCACTGTACTGAAGAAAATTAATTATAGTTAAGCAAGTAAATAAATCCAATTTAATTTTTCATTTACTAAATCAAAATTTTCGTTACAGTTAAACAACCTGACTGGATTTAGTTACTTTAATTAAGGTGAAAATTGAGTAACAATTTTTTTTAATGGGCAAAACAATCGCTCAACGATTCACTCCTGATGAAGCTATCAACCGATAGTGAAACGTTAAGCGATTGTGCGAATTTAAAGCGTCCGTTAAAAGAATTTGTTATATTATTAATTACAGTTATAATTTCTTCATAATTTTACATTGAGTTGTTTGTAAAGCAACATACCGGGTGTCCCACGCCATATGCTCACCCTTCTAGAACTTCTATTTTTAACCGATTTCAATGAAATTTGGAAAACAAAAATTAAGCAAAAAAACGCATTTTCCGACATACTACTGAGCATCGTAGGACATCAACTTTCTTATTTTAAATAGAACACCCTGTGTATTTTTACAAATTTGGAATCTGCAGATCATTGCGAGTCCGAATATGTATCATTTAGTAATTTTGGTTTCCATGACAACGAAAAAAAAAAACTTTTTTGTTTTTCAATCTAGGAAGCTTTGAATCGCGTATTTTCCTTCTAATGCGCTCAAGCAATTCGAGAAAATCACTATTTTGATTGTATTTTTATTTTTAAAATTTTTTCTTAAATGGAACCTCATGTGCTTCTTAGCTTAGTTCGACAGAATATTTTTTTCTGAGTACGCTGATACCAAATACTTCATACTTTCTTTAAAAGTCATTTAAAACAGAACATGGTTTATTGAGGTTTTATGCCCGCTCTGTTTTAAATGACTTTCAAGGAAAGTCTGATCTGCAGATTCCAAACATGTAAAAATATACAGGGTGTTCCATTTAAAATAAGAAAGTTGACGTCACTTCTGGTGAAACTGGAAGTCCTACGGTGCTCAATGGTATGTCGAAAAATGCGCCTTTTTGCTTAATTTTTATTTTCCAAATTTCATTGAATTCGATTAAAAAATAGGAGTTCTAGAAAGGTGAGCATATGGCGTGGGACACCCGGTATAGTAATACATTCATTAAATGTAAATTTACTGTAAACTTCAAATAAAAGATGGATCATTATTACGTGTCTTTTTTTTCTATAAAACATACTTTTTTCATAAGACTCTGCTGAAAAGAAACTATTTTTATAATTTTATGAAACAAAATTGCAATTAGCATTTTTTATTGTACAAGAATTTTGTTTATATTTTGAACGGTACCTACACATTTTATTATTAGACATACAAAAAAATGTTAAATACGAAAGTTTTAGGGATTTGCCTGACCCGTCAGAATTTATTAAAAAAAGAAACAAATGATGATTGGACACCTAACAAATGAGTATCAACTTTAGTTAAACTAATTAAAAGTCATTTTATAAGTCAAAACACTAAAATATCTAAGATAAATTAACATATTATATGAAATAAATTAATAAAAATACAGGGTGATCAAAGTTACTGCCGCACTATTGCTAACTTCGTTATTATTGGAGCTAGGGAGTGGTTCAAATTAGCAAAGATGAACTGTTTTCATTCAGGATTACAATGGTGATATGAAGAAAACAATTGCGCATCGCATTCTCAAAATAATTGCATGTGTAAATTTTTTTTTTAATGGAACGCTCTGTATTTTTTGTTGACAAATGAAAGAACATCAAATTATAAATATAGATTACTCTTTACTAGTTTTCCATAAAACGAATAATAAAGAATTTATTGCGAAAGTTGTATTCATCATTTACAATTAACTTTATTTATTTACAGTTGGTTCTTGTCCGATGAAATTTGTATCACAAAATCTTTTAAGCGGACACTAAATCGCGCACTATAACACTTTACGTTTCACCGTCGATCGACAGCTTCGTCAGAACAACATATTTTTCACTTCTGACGAAGCTGTCGAACGACGGTGAAACGTAGTGTTATAGTGCGCGATTTAGTGTCCGCTTAAAAGATTTTGTGATAACTTTATTTAGTTCAAAGCATTAACAATACCGTCTTAACACACACTACCTTGGAATTATGTGCTTCAAAAATAAACAAATGTGAAAAACATGAGCGCAACATTTTGAGGAACTGGTATTTAAAATAAATGTAACTACTATTGTGTACAAAAATAAAATTAATTAAATAAAATGTGCTACTCTTGAAACTATTATAACTAATATAACTATTATACAGGGTGAGTTATTAAGCGCCCCTTCTTCCATAGCTCATTTATAGAACGAGATAGAATTTTTTCTTTTACAAGGACATTCTACTATAACCTAAAATTATTTTGATACATACAGAGTGTTACATAAAATAATGGCAGCATGCAGCGGGATTTTTTTTAATGGAAAACTCTGTGTATTTTCCTATAGAAAGATATAACACTCGATCCTCTAAACAGCAGCACATAAAATATTTATATTTATTTAACCAATTAAGAGTAAATTAATATTTTATCGAAAACGGTCTGATTTTCAACTTCTCTTAAAATACTAACTGTAAACGTATCGTTTGTCGTACGGGAATAAAAATAGGTAGTGTTATAAATTAAAGTATAGGGAATAACCCAGATATAAATTCATTTAGTTTCATTTGTTTTCAAGTGTTCAAGCCTGTGTAATTGTCAGATTTTCAAATTGCCGTTATTCAATTTTTTAAATGCAACCCCTTATCTCTTTTCACGAATAGAGAGTGTTCATGTTCCTCTTCAATTCTGTTATAGGTTTTCTGCATATAATTCTTACAGTTGCTTTGCTATAATAAACTTTTTACATTTTTACTCTAAAATCAATATTAAAAAGTTATTTAACGTACCGTATTTTAATTTTTTTAAGACAGCGCCCTCTATTTCATAAAACAGATGGATAATATCAAGTTAACAATTGGTTACAGACTCTTATTACGTTAAGATCATCGTATTTTTATTGTAATACAGTTCTTTCACTTTGTTGTAATTAACAATGTCTTAAAATTGATTCGATGTGGTTTACAACAAAAGAAAACATCAGTGTCTACAAATAATTACCTTAATGTAAAAATTGTTGTACTTCAAAAAAAATATATATACAAATAATAAATTAATGATCTAACAAATAAATGAAAATCGGTGAATTTCTTTTGTTCAAGTATTCAGATTTTATTAAATCAAATGTTAATGAAGACAACTGAAGCTTAGGAACTACATCGAATCAATTTTAAAGCATTCTTAATTAAAACAAATTAAAAGGACTGTATTATAACAAAAATACGATGATTATAATGTAATAAGAGTCTGTAATCAATTGTAAACTTGATATTATCCATCTGTTTTATGAAATAGAGGGCGCTGTCTTAAAGAAATTAAAATACGGTACGTTAAATAACTTTTTAATTTTGATTTTATAGTAAAAATGTAAAAAGTTTATTATAGCAAAAAAAACTGTAAGGATTAGATTAGAAAACCTATAACAGAATTGAAGAGGAACATGAACACTATCTATTCGTGAAAAGAGATAGGGGGGGTTGCATTGAATAACGGAAATTTGAAAATCTGACAATTACACAGGCTTCAACACTTGAAAAAACAAATGAAACTAAATGAATTTATATCTGGGTTATTCCCTATACTTTAATTTATAACACTACCTATTTTTATTCAAATCAGACCGTTTTCAATAAAATATTAACTTACTCTTAATTGGTTAAATAAATATAAATATTTTATGTGCTGCTGTTTAGAGGATCGAGTGTTATATCTTTCTATAGGAAAATACATAGTGTTCCATTAAAAAAAAATCCCGCTGCATGCTGCCATTATTTTATGTAACACTCTGTATGTATCAAAATAATTTTAGGTTATAGTGCTCAATAGGTAGAATGTCCTTGTAAAAGAAAAAAATTCTATCTCGTTCTATAAATGAGCTATGGAAGAAGGGGCGCTTAATAACTCACCCTGTATAAACTAATTTAAACAAAATTATAAATAACTTAAAGTAAGTGTTCAAAAATATTCCCATTTTGTTGTAAACATCGCTGAACACATTTATAGACGCTTCTAGTGGCATTTAAATGTTGTGTTTTATGGGTTGTATTAATAACAATAATAACAATAACTTCTTCATTATTCGTTTTAAGGATAAATAGTAAAGAGTAATTTGTATTTATAATTTGATGTTCTTTCATCTGCCAACAAAAAATACAGGATGTTCCATTAAAAAAACTTTACACATGCAATTATTTTGAGAATGCGATGCGCAATTGTTTTCTTTATATCACCATTGTAATTCTGAGTGAAAACAGTTCATTTTTGTTAATTTGAACCACTTCGTAGCGCAAATATAACGAAGTTAGCAATAGTGCGGCAGTAACTTTGATTACCCTGTATACCAAAACAATATTAATTTCAAACTTAAATATCGTAAAAAGTATGAAACAAAATATAGACAAACTACATATTTTTGGAATTAGGAGAAAAATATCTTTCTTAATTATTCAAAATATACTGAATGTTCCATTTAAAATAACAAAGTTGATACTCATTTGTTAGATTTTCGACTGTCCTTTGTTTCTTTTTAAAATAAATTCTGGTGGTTCGGGTAAATCCCTAAAACTTTTGTGTTTAACATTTTTTGATATGTCTAATAATAAAAAGTGTAGGTACCATTCAAAATATAAACAAAAACCCTGTACATTGACAGCTTCTTCAACATTAAATTTATGATTTTTAAATTACTTTACTCTAATATGTTTGGACCTGCGGATTTCCTCTATTTTCTCAGTGTGTTCGTACACTAATTTTATTTTTTTCTTACATGTTAGGAAAATCTTTTGATCATTTGATCGTCATGAATTTTACAAAAACATTTTTAGGAACAAAATTCAATATGTAAAATTTCTAAGAAAATCATCAATGGTTTTCTTTGTGATTTAACAGAGATCCAACATCATTAATTTGTTTTTTTTTTTTTGTAGTGTACACTAGTTGTAATTTCCGCGTTTTTAATTTTTAAAAATTAATTCCATCAAATAAAACCAGAAAAATATTTCAGATAATTTAATTTTGTATAACTAATAGAAAACTAAACAAATCAAATGTAACTGACGAAGGAACATAAGTCGTATCACTATAAACAGGAGATTCTTCATTTTCCTCCTCATAATCTAAAGAAACTCAAGCAATTTCAAACCATTTCCTAAAAATAGTCAATTCACTGAAAAATTAATTTTTGAAGTCGCATAAAATCTTTTCCTTTAAAATTTACTTGAAATTTGCTTAGTTTTTAAAGAAAAAATTATTTGGACCAATTCGGAATCAATTTGAGATCAAACAGGTTCAACTAAGTAATGGTTATATTTCAGTCGAAAACTAATCAATAATTCATATTTACATTTAAAAATCTATATTTTCATTCTATTCGTGATTAACTTATCTTCAATATTTTATAACTTATCTTAATATTTTTTTTGTTCTGTCATTCATCTTTAAGGATAAATCGATCGATCATAACACACGTTCGGTAATGGCCTGAATTAATATTCTCAACTGCTTACGATTACGAGACGACCATTACTCAACGGCTTTTACGATCAAACTCGACTTTTAAAAAATCGCTCTCCTATTGTGGCTCTAACCGTTAATATCCCTCCTTCAAATACACAGAATATCTTCAATACGTTGAAAATGCGCGAAAATAAGCAATTTATGATTTAGCGACGTTGCCAATTTTCGAGCATAACCATGGGTGCCACTAAATGCAATAAATGTCGCCATGTATCTTTTAAAGTGTATAAAACCTAATCGCCCCCTGGTGACAAAACCTTGAACTAGTGGCATATGTCCGTGAACAAAAATTGTAAATCTGGCACCCACCCGAAAATCCGTTTTATCGCACTAGGTGGCGTCAAGTCACTGAAAACATGATTTAACGGTCAAAACAAAGTGGCACCCAACCCCGGGTGTCACACTGTAAAATTGGGTGTCATTTTTACAAAGCGTATGCAATTTGGGTGCCAGAATGACAAAATTTAAATGTATATATATATATATACAGTAGTGGCCAAAAGTATGGAAACTTTAATAAAATGTCTATTAACTTTATTCAACTATGAACATTCACAAAAAAATTATTATAAATAATTAAATCATATTAACAATATTTATCATAAACAAAAATACATTAAGAAATCAACACATGAAATAACTATAAGAAAAAATAATATTATTTGCGGACAAAAGTATGGAAACCATGGAAACTTAATTTATATGATTGAGAAACATCAGCTTAGTTAATATTTTGTTGGAAATCCTTTTAACTGTAATACAGCTCTGCATCGATTTGTCATGGAATCGACTAACTTAGAACAGAAATCCACTGGAATTCTTTGCCATTCACGCTCAAGAGCTTGCCACAGATCCTTCTTATTTGAAAAATTGATTGTTTTAATTTTCAATCCAATATAATGCCAAAGGTGCTCAATTGGATTGAGATCTGGTGACTGAGACGGCCATTCCATTAATTCGATATTATTCTCCGTAAACCAATCCTTTACCAATCTTGAAGAATGTTTGGGATCGTTGTCTTGTTGAAAAATCCAGCGCAATGGCATTTCTTCTTCCGCATATGGTAGCATATGATTTGTTAATATGTCTCTGTATACGTAACGATCCATAATATCTTCTATTCTTACTATTGGACCAGGACCAGAACGCGAAAAACATCCCCACACCATTACATTGCCTCCACCAAATTTTACCGTAGGAACTTGATATTTGGGATTGAATCTTTCGCACTTTGGTCGCCTTACATAACGTTTGCCGTCAGAGTTAAACAGACAAAATTTGCTTTCATTGTTCCATAAAACTGTATTCCACTTTTCTGGTGACCAGTTAATATGATTACGTGCAAATTGGATTCTGACTTTTTTGTTACGTTTTGATATTAGCGGTTTTTTAGCAGGAGATCTACCAAATAAATTTAATTGATTCAAACGACGTCGTACAGTTCTGCATGACACATCAGCTAAATCTGTTATTTCGTTTTTGATTTCTCTCGCTGTTTTCTGAGGATCTTGTACAGACAAATTCCTGATTTTTCTATCGATTCTAAGTGTTGTCTTACGTGGTCTTCCAGTTTTAACTCCGCATTTCACAGTTTCTCTCCTTGAAATTTTTAATTATCTTTGAAACTGTTCCTTTAAGGATAAACAACTGTTTCGATATATCACACTGTCGCTTCCCTTCGTTATAGAGCTGGATTATTTTATTTTTTAAATCTAACGAATAATACTTAACTTTAGGCATTTTAAATACAAATTTGAAAAGATTACAATGAAGTTTACACTGACAGCGACATTCAATATATTAAACGACACTTGCAAGTCTACATTGTTTTCCATGGCTAGGGGCGATATGTTTAATATGTAAAACTCAAGTTTCCATACTTTTGTCCACCGGATAATCATTATATTTCATTTAACTATAGCAAGTCAAATATTTTTAATTTAATTTTTGTTGAGAATGAACATTACAACTAAGATTAATTTAATTTCATTAAACTTATTATATTATTTATTATTAAACATTTCTTAACTTGGGTCCTATAAAAGTTTCCATACTTTTGGCCAGTACTGTATATATATATATATATATATACAGACCTGATTCGCCATATTAGACAAATTCGTCATTTTCATGAAGATTCTTTCACATCGATCGATCGGGGCATACAATTTTAGGACGACTTTCCAGACCGGGCCGGAAATCCTGCGCGCCAGTCCTGAAATAGGAAAGATTAAAATTCCCATCATCATCCCATGAAAAATCTTTCATCCCTACTTTCCGCCATGCTAAATTTCACTAGCACCATCACTTAGTGATGATTTTCCGAATTCAAACTATTTTTGCATTTCAAAGTTTATTGATTTTGATCGCAACGTCGAAAAGCGCCGGATTTATAAAACGCGCGCATTTTTCTTCGTGCTGAGGGATTTATACTTTCTAAAATATTTGGACGAGCGCGTAATATTTTAGATGCGGTAAAATGTTTTTTTGGCACGCTATTTATTGGTTTAAGGAGCGTACGTATGGAAACAGCCGGGCGAAATCGAAATTAAATCGTGCTTATCAAAACTAAAGAAAATTTATTAAAAAGAAAAAAAATATATTGAAGCGACGACGCGTGTGCAGTTAATTGATGGGAGGCCGAGTTTTAATTACCAGTCCATTTTCTGTCCTAACAAGTCTTTCCGCTTCATATCATCCAACCTAGACCACAAAATTACTTTTTTTTTGTAACTAATTTGCTCTTCTGGCTTGACGCCTGTCCTTCCCCTCACCTTATTATATTATGAGCTTGCACGATATTAGCACGTGAATAAGAAATTGAAAAAGTTCTATATCTATTCCATATCTTGAATAAATCATTATTTGTTCTTTTATTCTTACTTACTTCCTTCCAAAGTTGACTAAATTTCAATTAAAAAAATATAATTAAAGCTGGTTCTTGTCCGATGAAAATTGTATCACAAACTCTTTTAAACGGACACTAACGTTTCGCAGTCGTTCGACAGCTTCGTCAGAAGTGAAAAATATAAACATGTTGTCAAGATAAACAAGGTTGTCAACGGAAACTAAAAAGTAACTTGATTTTTTTTTTTTAATCTAAAAATAATTTGAACATTATAAATGTTAAAAAATTCACAGAACTATTTTCCATTTAAGGAATCGAGAAAACTACAAAATGTATCGTTTAAATTTGCAAAATCAGTACGTTTATTAATAGAATTCGACGACATTTTTATTTTACACATTTCTATAAAACGTCTTTTGAAAATATTAGACTCGTAATATAAAATGTTAGTATTTTCAAAATCAAAATTATGGTCATTTTCTAATGAATGTTCTACAAGCATTGAATGATTTTGATTATTTTTTTGGATATGGTATTTATGTTGGTCTAGACGTTTTTTTAAATTTTGGCTTGTTTCTCCAATATAACATGAATTACAATTTAAACATTTAATTTCATAAACTACGTTAGGTTGTTTTAGTTTTGGTGTTTTGGTTTTTAAATTTGAGAAAATACTATTTAAATTATTTACAGATTTGCTAGCTAAAATTAAATTGTGTTTTTTGAATATGTCTTTAAATGTGTCATATAGTGGTTCAATGTAAGGTAATGATATGTATTTTTTGTTTGAAGTTTGTTTATTGTTATTGTGGATTTTTGAATTTTGTAAATATTTAATACGATTTTTTATTACTGATTCTATAAGATTTATTGGATAAAAATTTTGAACAAGAGTCTTTTTTATTAAATTTAAATTATCATAAATGAAAAGTTTATCTGAAAGTAAAACAGCTCGATCTGTTAAAGAAATTATTGTTGTAATTTTATAGTTTTTAGAAGTATACGAATGAAAATTAATATATCTACCTGACCACGTAGGTTTATGAAACCAATTTGTTATTAATTTGTTATTACGTCTGATGATATTTACATCTAGAAAACTTAGTGAATTGTTCATTTCTTTTTCTACTGTAAATTGTAATCTATTATGAAAAGAGTTAAATCTACTTAAAACAAAGTCTACTTTATCTGAAGGCAAAATCAATAAAATATCATCGACGTAACGAAAATATAAAGTTAAATTGAAAGGTAATGCGTTAATGACACATTTTTCTAGTTCCTGCATGACAATTTCAGCTAAAGCAGGCGATAAAGGAGAACCCATTGCTGTACAGAAAATCTGTTTATAAAATTTATCATTGAAAGCGAAATAAGATGTTTCAAAACATAAAGTAACAATTTCTAAAAAAATTTCTTTGGAGATGTCTGTAAAATCTTTAATTTCTATCCACCTATTATTAATGCTTTTTAAAGCTAACTCTTTTGGAATGTTAGTAAACAAAGAAACAACTTCTAAGGAAATTATAATACAGTTATTTGGTATATCTGTGTTTTTTAATTTATCTACAAGTTCATAAGAATTTTTTATAAAGTATTCTGATTTACTAGTAACTTGAGTAAGAATTTTTGAAACAAATTTTGATAAGAAATATAGAGAAGAACCTATAGTAGAAACTATTGGCCGAAGAGGTGTGTTAGGTTTGTGAATTTTTGGAATACAGTATAATTTAGGAAATGTGGGATGCTGTACTTTAAGAGATTTAGCAATATTATTACTAATTTCAACAGATTTTTCTAACTTATTAATAATATTGAAAGTTTTACGTTGGAAATTTTCTGTGGGATCGTTATTTAATTCTACGTATGTATTATTGTCAGAGAGCATGGTTTGAACTTCTGAAAAATAGTCATTTTTGTCAATTAAACATTGCTTTTGTCTGCTACTGTGACAATGATGTTAGGATTTTGTTTCAGAAATTCTTTACAAGCCAAAAGATCTCGAATAAGAATTTTATATTTTGATTTTTCAAATGTCCTATCAATATTCATTCAATTAATTAACCATTTATTGATTGTATTTTGGTCAAATTTGATATAAAAGTTTTTATCTCTAATAGAAATAAGATTATCCAACTTTTTAATCTGTGTCGATCGAATTCTATTAAACAACCTTTCATTTTTTTGGTTTTCAAAATGTAGAAAATTGTTTAATGTAATATTATCTAGAAAATTACTTAACTGTCCTAAAGTATAATCTAATTTCCACATTAATTTGGTAAGAGTTTTTAGAGTTACTTCAATTTCATATGAAAGAATTTTATTAGCGAAATCCGATACATATCTGTCAATTTTGTGACATGACATATCATACGCTCTTTTCAAAGGGTCAATAACATGTTTAGGATATACTCCTTCTTTTCTACATTTAAGCAAAAAGAGCTTACGATTTTTTATTTTGGTAATTTTAATTAAAGTTTTAGAATAAATTTTGCACAGTACCTTACTTTGGTGCCCGTAGCGACCCTCCCCAAAATTGTAAAATCCTATGTTTCTGATATCCATAATTAAAGCTGGTTTCTTGTCCGATGAAAATTGTATCACAAACTCTTTTAAACGGACGCTAAATGGCGCATAAACACTTAACGTTTCGCAGTCGTTCGACAGCTTCGTCAGAAGTGAAAAATATAAACATGTTGTCAAAATAAACAAGGTTGTTAACGGAAACTGAAAAAGTAACTTGATTTTTTTTTAATCTAAAAATAATTTGAACATTATAAAAGAAAAGAGCATATGATATGTCATGTCAGAAAATTGACAGATATGTATCGGATTTCGCTAATAAAATTCTTTCATATGAAATTGAAGTAACTCTAAAAACTCTTACCAAATTAGATTATACTTTAGGACAGTTAAGTAATTTTTGTAGACAATATTACATTAAACAATTTTCTACATTTTGAAAACCAAAAAAATGAAAGGTTGTTTAATAGAATTCGATTGACACAGATTAAAAAGTTGGATAATCTTATTTCTATTAGAGATAAAAACTTTTATATCAAATTTGTTTATTTTGACAACAAGTTTATATTTTTCACTTCTGATGAAGCTGTCGAACGACTGCGAAACGTTAAGTGTTTGTGCGCCATTTAGTGTCCGTTTAAAAGAGATTGTGATATAAAAAAAATATATATACAGTATGTCCCCGGATTGAGTTTACAATACGTATAATGGACCAAAATTTTTTTAATTAAGATTTCATGTTCTGCAATTCAGGTCTGCTTGGTGTGAAATGAATTTGTGTCAAATTTGACGCCGAGAGTCTTCAAGGTGGCGGAATTAACACAAGAAGAAGTAAAATCTGTGTAGGTAAAGTGGTCTTCCTTTTGAATTTAGGAGAAAAATTTACTAAGATAAAAATATTCTCATTTCAAATTAGGGAGATATACCAAATTCCAACATCCTAGAAAAAAAATTGAATTACGGAAAATTAGGATTTCAGTACAGTTATAAGACATTAACACTGGCAGGCGCTGATATGGACGGAGTGTTATTTGAATAATCATATTTTATTTGTTTTTAGTCAATAAATATGTAGATGGCGTTAACATTTTACAACTTTACTGAAATATTTACAATTTAATTAGAAATTTTCCGTAATTCAATTTTTTTTCTAGGATGTTGAAATTTGGTATATCTCCCTAATTTGAAATGGGAATCATTTTATCTTACTAAATTTTTCTCCTAAATTCAAAAGGAAGACCACTTTACCTACATAGATTTTACTTCTTCTTGTGTTAATTCCGCCACCTCGAATTTGACACAAATTCATTTCACGCCAAGCAGGCCTCAATCCGGGGACATACTGTATATATGTATAGACAGACAGGCAAAGAGCTTTAATAAATGCCGGATGAAAAAGAAAGTCAAATTCTATTACATTTTAATTTTTATTTTGCCAACGATAAGGGACAAAGTAAATTGAAGGTCGTGCTTGTGAAAGAAAGTCCTCGGACAATCCTGGAATCAAAATAGAAAGAGAAGGATCAAACAAAAGTTTAAAAATCGATTGGAAAACAAGATCAAAGATACAAATTGAATGAAAAAGAAGAAAGAATAATGAAAGTTAGAATGGAAGACGAGTTCTGGGCAAGAGAGCTTTCAATCAAAAGGAGGGCAGAACAAAGTTTAAAAATGAAACGAGAAAGAAGAAAATGTGCGAAAATGATTATAATTGAAGAAACGATTACGCAGTAAGATTTGAAGAGAGCAGATTTGGGAAGCGATGTAAAGGAAAAGAAAAAAGAAAAATTCAATGCAAAGAGAATACATAATCGATTGATTGGAAGAAGAAAGAAAATGCAGAAGAAACTTAGAATGTAAGAGGTTTTGCGAAGCGAAATAAAAATAAAATCGAAGCTAAATATTGAATGGAAAAGAAGAAAATTTAAAGACGTTTAAAGAATGAGGAAAAGAAAGTTTTCCAGCAAACTTAGAAGGAAGACGACAGAACTAAGTTTAAAAATCGAGCGAGAATGGAGATAAATGCGAAAGGAATTTAGATTATAATTGAGGAAACGAGAAGATAGATGAAAATTCAATGACAAGAAAGAAAATATTATTATTGTTATTATTATTGTTATTATTATTGTTATTATTATTATTAAAAGGTGAAAGCCAAGTCTCCAAATTTTCGAAGCGAAATAAAATGTAGATGGCCAAGAGTGAAAGAAGAAAGATAAAAGCGAAAAAAATTTGGACGGCAGTTAGAAAAACGATTGCACAGCAAGTTTTAGGTTTGTGAAGCAAACTAAAGAAGATTAAAAATAAAAATTGGATGAAAAAAAACAGAAGAAAATAAGGGAAAGTTAACACGGAAGACAAAGAAAGTTTTTCGAAGTGAAATTAAAAGAAGAGAGTAAATGCTGAAGAAATTTAGACGTAAGAGAATTTGCGAAGAAAGCAAAGATAAATACTGAATGGAAAGGAAAAAAATTTAAAGAAATTTACAGAATGAGGATGAAATAATAATAAAAATCGAAAAAAAAGAAGAAACAATGCAAAAATTATATTTGAAGCATCGATAGCGCAGCAAGATTTTAGAGAAGCAGGTTTGCAAGGGGAGGAAAGAAAATTTACCGATAAGAAATGAATTAAAAAGAAAGAAAAAGAAGATAATAAGGGAAAGTTAGTACGGAAGACGAGTTCTAGACGAGAAAGCTTTTCGAAGTAAAATGAAAAGAAGAAAGAAAATGCAGAAGAAATTTAGAATGTAAGAAAGCAAGATAGAAAGCTAAAGCAAAGATTAATATTGAATGGAAAAGAAGAAAATCGAAAGAAATTTAAAGAATGAGGGAAAGTTAGAATCGAATGGGTTTTCTAGGCAAGAAAGTTTTCAAGCTAAATTACAAGAAGAAAGAAAAAGAAGAAAAAATGCGAAAGATATTTAGATTATAATTGAAGAAACAAGAAGATTTTAGGGAGAGCAATATAAAGGAAAACAAAGAAAATTTGGAGAATAATTGAAGGGGGCCTTATTAAAGGGGTCACACTGTAAATTGACGTGAAAGCCGACTGGGAAATTTTCGGAGCAAAATAAAAAGAAGACGGCTAAGAGAAAAATTATAAAAGCGAATAAAAAAGAAGGAAGATAAGTACGAAAGAAACTTAGAATGCAATTAAAGAGACAACTGCATAGCAGTTTACGAGAAGGTAAGATAAAGAAGGTTAACGATAAAAATAGAATGAAAAGGAAAAATAAAAGAAAATAAGAGGAGAAGGAAAAATAAAAGAAAATAAGAGAAAGTTAACACAGAAGATGAGTTCTAGATAACAAAGCTTTCTATGAAAAGAAGAAGAAACGTAAGAGGATTTGCGAAGCAAGATAAAAAATCAAAGACAAATTTTGAATGGGAAAAAAGGGAATGGAATTTAAAGAATAAAGGAAAGTTAAGGTCTAGGCAAGAAAGTTTTGAAGCAAAATTAGAAGAAGGGAATCAGAACAAAGCTTAAAAATCAAGCGAGAAAAAAGAAAGTATGCGAAAGGAATAAATAGGCGATTGCCAAGGAGGGAAGATTAAGAAAGCGAATATAAAAGAATGAACACAAATTTAGAGTACAATTAAAGAATCGATTGTGTAGAAAGTTTTAGAGGAGATTTGTGAAGCAAAATAAAGAAGATTCAAAATAAAAATTTAATGAAAAGGAAAAAAGAAAATAAAGCGGATGTGGGAAAAATTTTCGAAGTAAAAAATTGCAGAAGAAATTTAAAAGAAACAGTTGGACAAGAAGAGAAGAAAGAAGGTTTGCTACGTAATACAAAGAAGAAGATCAAAAATAAGAATTGAATGAAAGGAAAAAATGAAACAAATTTAGAGAATAAGGAAAAAAGGGACAGCACTGCAAGTAAGGACTAGAGACAAGCTTTCGAATCAAAATAAAAGGAAGAAAGAAAATACGGAAGAAATTTGGAATGTAATTGAAGAAGAAACAATTGCGCAACAAGAGGGGAACGTTTACCTCGTAAAATAAAGAAGAAGAAGAATAGAAATAAGGAAATAAAACTGGAAGACATTTAGAGAATAAGGAAAAAGAGGATAACGCTGCAAGTAGGACGGAAGATGAATCCCGGATGAAGAAAGCTTTCGAGACAAAATAAAAAGAAGAAAATGCGGAAGAAATGACTGCGCAACAAGAGAAGAAGGTTCGCGAAGCAAGATAAAGAAGAAGTTTAAAAATAAAAATCGAATGAAATGGGAGAAAATTTAAAAAAAAATTAAAGAAGGAAAGGGATGAGACTGCAAGTTAGGACTAAAGACGATTCCTGGATAAGGGAGTTTTCGAAGCAAAATAAAAGGAAGAAGAAAATGCGTAAGAAATTTAGAATGTGATTGAAGAAACAATTGCGCCGCAAGAGAAGAAGGTTTGCCACGTAAAATAAAGAAGAAGAAGATTAAAACTAAGAACTTTGTGAAATGGAGGGCATTTAGAGAATATGGAAAAAGTTAGGACAAAAGATGAGTCCTGGATAAGTAAAATGAAAGGAAGAAAGAAAATGTGAACTCTTAAAGCAACGCTAAATCGTCTGCTTTTTAATGGTCAGAGTTGAGCGATTTACATTTTCACATTTGTTAACTTTGAAGATATTTCTTCGGGTATGCATTTCCTTTATTAAGCTAATGTGACTCTTTGAATTAAATTTTTGTAAGTTTACTTATTGAGCAGGTATTTGTCATGTATCATGTATCTCATGTTTTCACTTCTTCATTTTTGTTTTTTTTTCATTTCTTTTTCGCGTTAATCAAATGATGCATTATTATTTTCTTGCTTTGTATTGGGGGTGAGGGGGGAAGATCAGGGAACAGTAACTTGTCGCTAGTTCATCTGACCTCGCACCTATTAAGCATGATAATTTTTTTTCTTTTTGTGTATTTAGGTATGTCTTTATATTATTGTACTGTTCATGCTTAATAAACTGATTTATTATTATTATTATTATTATCATTATCATTATCATTATCATTATCATTATCATTATCATTATTATTATTATTATTATTATTATTATTATTATTATGTGTTTCACATTTACTCATAGAAAACTGTGGAAAGTGCGGTAATTACATAAATAGTTATTTATTAACTGCCAAGGTAATATTTAAACTTTAATGCTGTAATGAAGTAAGTGAAGTAGTGGACAAAAAGCAACGTTTTTCCTGTGAAAAAGCGTGAAAAGGTGGCAGTGTCGGATCACGGACTCGATAAACAAGGTACGCTCAACGTTTCTTAGGCCACGCTAGCGACTAATCCTCGAACAAATACTAGGCGTTAATACAGACATTTTTTCCCATAATTTAATTATAATTAATTACATTGCTTAGATTAGTAAATCTCCCAGATCAATAAAAAGTAGTAAACCGTACATAAAACCAGTTGATAAGGGGACGCGTCCTCCGAGCCGACGAGGCGGGAACGTGCTCTTTTCGCAACCTATTAGGTAAATAATTAAACAAAGGCAGAGCAATACTGTAGATTTTCTCAACCGAGGAAATGGAAGAAAAATTAGAAGAAATTCTAACGAAACTTCGGAAAGCGGAAGAAAGAGACGGTAGAATGGAGAACAAACTGGATTATATACATGCCGAATTGACCAAGGTTAAGAAAGAAAACGAAAGTTTGAAAGAGAAAAATAAAATAATGAAAAATACCTTAGACATACACGAAAACAAAATAAAGAGAATGGAGAGAGAACTAAGAAAAAGAAAAATAGTTATCCATGGCGTGGAAGAGACAGATAAAGAGGAGGAGAGACAAACGAAGGAAAAAGTAAGAGATATAATGAGAAAGATACAAGTAGAAATAAACCTCGAACAGGATTTAACAGATATAAGAAGATTAGGCCGAGAAAACAGAAGAAAAGACCAATACTGGTAGAATTCCAGACATGGAGTAAGAAGATTGGAATCCTGAGAGAAGCGAAAAAATTCAAAGGAACTGATATATTCATAAACGAAGACTACCCAAAAGAAATAGTAGAACAGCGAAAGAAGCTGATCAAACACATGAAAGAAGCAAGAGAGAAAGGAAACATGGTGAGAATGAGCTATAATAAACTATACATAAATGGAGAGGGATATACAGTAGACCAACTGGAATGGCAAGAAGAGAGCATAGAAAGGACATAAAAGGAAAATCTAGAAAGAACAAAAAGCGGAGCCAGAACATGTAGCGTAAGATCCTCAAGTGCAAGCAACGACGAGAGAGGAGACACACCGAAAATGATAAGACATATAACTAATACAAGAAGGGGGTCAAAAAACGATTAGAGTATAATGAAAGAAACGGGACGGAAAACATGGAAACGACTATGGCAATGAAACAGGAAAAGACAATAAACAACAAATCCAATGAAAATACGGAAATAACAATAGGCATATGAAATATAACGTCATTAACCGATAAAGAATATGAATTAACTCACGAAATGGACAAGTGTAGATTGCAAGTACTGGGATTAAGTGAGACAAAGAAATCAGGCTCAGGAAAACTAAAAATAACACAAAATCACACTCTATATTATTCTGGAGTAACACAGGGTCAGAGGGCGAAGGAAAAAGTAGGAATGATAGTGACAAATGCATTGGATAAAGAAATAATAAAAATTACACCGATATCATCCAGAATAATGTGGATAACAGCAGAACTAGAGATGAGAATAAGCCTAATTCAGATATACGCCCCAATAGAAGGCACTAATGAAACAAAAATGAATGAATTCTATCAAGAGCTACAAGAAACCCTGGACAACATAAAAGAAATAACCAAATAAATAATAATAATGGGAGACTGGAATGGAAGGATTGGAGATGATGTAAACAAGGATATGGGATGCAGGGGAGAATATGGAGAGAAGACTACCAATAGAAATGGACTAAAAATGCTATTATTTTGCCAATCAAACGACCTAATAATTGGGAATACTTTCTGGGAACAAACACTACAAGAAAGGTATACACATGTAGCGGAAGGAAGGAATGCAAAGAGCATAATAGATTATATAGTCTATACAAATGAAATGAGAACACTAGTCAAAGAAGTAAAAACAATGGCAGATGCAGAATTGGGAACGGAACATAGATTGGTCAAGGCAGACCTGAAATTGGAATTCAATGAAAAGACAGAAGAATACAATCATAAGAGGATTAAAATCCAAAGATTAAGACATTTGGATAATCGAAAGAGATATCAAGAAGAAACGGACCAGAATTTTAGACAACTGAAGGAAAAATATCCGGATATAACATAGGACAACAATGGGAACTATTTAAACAAGTAGTACGCAAGAAAGCAGAACAGATCTGTGGAAACACGAAAATAAACCAAAAACAGAAAAGAACAGATTAGAGGAGCCAAGAACTGAAAACAATAATAAGACAGAAGAAAGAGGCATGGAAGAAATATAATAGAACGAGAGCAGAGGAGGATAGGAAGGAATACATCAAACAGAGAGACAAAGTAAAGGAAGGAGTAAGGGAAGCTAAAAGGAATAGCTGGAAGAAATTTGGAGAAGAATTAAACCAACAACATGAAAGCAACAATAGAATTTTCTGGAGTAAGATACGAAAAATGAGAGGAAAAAAGAAGAAAGAAGTGAGGGCGTAAGAGACAAAACACAAAAAATAAAGATCACAACAACAGAGATATTACAAGTATGGAGAGACTTCTATGAAGAAAAGTTTAAACAGGATGACGAAACCACAATAGTACGAACTGAGGAACGGACAGAGGACCAAGAAGAAGAAATATCCAGAGAAGAAGTGGAAGAGGGACTTGAAAAGATCAAAGTAGGAAAAGCATGCGAATCAGACGAAATAGACCCGGAAATGTTAAAATGGATGGGAGAAGAGGGTAAAAAGTGGTTTTTGGAGATATGCAGAACAGCATGGAATAATGAGGACATTCCCAAAGAGTGGGAGGAGAACCTATTAGTACCCATACACAACAAAGGAAATGAACTCGAATGCGAAAATTATAGAGCGATTTGTCTGGCGTCCTCAGCTTTTAAAGTATATACAAAAATTATAGAAGGAAGAATCAGAAAATTCGTGGAACATAAAATAGGTGAAGAACAGGCAGAGAGGTCAGTATTATGGGGAATACTGGAAGAGATGGGATGCCCAAGCAAAATGATTAGAAGAGTCAAAAGTATCTACAACACAGTGTACTATTTAAAATCCAGCCCCATTTTACTCTCCCTCTTTTTCTTTCCAGAGAAACGCAATTTACTTAAAGCCAGAAAATCAACCACTTTGCATCCCTTATTAGGTCAACCGTTGGGGTTTAAACATAAACGTACTAATAAAATAGCTTGGATTCTTGTGATGTGAAAAGTGATCTGAAGACTGTGTTGTTGCAACTAATCCGTACTGTGCATTTTTTTTTGTTAATCTCAAAGAAAGGTAAGGTATTTTTATTTAATTTCCGAAATTAACAAGAAGTTGCTTCGTTTATTGTTATTGTTATTTTTTGGAACGATTATACACTCTTCCTAAGAATAGGTGATTGAGAAGTTACCTTTTTAAATTGTCAACAATTTTGTTGTTTTTTTTTTTAAACCGAATTGCAATAAGTTTAATCCAATTTAATAACGCGGTATACACATGCGCCTTCATTGATACAAAATGTTTCTCAGAGACAACGCAAAAGACCTGCAATATGCTTTCATTATTATTTATCTAGATGGCGCCTCTTTTGTTCCCTAACGTCATCAACAATTAATTATGCTTTTTCTCTTTGTCGTTCATTAATTCCACGCCATTTTTTTAATGCCAAATTTGCCAAATACCTCGAGATGTCGATCCAGAGATGGCGGTTGCTGAACGTGTCTCACAAGTAGGGATAGCAAAAAAAATTTATATACATATCGATATATCGACTCATATGATATATCGTTAACCATATATTGGTACATTCGATATATCGTTAGAAATATATCGATATATTCATATATCGACACATTTAACTGATTGCTAAAAAAAAGGTAAATAAAAATAAGTCCCAGCATATTTAATAGATTTCAATTTATTAGTAAGGCAGATTTTATTTTAAAACACAATATACTCGCACAAAAATGAATAACATAAGAACTAATAATATTTACTAATATTGCTTTTCGGTGGTGCCATTACGATGTTTTATTAGGTCTGTTCCAACCACGCTTTGTGACCGTTTCGAAACCGTCACAAGCATGCACTCATTAAAGTTTTACACTCGACAAAGTTGTCAACATCGATCATTATTTCGGTGAGCAACTGATTATGACGGTTTCTTAAACGGTCAGAAAGCGTGGTTGGAACAGGGCTATTAAATAACTTATAAACATAGGCCACAATTTAAAAAAATCAATAATTTTCAAAACCGCACTTCAGAAATCAAATCGTTACTTCCACAAGTCACAAGAACGAATGACTCACAAAGTTCTTTGGTTCTTTGTGTCGGGCGTTTATAAAACCAATAATGTAATTTGTTCGGGGACTTACATAGCTAATCTTTAAAAATACATTTTATGGGGATGCATGATTGTGAGTTTCTGCAAAAGTTCAACGTAACTTATTCTCTTTACTACTTACTAGAGGGCAGGGCAGGCGTAAAATGAAAGAAATTAAAAAATATTTCAAGTAGTTTTCTGCATCAGCACTGTAAGATACCGGTAATAGAGCCGTTTTTTAGCGGGGCACTATTTTGAAATTATTTCGTATGTTTCGAAATGTGCATTTTTAGCGTTGAAACAATGACGTCATGTTTTAAAACGGCTGCATACATTTCAAAACGCTGTTAAATTATTTTTTGGAATTATTTCAAGGTGGAGTGTGGGTTAAAAGTAACAAGTTAAGTTCTACTCATAACCTGCAAACCGATTGTGTTTTGAAACGGTATAGGAAAGTTATTTTAGCGGGATCATCATTAATGACGTCAGAATTAAAACAGTTTTGAAACACTACCATTCGGTTTTAAAACAGTTTTGTACGCCAAAAAACGGCTTAGATTTCATTGTTCTTTAAAACTGCACGAGCTAAAAAATATATCGAAAGGTTATTTGCAAAATATATCGATATTTTTACCAATATATTGAATTATAATATCTATATTTTCCATGAATATATCGATATTTCTAATATATCGATATATCGTTGCCATCCCTACTCACAAGTACGCCATCTATTATGTTAAACTCGCGCTCTATATTTGAGTCGTTCTTGAAGCTTTGTCCTGTCCTTTACTTTTTCCCCTATTTTTGGTTATACTGTAACGCTCGCTTCGATGAATAGCGACAACGCTAATTAAGTTAAGGGGATAGCTCAGTGGTATAGGGGCCGTTTTGCGGTCTGAAACGTATGAGAGGTCCGTAGACTGTAAACTGAACTTACCGGTCTCCTCAGCGTCGTTCCACAGCCGTATACCGCAGGGTCCAGGAATAAGGGGTTCCAGAAAAAGCCCAAACACTTATCACCACTTTATTGGACACAACCCACCAGGTCTTCCGGGGACGCACCTTCCTGAGTCGTCCTTGCCCAGCCAAATCCAGGAACCCTCGCTCGATCGAAGAACGATCGAGCGGTTTTCAATATTGACGACTCAGCAAAGTTTTCCTACCGTACCGCAATATTCGATATATAATATAATACAGGGTGTTTAACGAAACAAAAGTAACCTTCGTGACAATACTAATTATTGTAAGTAAAAAGATCACGTTTTGGTTCAAGACAAAATATTATGTTCTCTTTTCTCAAGTTATGCTCTGAGGTTCATATGTTTTACACAGTGCCGGATTACTCTATACGCAAAATATTTTTCACGCTCTTATACTTATTACATACAGCTCTTTCTTGCTTACTATTCTTTAGTCTCTGTTATAACTATGCTTCCGGATGGCCTGTGTATTGCTCACCTGAATGTACGATCTCTTCTGCCTCATCTCGCTCTCCTTAAAAGTCTTGTGCTAAACTCCAACTTTAGTATAATCGCTATCACGGAAACCTGGCTAACAGCAGAAATACCAACCGATATTATTGATATTCAAGGCTATTCGTTTGTACGATTGGATAGGTGTACCCGTGGTGGAGGCGCAGGTATTTATATTAGTAATAAAATAAAATTTTCTAATGTTGTCATTAATATAAGTATTGAACAAGTTTGGGTTCTGGTTAACATTTGCGGTAAGAAAATCGCTATTGGATCGGTTTACCGTTCTCCTATGCTTGACTATAATACATTTATCAACTTATTCGATGAAACTATTTCTTTCCTGTTGCCACTGTGCGATGATGTTGTGTGCCTGGGCGATCTTAATTTTGATTTTCTCAATATGAGCGGGCCTGCTACGACTCAGTTCTGCTCATTGCTGGATGCTTACGGCCTTAAACAAATTATTCAAACACCGACATGGGTAACACCTTCCTCCGCATCATTACTCGATATAATTCTGGTACTCGAATCTACAGAAATAGAAGCAACTGGTGTTATTGATGCCAGCGACATCTCGGACCATGATCTAGTCTATTGTACGCTGCCACCTAAAGTAACTTCTCAATATCCTATTTTCAAAACGATACGTGATTTCGCTTACTTTAATCAAGAAAAATTTCTAGCTGACCTACAATTAATACCTTGGGATAATATTTTTTATATCCACGACATCAACGACAAATTAGGATTTTTCAATACTAATCTACTTCATCTCCTAGATTTACATGCACCGGAAAAAAACATTAAAATCTCGAAACCCTGGGCTCCCTGGCTAACGGACACTATTAAAGAAATAATCAAGATACGTAATAAAGCTTTGAAACGATTCCGCAAGTCCGGGAGTCAGGTGGACCGAGACTCCTATAAAGCCATAAGGAATTATGCTACATTTGCGATTAGAAGCGAGCAAAAAGCATATCTTAAATCGCGATTCACGAATAACAACATTCGTGAAGCTTGGAAAATGCTAGATTATAAAATGAGAGAAAAAAACAATCTGTTCCCGCAAATCTGGCTGATCCAAGTGAAATGAATAACTATTTCGTTAACTCGGTGCCTACACTCCCATGCAACGTTGATACATTAAATTTTTACAATTTTAACAAAATAATACCAGATATCGAATTTCATCTGCAAGCTGCCTCTCAAGATGAAATCTTGGAGGCCTTAGCTCGTATAAAGTCAAACTCGGTAGGGGCAGATGGTATTAACATATTTTTCATAAAGCTCTGTTGTCCCTTCCTTCTTCCAATCATAGTACATATTATAAATTTCTGTCTTACTGAAGGCGTTTATCCTGAGAGTTGGAAGGAAGCTGTAGTCATACCGGTCGCCAAAGTGCACTCACCCAGTGATTTTACTCATTTCAGGCCCATTAGCATTTTGCCTGCTATATCTAAAATATTGGAAAAAATTGTAGACTCGCAGTTACGTGATTACTTATACATTCACAAAATACTACCGGAAACTCAATCCGGTTTTCGTTCTGGCCATAGCTGCAATACCGCACTTCTCACAATTTCCGACGATATATTTAGCAACTCCGATAAAGGTATGCTAACTGCTCTAATACTATTAGATTACTCCAAAGCGTTTGAAATGGTAAATCATCAGTTATTGCTTTCCGTTCTTCGGTATATTGGTTTGTCAAACACATCGATTAAATTTTTTCAACATTACTTATTTGACAGATCCCAAAGAGTAAAAATTGGCGAATCACTATCGGAACTACTAGCTCTGCGAACTGGTGTAGCTCAAGGCAGCATCTGCGGACCACTATTATATATCATGTACACATCTACTTTCGGGAAAACTATCAAGTCATGCTCCTATCATACTTATGCAGACGACAGTCAAATTTATTTCTCATTTAGTCCATCTGATACTATCAATGCTGTTCGGGTTATAAACGATGATTTAAACGCGCTTGCTAAAATTTCTGAAGATCATGGCTTACTGATGAACCCTGGTAAATCGTGCGCATTGATATTTGGCAATAAGAAACAAAAAGAATTAATAAGTAGTCAATTAACCATTAGTATTGCAGGAAATCCTATCAACACTGTAGAAAAAGCTAAAAATTTAGGTCTAATATTTGACACCAATCTTCGGTTCACTGAACACGTTAATAAAATGATTCAAAAATCGTACTATTCTTTAAAAGTAATTTACTGTAATAAACATATACTTAATCAAAAATTAAAGATTATACTAACAGATACACTTGTACTCTCACACTTTAACTACTGCGATTCGGTCTACGGCCCATGTTTACTCGCGCAAGATATGGCTAGGATTCAACGTGTACAGAATTCTTGCCTAAGACTCATATTTGGAATTCATAAATATGACAAAATCTCTCATAAGCTCGTTGATGTTGGATGGTTAAATATGGTAAATCGACGGCGCCTCCATTCTCGTTTTCTGTATTACAAAATTTTAGCCACACGAACACCGCCATATCTTTATAATAAAATTAGATACAGAACGGATGTTCACAATATAAATGTCCGTCGTAAAGGTCTCATCTCATTGCCACATCATAACACTGCTTTGTTCGCAAGATCCTTTATATACAACATCGCTACGTTTTGGAATAATCTCCCATCGCCTAAAAATGCTTAAGCCATCTATTTTCAGAAGCCAGTACAAAAAAACGTTATTCGGTGAGCAATCATCACAGTTTGCCTCCAACTAATTTGACTCTTCTGCAGACTATCCTATTATCTTCTTTCTTCTCTTCTTCTTCATTTCTCTTCTTCACTCTACGCATAGCAATATCTTCACATTAATGTAATTTCGGGTTTAAGTTAGGGTCCAGGTGGAAGATCAGATCGTGCTTCATAGCCAAGAGAGTGTTGCAAGATTTCTAAGTTTATCCCCAATTCTTCTCATTTTCGTCTAAAATAAAACATTGCCTCCATGAATGTGATGTGATTTCTAATCCAAACAGTTTTAGTCAATCTTGTGATGCGAAAAAATATTAGAAATCGTCGTCTTCTATCAATTTGTCGGGTTTCCACATCTGTCTCTATCATCGATTTACATTTTACTTGGATCAATTTCATCTATAAAAGACCGTGATCTAAAGAAACTAAGGAAGTAACTATGTCAGTTAAAAAAAAATTCGACAGTGTTGCAAAATTTTTAAATTCATCTGTAGTATTCTTCTCATTTTCGTCTGTCTGAAATAAATCGTTGACTCAGAGAGAAGATAATAGTGAATGTGATCGTCTTTCTAGCCGATCATATGGCCCAGCAATGCAGCTGAATGAACGATGAAAATCAAAGGGTAATAACATGATTTTCTTTAAGGATAAATGAAATGAATTAAACGAAATTGTATTAATTTTTTGAAATTCCAGACAATTTCGTTAATTATTCGATAATAATAATAATAATAAATAATCACTGTGTTCTATAAAATAAAAGAAAATGTACACTGTTGTCGGACTTCCACATTTATCATCGATTGCAGTTTTTTTTCTTGTTAAGAAAATGCGATTTAAAGAAAATAAGAAAGAGCTATAAAATGTCAATTAAAAATCGTCTTTTTAAATTAGCTAAAAAAATTAATATCACAAAATCTTCTAAGCGGACACTAAATCGCGCAAATATACACTTTACGTTTCGCAGTCGTTCGACTGCTTCGTCTGACGAAGCAGTCGAACGACTGCGAAACGTAAAGTGTATATTTGCGCGATTTAGTGTCCGCTTAGAAGATTTTGTGATACAAATTTCATCGGACAAGAACCAACTGTAAATAAAAAAATTAATGTTGCCGAATTTCTGAATTTATCTGTAATGTTCTATTCCTTTTCAACTATGTAGGTACATGTAATAAAACATTGTCTCAGAGAAGATGAAGATGAATACGCAAGCATAAAACGACAAAACAAACGAAAAAAATTTAAAATCTATTTGCACAGTGTTGCCGGATTTCTAATTTATCCCTCCTTTATGGGATTTTTTCTCTTCCTCTTTCTCTCCATCTTTTAAGTAATCGGCGAAGTTTCTTCCCTTTTCTTTGTTCTTCATATTTGTTTAATCCTGTTGTAGTTAAGTCCTTTTTCTTTGTCATGTCTTCTTTTTTCCTCTTTGTGTTAGGTCTCTTTTCATTTTTGTTTGTTTTTTATTACCTCTCTTTTAACTGTTTGACGAAACTTCTTGATTTTTCTTTCGTTCTTTCTTGAATCCTGTCGTAATTAGTTCCTTCTTTCTTGTTATTTCTTCTTTTAATTATCGTGCTAGGTCTCATTTCATTATCTATTTTTATTTTATTATCTGTCTTTTAAGTGTTCCTCACTTTTTCTTTTGTTCTTTATATTTTTGTTTAATCCCCTTGTAGCTTATTTCTTCTTGTAATTGTGTCGTTTCATTTCATTATTGTTTTTATTTTATTAATTTTATCTTTTACAAGTGTTCGGCGAAATTACTTCACTTTTCCTTTTGTTCTTTATATTTTTTAAGATACTCTTGTAGCTTATTCCTTGATCATTGTTTTTATTTTGTTATCTATCTTTTAAGTGTTCTTTTTTCCTTCTGTTCTTCATATTTTTTTAATTACTCTCGTAGCCTGTTTCTTCTTCCTTGTTATTTCTTCTTTTAATTGTAGTAGGTCTCATTTCATTATCATTTTTTTATTTCATTATCCATTATTTAAGTATTCGGCTAAATTTCCTCAATTTTTATTTTGTTCTTCATATATTTTTTAAATCCTCCTGTAACTTGTTCCTTCTTCCTTGTTATTTCTTCTTTTAATTATGTTTGGTCTTAAAACGAAGCAAAATAATTTTTTTATTTAAAAATGCATTGATATCTCCAAAATTGCATTCTACCTACTCTTTCTTTTATTTCTTTTTTTATAGCATAGTTAATATAAGTGAAACTAAATCGTTTTTCTTTTATATATTTTTATTCTTTGTTTCAATTGTTACTGCACCTCATTTTTTGCATCTAACGCGTATTAAAATTAAAAAAAAAAAAAAAATAATGTGTAGAACGTAAACTTCTTGCATATTTGTCTTCAATGTATAACCCTCCGCTTACTTATTTCATTTGTTTTTGCATGAAGTGTTATTTATTTTAAAAAATATACGTTTCTGGGATGGACCGTGTCTGCGTCTCATTCGCTGAGGTCTCAATCTGCCTACCCATTCGAGGACGAGTTTATTTATTTCTGTCACGTCTTCTCGTTCCCGAACAATCTTTGTTTTTGCACTATTTTTTCAAGTCGGGAATACGTATTATACGTATTAACAATACGTAAAAATTGGCTTACGATTAATTAACTGAGTAATCGACGCGAGTGGATATTTTTACAAGCTCCTTCCGTATCGAATTACTTACGGGCGACATTGACCGAGTGACCGTGAATTTTGCTGGAGTTTTATTGTTTTACGATTCATCTATAAAAACCGCGCATATCTCGCGAATGAGCTGTTCTAGTAGGTCAGTTTTTTTTTAAATTTTTGAGCTAGACCATTGATATTTTCATTATGTGAATTTACAGTTTGAATAAGTGAAACACACCCTGTATAAATAAAAATTTGATGTTCCATGCCTCTCTCCCTTGCTGGTTCAAGTGTGTCCGTCATCTTTGAACAACTTCCATTCACTGAGAAAAGGTTTTACGTAAATAATAAAACCTGATTAAGCATGTGACGTAATAACGATATTTCGTAAACTCGATATGCTGGTTGCGTTTAAATACGTTCTACCTGCTCCCGATTTTCAATTGTTCAGGTTTCATTAATTCGTAGTTGACAAAAATAAATAAGTGTGCTTTGGCACCTTTTTGCGAAGTTTGCTTCCTTAGGGACGTTGTCAATAACGAGAGATAACGTTTTGGTAAAATCAAGTTACGTTTCTGTCATTTTGGCCTACTTACTGAATCGGGAGTGGAAAAAAAGTTTAATCAATTAAACACACGTAATACACACAATTCTCTGAATTTATTTATTTGTTTGTTGTACTAAATACCTAACTGTGGAAGTCCCCGCGATTGAATTCTGTAGAAAAACTGCACCAACCGTGCGCTCGAACTCAATCAATTAGAATTAATTATTTTTTATGTGTTACCGCTTGTCTAATTAACTCGGAGTGTTTAAGGCGAAAAAAAAATGACACGCGCTTTGAGGGAGGGAAAAAATAATACCTCTTTCGCCCTTATTAAGCGGAGACGGGTTTTAATCGAGTGCCGATACACCCCTGACATGTCAAAGGAAAAATCGACAACTCAAGGATCGGTCGTTACGCAAAATTCTAATTAAAACCGAAGGCGGGATTTTACTATAAAAATGCAATTTTGAAAATTTTCGCTCAGAGTTGCACCAGCTCTCGAACAGGCCGCTGCTACAAGAGGTAAGAAACATGACTTTATTTCGAATTTTTGAATTTTCTTTAAAACTTATAATGAGTTCATTTATCTTAAAAGAATTCGCACTGTCGCACTTCTGTAGATGATTATAATCAAAATAATTTTGATCACAATCATATCGTTGTTATTTCAAATCTGTAAATACCCGGCGAAAGTAAACGCAAAATATTTCAAAAACTTAACTGATTGTTTTTTGTATGTACGAAGTGCTTTTTAATTATTGACGATAGTTTGAATTTATCGCCACACAAAATCATTGTAAAACTATCGATTTTTTTAACCGTGGCAACTCGATCAAAGATGTTTTATAACAACTTCAAACGTTATCTTTTTTGCTGCAATCTTTCTATTTTTTTTTAATCTCACGTCCCTCTGCTTTTACTTTTAATTTCGCTTTTAACTCCTTCATTTCACCTGGAAATTCTTCGTTTTGTTTGCGCTTAGTTAAATTCTCGGTCTCTTGTTTTTACATTTAATTTCGATTTTGCTTTTAACTACTTCAAATTTTTCAGTTTCGTCTGGAAATTCTGAATCTGATACTTCTTCTTATTTTGGTATGTTTGCGCCAATTCAATTGTTTTTTTTTTTAGTTGCCTTATTTTAACCCTTCTTATACTTTGGAAACGATTGAGCGGGCTCATTCTCGTGATGTTAACCAAAATTGTGTTTTTTTAAACTGTAAACCCCCACATTTTGTTGCAAATTCGAATTTTCGAGGAAATTCTAGCCCGAAATCATGTGTCGCATGATGGGTCTAACGTGAACGGTTTTAGAGATGTCGGCGTTGTTCTAATTTTAGAACTCGGAAACTAACCACGTTAGACCCACGATGCGAACATGAAATCGGGCTAAAATTGATTCGGGAATTCAAATATGTAACAATAAATACAAACGTTACGGGGCATTACAAAAAACGCAAGACTGTTTTCAATATTATAAGAGCCACTTTTACTACATTTTTGAATTCGCAAGGAAATTCTACCCCGAATTCATGTGTCGTGTGATGGATCTGACGTGGATGGTTCCAGAGCTGTCGGTGTTCTAATTTTAGAACTTGAAAATTAAATACCTACGATGCGATACATGAAATCGGGCTAGAATTGACTCTGGAATTCAAATATGCAACAATAAATATAACTGAAATAATATACAGGACGCTCCATTAAAGAAAAAAAAAACGCAAACTGGTTGAAATAATGGCGACGCCATTTCCAGTTTTTCTTTTTGTTATAAGTGGCGTTCGATTTTAAGTGCAACGATTGACGATAGCTTCTTCTCAGGATAGGCATTATTGAGTTTTTTTTTTCAGTACGACCCGACGATTTACTACATATTTGAATTCCCGAGGAAATTCTAGTTCGAATTCATGTGTCGCATGATAGGTCTAACGTGAACGGTTTTAAAGCCGTCGATGTTCTAATTTTAGAACTCGGAAACTAATCACGTTAGACCTACGATGCGATACATGAAATCAGGCTGAAATCGACTCCGCAATTCAACTAGGACATAAATAAACACAAATGGAATAATATACAGAGTGTTCTATTAAAAAAATGCGGTTTTAGTCATGCCGTTTTCAATTATTTTTTTTTTTGTTTATAAGATCGAATCTTTTTGTGCAGAATACCAAAACGATTAACGACAATTAAAAAAATTAATAAAAAAAGTGAGCGTCGTATTCTCCTCAAGATTTTACCCAAGGTAGCGTTTTTTTAGCGTAAAGCTCACTTTTTGTTATATTTTTGAATTTCCGAGGAAATTCTAGCCTGAATTCATGTGTCGCATGATGGGTCTGACGTCGACGATTTTAGTTCTAATTTTAGAACTCCTAAAGTATTCAATCAAGATATTAAATAAAGTTGTGCTCCTTTTAAATCGTAAATTTCACATATTATTAATTCATTTGAATTTCCCAGGAAATTCTAACGCGAATTCATTCGTCGCATGATGAGTTTAAGAAGATCTGTCGGTGTTGTTCTAATTTTAGAACTCGGAAACTAATCTCGATAGACCTACGATGCGACACATGAAGTCGGGCTAGAATTGACTTAGAATCCAAATATGCAATAATAAACATAAATGGAATAATATACAGGGCGTTCCATTAAAAAGAAACCCGCAACATTTAAATTATAGTAAAGCATTTAAATATTAGTAAAGATATTTTTTATAAGATTTTTTATGTCGAAGTGAGCGTCGCATTCCCCTCAAATTATTAATTAATCAATTTTTTTTTGTTTTTTATTTTAGTTTTAGTGAAATAGTGTAAATTCCAAATTTCATTACAGTCCCGATGAAATTCTAACCGCAATTCATGCATCGCGTGATGAATCTAATGTAGAGTTGTTGGCGTTGTTCTAATTTTAGAACTCGGGAACTAGTCACGTTAGACCTATGATGCGACACATGAAATCAGGCTAAAATCGATTCGAAATTTCAAATATGCAATAATATGTAGGTGTTTCGTTAAAAAAAAATTGCGTTTAAATTTCGCGTTCTTGCGGTGTTCAATCGTTTATTTGCAAGCAACCTTCAACACACTTTTGTGAATTGGTGTAACGTTTAATTTTTTTTTTATTATAGTATATTTTCTGTCGCGTTTAAATGATCCTGAGCGTGTATCAACGGTTCAATAAAACAATATTATTAAATCGATAATCCGGTTGGTCTTTGCAACAACAATCGCCTAATTAATTTCGAGATCATTTTATTCGTTTGTTTGAACGTAAATAGCTTCGTAACTAATAAATTAACGTGGATCTAAACAATTAGGACGCCCGAAATAAATGCGCTTTGATTTCGCGATCCAAACTCTATAAATCTCTGCCCCTTCTGCAAAACACAAAAATCTCTTGCAACTCGCGTATTTATTTATATAACTATGTATGTATTTATTTAAGATGAAACGTTTTGCACTCCTGGCACTCGCCGTAGAAATCTGCAAACAAATTCATCCGCCAGCTTCGCACTGCGACATTAAAAAGAATATAAATCGCAGAGTTGTAATTGTATAAGTTGTTGAAAACGATGGCTTTCCGGGGGGTTATTTTTAGTTAAATGTAAAAATTGATGGGTCTCGGCGTCGCGTCGTTTCGAGTGTTTATTGCAACTTTGTGATTAACATTCGCGATATGGGGAGCTATTTTTATCTGACAGACATCGTCCATTAAACAGAATATTTTCGGAGTGCATGCATAAACACACGTTCGCATTAAATTTAATAAAGACGTAAACTATTTTGCCGGCGGAGCGCGAATTATCCGCTTTGGAGGATTCACAGAAAAATTTTTCGTTTTTTTACGTTCGGTATGGTCTGCAACAAATTCAGATCGGAGATTTAAATACGAAAGTAAATTGTTTATGCATTAGATTGTTTACATTTTAGTAAGGAAAAACGACTTTATAAAAGTAAATTGTTTCAAGTACGATCACAGGGAAACCATTTTCTTCTTTTTGTCGTGTAGTGTTTGTTACCTGGAAAATTCGAGACCAATTTTCGCAGCCATCTCACAGGATATTTGTAGTTCGCCGAGATTAAAACGGGAAGAACGAGGCAGGAATACGACGCTAAACACCATCCTCCGAGGCTCAAGAGGAGAGGCGCGTGTCCTCTTGAGCAGTAAGGGAGAAGGAACAATACCGACAGCAAACAAACTGGAACAGAAAGACAACAAATTTTCAATTAAAAAAAAAAACAAATCAATTGTGGCGAAGCAAACAAATCCTTTCGGGTCTTTTAGTCCTCTTAGGATCGTCTTCATAATAGAACTAGAGTAGATTTTAATTTAAAGTTCTGTTATGAAAATGGCCCTTAGTAACAAAAGAGCGTAATTTGATTGGACACGAAAGAAAACAAAAATATTCTCAGTTCAGTTTTATTCAGTCTCCTTACACGTCCAAGCCATCTCAGTTGTTTTTAGTGTAACTTTCTTTGTCAGGGTAATTTTGAATTTTTGAGTTGGATGTTCTCATCCTGGTATGGTCTTTAATTTTTCGTTTATTTGTAATCGTTCTGACTTCTTAGCTTTGTAAACTCTCATCATCGTGTTAACTTCATCGCCAAACTGTCTCACAATTAGTTGTCTCTATGTCTCTGTTAATTCTTTTCTAAATTTATCACCTCTGTCTCTATCTCTATTCTGTCTCCGTATCTCTTTCAATTTTTCCATAATTTTATCATCCATTCTCATCTCCAAATTGTCTTACAGTTAATTGTCTCCATCCTTCTTCTGTTTCCATGTCTCTTTTAATTTTCCCTAATTTTATCATCCATCTTCGTCTCTTTACAATCAGTCGTTTCTATCCCCATTCTGTCCCTGTGTCTCTTTCAATTTTTCCCCAATTTTATCATCCGTCGTCGTCTCCAAACTGTCTTACAACTGTCTCTATGTCTCTTCATTTTTCCTTAATTTTATCATTCAGCCTGGTCTCCTTACATCAGTTGTATCTATCACTATTTTGTCTGCGTGTCTGTTTCATTTTCTCCCTAATTTTATCATCCATTCTGGTCTCCAAACTGTCTTAAAATTACTTGCCTATATTCGTATCCCTATTCTGTTTCTATGTCTCTTTTAATTTTGGTCTAATTTTATCGTCCATCCTCTTCTCGAAACTGTCTTACAATTAGTTGTCTCTATGTCTTTTTATTTTTCGCTAATTTTATTATTCAGCATAGTCTATTTACATCAGTTGTCTCTGCCCGTCCCTATTTTGTTTTCGTGTCTTTTTCAATTTTTCCCTAATTTTATCATCCATCCTAGTCTCCAAACTGTCTTACAATTAGTTGTCTCTACTCGTATTCCTATCCTGTCTCTATGTCTGTTTTAATTTTTCCCTAATCATGCGTCTTCGTCTTCAAACTGACTTACATTTGGTTGTCTCCATCCCTATTTTGTTTCTCTTTCAATTTTTCCCTAATTTAATCATCCATCCTCATCTCTAAACTATTTTATAATTAGTTTTCTCTAAGTTTCTTAATTCTTCCCTAATTTAATCATTCATCCACATTTGATTGTTTCTATCCCTATTCTGTTTTTGTGTCTCTCCCAAATTCTACCTAATTTTATTATCCGAACTGTCTCACAATTAGATGTTTCTGTCTCTATGTCAATCTTTCCCTAATTTTATCCTTTCTTACCTACTCTTTCTAAACGCTAAGGCTGCTCTCTTTTTAACAGATTTATTACCTTATCTATGACTTAAGACAAATCAATTCTTGTCCATGTAACTTGGGATTCGTCTTTATCTTTGTTAACCCAATTTGGAAAAAGCAGCATGGTTACCACCTTACGTAACTAAGGCCTATTTGCCATCCCCAAAAGACTTGAAGACATACATCTCTATGGTAAATTTTGGCAAATTATTTTCATCAAAAAATCTCAAGCGAATGAATTAAGAAAGGGCGACGTTGCTTCTCCAGTTCCACATCACTTCTAATCTTTGCCAACGTTTCGTTCTTTTTCTGTATATCCCCCCTTAGAGTTATGTTTTTAAATGACAATGAACACTTCCACGGTTACAATCTATCTTCTACAACGAAACGTACTTCGTCGGCAAAAAAGAAAAAAAAGAACGACATTGCTTCCCCAATTCCATTTCACTTCCATTTTGTTGAGAAGTCTTTGCCAACATTTCGTTTTTCATTTGTACATCCCCTATACAGATCCTTTCATAATGAATGTAAGGACTTCCACGGTTATAGTCCATCTTCTACAATGAGTGACGAAACGTCGGCAAAAAAAAACAGAGACGCGTTTGCTTGTGATAAAATTCATTTTCACTAGGATTTCTGGCGCAATTACAATAAAGTGCTCTTCCTTGATGACGTTTCGTCCTTTGTTACAAAAGGAATCTTCAAACCACCATGAGAAGGTCTTGGGGAGAAGAAGACCATGGATAACTTCGAGGACAAAAATTCATGGGTTCGATTTTGCACTGAAGGACGAAGCGTTGGCAAAAAAGTTAGGAAGTCATGGGGAAGAAGGTGGACAACGTAATTGATTTGCTTCTAGAATAATGGCTTCGCTGCATTCCTCTTTGCCAACACTTTGTCCTTCAGTACAAGAACAAACACCCAACAGTTTTTGTTGAAGTTAGCTCAGCTACCAGGTGTTCTTCTTCTTATGGAGGTTTCTTAGATCAATTTGTGACATAAGTCATCAAAGTTAGAAGTTAAAATCAATCAAACTAAGTGCAACAGAAGAACTATAGATCAGAAATAAACAAAGCAGTCGCGTCTTCCGTTGAAGAAAATACAAGTCTTCAAATTAATCTAGAAGACGAGGACGTAATTCCACTGGAGGCTGCAACAGATGGTTGATTCTAACTTGTATGAAATTTTTTATGGTTTCGCCAACGTTTCGTCCCTCGTTATGGAAGTTGGACAATGGCCGTGAACGCATTGAAATTAACCTAAGAAATCTCTGTGAGAACTGACTCGTAGAAGAAGAATGAAACGTTGGCAGAGACGTGGAAAACCTCTCTTTATATGGCTCTCTTTTTATTCCAAACCCATAGCAGATAGAGTTGCAGGATTTAGATCACTTGGATCATGATTTATAAGCGTAATTCCTTATAAATAGAGCAATCCTTGTTCCAAATGGATTTTTTTTAATTACACACTTTCTATAAAATAGTGTGGTGACCCTTTGGACTCACACAATGCGCAAGCCAAATTTCATGTAGCTCTTTGTATTTTCACTAAAAAAGGAGCTGCAAGGAGCTACATGTGAGGCCACTATGAAGTGTTTCGGATGTCCGAAAAGAAAATATGCGTTTCTGCCTTTCGCGAAATGAGATGGTGACATAAATAGTCGCAAAATTCTGATTAAATCTTTGAACTTTCGAGTCCTGTCGCGCTTTCAAAACCGAATTAATAACTGAAAGTTAAATTCTCGCCGGTCCAAATACGTATCACATTGTCCAAGGTAGTTTCCAAGAACTGCCTTTGGACGTTCTTTTGAAAACCATGGGTTTTCTCTTTTTTTTTTTGAAAACGAACAGAACGTAGATATTTCGAATATCGTTAAGGTAACGCGTTATGTAGAAAGCTTTTGTCTTCAAGTACTGACGTCCACGTTTATGTTGACTTTAGAGTTTTGGCACCTAAAGACGTAAGCAAATTATTTTTTTTTTTGTATTTTTTGCGAATGAAATGTGACCTTCGGAATACGACTTGTATCAAGTTACTATACAATTTTGATGGGTAAAAAAATGGTGTGGAAATATGAAAGGTGAAAAGGGGATGGATGTAAGTCCAAAAAGGGATTGTCCAAACTTTGTAAACATACCAGTTTCAGCTATCTTCTCATCTCTGACTTTAGGGTCCAACTTGTAGATCGTATGTAGACTTCTTAATCTCCCCCTAACACGCGTCGTCATCCCCATCTTGTTCCCCGAAAGGCCACCGGGTTAATCCCAAGACCCCGACGATGTTTCAAACACAGTCACGAGTATTCCAGAAGAGTTTTCGAACCGACTTCCGTCACTGTCAGCGCTGCACCACCGCCTCCAACTGGAAACTGGAAATCTTCTAAAAAAAGAAACCAAGCACTCGGGAGTCGAACTGTTAGCCGCGCGCGTGTGTGAGTGTATTTAGATTGTCCGTTTTCTGCCCCTTCCACGCGTTTTTTAACCTACATAGCGTCGTGTGCGTCACGGAGCGATTTTTGGCAAGCGGCGGGCTTCGCGAGTATGGATGGACCCCAACCAAAAGATATGGGAGCCTGTGTTTGTGTGTGCATGAATAAAACAGAAATAAATAAAACGCGCGCGTTATTTTCGGCGGTAAACATGTTATTTGGATCAATGAATGATCATCACCTTATATCTTTTTTTTTTTGGAAAGTGGAGACCAACAAGGAAATCGGGCGAAGGTTTGCCCGATACGAATATCAAAATTCGTTTTTTTCTTTTTTGCCCGCCCGTGATTTGCAAATAAATACATTTTCATTTATTTTTGTGTACTTGAAATAATGTGCGTATAAATTTCGATGTTTTTTTTTTAATGTATGTAATGCGCACAAATAATTTTCGGCTGTCCTCTGATAAATAGGTTTTATTTTTCTATGCGGTGAATCACCGGGAAGCCCGTTTTTTCTTAATCGTTCAATCCTTCAACCTTTTCCCCATTTCTTCGGCCTCTAGGGTGGTGGTTCTTCCCCATTTAATTTCCAACATTTTTCTTACCTCCTCCCATTCTTCTTACTTCCATCATTGCTTTCCTTTTATTTGGCACGACCTCCTATATTTTCTTTCCATTCTTCTCTGCCTTCCTCTTTGTACATATATCCTCATTTCCTTAACCACTTTAGGAAGCCTATTTTCATCTATAGCAGTTGTTATTCTGTCCCCTTGTTTTAATTTATTCCCTATCCACGTCTTCATAAAGTTCTTCCTAAGTACTTCAATTCGCTCGTGGTAATCATTGATTCGTGTGCATTTGCGCCTTGTTTTAATAAAGTTGGTACGAAAACCGTTTTAGAAATTCTGTTTAGATTTCGTTGCTCTTTATTGTTTATTGTGCAATAAAGCACTTTGTCAGCGTCACTCTTTATTGTTTATTGTGCAATAAAGCACTTTGTCAGCGTCGTTTATACACTGAGAAAAATGTATATTAAAAACCGTGTTGTAAAAAAAGTATCATTAATAATAAAATAAATTGTTTTAAAAGTAGCAAAATTGTTTAAGTAAAGCAAGTAAATTTTTCTCTTAAAAGAAATGACAATGCGATTATATGTATTACATTAAGCATATGATTTTGTAACATTTATGAGTTCGTCCTGCAGATATGATGTTTACAACATAAAATTTGAGGTCAAAAAGCGATCGAAAGATGTCACTACTTAAATTGTTCATTACTTTCACATCGCAATGGCATATAACCTATAGGAGAGATCGGTTTGGTTTGCAGTGGAGTTCATAGACAACACAACATAACATAATATATTTATGTTTTCTATGGTGGAGTTCTGGAGCTACGGTTCTGTTGATGAAGGCCCAATGAGGCCTTATATTGATGTTTCCGTGGTTCATTTAAGAAGAGAAAAAGCTCAGAGGAGAAGAAACTTCTATATGGTTTAATTAGAACCTTTTATTGACATATATTTTGTTTTACATAGAAACAAGCAACTGAATGTTTTTCTTCAATACCTTAAACAGCTGATTTGTACAATTTTTTTAATAAAATTTGTAATTTAATATACGTTTTTTCTTAAATCGAGTACTTATTTTTTTTTGGTGCAGCTGCAAAGGTTGATGATCGTGTGAATCCCATACTTCTTATCTGTGCGTAGATATAAATGTTAAAATATAACTATATTAAACGATGTTATATTTTATATTTTAGACATTTTAGAATATCTTTTTATAAATTTAAATATATAACAGTTAATACAAATATGTTTTTAAGTTAATAAAATGATTTTGCTGTCACATATATTAATATAAATTTTTGTAAAAATTACTATATTTATATTTATTTTTACAACGTAATTCTCTCCGTGTAGTGGACATTGTCCTCAAGTACACCTCCTTCCTGTATGTCCTATTTACTTGTCTCAATCACTTTGCCTTTATTTGTATTTTTTTGAGGTACACTTTCTCTAGTTTTCGTTTTGTCTTTCTTACTTGCTTTCATTCTTTCTCGTTCTTATCAATTGCATCTTTCTCATTCCGATCTGGTGCAACATCGATAACATCAAGAGCAATGGACCTAAACTATCCACCCATTTAATTTTCTCTCTTTTCTTGTTATACGTATGTTACATTTCTCAATTATGTCATTCATCACCAGCATCAAGTGTAATGGACTCAAAGTATCCCCCTGTTCCACTCCTTTGCTCATATGGAAGATCTTTCATAATTCTCCGTTCATTTTCTTCTTCAAGAGTTTCTTATTTCTTAGTTATATCACTGTTTATAGACTTTTGGGGAAGTAAATTCTCTTCTTCCTTCAAAAGTTCCTTGTTTCTAGAGATATGTCATTGTTTTGGACTTTTGGGGGACGTAAATTTGAATAAAGTTTCCTCTATCTTCAAAATGTCCTTGTTTCTGGAGATCTATCATTGCTTTCTGACTTTTGGGGGAAGCCTTGTACAGGGGGCTAAGTGAATTTTCTTCTTTCTTCAAAAGAACCTCTTTTTGCACTCCCCAGTCATCTGTTATATGATATCGCCCTTATTTTCAATTTCCATGTACTGCCTAATCTTTCTTCTTTTTCGTCTTTACTCTTCTTCTTCTTTTCCTTCGTATTTCCAAGTACCTTCAAATAATATTTTGGGTAAAACTTTGACTTAGCAATTGCATTTTAGCCACTGTCGTAGTTTTAGTTATGCTTCGCTTTTTGATTTCCTTGCCAAAGTACCCCACCCCTTCTTCTTTCGCAAGGCACTTCTAAATTTATTCTGTTTTTTCTTTTTAAAATTTGACTTGGTTCTGATCTTCTCTTCGAAGATTCTATTACTTCTGCACTCATAGTTCACGTTCGACTTGCGTCTTAATCTTCATTTGTTTTTCCCTTCTTCATTTCTTCATGTTATCAGCTTCGCCGTTAGGTGTTTCACGTTTCCTCAATTTCTGATCAGAATCCGTCCCTTTGTCTGTATTTTCTTTACAGTCTTACTTTTTCAGTTCTTGTTAGTTTAACATTCTGGAAAAAATCTGATTTCTCTGTTTCTAAATCGTTTTTCCGTTGCTTCGATTTTGCTTTCACGTTTCAACGTCTACTGTGGGAGTTTTATTATGTGGTCATGTTTCATCATTTCCCCATTCGCTTTTGGATAATTGCCAATCCACGGATCGTTTGATATAATTGTGTTCTGTTCTAGAACCAATCTTCTTTCTGTTCTAGGGTCACTCTCCTTTTCATTCTAGAGCTAGTCTTATTTTCTTTTTTTCTTGATTATCGAGTTAGACATTCATATTATCTGAAAGCTCCGTTTTCTTAAGTTCTTCCTTTTTCCTTTAATTTTCTTCGTTTCCAAATTTACCTTCACATTCTTCGTTTTCCACATTTGCTTTTTTGAGATATTGTCATCGAATGCTGCCGCAATATTAATCGATTTTTGTTTTACGTACTTTGATGGGTTTGTTTAGGGTATCTTTTGCTCTACAAATCTTGTAGGTTTGGAACGTTGTTCCGTTCCCTTCTGTTCACTGCTTTTATTCTCTTCATTCTTCCTAGTCCTTCTTAGTCCGCTCCCTATCTTTTCTTGACGTCCCTTTCCTTCCATTACCAATTTTCCTTCTCTGAGCTTTCCTATGTCTTCCAGTTGCTTTACTTTTGCGCACCAGTCTCCATTCCCTTCCGTTCGTTGTTTCTCTCCTCCATTCTTTTTAGGCCTTCTTGCATGACTTTTTCTTGGCCTTCCCCTTCTTCTTCTACTAATTGGACTTGAACTTTCCTTCTCTGCTAAGCTTTTCCGTGAATCTTATTTTTCTACTTTAATAAGTTATTTCCTGCGGTTTGATGTATTACTGGCTCCCTTTTTGGATTGGGTGAAATGTAGTTGTCCATAAAAATGGATTTCACTTGATCATTCTTTTTAGGTCTTTACTTGTCCTCCCTTTTCTTCTTCTACCAGTTGGACTTGAACTTTCCTTCTCTACTAAGCTTTTTCGTGAATATTTTTTTCTCCACTTTAGTAAGTTATTTTCTGCTGTCTGTTGTACTCCTGGCTTTCTTCTTGGATTGGCGGAAATGTACTTGTCCATCAAAATGGATTTCCCTTTGTATTTTGAGGAAGTAAATTTGAGCTTCTTTTTGTACCCTTCAATAATTAGAAGGAGGTCTTGAGGAGGCTCTTCTTCTCCTTCCCCTGTTGGCATTATATCCTTTTAGTGGGGCTTAGCTTTTTTTAACACTATGTTTCCGTTCCACTCAATCTGATGCTCTTTCATCTGCATTACTTCAAAATTTTTGGATTCACTACCACATAGACGAATCTGCCTTCTTTTTGTTCCTTGGGGTTCTCCATTTTACTTTTCTCTTCGCTTTACCCTCTCTGAGTAACCAAGTGAGTTTTCTTCATGTTATCAAGTTCGTGCTTCATTTTGATTCTGCATGTCTTGGGCATTCAAATACTTTTGTCATCTCAAACGTCTCTTTCTATTGTTAGCATTTAGAGATGGCTTGGTAAAGAAGGTTTCTAAAATCAGTCAAAAAGTCACTGCCATTTTTGCTCGTAAGTCCAAAATATCTTTGAAAACAAAACCGCAAAATCCGATTTACAGTTGGCCAAAAAATTATTCTATTGGTATTTTGATCAATTAAAAAAAATCTGGTATACATTTCAAAGCGAACATGATTTAGTATTTTGATTGTTTTGCTGAATTATTGGATCTCATGTGTATCCAGCAAGCAGTAAGACAAATTGAACTTCCAGGACGTATATCTTTTTAATGAAGATGTAGCGGGTTCTTATATGAATACTTACATTTTTTTATTACATATTTATTCTTAATAAATACCATAGATACATATAAAATATATAACTTGACAACGGAAAAACAATTTTTAATAACATTAGTATTTTTTCCAACTTCCTTCCTGGTCAGCTTATCCCACAATAAATTATCTTATCATTATTTAATGGAATAAAATAATATTTAGTGGTACTTCGTTTTATTAAATATCAAAGAAGCCACAATTGGTGACCCCGACGTGATCTTCCCGAAATTGTAAATATCTCAAGAAGAAAAAGCACTACTCGTATATTGGAAACGCCTAGGAGAAGAGAATTCACAAGAGACCACGGAGCGTTCAAAAGTCACAGCAGCTCATATCGCTTTACCACCGTGCTGGACAAATAAGATAGAACTATGGTTCGCAATGGTGGAAGCCAAATTTAATTTAGCATCCCCAAGAATTATTCGCGAAGAGACGAAATTTAGCCATGTACTGTCAGTTTTACCACCGGAAATAGCAGGTGTCAGATGTCATTATTAAACCTGATTTGATAGCTCCATACACAAAATTAAAGAACGAAATCATAAACCGAACAAGCCTAACAGAAACACAGAGACTGAAACAATTACTTTCTGGACAAGAATTAGGATCACGAAAGCCATCGCAGTTGTTAAGGCATATGCGTAGTCTGGTAGGCACAACTCAATATGTTAACGAACAAGTTTTACAAGAATTGTTTCTGCAACAAATGCCGTCACCTATTCAACCAATTCTTTTGTCGCTGACCAATGTAGAATTAGAGAAGATGGCAGAAGTAGCTGACAAAATTATGGAATCTTCACCTGGGGCTTCTATTGCAAGCAGTTCAGCAAAATCTATAGAACGTGTGGACACTAGTACTACAGAATGTACACCATTAGACACGATATTGCGAAGATTAGGAAACATGGAGTTAGAGATAAGGAAAATGAGAAGTCAGAGGAGTCGTTCACAAATACGTAACACAAAAGGCTTTTCAAGAAGGAATAGTCAGAGCCGTAGTGGTAGCCACAGCCAAAACCTACAGGATACCAGAAATGGAGGTGCCTGTTGGTATCACAAAACCTTTGGTAATCAAGCCAAAAAATGTAACATGCCCTGTGAATTTTCAAAAAACGAGCACGACGGGCAGGAGTAAATACAACTTCTGCCCTACGTACATTGAAACGCAGACTGTACGTAGTAGATAAGAAATCAAAAATTCACTTCTTAATAGATACTGGCGCAGATCTCAGTATTCTCCCATTAAAGTTCAAAGACAATGCACAACGTTACAAACCACGTTTTAGCTTGCAGTCTGCCAGTGGTTCAACAATAAAAGTTTATGGAAAGCGAACATTGACTGTGAATTTAGGTTTAAGACGTGATTTTCAGTGGACATTTTTAGTGGCCAATGTTACAGACGCTATTTTAGGAGCGGACTTTTTACATAATTATAAGTTAATAGTAGACATTCATGGACAACAAATTTTAGACCCTTTGACATCAATTAAAGTTCAGTGTCCAGCGAAAATTGCCAAAGAAGTTGGCATTCAAGCAGTGTTTGAAGGCACAGACAATCGAATGCAAGAGCTATTGCGGAAGTATCCAAATGTTTTGAGGCTATCGAACAAATTACAAGATCCGAAACATAATGTTGTACACCACATAGTAACGAAAGGTCCTCCGGTACACCATAAACCCCGTAGACTAGCACCAGACAAATTCAAAATAGCCAAGAAAGAATTTCAAGCACTTCAAGATGCAGGTATCATAAAACCTTCATCCTCACCTTGGGCCAATCCTTTATATTTAGTACAAAAAACGGATAAAACGTGGAGAGCATGTGGAGACTTTCGAAGTCTCAATAGCAGGACAATTCCCGACAGGTACCCAATACCACACATCCAAGATTTTAGTCATCAACTACATGGAAAAACAATTTTTTCAACTATTGATTTAGTGAAGGCATACTATCAAATACCAGTGCATCATGAAGACCAACCTAAGACAGCAATCACGACACCATTTGGACTATTTGAATTTGTGAGAACACCATTTGGTCTTCGTAATGCAGCCCAGACTTTCCAAAGGTTTATAGACCAAGTACTACAAGGGTTGAATTTTACTTATGCCTACATCGATGACATACTAATCGCATCATCATCGCCAGAAGAACATTGGAAACATTTAGACATACTATTTCAAAGGCTCAATGAACATGGTGTAGTGATAAACCCTAAAAAATGTTTATTTGGTGCAGACAAAGTCGATTTCCTTGGAGTGAGAGTGTCCCAAAAAGGTATTGAACCGTTGTCAGAAAAAGTTAGTGCGATCAACAACATGCAGTTCCCGAAGACATCTAAGCAACTACAACGCTTTTTAGGCATGGTAAACTACTACCGAAGATGGTTACCTCAGGCTGCTAAAACACAAACACCTCTGAACGAGCTTTTAAAGAATCACACTAGAAAAGAAGAAGTTATTCAACCTACAGAGGAAGCAATCATAGCTTTCAATAAATGCAAATATGATCTCTGTAATATAGCAAGGCTAACATATCCAAGTATGAGACACCAATTGAGTATAGCCACAGATGCTTCTGACACAGCTATAGGAGGCGTGCTGCAACAACTAGTAGCCGGAGAACAGAAACCGATAGCTTTCTTCTCGAAAACAATTACACCAACAGAAAGGCGTTATAGTACATACGACCGAGAACTACTGGCCGTCTACAAAACTATTTGTCATTTTCGACATTTTTTAGAAGGACGACATTTCATAATATACACTGATCACAAGCCATTAATATTTGCCTTTTAAAAAATCCCAGAAAAATGTAGTCCAAGACAAATAAGGCAATTAGATTTAATTTCACAATTCACTACGGACATCAAACACGTAAAAGGTGAAGAAAATGAACCAGCAGATACTTTGTCAAGAATTGAAGCAATTACAAAATGTGAGTTTGAGTACGAATCATTTTCACAAGTACAAGAAGAAGATGAAGAGCTACAACAGTTAAAAGAAGATCGAAAATACCAATTCAAGAAAATGCCAATTCCAATGTCCAATAAAACGTTATGGTATGAAACAACACACGGAAATAAATTATACGTACCTCAGTCTTACAGACGAAACATCTTTCACCTTGTCCATAATCTGGCTCATCCAGGAAGAAAAAATACCATAAAGCAGCTTACTCATCTGAATGGGTAAAAACCTGTATTAAGTGTCAGAAAAGCAAAGTGCACAGGCACACAAAAACACCAGTAGGCACATTTCATGATCCAGATGCAAGGTTTCTACATGTACACATTGATATCGTAGGTCCACTACCACCTTCCGAAGGTTTTCAATACCTACTAACAATCATAGATCGCTTTTCTAGATGGCCAGAAGCCATTCCGATTAAAGACATAACAGCAGAAACATGTGCTAGAGCTTTCATCGACAATTGAATTTCCAGATTCGGAGTTCCTGCAAACATCGACTTCGAACAACAGCTTATCACCCTGCATCAAATGGTTTAGTAGAAAGGCTACACAGGCGTTTGAAAGCAGCTCTACGAAGTCACGATTCTTCTTGGACATCAGCATTACCATTAGTCCTACTTGGCCTAAAAAGTGATGTGAAGGAGAATGTAGAAGCTACAGTAGCAGAATTAGTGTATGGCACTACACTGCGACTACCAGCAGATTTAGTGGAACCCAACGAGAACATACTTCAACAAGAAGTCGATGCCACATTTGCTTCAAAGCTAAAAAACACAATGCAGCAAATAAAATACACCAAAACTGTGTATCATGGTGAACAACAAGTGTACATACCTGAAGATTTACTAACAGCAAAGTTTGTGTTTGTACGAGTTGATGGAATAAGAAAAAGTTTACAAAATCCTTACGACGGCCCTTTCAAAGTACTACAAAGAACAAGCAAATATTTAACATTAATGAAGAAAGGAAGAAAAGAAAACGTATCCTTAAATCGTTGCATACCTGCATTTTTAGAAATTGAAACATCAGATTTGTCACTGTCACACAAGTTAACATCAAGTGTCAAAAACAAAGAGAAAGTGACCTGCAATACCGATGGTAAGCAGTTACGTTCAGAAAATCGTAATAACGAAGACAGGATACATACTACAACTAAATTCGGCAGAAAAGTGCGATTTCCAGATAGGTTTTGTGAGGTGATGTGCAAGTGATATGTTAACCACAGTTCAAACATATAATTTTCTTATTCAATTTTTGTTGTTCTTTATGAACGATACAATGTTTTAAATAATTCGACAAGCTCACTAGGAAGGGGGTAATGTAGCGGGTTCTTATATGAATACTTACATTTTTTTATTACATATTTTTTCTTAATAAATACCATAGATACATATAAAATATACAACTTGACAACGGAAAAACAATTTTAATAACATTAGTATTTTTTCCAACTTCCTTCCTGGTCAGCTTATCCAACAATAAATTATCTTATCATTATTTAATGGAATAAAATAATATTTAGTGGTACTTCGTTTTATTAAATATCAAAGAAGCCACAAAGACAAATCTGACAAATTTTTTCCATAAATCCTACCCCTTTCGCTTTGGTTGGAACTAAAACAATCCAGGAATTCAAATTTGCTTGCATTGTTTGTATAATACATAGTATTTGACTTTGAAAAAATTAGGGATGGCATGTATCATCCGAAAAGACCAATTAATAGGAGAGGTCTTGAGTTATTCAGCAAGGTGTTAATAATTACTAGAAGGTCTTAAGAAGAATTCTTCCGCAGGAGTACCTACTAAGGGGGCGAGTTCTCGTTCGATAACAAAAGGGCGTGGCTTTATTGCAGAGTGGACGTGGCTAAATACTTTTGTAATTCAGAGTGTACAGTGGAGTAGGCGTGGCTTGCATCCTTTAACATTACCGTTTCTGTCCTATCTCCGCCTTTTTACAAGTTTCAATGAAATATTTTGCGACCATTATAATACATTGGTATGTTCTGTACGAAAAGACCAATTAAAGGAGAGGAGTCATGAGTTCCTTGTCAAAATTGCAATGACAAAATCACCAGAGTTCTTTGACACGAATTGTCGTTCGATAACATATGGGCGTGGCTGTATTACAGAGTGGGGGTGAATAAATACTTGTAGTTCAGAGTGTATAGTGTATGCAACCCATGCCTACTGGCTTGCATCCATGAACATAACCATTTCTGTCCTATCTCCGCCTTTTTCCAAGTTATTACGATATTTTAGATCAATTAAATGAGAAGACTCGTGGCTTCCCTGGCATGACAATCACACGAATCTTTGGCTCTTGATTACAGAATGGACGTGGCCTGACAGCAGCACGGGCGTGGCTAGATACCTGTAATTCGGAGTATATAGCGGAGTAAGCGTGGCTTAACGAATGTACAGTTGCGGAATCAAAAAAAGCATACAAGCATAGACAAAATATTTTGTCTATGCATACAAGTCTTTAGGCTATATTTTATAATATTAGAGTAAATCGATCTCTGTCAGATTGACATAAACGCTGATAATTAAATCATGTAAAATGACACAATGCATAATTCAACTTTCACTTTTAGGAGTCAACCAGAAAGCAATAGATTGTGGCAATAGTAAACTAAACTGAGAATTCATTTACGATAAAATAACATACATAAATATATTTAACAAATTAATGTCTAACGTTTCACAGCAGCTCCATTATTTCTCACAACACTTTACAAGCGCTCAGGCATTGAATAAATACAAGAACGGATATAGTCAGGGGAAGGTTCATTCCCAATTTCTTCAATCTTATCTAATAATTCGTGTGCATTTGCAGGTCTAAAATGAATGGCGTACACTTTCTTCATGATATAACCCCACACATGTTCAATGGGGTTGATATTTGGGCTTCTGGAAGGCCATGGCAATATGGCAAACGCACAACGTTATTTTCTTGAATCCAGCTTTTCACAACTCTAGATGTATCTTCTTACTGACCACCCTTCTCCAATTAGTGTAATTATTTGCGGTTTTTGGACAACAGTTAAATGCGGCATGTTACTGTCGGTATGTCAGCTTGACAATCATTTTAACTTAAAAGTCGAAAATATTTCAAACAAAGCTAAGTTCACAGTGAGACATTTTGAGTGTATGCTTTTTTTAATTCCGCAACCGCATACTTACGTCGTGCATATTTTAACATAACCGTTAATAATCTATATTTAGCGACAAATATAATATATTGGCATATGCTGTGTAATTAAATAAAGAAATGAGAGAAGTCGTGAGTTCCTCGACAAAGTGTTGACATTGAAGGAATCCTGAACACTTGGGTACATACTTGAAGTTCTTGAGAATGGATGTATAAGAAGTGACTTGTCATCTTTACAGGTGCAAGAAGGCACAAGTGTAAAAAGTCAACCGAGCGCATTCGCTTGGGCGTGGCTTGCAGAATGGGCGTGGCCTGTGGGCGTGGCCAGAAACTCGTAATTTAAGCTGCGTTCGTTTATTGAACTCCGTTCACTCTATTTACTCTTTTCGCACTTTTGTCTCACTCTTACTTGTATTAAAATTTGTTCGCTCTCACTCATTAGAGTGCGAAAAGAGTAAATAGAGTGAACGGAGTTGCATAAGCAAACGCAGCTTTAGACTGTATGACGCAGTAGGCGTGGCTCGGCGAGTAAGCTTGCGTTTTGCATCCCGTAATATAACCATTTCTGTCCCGCCTCCATTTTTTACAAGTTTCAACGAGGCAATCTATATTTAGCAACAATTGATACACAACATAATAGCCAGAATATGTCCTGAATTTTTTGGCAGGTGTATCGACGACACTAGAAGGTCTTAAGAACGGGCTTCTTGGTGTGTAAGAGAAAAAATACACCTGATTGTGAGTTCTTCTTCTTATTCGGCAAGAGAAGGGCGTGGCCTGTAGATTTACTTAATTGCTTAAGTGACTACAGGTGTAGTAACGAATGCACAGAGAAATAGGCGTGGCTTAATTGCAGAATAGCCGTGGCTAGTCGTTTGCAGCTTAGAATGTATAGCGAAGTGCCCTTGCTAGAAGGTCTTAAGAAGAGTTTTCAACCAATGGATGCGAGGACTTAGCACTTCTTTAGATATCAGAGTTCTTGTTGGACATGGGAGATGAGTTTAGCTTGTAGATTTGGCGTGTCTAATTTCGCCGTCTGTCCTTTGTAATCAATTGGTTTTATTGTATTAGTATCGCTATTGGTTGCTTCAATATTTATTAATATTTAGACTAAATTTAATTCGAATTCTTCTAGGCGTGGCAGTGTTGCAGAATAGGCGTGGCACATAGAACGTAGAGCAAATTGGGCGTGGCTTAGTTGTAGAATAGGCGTGGTCCTTAGAATGTATAACGAAGTGGACGTGGCTTAGCGAATAAGCGAACACGACGATACTAAAAGATCTTAAGAATCGATTTTAAGTTATTGTTATGTACGAGACTACATGATTAGTTAGAAGACGATAGGCGTTTACGATAATTGGAGCGATACATGGATTGAGATAGAAGAGTGAGATAGAACGAATGTGTTTAATGCATGTAAGAGTGAGAAAATAAACTAACCGGTATATACCTCTCCAATTATCGTAAACGGCTTATACGATTCTTATTCGACAAAAGTTGGGCTTGACTTACTTGATTGTAGAATAGGCGTGGCTCCACATCTGTAGTTCAGAATGTATAGCAAAGTAGTCGTGTCAAAGTTGCAGAATAGGCGTGGCTAGAGATCTATAGCCAAGAATTAATAGCGAAGTAGGCGTGGCTTAGTAAGTAGGCGTTTTACATACATTTTTGTTCTGTCTCCGCCTATTTCCACATTTCAATAAAACAATCTGTAGGTATTTAGTTTTGCTACATTTTTAATTTTTTTTAATTTCAGGTAAAATCTGCCAAGAAATATTCCCAGAATGCAGTCCCTAACGCTAGTCATCTTTTTATCCGTCGTCAGTATTTTCAGCCTGTGAGTACATTTCGTTTTAATTTACATTTCGTTCTAATTGCCTGTTTCGTTCCTTGCAGAGCCAACGCCAGAGCTACTTGGGAATGTAAGCCATGCCTTTCAAAACAAGAATGCAACAAAGAACCTATGGAGTATTGCCTATGGGGGGAGGCGCGCGATGACTGCAACAGAAGAGTTTGCGCAAAGGTAAGCGAAAGGGTGAATTTCAATAAATCTTTTTTTTTTCTTGAATGGATTTGAATTAATTTATAATTTTTTTTGTGAACGTAGGGACCTGGAGAACGCTGCGGAGGACCCGACAGGATCTACGGGCTCTGCGGGGAAGGCATGATGTGCAGGAACGAAGTTTGCTTCGGCTGCTCGGAAATAACGCTGCAGTGCCATCCTTCTTCCAAGTAAATCACCAATTCCACGACTATTACATTAGTTTTAATAGTCGACATTGCAAAATGCGCTATTGTGATGATATATTTATACAATTATTTATTTGACATGTGATCTTATAAGTCCGCATGTGACGCAAGTGAATCTCACTTAATTAAGAAATTACAGTATTTATTATATACACATACACTCTTACATGATTTTTTTTGTCGCAAGTACAGAATAAAATGAAACGCATCGATGCGTCAAGAAAGTTAAAGTCTAATCTATTAGGACATAGGTACCCTTTATACACTTATTAAGTTAATGGTGGAAGGGGCTGGGGTAGTCTAGTGAGTAGATTACTAGACTACACAGCTAGAGGTCGCGGGGTGGAACCCTGCAACTGCCTTGACCACCGATGACGTTTTTCTGGTTCCAACGCACTTAAAATTGCTTAAAGGAAAGCTTGGAAATGAAAGTTAGGAAGTAGATGCCTCACTTAACCCCCTTAGTGTAATGTTAGGCTCAAGTTACAACATAATAAACCTGCTCTGTTACACCTTCCAAAGAAAACAAACTATAGGCAACAAGTAATTGAAAGGTCCAATGCAAAAACCGGCTATCTCCACTTTTACTAATTTTACAGGAGAACAAAAAACATGTCACTTACACACAGTTCTTCAGAGTTCAAAATTATGACTGACACTCTGTGAGGTAGTCTCAGCCCAAGGTTACTAAAAAGACAGGTTGCCTGGTAACTTTCAACGTCACTCAGTAGGCCCATTTAATGCATATACACAAATAGATGGCCTACTGAATGACGCGCTTCGACCATACACTCCTAGACTGAGTATACTTGCAGTTTGTTTACAGCCAACATAACAGGTTGGGGTAAGTGGAATGTGCAACTGCAAGCAAAACTCGCCTTAGAAGATTCCGCAAAATCCGACGTTTTTATTGGCTAGTTTACCAGAACCTTCTAATATATCGTGTCTTTTCGTTTCATTTCGACACTAGTGGCAGTTGTTAATGGTGTTTTCCTATATTTTCGTGTTCGAAATTAATCATTTCGTATTGAATTTCATAAAAAAAATAATCAAACTTAAAAAAGAATGGTGAAAGTGTGTTTCGTATGTTCACGAAAGTGGGAAAAGCCTTCTCAACGTTCATATCATTTGTAAGTTCCACGTGGCATATTAATGTTATTAATTCAAAACAAAATACATTAGCGACCCTGACAGGAACTATATTAAACAATAATTTTAATGAATACGTAGTTTATTTAATAAAATGATTTTATTTCAACATCAATAAAATATTTACAAAGGTATTCGTTTATTTAAAACCCTTTTGTTGTTTCAGAATAAATAACAAAAATAATAATTAATATATGCCAAAATAGAAACACTCCTGAACATATTGTTTAAGAACCATAAAATTGTTTCACAAAATCTTCTAAGCGGACACTAAATCGCGCAAATATACACTTTACGTTTCGCAGTCGTTCGACTGCTTCGTCAGAAGTGAAAATTATGTTGTCAAAATAAACAAGGTTGTCAACGGAAACTGAAAAAGTAACTTGATTTTTTTTTTTTATGTATATTTATTTTTAATCTAAAAATAATTTGAACATTACAAATGTTAAAAAATTGACAGATCTATGTTCTATTTAAGGAATCGAGAAAACTACAAAATGTATCGTTTAAATTTGCAAAATCAGTACGTTTATTAATAGAATTCGACGACATTTTTATTTTACACATTTCAATAAAACGTCTTTTGAAAATATTAGACTCGTAATATAAAATGTTAGTATTTTCAAAATCAAAATTATGGTCATTTTCTAATGAATGTTCTACAAGCATTGAATGATTTTGATTATTTTTTTGGATATGATATTTATGTTGGTCTAGACGTTTTTTAAATTTTGGCTTGTTTCTCCAATATAACATGAATTACAATTGAAACATTTAATTTCATAAACTACGTTTGGCTGTTTTAATTTTGGTGTTTTGGTTTTTAAATTTGAGAAAATACTATTTAAATTATTTACAGATTTGCTAGCTAAAATTAAATTGTGTTTTTGAATATGTGTTTAAATGTGTCATATAGTGGTTCAATGTAGGGTAATGATATGTATTTTTGTTTGAAGTTTGTTTATTGTTATTGTGGATTTTTGAATTTTGTAAATATTTAACACGATTTTTATTACTGATTCTATAAGATTTATTGGATAAGAATTTTGAACAAGAGTCTTTTTATTAAATTTAAATTATCATAAATGAAAAGTTTATCTGAAAGTAAAACAGCTCGATCTGTTAAAGAAATAATTGTTGCAATTTTATAGTTTTTAGAAGTATACGAATGAAAATTAATATATCTACCTGACCACGTAGGTTTATGAAACCAATTTGTTATTAATTTGTTATTACGTCTGATGATATTTACATCTAGAAAACTTAGTGAATTGTTAATTTCTTTTTCTACTGTAAATTGTAATCTATTATGAAAAGAGTTAAATCTACTTAAAACAAAGTCTACTTTATCTGAAGGCAAAATCAATAAAATATCATCGACGTAACGAAAATATAAAGTTAAATTGAAAGGTAATGAGTTAATGACACTTTTTCTAGTTCCTGCATGACAATTTCAGCTAAAGCAGGCGATAAAGGAGACCCCATTGCTGTACCGAAAATCTGTTTATAAAATTTATCATTAAAAGCGAAATAAGATGTTTCAAAACATAAAGTAACAATTTCTAAAAAATTTTCTTTGGAAATGTCTGTAAAATCTTTAATTTCTATCCACCTATCATTAATGCTTTTTAAAGCTAACTCTTTTGGAATGTTAGTAAACAAAGAAACAACATCTAAAGAAATTATAACACAGTTATTTGGTATATCTATGTTTTTCAATTTATCTACAAGTTCATAAGAATTTTTTATAAAGTATTCTGATTTACTAGTAACTTGAGTAAGAATTTTTGAAACAAATTTTGATAAGAAATATAGAGAAGAACCTATAGTAGAAACTATTGGCCGAAGAGGTGTATTAGGTTTGTGAATTTTTGGAATGCAGTATAATTTAGGAAATATGGGATGCTGTACTTTAAGAGATTTAGCAATATTATTACTAATTTCAACAGATTTTTCTAACTTATTAATAATATTGAAAGTTTTACGTTGGAAATTTTCTGTGGGATCGTTATTTAATTCTACGTATGTATTATTGTCAGAGAGCATGGTTTGAACTTTTGAAAAATAGTCATTTTTGTCAATCAAAACAGTAACATTGCTTTTGTCTGCTACTGTGACAATGATGTTTGGATTTTCTTTAAGAAAATTTTTACAAGCCAAAAGATCTCGAATAAGAATTTTATATTTTGATTTTTCAAAAGTCCTATCAATATTCCTAATGTAATTTAGAAAATTAGAACAAAATTTATTTCTTACTTGTATTTTGGAAGTTGAATCTAAAGATTTTATACCAAACTCTAAGCTACTTAAAACGTTTAGAAAATCTACTTGTTTTTTATTAAAATAGGGTAATGAAAATTTTTTTCCCAAAGCAAAAATGTATTTTAAATTTGACGGAATTTCAGTTTTGGTATAATTAATTAACCATTTATCGATTGTATTTTGGTCGAATTTGATATAAAAGTTTTTATCTCTAATAGAAATAAGATTATCCAACTTTTTAATCTGTGTCGATCGAATTCTATTAAACAACCTTTCATTTTTTTGGTTTTCAAAATGTAGAAAATTGTTTATTGTAATATTATCTAGAAAATTACTTAACTGTCCTAAAGTATAATCTAATTTCCACATTAATTTGGTAAGAATTTTTAGAGTTACTTCAATTTCATATGAAAGAATTTTATTAGCGAAATCCGATACATATCTGTCAATTTTCTGACATGACATATCATACGCTCTTTTCAAAGGGCCTATTACATGATTAGGATATACTCCTTCTTTTCTACATTTAAGCAAAAGAGCTTACGATTTTTATTTTGGTAATTTTAGTTAAAGTTTTAGAATAAATTTTGCACAGTACCTTACTTTGGTGCCCGTAGCGACCCTCCACAAAATTGTAAAATCCTATGTTTCTGATATCCATATTTACAGTTGGTTCTTGTCCGATGAAATTTGTATCACAAAATCTTCTAAGCGGACACTAAATCGCGCAAATATACACTTTACGTTTCGCAGTCGTTCGACTGCTTCGTCAGAAGTGAAAATTATGTTGTCAAAATAAACAAGGTTGTCAACGGAAACTGAAAAAGTAACTTGATTTTTTATTTTTAATCTAAAAATAATTTGAACATTAAAAATGTTAAAAATTTGACAGATCTATGTTCTATTTAAGGAATCGAGAAAACTACAAAATGTATCGTTTAAATTTGCAAAATCAGTACGTTTATTAATAGAATTCGACGACATTTTTATTTTACACATTTCAATAAAACGTCTTTTGAAAATATTAGACTCGTAATATAAAATGTTAGTATTTTCAAAATCAAAATTATGGTCATTTTCTAATGAATGTTCTACAAGCATTGAATGATTTTGATTATTTTTTTGGATATGATATTTATGTTGGTCTAGACGTTTTTTTAAATTTTGGCTTGTTTCTCCAATATAACATGAATTACAATTGAAACATTTAATTTCATAAACTACGTTTGGCTGTTTTAATTTTGTATCCAAAAAAATAATCAAAATCATTCAATGCTTGTAGAACATTCATTAGAAAATGACCATAATTTTGATTTTGAAAATACTAACATTTTATATTACGAGTCTAATATTTTCAAAAGACGTTTTATTGAAATGTGTAAAATAAAAATGTCGTCGAATTCTATTAATAAACGTACTGATTTTGCAAATTTAAACGATACATTTTGTAGTTTTCTCGATTCCTTAAATAGAACATAGATCTGTCAATTTTTTAACATTTGTAATGTTCAAATTATTTTTAGATTAAAAATAAATATACATAAAAAAAAAAAATCAAGTTACTTTTTCAGTTTCCGTTGACAACCTTGTTTATTTTGACAACATAATTTTCACTTCTGACGAAGCAGTCGAACGACTGCGAAACGTAAAGTGTATATTTGCGCGATTTAGTGTCCGCTTAGAAGATTTTGTGATACAAATTTCATCGGACAAGAACCAACTGTAAACATAAAATTGTTAAAAAAAAGTCTTCTTTGCATGTTTTTATTAAGTATTTATGTTATTTAAAATTGCTCCCTAATGACACTCCGCCTCTGCCGAGGTTCCTTTGTAAACAGTAAACCCCTTACCCTCCTCCCGTTGATGTTGGCAGAATTTTGCTACCTACGTCTGAGTGACATACTTCGTCTAGGGGTGTATGGTCGAAGATGACGCGTCACTCCACGACTTACCAGGCAACCTTCTCTCTTTAGTAACCTTGGTCTCAGCCCAACTAGAAAATACAATTGAACGATGAGGCATCATGTTACGGACTTGCCTGTATGCATAACTCAATTTCGGCAAAAAATGAAGATAACCAGTTTTTGCATTGGACCCTTCAATTACTATCATTATCATAGCTCTATGGTTGTTGAATTTGATTTGTTTAAGTTAGAAAAAATGCAAATAAATTTAAAGTAAATTAAAATTATCTGGTTTGCAGTACGTATATTTGAAGTAAATAAATAATACATAAATAAGTATGATACTTAACACCTAAAATATGGAAATACATAAATCTCTCTACAAACAGACTCTCTATCTGTTAATGCAAAGCACTTGAAATGAAATAAATCAGAGTAAACAGCCACGTGCCATTGCGAACGAAATTTCTCCATCATTTGGCGCGTACCTATCAATTCCATAAAGACGTCTGCGCCTAGAAATTAATTTTAAAGCCGAAAACAAACCGGCTAGCAATTGAATGAAATTAAAAAAACAAACTTCAGGAGATAAAAACGACTTTGATCTTCATGAGGTTCTTTTAAACGGGACACAACAAAATTTAGGGAGCACTCAATGGAAAATTAGATTAAATTAAAATGTGACACGGTAATTTTTTTTTTTTTGGACGGCCAAAAGTATTTACGCGTTACAGAAATTTTCGCAGCGTAAACATCCTGTTTCTGGTTCTGAAATGGAAGTTATTAAATGTTCGAAAGTTCGAAATAATATTTACCTCGGCGAGCAAATAAGTTACTTTAAGCGTTTTGTGGCTTTTTAGCCAGAAACGTTTCATATAAACTTGTCGCATCAATCTTGCCATATCGTTGGAGTGGAATGTTTATTAGCAAATATGTTTTTACTGGGTGATGTTCGATGCGCGCGTGGAATTTTAAGTGCGCCATCTAGTTAGTTGTAACGAACTCGTTGCTAACGACTGCACTTTCTCGCTTTAATTCTTTTTTATTTAATTTTAAATTTATTTATTTGAATAAATTAGGTAAGGTATTTAGCATAAAAATATTTTACACGATTTCGTCTTTACATAAACCATAAATAAGAACTTTATTTAATTAATTATTTGCGCGGAAATATAATATCTTTATTTTATTTTTAAATCAATGTGTCTATGGCAGCGGTGGCGAACCTTTCTCTATCAATCGATTAAATGTAAGTTAAAAATGTAATTCTTTTCCTCTGATTCTGGCATATTATACACAAGACGCGACAATTACATTTACAAGGAATGGCTTAAACTTCCGAAAGTGTAAAACACTTCATTTTACTTGCAATCCATCGCTGAGAATGTTGAAAATTCTGATTAAAGGGCTATTAGTTTATCTGTTTATTTTATTTATTAGATGCAGCTGTGGCATACGTGAGTACTTTTGTGTACCAGGAAAGTAATTTATTGATCTTCACAACGCCAAAGGTTTCGTCAAGTGCGAAAAATAAGATGAGATAAAAAGGAAAACAAATGAAAAATCCTCGGCGAAAAAGATTTTCAAATTCAAAGCAAGATAGAAAGCAAAAGAAACCAGCAAGAAAGTCAACGAAACGCAAAGTATTTGATAAAAAGCAACTTAAATAAACTGCTCTCTTGCATTAGCACCAAGGCTTACAGCGCCATCTAGGGGCATTTCGCCGAAAGATTCTATGTCACGTGCAGCAGTAAGTGATGGAGAATTTTGATTAAAACAGACGTTAACGTCGGCTTGCTTTGTCACAACGTTGATTACAGACGTTTCCATTATGTTAACATAAAAATTTACAGCGACGTCTACCGGCGCTTCATTAGAAGATACCCTGCCATCTTCAACTGTATGTGGTGGAGAATGACGAAGTGACTTTTCACTTAAGACGTCAGCTTGCCAAAGCACAAATCACAGTGTCGATCACGTTGTATTAGAATCAACGTTTATAGCGCCATCTACGGGCACTTCATCGAAAGATTACAGTATGTGATTGAGAATAACGAAGTGACTTTTGATTCAAACATAAGGCATTAACATAAGCTTGCTTTGTCACAGTGTTGATCGGAGATCAGATGTTTCTGTTGTATTAGAAACAAGGTTTATAGCACCATCTAGGGGTGCTTCATCGAAAGTTTCTACGTCATTTGCAACAGTATGTGATGGAGAACGACGAGGTGACTTTTGATTAAAACACAAGACGTTAACATCAGTTCGCTTTGTCACAGATGTTTTTGTTGTATCAGAATTAAGGTTCGCAGCGCCGTCTAGTGATAACTCATTGGTACTTGCTGCAGCATATAATGAAGGATGAACGTTATTTTCCTTTTGCTTTGTCACAGTGTCATTCGCAGGGCCATCCAAGGACAAGTTATTTCTCTCTCTTCGTTTCAAATCAGCCGCAACCGTGTCACCTAACAATTCTACGGTTTCGCTTTCGTTTTCCTCTTTTATAGTGATCGTAACGCCATCTAGCAGTGACTTGCTGTTTCTTTCGGTCTTAGGAATGATTGCAGCGCCATCTAGGAGATCTTTCTGTAGAATTTCGCTGCTTTCATTTGTTACAGCGCTCTCTGACTTTTTGTCACGAGCTAATTCCGCGGAAGTTACTTCTTGGGGCGACTCGTTCTTGTGGTTTTGAGGTTGCAGATGATGTCTTCGATTTTGCTGAACTTGTGCTTAGTCTGTTTTGGTTTGATGTCCTTTTTTCCCATCTCTACCTCCCTCAGCCAGTGATTGTTTTAGTTTCTCGATAGGCAATTTGAGCTTCTTGGGATGCCTCACTCACCGATTCTGCGGATAGTTCGCCTTTGTTACCTGAAGATATCTAGGTATCTATAATTTGATTAGTTGAAGGAGTTTGGATAAGATTTTTTTGTGATGATCAATTTTTCAGTCTCAAGGTCTTTGGACATTCTTAAATCTTTTCCAATTTATTTGTCAGCGTGAACAAGTCCCCCGACATCCTTGTTTGATGGTTCGTTTTCTTGTGCCATCGCATTAAAATCTTTTTCTTTATTTTTGCTGCCTTTTGTATCTCCATCTTCTTCGCCTTTGTAGTCAGTAATCTCATTTTGTTTCTCTAAGTTTTTGGTTTTCTCAGATGGATGTTTGTCTTCCGTTGAATGTAAAACGCTTTCTTTATTTTCCCCAATTTCAAAATCGGGTGTTTTTGTCGTCCTTTCACTTTCCACGTCTTTAATTTTACATGATTCATTTTGTTCTATTGAATCACACGTGTGTTTTCTGCTCTTTGCTTTCTCATCTCATCCAAGCATCATTTCTTGTCTACATTCGTCTTGCAAATCTGCACTTCTTCTTGTTCCGACCTCAATTTCTGAATCTTCCACCAATAGCTTCTCTTTAGTTTCGATCATGTTTACTTCTAACAAGACTTGCGTGATTGCAGTGTTGCCAACTGGCACATAATTGTCTGTTTTTTGCCATTCTGATAAAAATGTAAACTAACATAATTGATAATTTTTACTTTGCCAATTTTAAAGCTTGAGCTTTCATACAAATAAATTCACTGGCATTTTTTTACTGTTTTCTCTCTTTCTTTTTACAGAGAAATTTTTTTTGGAAACTTACAAATTTTTAACTTAAGTGCCCCCTCTTAATGATGGGACAAAACCCTATGCATGCAAAACAAATTTTCAAGAAATAATAATGGAATAGAAAACTGAAAAACAATGCAACAATTGGCGGCCAACATTGAGCAGAAGACTATTCAATGGACCAAGTCCGTTGGTAACAATTGGCGCCCAAGGTGGGGCAGAAGACTATTCAACGAATCGAGTCCACCAAGAATTTATTAATAATTCCGAAATGCGTAAACACAATAATGTGTAGAACTGACCTTAAAGCAGTAACATTTGGTAAATGCATAACCAGCAATCAAAAGATTTAACAATTGTATTTAATGGTAATTCGGATTGGGATTGATAGATGAGGAAATTGTCATCAAAAATCTACCAGAAATTAAACAATTTTGTTTAAGTTATCTACTGTTATTTTACTGATAATAATATTTGTACATTTTAGTTTTAAATTTTAAACATTTACAACATAATAATCGTACATTTTAGTTTTAAATTTTAAACATTTACAACATAATAATCGTTTCTTCGTTTAAGGCCGGCATTACACTATCAAAAATCTTAGACAAAGAACTTGCGTAAAAGATATTTTATAAAAAGTAAAAGTTTACACTTGTAAAATAATATGGCAGAACGAAATTGTTAATTATAACCTACAAAAATATATATACAGGCTGTCTTACGAAAAACGCCCCAAGCCATAACTCCGTTATTTATAGATTAATTTTAACAAACAAAAAGGCAAATAAAATGAGACTAAAAATACTATAAAGTGAGTCCAGTTTCCATTTTTTTTTAAATTACCTTCAAGGTCAAACGACTGTCAACTTTTATTTTTCAAATGGCTCTGTATATTTTTTATTATTATATCTGGTAGAGATTTTTTTTCTAAATCCAATAATGTGCAACACTTTGACATTTAAAAAATATTTTTCATAAAAAAAATGAACTAGTCTATTACGCAAAACATGCTTTTCATAAAAATGTTAAAGTTTGTCGTGAAAACAATGTCACTGAGCGTTATTTTTCACAGTTGTTTCAAATTGTCAAGTTATTCTCTTTGTATGATTTATTGTTTCCTAAAAAAAGCCGATTATGGATAATACTTAGTTGATTGACTTACTCCAAGCATATTTTGAATGCAATAAAATCACAAGCAGTGCGTCTCTATAGACAGGGATTTTTTCCAAAGCTACTTACACAGTTGTAGACTTAATTTTAATTATTTCATTAATGTTTTCTGTACTGCTTGATTGCTGTTTTTATTGCATTCAAAATATACTTGCAATAAGTCATTCAGGTGATTGTTATCCATAATCGGTTTTTTTTAGGAAACAATAAGTCGTACAAGTAGAAGAACTTGATAGTTCAAAACATCTGTGAAAAATAACCTCAGTGACATTGTTTTCACGACAAACTTTAACATTTTTATGAAAAGCACGTTTTGCGTAATAGACTAGTTCATTTCTTTTTTTTACGAAAAATGTTTTCTAAATATCAAAGTGTTGCACACTAATTGGATTTAGAAAAAAAATCTCTACCAGATATAATAATAAAAAATATACAGAGCCATTTGAAAAATAAAAGTTGACAGTCGTTTGACCTTGAAGGTAATTTAAAAAAAAATTGAAACTGGATTCACTTTATAGTATTTTTAGTCTCATTTTATTTGCCTTTTTGTTTGTTAAGATAAGTCCATAATTAACGGAGTTATGGCCTGGGGCGTTTTTCGTAAGACAGCCTGTATATATAAATGTTAAATTAAATATACCTTATAAAATAAGATCTTAGTCAAAGTCATAGTCATAGTCTCCCGAAGGAAAATTTAAATATAATTTTTGATAATATTTTGACAGCGGTAAGTCGTAAAACTTCACGTCACACGAGTGGCAACACTGCGTGGATGACTGTCAATAAAAGTGACAATTTTTTTTGTATGCAGTTAAAACAATTTCGAGTCAGCCGTTATATTTAGAGAAAATTGCAAGATATACAGGGTGATTCACGGACCCGTGCGTTAGAAGTTTAAGCACTTGCCTTCATTATTTTTCTCTGAAAATTTGTACCCTCCCACAGCCGCTAGTGCACCTTTTAATGAAAATTTTTTCAAAGTATTTGAACTTCCTGTTGTACCGCTTGTATCTTTATTTTACATGGGATCATATATTTTTTCTTGCAAATTTAGGATTTACAGGTAATTTTTCATAAAAAATTATAGGATATCCCTACACCTAAATGCAACTATTGTCGAAATATTTTTAATTTTGTAAATTTTTGTGCTTTAGCACTCTTTCCTTTCTAAACTCATACTTTTTATTTCACAAAAATATGGAAGATCTAATCTGTGCCATTTCAAAGAGGAAGCTTTGTGTACTGCTTTGTTTAGTTGTTAGTCGAGAACCAGCCTCAATCGACCTGACGTATGAAATATCATAAATCCACTTTTAAACGAATAAAAACAATGAATAGGCGCTTTCCAGGTTAGCGTCGAAGTAGCCTTATAGTATTCTTATATCAGAAGAAAAATGAGAAAGGTGAGTGACAGAACGGAGCTTTGCCAACGTAACTCTGTATTTCCTTTTACTATTCTTCAACCTCAACGTTTTTGAGCTTTCAAAAATTATTGTTTTTTTTTATAGCGTAATTGTATCACAGGCTACTATGGAATGGTTAACGATGAAAGGGCGCGAAACGACGTAATAGAGAGAATTTTCTTTGAATTCATTTAAGATTGCAAAATGGATTTTACCGAGTGAGTTAATTTCATGTGTTTTAGGGGCCAATACGAAAAAGAGCTTTTAGTAGTAAACTTACTTTTTCGCTTCTTATATAAAAATTATAGGTACAGAGTGGCCCATTACCCATTTAGAATGTAAACACTTTTATAGATAGATAGAGAAGATAGAGCATCAAAAAGTCTAAGTCACAAATTGTAAAAAAATTGATTGGCGTTTTTCTTTATTGAAAATCTGACTTTGTACTTTCTCGTAAAAAATAACAATTTATGTTATGTTTAATATTATTATTGTATTTTTTATTATTGGAATTTTTGTTATTTTTGATAGTAAGAAGAATGAAAGCTGTTTTTAACAAAAAAATAAACATCGGAAACAAGTAAATACAATTTATTTTAAATTTTTAAACTAAAATTCAGGTCAGAATTTTGGGAGTTGGTTTTTAATGTTTAAATTACGTCTGAAAAACTACAATTTTTTTAAAATACAAAACAGTAAATTGCTAATATACCGTGTGTCCACGGTAGACGAAAGAAGACTTTTTTTTTGAAATTTCCATGTGACAATAAAATTATGATTGGCTTTACGTAAGTACTGTGGATATCAAAGCGTTTAAAATAAGCAAAATAACTTTATGAAGGACCTTTACTCGCTTAATGCTTAAGAAAGGTGAAGGATAATAAAAGGAAATAATTTCACATACGATTAATCCTTTAACAGTGAATACTGGATATTCGAGAATTCTTGGTCTTCGTGATATTCATTGTGAGTAGTTTCGAATAATTATTGTCTCTGAGAGGACAAATGACACGAGATTTTTTTACGTGGAACACCCTGCATACCACCTGAATATCAAACCCTGCGTATCTAGGTTTCAGGTAACAGGTTCTATTACGTCATGTCTCTTCTCCTTTCTTCTTTCCCTTCCCTTTTTCTAACATTTTCGATTTTTGAAACCACGAGTATCACAACAAGGCCAAAACAGGATGTGTCCAGAAAAAGTGCAGCTCTGTAATTTACTACCAAACAATACCATGAATGTACTAATATAAAAAGTCATCGTTCAAGGGAAGTTGGTTGGTTCTATTTTTGATTACATAAAAAAATATTCGTGAATAGCGTCCACCAAAGATTAGGCAGTTTTCCAAAATTCCGTAAAAGAGCCTCAGCAAAAATAAACATTTATAAAAATCGTTGTATACGTATAATAACCCAATAATATTTCAGTATTTACATTCGGCTTGCCAAGCGCTGCTTGCTAATTTCTGTACGAGATCAATCACTTTGGGACCGTTCAATTACGCTTTATGCCAATACTAACAAACTACGCAAATCGGTAAAAATAAAAGCGCACGTCCTTGAATCCGATCCGCGCCCATCTCGATTTTAATTATGATTAAATAAAAAAATTTCACGCCGCTGCTGGCTGTTTACTATGTATGTGTATACCTCTTCGCCTTAATCTACATTAAATCTAGATTTATTCTAACGTCAACATATAAAATATAAATTCATATTTCAGTTGCATCATCACTTTTTTCCCTATTTTTAGGTTAGAGTGAAAATAGCTCGTCTTACTTTACAACTATGTAATTTAATTGTAGTTTTCATTACAGTGCCAGAAGGACGTTAGTAAACGCTCGCATATTTCTAAGAGATACTAAAATTATTAATAGTGCACGGTGGTGTGCTTTGAGTGTCCCGGTGTTACATATTAAAAAAAAACGTCAACTCGAAAGCGTAGATTTGAGACGTCGCCGTCGCTGGGATTATCCTGATTCAGGTGTTTTCTTGTTGCTCTTCTTTTCTTTCTTTTGTCTTCTGCGCACCAGGAAGCCTCTGATCCCCGCTTGGATCTTCGTCGCCGATTCCTGCTCTAGCTGACTGGGGTTTGTTTTGTTTTGGAGGGCGGCCCTCTTTGAGTCCGAAATCCGGCCGGAGCTTTTGCGCCTCGATGATCTTCGATTGCTTGAAATTGCGCCACCTGTATTCTGACAAAAATTTAATTAGTTGAAAAATCTTTAAATAAGTTAAACAAAAGTCTTTACATGATGTGGGGGGGGGGGGTGGAAAGCAATTTATGATCGACGGTTGAAAAGTTATTTATGAAATTCGCGCTCCCTTCTGCTTTTATAATCTGATCTAGACTGTTAACAGATCATTCATTTCTATTCATTTGGTGGCTTTAATAATATGCATCCAAAACAAAATGGTGGCTTTACATCTAGTTTTATTAGATTGGTTTGTACAGGGGGGTTCAAGTCACCTTTACTACTTTTAATTTCTTTCAATTTTTCAAAGAAAATCTGCTGTCGAACAGAGAATAAATTTTATTTAAAAAATCTGCAAGAACTGGGAAACTCAGAAAGTAATCGATCTGGATGGAAGAATACTGAAGAAGAACCAAGAACGTTGAGACGTCCTCCAATCATCTGAGAAAACACAGACACCATCAAGATAACAAAAGAAAAACGAAATGCGAATTAAGTACAAATTGCTGCAGAAATAATCGAAATAATTTGGATTAAGAATGAACATTTTCTGAGCATTATCGAAATGTGAACTGATATTGAACTGAAATAAGAAACGATTTAGATACGAACGTAGCATTTTCCAAGAAATTAACGAAATTACAAAAGAAACACAACTCGAACACCGATAGAGAAACGATCGAAAGAACAAAATAAATGCGAATTATAAGTACACTTTGACTTTTTCTATAGAAATAATAAAATAACAAAAAAAAACTAGAATCTCGCGCACAAATTTTCTAAAGAAAACACTAAAATAACAAAAAAGTGACCATAGGAACCATCGAAAAAACAAAAGAAATGCGTTTGAAGTACAAATACAGAATTAAGTCCCAGCACAAAAATCGTCAGAATAACAAAAGAGGTACGAAGTAAGTACATATGTATAAATCATCTCAGTAACAAAAGAAACACAAGTGAAGTACAAATTGCCACTTTTGGAAAAAATGTTCGTTGTTTTTAGTATTTTTTGATTAAAACAATTGATTCATTTGTGTGAGTTCACTTTTTTTTTACTTTTTTTCCTGGACACTTACATTTAATAACTTCATGGTCAATTACGTTTCGCCCTTGTGTGCCTGAAGAGTTTATTACTTCGCTATATTCAATCATCTCCAGTTACTTATAGGACAGATTATAAAAAAAGGTCGTCCTATTTGACTTATACAGTTTTTGCAAAATTTATCGAAATATCAGAAGAAAGTAGAATCGAGCACGAACATATTGTACTGGATAGTTTCTTTTGTTATTTCGATAACTACTGCAGAAAATGTTTGTGTTTAGTTCGAGTTTGTTTTGTTATTTCGATAACTTCTGTAGAAAATGTTTCTATTATTTTGTTATTTCGATAACTTCTCTAGCAAATATTTGTATTTAGTTCAAGTTTATATTGTACTTTCGATATTTGTGTAGAAAATGTTAGTGTTCACTTCGAATTTCTATTGTTATTTTGATAACTTCTGTAGAAAATGTTTGTATTTATTATTCATTCACGTTCTTTTTGCTTTCAGAGTAGGCCGTGTTAGGGTGACATTTTTGTTGGTACCTTCAAGTGAATATGTTCCATTTTAATATGATGGTTATATTTTTGAAAACTGACGCCAAAAAACATTGATGATTTTGAGCATCTTGACTTAGTACTGCAAAGTCACAAGTAATTATTTGTTTTAATGCTATTATTTTACTTTCTTCATGCCATCGTAGAGTATAAGAAGCATTATAGTCAATGGGACTGACGTTAAAGTGTCAGAAGTTTACATTTGTCACATTTTGAGTTCTATCAAAATACATGCACGTAACCTAACGAAAAAAAAAGCATGGCCTACTAGAATGCAAAAAGAACGTGAACGGATAATAGTTCGAGATTATTTTGTATTTTCGATGCTTCTGTAGAAAGTTCGAGTTCGATAACATCTGCGGAAATTGTTTGAATTCAGGTCGAGTTTGTTTCGTTATTTCGATAATTTCTGCAGAAAACGTTTTGTATTCAGCTCGAGTTTCTTTTGTTATTGCGATAATTTGCGCAGATAATATTTGTACTCAGTTAGAATTCCTTTTGTTATTTCGATTATTTTGTTATTTCGATTATTGTTATATAAAAAAAAAGCTAGTTTGCAGTTCTTTTGTCATTTTCTATAAAAATAATCGAAATAACAAAAGGAATTCTAACGGAGTACAAATATTATCTGCGCAAATTATCGAAATGACTCTCTACCAAATCAAAGAAGTAACAAAATAAAAACACCGATACCATCAGGATAACAAAAGAATTACGAATGATGTAAAAAATTAACGTTTTTTTACAGAAATAATCAAAATAACAAAAGAAATTTGAATTAAATTTTCTACAGAAATCATCGAAATAACAAAATTAATGCAAACTGACAGACATCTTTTATAATAATAATCGAAATGAAAACATAAACTCAAATTGAGCACAAATAATTTAAATTTTGAAATTTTGTTGCTCTAGGCTTGTTGCTAACTTCTCACCGGTAAAAAATTGACGTTTTCTACAGAAATCATCGAAATAATAAAATTAATGCAAACTGAAAGACAGCTTCTATAAAAATTAATCGAAATGACAAAAGAGACTCGGACAACGTCGAGCTCTTTAAGTTTTATTGTCTGGTGTCATTACATTACATAAAAAAATACTAATGTTTTGGATAATAATTATTTATTTATTCATTACGTTTCTAGACTAATCAATTGCGCGCATCGCTTTTAATAAAAATAGAAGTCCCACGCACACACACATGAATCAAACAATGTTTTCGAAACGTATTCTTTGACCTCTTTTCTCGTGTTGTTATTAGGTCAAACTCGACCCAAACACATCGCGCAGTCGAGTCTGCATGTACACATACATACTTATGTTTATTATCTTTTTTGAGTGATTTACGAGCGAATGTGTAACACGTTCCAGGTGAAAAGTTGCGAAACGGGAAAACAGGTCATTTCGTCTATCCCCCGAGGTTAGTTCCTCAAGGACATTAAAACGTTAACAAATCAGAAAATAGAATTGCAATATAACCGCGAAAAGAAGCTGTACGTTATTATTTCATTAGTGGAATAAACTAAATAAAGAAAAAAAAATTCGTGAATGAAAATCAATTGCATATACAGGGTGTCGGAGACTCGAGCGCCAGAATTTCGCAGGGTGGTAGCTTGGAACAAAACAATTCAAAAATGTGATATAATATGGTGCCCTAAATGTAACTGTTTTCGAGTAAAAAAATGCTGACTAAGAAAATGGAAATTAGTAATGTTCCCACCGGCAATAAAAAATGTTAATTCCCAATGGGAGAATACTGCACGTGCAGCTTGTCAAGGTCAGGATCAATATCACCGACATAAAAAGAACGTGTTTTGTGTTCGTTCGTAAACATTTCGTAACAATCAGTTTGGTCGAGAGCTGTCGAAGTTGTTATTCATTGAAGACGACATCGACATTTCACGTCTGATAAATTATGTGTGTGTACAGAAAATTTTATTCGTTTAATGTTTAGTTATGTGCGCTTTTTGGAAACGTCTCTTGCAAAAGCTCGTGTATTGTAATTAACGCAAAAATGTGCCGTTTCTTGGCTTTAACTCGAATTCCGAACGCACGGTGAAATTTTTCCGGATCCACTTTGACTTTGGGCCAGAAAAGTAACAGAAAGTCCTTTGAGCGGTGCCAAGGAACGCAGGCGCGTTTTCTGGCGTGCACATCACCTCTTCACTTCATCCATCACTTTAATCCATTCTGCTTAAAGTTATAACTGATTGGACTCGATTAAATTAAATACATTCAGTTCAAGGGAATTTGCGACTTTAATAAATAATGATTATTGCTAAAATTAGGAAGAAGCACTTTCTTAATTTGCATTTTCAATTTGAAAAGTTAATTAGTTTAAATAAGACTTGGCGTTTCAATCATCCGTTAAACGCTGCGTCAATTTTTGAATTGAGTCAAATTTAAAATAACTTCCTCGAAATGAGAGGGTCAAAATTAAAGTTGTGTATTTGCGTAACAGACTATGATGAAAAAATGATTTTTGGCTTGGCTTGAAGGAAGAAAATATTTTTTGCGTTCGGATTCTGCGCTTCTAAAATATGATGACATTTATAAAGTACGTATGACGTAAAAGCTCGAGACATTACGCAGTCGAGGCATCTAAAAGTACTTACATGTAAAATATAAAAATAAATTCAAGACAAATGTTTGAGTAGCAAAAGAACAGGCGAAAAACTTTAATTACTGAAAAAGTTAGAATTTGGCCAGCGTTCAAAAAAAAACAACAAAAAAATTAAAGCTATTTGAACATCATTCATTTTGAGCTTATCGAAAGCGATGGTAGGTATTTTATGGTGAATTTAAAAGCTTTTGAAATTCAAAATTCAAATAAGATGTTTACTTCGTTAATTAAGTTCAGCGCAGATAAGTTGAGTTTGAGTTGTGAGTTTAATTTTAGTTCTATTATATTAGATCCTTAACGAAGATCTAAAACTGGGATTCCTAACGAGGATGATGAAGATAATATTTTTAAAAATAATTATAACCAGAAAAATTAACAGATATTTAAAAATAACTGTTTGTCCAAATAGGCTCGTACTAATTGAAGTCAAAATTGTTAAACCATCTTACAATTAGGTGGAATGATTTCATACAGGGTGTTCTGATATTATTTTAAGGAAATATGTAAACATTTAATTCTAAAAAAAGAAACGAAAGCAGATATCTGTTATAAATTGAATATTGAACGAAGTCCTCAAGTGCATTTCAAAGATTATAAACAAGAGCAACAGTAAATAAACGCTGATTGGTTTCGATATTAAATTTATTCGTTTTATTAATTCAGGTCAACAAGAACAAAGGACGCACGCTAATTAAGCTTCCATTCAGAAACGTATCAATTCAAGTCAATAAAAAACACGCGTTTGCATGTAAGTAAACAAATGTAAAATCGCCTAAAAAGCGGAATAGAACAAGTCACGAATCGAATAATGCCCAATTTCTTCATCGCCTTATCTTGAGGTTAAATTTATGTCAGTTAGAATGTGTCACATAGTATGTGTACGGCCAACTGTACGTCACATTTCAACTGTTAGATAAATTAACCTTAAGTTAAACATGGTAAAGAAATCGGCCATAAGTCGTTTACAAAAAAAAACATTATGAATAATAAGGGTCTAAAGTTAGAACCTTGGGGTATCCAAAAGAGTACCTACTTTAAGGCATTATCAATGATGATGGTCTAAGGTAGCAGCTTGTGGCAGTAATATTTTTTTATTATTATTTTTTTTTTAGGAAGAAACTTAATTTTCAATTCGAGTTTTGATAATTCTCGGTTTTACGATCCAACATTTCCGAGGAGGTTTTATGACGCACAGTTAATAAGACGGAAGACACTGTTTGTGTTAGGCCCGGTTTTTCAATCGATTGGTAAAGTGACTGTTAGCGTTACCCGATTGTTAGCAGAGAAAATGGGTTTATCAATCTACTGTTAGTCTTAACAATGACATAAATTCCTTTTAACGAGGAGGTAAACTAACAGTCGGTAAATTTGCTTGTTAGCGGTAAACAAGTAGAGGGGATACTGAAACGGTCGCGAATTTGTTTATAAAACAAAAAGCATGTTTGATGTAATTTTGATTGTGAGATAACAAACAAGCGGAGGCAATTTCGTCACGGCATCGGTGGTCCTTACGACGGTCGGTCAATGTGCAATATAACGAGGGGATGTCATAAATTCTTGTAACACTGTGGGACTTTAAAATTTTTCTTGAGTTGAATATCATATAAATTTGTCATACGAGTTTCTAAGGGTCATCTGGTGTTCTTTAGAAATTATACAATTTGACACGGTTAAGTTTCTGTAAAAGAATATTGCTATTGAAAACTAAAGTATAGCAGGGCGTAATGGGAAATAACATGCTTCTAAACAAAAAGCAGTCGGGCGCCGAATTTCTCCTGTAAACGGAAAACATAAAGATGTCAATAGTTGTAGTTAAGAAGTTGTTGTGAATTTTGAAAAGACAGCACACGTGGTCTGCCCGGGGTGGTCGTTAAAAGCCTAGGAAAAAACAAGGCATTCCAGGAAGCGGAGGGCGTTTATCCTTCTGAACGCAAAACGCAGCTCTATTGGTCATAGTTTTCTAATAGGAGGAAGGGAAATTAATTTTGTCCAGCCGAAAAATGAAAATTAAAATTGCGGACAGATAGCTCCGAGCTTTTAAAACGATCAGTCGTATTATTTGGGCTTGGCGAATTGCTTTGTACTTGTTTCTCTGATTTAGTTTCCACAGTAGAGTTAAACGATTTTATATCGGTACGCCTAAAATTCTAGTGTTTGAGAGGCAATTAAATAAAAACTAAACAAGTCGGTGTCGCGCACGGTAAATAAATCGCGAGTGTATTTAACTGAGTGCAGTGAATGTATTGGATTTTAATTTCGCGGACGCGGAGTTAGGTAATCTGACTTAATTTGTATTTTGTTCATTACATACTTGGTGGTATAAATTGTTTAAAATCATTTTAATTCCCTCAGCCATTTGTGGTCAGATATTCTGTAAATTTCATTACTTGCTTGGGGTGTGCCATTGTTTTTTACTAAAGTATTTTCATTGCATCCTAACCGAGCTTAAAGGTAAATAAGTTGCATCCACATTAGTGGAGTTAGCTGACCATTGTTGTATAAATTATTGGACTAGTTTGCTTGTCGTTCTGTAAGTAAATCGACCAGAGGCAGGCCAACGACACCTTCAAGCTATAGTGCGATCCATATACAGTGTAGTCTTGTAAAATTAGTTAATCCCTTGGCGATATTCTCTGGCAAGTTGGAAACACTCAAGCAAGGGGTTTTCGATTTGAGCAGTGAAGTCGACTGTTTTGTACCACTGGTCTAAGGCAAGTCTAGATCTGCCGCTAAAATCAAGTGTGACCAGCACAAGTTAATTCCCAAAATCAAGGCCAATTAGTTGCCGTTACGAGACTCGTAAAATTACGAGGCCAAACAATTCTGAATCACATTCATAGCCATCTTCTTAACCGAGCTTCTCTCACACCCTGTGTGTGGACCGAAGTGTAGTCCTTATCAGGAGATTTGCGGGTTAATTAGAAGTAATTCGCCGAGAGACCGAAAGATCATAACTACCCATAGTAGAGTATCAAATAAAACGGTCAATTCTTGCCATTGCGTATAGGGTTATATAATCGTCGAAAACAACGCAATCAGAGGTTAACAAATGAAGTGAGAGTCACTGTACCTCCACCTCTTGGCGATAGGAGCGGTTGAGAATCTCCCCCTTCGCCCCGTTATTAGGTTAGAACAAATCGGGTCCTGCGCCTCCACAGGAGGGCCGTCCTTGAAAAACTCGCGATTACTCGATTACGAGATTCGAACGAGAAAGCCATTAAACGGATTCTACTGTATTTCTTGCGAAATCGTAATTTCTTCTTGTGTTCCTCTGTATTAAATTTTTAAACGACAAGGTTTTTCCGCTCATTTTTCTAGACTGCAGTGCGGCTAGAAATCGGAGTTTTTTACCTTGCTTTGCAATAAATAATTAATTAAATTTAAATTCCGTATTTTAATTATCAGTAGTTAATCCCTAGATATCAAAGTATTTCTGGGAAGTGTCGCCGTACGGCGTAGTATTATTACATTTAGGTCATTGACGCATCTGTAGCTAGCAGGTACTTAGTCCCTTCGTCGGGGTAGATAAACTTGCATGTTGTAGGAAGGCAATAAAACTAATAGCGATTCGTCTCAGGAATACTGGCCGAGCAACTGTCCAGTAATTACGAGTAAGTAATTACCAGTAATTTTCGGTCCAGTTAATTATATTGTCAAATTAATTCAAATTGTTTATTTGTTTGGACATTTTTATTAGCTGTTTAGTTGTCCGAAAGTAGTAAACAAAAACAGCAGCACGTCGCCGTGTTACAATACGTAAATGTGCGCAAGCGACTACACAATTCTACTTCTTAGTGTTTGATTTAAAAATTGAAAATGAATAACGTGGAAAATGTAAATATATTTTCTGACTTTTGTGATTCTATAAGGCCCGGTTTTTCAATGGATTGGTAAAGTGATTGTTACTTGCCAATGGAATAAATTTAATCTCTTTGGTAAAGTGTTTGTTAAACAAAATCTGTCTTTCAATCTATAAGTTTCTGCTTGTTAGTTAACAACCAAAATTGTATGTTAATCGTAAGTTGGTCACACTGAAGAATATAGGTTACTATCTTCACATCTACATTTTAACCTACTCGTGAACGTGAAGCGTGTAAGGTTATTTACCTTCAAATTAAGTTGAGTTTCAATTATTGTGAACTATGAGTGATAATTTTAAGAAAAAGAAAGCAAGAGCAACAAATTTTACACCAACAGAAACCGATTTGCTAAGCGAGCTGGCAGTAAAATACGGAGGCGATCGAGCGAGCGACGCTCTCGTAAATAAGACGTTTGTTTCGTTTTCACGGTCGCTTAATAAGCGAAATTTTTAAAATTGAGGTGGGGAAGAGGGCGATTTGGCACGTATTCGCGAGTAATTCGGAAATTTTTCGGCAAACAAACAAATAAACGAGCAGTGATTTCTTTTGTCGGCAAACACGTAAAGCAGTGGGATCGCCTTAAGTGTGACTAATTATTTTATGTTTGTTATTATTTTAACTGACCCTAAACTTTATTAGTGTTATGCGGTCTGTGCACGTGCAAGTAATTTTAAATGATTTTTTTATTACCACTACTTACAAGGGAATTATCCCAACCCGAAAATTTAAAAAAATTTGAAACTTTGTGGGTTAGTAGTTCACCCTAGGGTAAGCACGGAGCCATTTTTTTATCGGCCCACGCTTTAAGCGGGGAAAAGCACCCTTCGAAATTTCTGCGATTTTCGGTTTTCTGCGAATAAGTCGGTAACCAGCAGAGATAAAAATTAAAATTATATGGCAAAATATTCGTCTTTCAATGCTCTATCACATATGTAAAAATTGGCTTATAATTTGAAAATCAAAACTTACCCCCTACCACCCCAATCTGAGAAGTCAAAAAAAATAATCATTGCTCTGGGTGAGTAGTCCACTTCGGGTGGAGTGCAGCTAAATTTTTTTAACACTCGGAAAAAATTTTTAGGGGGTGAAAACACGTCTATGATTTTGTGTACTTTTATTTGATGTTCAAAAGCAAAAGCAAAAAATCGACAATTTGCGACTAAGTCGTTGATTTTTTTGCTTACAAAAAGAAACAATGAAATACGAAGAAACAAATGAAAGCCCGATCGTCGACTCTCTTGCTTACAGAAAAAAATTAAAAAAAATAAAAGAAGAACAAATGAAAGTTTGATATTCAAAAGTTTCACGTCGGAAATCGTTATTTGCTATTTTTTGCTTACAAAAAAACCTTATTAATTAAATGAAAAGAAACATATTGCTGTGTTATTACCTGAAGGTTATAAAGGAAGGAGCAACAAAGAGAGGAATCCAAAATTTTTAAAAGTTTAATAACTTCTAATCATTTTTCACAAACCATTCACGAACATAAACACCAAACACATCATCTGAAAATAAAAATACAAAATTCAAAGGGCAAATTAAGTTTAAAAGTTACAAAAATTTTTTTTTTAAGAATGAACAACGAAGAAGGAATTACAATATGTATACCTGATGAAGAAGTAGAGTGGCTTCAAAATAAATTAAACTGGATGGAATTTTCGGAATTTTTGAACAAAATCAAAGGAAAACTCAATCATCTACTGACAGCGGAAAACTGGCCAATTAAACTTCCTAAAAATAATAGAAAGAGAAGGTATATTTACCTGATGATAGAAGAGTGAGGGTTAAGAGGACCAAGGCAGAGGATGTCCAAGTACATTGTGAAGAATTCTTCGATAAACATTTAAATTTGTAAATGTCAAATGCATGTGTTTCGAAAAAGTTTGATTTATTGTTTTCAAAATTTGAACATTATAATAGAATTAATAATTTTACTTACAAAATGTTTAAATTATAAAAAAATTGTAATTTTGAAACAGAATTTATATAAAATGATGTATATGTCAGATATGAAAGTGAAAATTATGATGTATGGAAAAAACAGTAGTATGATAAATTTTAGAAAGTGTGATGGTTGCTCTAGGGATGATCGTTGATATGGTGAACAATATTTATCCGAGGTGTATAGTCCATTCACGATCTTTTTAGAGTCAGAGTCACAATTTTACATTTGTCACATTTTGAGTTCTATCAAAATTCATGTACGTAACTTAACGAAAAAAAAGCATGTCCTATGGAGTCTAAAAGGATCGTGAATGGATATTAAATAAATATTTTGCAAAGAGAAAATTCATAATACTTTTGCCCTTCACAAAAATAACTTCGTAACAAATTCTTCACTTCTTCACAATTTTGATTTTATAATTTATTAAACATTTCATTCGTTATACACCGTGATTCAAAACGACCGCACCATCACTTAGGTGGTTTTTAGATCCACTTATTTGTTCTCAAAAGTGTAAATAAAAATTTTCTAGATGATTTTTTCAAAGTTACAAAACTGGTGTTGATTTTATAGTAATTAGATAATGTAACTTTATGTTTTTATTAATGAAAGGTGTAAATAAACGCCTGTAAAATTATCCTTGTTAATAAAACATAATATTTATTAAGTAACAAAGCAGGAAAAGTCTTTGGAAATGTTAACATTATTTTAGAAGTCAAGCCGGCAACGGTGCACCGAAAATTCGGTTTTACTATGGTTACCATAGCGTGGACCTGACAAATAAATTTATCAATGATGTTCACATTTTGAAAGTCAAATTTTTTGATTGATTTGAAGAATTTATTCAAATTCAAAATGTTTACTTTAAATGAATACTTGTGATATGTATCTTCTTCTGGGAGAGAGTGGAGGAAACTTTCGACGCGCTGCAGCAGCTTATGCTGAACGATACGGTGAACGTAGACATCCAGACAAAAATGTTTTTCAACGGCTTGATCAGCGTGTGAGGGAAACAGGTCGATTGGATGTAATCCATGAAGTGGTAGGCCACGCTCCGCCAGAGCTCCCCAAGTCGAGGAAGCTGTTCTACAAGTCGCTGAAGACAATCCTAACGTCAGCATTCGAGATATTGGACGAAATTTAAACGTAAATTACAATGTTGTTCAGCGTGTATTAAAAATTCTTTCCACTATACAAAAGTGCAAGCTCTGTGTGAAGCTGATTTTCCTCTTCGTATTAACTTTTGCCATTGGATGCTGGATCAAATCAATTTGAATCCAAATTTTCAAAATCTGATTTTGTGGACGGATGAATGTACCTTCACTCTTGACGGTGTGTTTAACATGCACAATCATCATTATTGGGCAATAGAAAACCCTCATGTAATACATCGACGAGCATTTCAACAACGTTTTTCCGTCAATGACATTATGTCACATTTTATTTCCAAAGATTTTGACAAACCAGCGCATATGCAGTTGTCAACAAAAAAGAGGGTACCCATGATCTATGATTTCAAATTTGTAAGTGCATCTAAAAGGTGCAGCGTTGCCTATTTGCGTTATTTTTAAACATTCATATTTTAAAAACTATTCATGGCAAAAAAATTCTGAAAACATATTTGTGCTCCTGTTAATGGTCTGTATTTACACCAAAGCGATGGTGCGACCCTTTTGAATCACGCTGTATAGTTCAAACAACAGTCCTAATTTCTCAGATTTAATTGTTTCAGTTCGTGTTTTTATAAGAGTTTTATTTACTATCAGGAAATAAAAGTGAGTAAAAAAAAGGAAACGTTAGTAGAAGATATAATATTAATCTCTTGACGGTTAATTGACAATTCAATTTGACATTCAAATAAAATCTGTGTCAATAAAAAGAATGAAGTGTAGACGATTTGCAAGGATCGTAAGCAATTTGTTTAAACCTATTGAACAGATTTTATAAAAATAGATAAACATAATTTTAATTTAGTCAATGAATACTTAGACGACGATTTGCAAGGATCGTAATCAAAGTATTTAAACCGATTATACAAAATTATAAAATATTTTCAACAAACATACAAACAATAAGAAGGTTTGACTTTAATACAAATTAATAATTTGGGATTTGTCTTACTAAAAGCTTTTAGTAACCTAAGACAAATCCCAAATTCTTAATTTGTATTACGTACTGGTTACTAACATCTTATGGAGATTCTTACCAAAGATACTTACTCAATATATAAAAAAGAATTTACTACCTGAGATAAACCTTAAAATAAAATGTAATAATAAATTCAAAATTTATTGAAAACTATCCTACAATATGAAAGTTTGTTTATTTGATTTTTAAAGGCGAAGGCAAAAGAACGACGATTTCCGACTAAATCAAATAATAAACAAAATAGAACAAAGAAATATAATGAAGTATGAAAAAACAGATGAAAGCCTGATTTGCTTTTCAAACGCTTCTTGTCCGAAATCGTAGACTTTATGTTTACAAAAAAAAATGATATGCAAGCAAGCAAATGAAAGTTTGATTTTCAAAAGCTTCGCGCCGGAAATCGATTTATCTGATTTTCAAAGGCAACAAAGAAAAATAATGAAATATAAAGAAACAAATGAAAACCTGATTTAATTTGCAAAAGCTTCCCCATTGGAAATCATCGACCTATTTGCTTGCGAAAAATAAATGAAGTGCAAAGAAACAAATGAAAGTTTAATTTTCAAAGGCTTCAAATGTTACCGAAACTTTTCAAAGATTACCGAAAATTTCGTAGACTGAAACTTAAAGATACAAGAGCGAAACGCAACAATAAAAAAAATTGAAATAAAAAAAAATTCATACTATGTGGGCAAGAAGATTTTGTTTAAAAATATTTTGTTAAACAAAAACAAATTTGACGAAAAGCAAGATCTAATTAAAATTTGGAATGAAAGCAGCAATTCCTCAAATTATTTTGGCAAATAAACTCGTAAGTTGTAAGCTGCTTAAATCTATTATTGTTTAGTGCAAGAATTAAATAAAATTTATGAAAGAAGGATGACGAATCGAACATAAATTCCAAAACAGCTGTCAGGGGGCTTTTTCAACTGCCAGCTCGTAAATAGAACGTTAATAGAATGCACGTTTATCATTGAAAACGTTTCAATTAGTTACTTACTTTTTATTAACAATTAAATTTAATGAGTTGGATAAACAAATAAAAAAAGGGAGAAATAAAATTAGCTTCACATTTTTTTTTTTTTTTAAAGCATCAAATCGAACACATTCTACTTACTCTGCCTTTCAATTGTTTCCTGACTTGGTACCCACGGAAACTCGCCTGGATCTTGGTGGCCGCCTCCGCCTCCATGCTCTTCCTGACGATGGCTGAGTTGTTTCGCTTTTCCGTGTCCATGCCGCAGCTCGGCTGAGAATGTTGTTGCGTGGTGTCTGGTGCGTCTTCGCGCGCTGCTGAGACATCTTTATTGGACGCCTGCGCGCCGACGCTGACGGACGCCTCGCGTCTTGACGTCACGGTCTCAGTACCTGCTAAATATGAAACTGCCATGACATAATGTATGTGGGTGCCTTCTTTTTCTCGCAACAAATTGTTCTTTTGCGTTTGGCACTCTGTTCGTGTGTCGTTTTGCATTTTTGAATGCGTGAGCGCGCGATGAAAGGTCAATTTAATTCGAGAATGAATGACATTACAGGGATGGACTTAAAAAATATTTCTGGTTGTAGCCCCTTTCCTCTTCTTCGGAGATGAAATTAAATTGGGATGATTATTCTAAAGAAGAGAGCAAGATGGCCAACAAAAGAACTGCTTAAGTTCCATTCTGAAGAAAATAGGAAAGAGGTTACCGAAACGTTCTCTTCAGAATGGAATTGAAACTGAAATAATTCTTCTAAATGAGATAGAAACACAGTCACCAAAAACTTGAAAAAAAAAACTATTCTTTTAAAAAAGGGCTAATCTGTCCTTAAATGTCCTTCAGAAAGGAACTGAAACTGAAACAAACATGAGAAGACAAAGAAGAAGAAAACAAATCTTCCGAAGAAGATACGGAAGCGTTATCTTCTAAAAGGAATTGAAATCGAAACAGTTCTCCTGAAGGAGATAGGAAGATGGTCAACAAAATGTCAGGAAAACTACTTTTTTAATAATAACCCACCAATAAATGTTCTTCAGAAAGATACTGAAACTGTAACAGTTTTTCTTGAAGAAGACATGGAGAAGGTCAATAAAACGTCAAGAAAGCTATTGTTTTAATAACGTGCCAATCCATACTGAAACATTCTTCAGAAAGAAACTTAAACTGAAACAGTTCTTCTGGAGAAGAACGGATAGATCGTTACTGAAATGTTTTCTTTAGAAAAGAGTTGAAACTAAAACAGTTCTTCTGAAGAAGGTAGGAAGATGGTCACCAAAACGTTAGAATTACTGTTCTTTTAATAACATGCTAATACATCCTGAAATTTTCTTCTAAAAGAAAGCAAAACTGAACCAAGTTTTCTGGAGAAGATAGGAAAGATGGTTCCGAAACGTTTTCTTCAGGAAGATACCTATTGAATCTGAAATAACTCTTTTGAAGAAGACGTGCCGATCTCTCCTGAAATCTTCTTCCTCAAAGAGTAACCGAAGTTGGAATAGTTGTTTTGAAGAAGACAGTAGTAGATGATGGTCGAAACGTGAGGAAAAGAAACCAATATTAAAACAGATAACGGTTGTTAAAAGTCATTCACTTACAATTTCAATAACACGGATCCATGATGAAAACAAAGAACTTCTTGAATAACTTTGACTCTCCCTACAGCAGACAGCAGCCCTTGGGATGCGACGACAACGAAATATGAAGAATAGAAAGCAAAGAGAAAATCGAAAAACCAATACAAAGCAAAATAATAATAAAACGAAAGTAAATTCGTTAAAAAGAAAACCCAAATAAAGAACTATTAAATGTGAAAAAATGAAATGGAAAAGAAATGAAAAACAAAAGAAGATCGACGAAACTTTTCCGATGGAGTAATTGAAAATTCACGAGACAAATAAAAAGAAAACTGCGAAAAGTGCTGATGTAATTCTAAAAACTAATTTCAAACAAAAGAAACCGACAAAGAAGAAAGTCAAAGGAGTAGACAAGAGAGGGACGTAAAAAACTGAGACGAAACAAAAAAATGAAAAGTTGGGAAAAAAGGTAGAGGAACGAAACAACAAAATAGTTAATTGTCAGTTTTCCTTTTTTTTAAATTTTGATCCGCCGGAGAATCGTCGACGTTCTTTTATTTTTCGTTCATTTTATTCTTCATATTTCGGTATTCACATTTCTTTCCTTTTTAAATTAATTATTCGCACTTAAGTAACAGTGGCTCAGTTAATCGGGGTTTCACTGTACACCGAACAGTTTGAAAGCTTGGAATTTTCGGAGAAATTGTTAAGTTCGGGGGAAAGGTTTAAGGCTCAATTCGGCTCTGTCAGAACATCCGACGCTCAAAATTGTACTACGGATTTTCACATCCGTTCGGGTTGACCTAAGCGAACATTAATTGGGTTGCGTTCCACTTAATAAAATAAATTCGCGCTAGAATTTGTTTATTTCAACTCCTTCCAAAACGAAAGTTTTATAAAGGAAAAACTAGACTGCCGCTGATGCATACCATCCGAAAGCTTTACACGTTCAAAGGATTACTCAAATACATATAAAAAGCCAAATCCAAGGAGAGGAGATATAATATGATAAATAGCTAATGTAATCATAATTCTGATGCTGCAAGAAAAAAATAAAATAAATAATTTTTTTTAATGAAATGCTAATTTTTTGCGGCGAAATTCAGTTGAATTCATCTTGCAAAATAGCAGAACACTTCTTTGAAGTAAATATTGAATTTTTGCTACAAAATAACTATTTAAATTTCGAATAATATACAGGGTGTATTAGAATTTCCTGTAAAAAGTCACACCACGTGATTTTACATTAAAAACTGTGCAGAAAATTCTAGTATTATTTTGCTCTTAACTCTCTGTTTATGAAGTTACTGAGTGTTGAAAATCGATCCTCATTTAATAAGGTATGGTAAAAACATGCATTCTTCCTTTTTCCCCATTTGTTTATAATTTTATTGCAGCAAATTCTTTGCATTTTATAATTTGAGAGTGCATATTTTACATAAGCGAATACGCAATCCAGGTAGGCTAGGGAACCGCGTACCAGTAGCTATGATCTACGATACACCCTATACATACAGGGTGCGTTATTTAGCTTGAGGCGATTAAATTTATAAAAAAAAATAAAGCCAAGGATGAAGAAATATTTGAAACAAAAGCTTGAAACGGTCGCGAATCTGTTTATAAAACAAAAAGCATGTTCTTGTGGTAATTTTAATTTTAAAAATAACAAATAAGCGGAAGCAATATCGCCACGGCCTCGGCAGTCCTTACGACGGTTTGTCAATAGGCAATATAACAGGGGTGGGCCATAAATTCTTGCAACACTGAGGGACTTTAAAATTTTTCTTGAGTTGAATATCATATAAATCTGTCAGGCGAGTTTCGAATGGTCATCTGGTTCTTTAGAAATTGTACAATTTGACATGTTCGTTTAAATATCTGTAAAAGGATACTACTATTGAAAACTAAACGGGTACAGGGCGTAACGGGAAATAACATGCTGATTTTTAAATTGCTTCTAAACAAAAAGCAGTCGGGCGACGAATTTCTCCTGTAAGCGGAAAACATAAAGATGTCAATAGGGTACTTGTAATTAAGAAGTTGTTGTGAACTTTGAAAAGACAGCACACGTGGTCTGCACGGGGTGGTCGTTAAAAGCCTAGGAAAAAACAAGGCATTCCAGGAATCGGAGGGCGTTATCTTTCTGAACGCAAAACATAGCTCTATTGGTCAGGGGGTGTTTGAATTTGGTTTTCTAATAGGAGGAAGGGAAATTAATTTTGTCCAGCCGAAAAATGAAAATTAAAATTACAGACAGATAGCTCCGAGCTTTTAAAACGATCAGTCGTATTATTTGGTCTTGGCGAATTGCTTTGTACTTGTTTCTCTGATTTAGTTTTCACAGTAGAGTTAAATCATTTTATATCGGTACGCCTAAAATTCTAGTGTTTGAGAGGCAATTAAATAAAAACTAAACAAGTCGGTGTCGCGCACGTTAAATAAATCGCGAGTGTATTTAACTGAGTGCAGTGAGTGTATTGGATTGTAATTTCGCGGACGCGGAGTTAGGTAATCTGACTTAATTTGTATTTTGTTCATTACATACTTGGTGGTATAAATTGTTTAAAAATCATTTTGATTCCCTCAACCATTTGTGGTCATATAATCTGTAAACTTCAGTACTTGCTAGGCTTGTGCCATTGTTTTTTTACTAAAGTATTTTCATTTGCATCCTAAACGAGCTTAAGGGTAAATAAGTTGCACCCACATTAGTGGAGTTAGCTGACCATTTGTTGTATAAATTATTAGACTAGTTTGATTGGCGTTCTGTAAGTAAATCGACCAGAGACAGTCCAACGACACCTTTAAGCTATAGTGCGATCCATATACAGTGTACTCTTGTAAAATTAGATGATCCCTTTGGCGATTTTCTCTGTCAAGTTGGGAACTCTCAAGCAAGGGGTTTTCGATTTGCGCAGTGAAGTCGACTGTTTTGTACCACTGGTCTAAGGCAAGTCTAGATCTGCCGCTAAAATCAAGTGTGACCAGCACAAGTTAATTCCCGAAATCAAGGCCAATTAGTTGCCGTTACGAGGCCAAACAATTCTGAATCACATTCATAGCCATCTTCTTCACCGAGCTTCTCTCACACCCTGTGTGTGGACCGAAGTGTAGTCCTTGTCAGGAGATTTGCGGGTTAATTAGAAGTAATTCGCCGAGAGACCGAAAGATCATAACTACCCATAGTAGAGTATCAAATAAAACGGTCAATTCTTGCCATTGCGTATAGGGTTAGATATTCGTCGAAAATAACGCAATCAGAGGTTAACAAATGAAGTGAGAGTCACTGCACCTCCACCTCTTGGCGATAGGAGCTGTTGAGAATCTCCCCCTTCGCCCCGTTATTAGGTTAGAACAAATCGGGTCCTGCGCCTCCACAGGAGGGCCGTCCTTGAAAAACTCGCGATTACTATTAATCCTCTCGCAAATTGATCGCCTGGGCGACATTTTGTATCACGTACTTCCCCAAATATCTGATTAATTAATTACGATCATTAAGTAAGTACACTGTAGGCACACGGCCACACTGTACGCTGGTTGATCACACAGAGCGTCTTCGAGTACTATTGAAAGTGGTAAACACGAGTACCAAGACCAATCTAATTTTGAAACCAACTTAATTGTTAACTTAATTTGAATAACAAGGTCCACAACCATTGTTTGGGACAAGCATAAAACCACCAGCTGTGTAATTGAAAACAGTTAGTTCGTCACGAGATTCGAACGAGAAAGCCATTAAACGGATTCTACTGTATTTCTTGCGAAATCGTAATTTCTTCTTGTGTTCCTCTGTATTAAATTTTTAAACGACAAGGTTTTTCCGCACATTTTTCTAGACTGCAGTGCGGCTAGAAATCGGAGTTTTTTACCTTGCTTTGCAATAAATAATTAATTAAATATAAGTCCGTATTTTATTTACACGTAACCAACTCCGCATCTCAAAGTCATTATCGTCTCACCAGGATTCGGATCAGGGTGCTCAGACATAAGTAGAGTCCTTCACTAATTAGCGATCACGAGGCAATAATTATTGGAAGTTGTTTTGAAGTATTGAAAGGGATACATCGGGGTATTTCTGAGAATAGGCAGAGCGTAGTAGTATTGTAGAGCAATAGGATTTTGGCAGATAGAGGCGCAGTCTAGACGTTAGGGCATGAGAGGCAATAAAACCTGACCTTTTCAGAAATTCTGACCGAGCCGTACCCCTTCCGGGAATTGCGTTAAATTCTTGCAGACAGCCAATTTTCAGTTACCAGTCAATTAATTCGTCCATAAATTAAATTTTTTTATTACTATTTAGTTGTCTGCAAAAGTCAACAAACAAGCGTAGCACATCGGCGTGTTACAAGCTCTAGGATTGATCTTGAGTTTAATGCCGTTGAATGAGAAAGCTCACTTAAAATGTTCGGATCCTATTTAAAAGAATGAAATTTACCTTCATTTCACCTTGGCACATCACCTCAAGGTCAAATAAATGTTTTACACTTGCAAACCTACAATTTTTATCTAAAACATTTCTTCGTATTTTGCTTTATTTTTTATATACAGTATAGGCGTTACTTTCATAACACCTAATTTTTGAAAAAATCGAAAAATGTTATGTATTATATAGGGTGCCCCAAAAAAGCACTCAATTGATTAATTTTTTTTAAAGTAAATACCAGTCCTCCTTTTCTTTTACAATTTCGGGTTCCTTGTACAATTCTAAATGCCTTTTATGTTTTATACACTATGCCGTCGGCGTTCTTCTATTGTTTTTCGTGAAGCTCAAGGCGTGTGCAATTGCTTTTGTCAAAAATTGTCAACGTTCTTTCGCCTTTCTTCTTTTATTGCTTAATATCTTCGGTTTTAGAATTGTTTTTACTAATTTCGAGTTCCAGGTCAGAAAGTTGAAATTTCCGTCGGCGTTCTTCCATTGTTTTTCGTGAAATTCCAGACGTACAATTGCTTTTTGTCCAAAATATTCAACACTTTTCTGCCTGCCTTCTATTATTGTTTGACATCTTCGATTTCAGAATTTTTTTACTTATTTCGAGTACCAGGTTAGAAAATTGAAATTCGGCGTTCTTCCATTGTTTTTCGTCAAGTTCAAGACTTGTGCAATTGTTTTTATCAAACGTCAACATCAAATTGTCAACGTTTTTTGTCTTTGTTCTTTTATTGTTTGACATCTTCGATTTTAGAATTTTTTTGCTAACTTCGAGTCCCCGGTTAGAATGCTGAAATTTCCACGAAAGCTTCCATTGTTTTTCGTGAAATTCCAGAGACGCAATTGTTTTTGTCCACAATTTTCAACACTTTTCTTTACCTGCCTTCTATTATGTATTGTTTGACATATTCGATTTCAGAATTTTTTTATTTGCTTCGAGTTTCATGTTCGAATGTTGAAGTAAGAGTGCTTCCATTGTTTTTCAGGCGTGCGGATTTGTTTTTATCCAAGATTACCACAATTTTCTATCTTTCTTCTTTTATTGTTTTTGACAACTTTGATTAATTTTTTTCACTTATTTCGTGTGCCAGGTTAGAAAATTGAAGATATTTCCGCCAGCATTTTTCCATTATTTTTTTGTGACATTCCAGACGCGCAATTGTTTTTGTTCAAAATTTTCTCTTGTCTCCATTCATTGTTTGAAATCTTCGATTTTGTCTAAAATCAATTGTTTTTGAATTACTGACATTAAAATTTGAAAATTAGAAAACACTCAACATTTTGAAATATTTACTGCAGTACAATAATGTTACGACTTGGAGGTTCACAAATTGTAATCGTTGTTTATTTTAAAAACACTTTAATAATAACAATAATACCGAGCTGTACACTTAATTATCTAACAAAATAACACTTAATCGTTATTAAGTGCTTACTACATATTGCTTTCTAAATAAAACTGATTTAAATATCTCGCTGTCTCGGGGTTATATACTGCGTTCGTAAAGTATGGAATAAATTCATTTTCTACGAAATAAACGATTTTTATGTAAACTCCTGAAACAGGTCGATTTTTAACTAAAAAATGACACTATTTTAGCGGAACTTTGCATGTCCCCCCTCCAACCCCCTCCGAGTGACAGTTGCCCATTTAAAATTTTTAAATCGAATTGGTTGACATGTGATACCTCATTTGAAAGGGCTTTTCATTCTCTATTCGGTAGTATAAGAATTTTTTTTAATTCCTATTTCTTCTAAAAAGAATAATACATTTTAAAATCAACACACTAAATTTTAAAATAGATTATTTGGATGACGTTTTACCCAATAGATGGATTGGTCGAAGGGCGGCAATTGAGTGGCCGGCTAGATCTCTCGATTTCTTTTTATGGGGATTTCTAAAAAGTAAAGTCTCCAGAACTAAACCAAACAGTCTTGAAGAACTAAAAGACAGAATAAGAAATGAAATACGAGGAATCAGTCCGGAAATAATCGACAATGTTTTGCATGAGTTTGGATTTCGTCTTGTTTATTGTCAAGAGGTAGGAGGAGGACATTTTGAACAGCTTCTTTGATATATTGGTGTTTTTACTTTTACTTCTACGTTGTTTACATACATTAGTATCTACAGTTTCTACTCGTGTTCATAAAGAATTTTTAAAAAAATTTGGAATTAATCAAATTACCCTGGAAATGAAATGTTTTAGATGAACGTCAGCAACGTTTGTACTATTGTCATGAATCAAACGGTTCCCAGTTCGAACATTTCATTTAAATTATTTCATTTAAAAATTTTGTGTGATGATTTTAAAATTTATTATTCTTTTTAGAAAAAAACGGAATTTAAAAAAATTCTTATACTACTGAATAGATAATGAAAAGCTCTTCCAAATGAGGTATCACATGACCCCTCAATCCATTTAAAAATTTTAAAGGGGCAACTGTCACTCGGAGGGGGTTGGAGGGGGAGGTACAAAATTCCACTAACATAGTGTCATTTTTTAATTAAAAATCGACCTGTTTCAGGATTTTACATAAAAATCGTTTATTTCGTAGAAAATGCATTTATTCCATACTTTACGAACGCAGTGTATAGGAAGTAGCGCTATTCCAGAATAGCGGCGAATAAGGATAGATAAATTCTACTATTATTCGGTGCGGGTCCGGAATAGACTAGAATCTTGTCTGCACCAAAGGTGGCGCAACCAGTCTAAAAATAGAATTTATTTCACGGAATATACCAGAAAAAGAAGCTTTAAAAAATTAAGGAAAAATTTGCATTCCACTTTTTTGAGTAGGCTTTGAATTTTTAAATGCAGAAACGAAGTGTAATTAATTTCGTGTGACAATGTGCCACTTATTTTCTAATTAATTTTTACTATAAATCAGCCAAATTTATTCCAAGACGACGATGAGTCAATATGACATTTGCGTTCGACATTTGGTGAACTTTCATTTGATGGGTTACACGTCTTGCTTTTTTTTGCAAACATTTTCGATCATATCTCGACCTTCTACGATTACAAGATGTGTTCATTTTTTTTCGAGAGCTTTCATTTGATGGGTCATATGACGTGTTTCACGTCTTTTTTTTTGAACGAAAGCGAAACTCAAAAACTCGCAAAACTGACAGCTCCTAGCGATTTTTTGTCCAAAAATTTTTCTAAAATTGTTTGACTTATTTAATTAATTTAGAATTTTACAAGGAATTCTAAATCGTGAAGTATTGGGGGTTGCTTTAAAAAAAAACAAGTTGATCTTAGCCCTGCTTCTTGGGACACCCTATTTAAATAAAATAAACATAAGAAAATTGCCGGGTCCGAGCTATTTTTCCAAAAATTAGGCGTTTTCAAAATATACAGTGTCTTTCAAAAAGTGTGCTACAAGAAAGCACAAAGCTTCGGAACGCCCTGAAATAATTAATCAGAACCAAATGAAATAATCGAGAAATAAGAACAAATTTCTTGTTATCCTATTCATATTACTTTGGCGGACACTTTGATCTAACCAGTATTTCCTAATGTAGTGTGTATAAAGAGTGGTTCACAATAAATTGTGATTTTTTTATTTTTGAGATAGAAGGCTGTAATTTCATATTTAGCTATAACTTTTAATTCTGAACAACTTATTCTTATTACATTTTGCTGTATATTGTAAAATAAGGGTACTTTACTCTTAAGCCGTCTTCATTTCTCGGTGTCCACGCTGTATACTGTTCAAGATAAATTTCATCTGACATTTTTCAATTTGACTTTAAGGGATGCAAAAGCTTTCTGCGTCAATAAATTTTTATAAAAACCGATAATAAAAAAAATTCCCATTTGTAGCACACTTTTTGAAAGTCACTGTAGAATTTCTTCCTTAATTTTCGACCTCACGGTAGTATTTAAACGTCTCAATTTAAATGCCACACCCTGTATAAAAAGTGCTTTCAGAAGTTATTTTTTGGTTTAATTTATTTTCTATTTCTACAAACTGTTTTTAACTCGCGCTTTGACCTCAGAAATAATCATGCAAATTGTAAATTGCCTGAACGTCCGCTGACGCAGATACAAATCTCTCAAATCCTGATTCACTTTGCACCTCATAACATGTCCGCCGACGCCTGACTCGTACGTCATTTAATTTGATGATTCGTGCGTAACGGATATTGCAGTGAAAGAATTTTCGTTTCGACAGCGAGCGCAGTTATGCGTCAAAGAAAATATTCCTCAATTAAACATTAAATTTGTCGAAACACAAGAAAAAAAAATTGACGCGAATGCATCAATAAAACCTCAGTAATTGATGAAGTTATTCCTGCTGTTTGTAGCCATAATTTAATATTGATAAATGAAATGCTATGTCTTGTGGCACAATGTTTTTAAAACATTGTGCCACAAGACATAGCATTTCATTTATCAATATTAAAACCTCAGTAGTTTCGTAGCCGATGAATTTCTGAACTTGAGAAAGGGGCATTAAGCACTTGTCCAAAACACATTCGCTTTGGAAAAAAATTCCATTCATGGTTATACGCTAAATTTAACGGCCGAATATTTTTATAACGCACGGTGTGTGTGTGTGTACATACGCAACGAAACGACCTGTGTATGGGCTCACGGAATTAATACGTTCTATTTATACACCTTTAGATAATTTACGGGCTGATCAACGAAAACCAACCGCCGGATATGCGGCCCCCTATTTTTAGGACAGGAATTTTTCTCGAATCGTAAAGTCTTGCACACGGAGTGACTCATAAAATAGGTAAGGAACATTGTTATTATAAGTTTTTACAAAAAAAATATTAAATCGCAAATTATTTGCTGACGTTTTTCTTTTTTCTTCCGATATTATAAGAACTCTACCATGGATGTTCCTTACTTTTTATTCACCCTGTGTTGGGACTCTAGTTAACGTTGCGCGTGTACTATATCACAGTGGCGTTGATATACAGGGTGCCCGTTTTTCGAGCCTAACCATGGGGATCTCAGTTATTTGAAGAGATACGAAGTCGGTTAAATTAGGGCAAAGTTGCGTATTTTTATGCTGATTAATGAGCTGAAAAGAAAATTCCCATATCTTTTACGGTTTTCAAGATATTTGAAGAAAACGAAAAATCGTGATTTTCGTTTTCAATTTTTTTATCAAAAACCGTTAAAGATATGTATTTCTAAGTACGACATTATTAAGTCACTTTTTTACAAGGAATTTAATTCTGTCATCGTCTTTATCATTGCAACAAAATTTGCAGGAAAACGACATTCAACTTTTTTTTTTCTTATGGGCGCCATCTTGAATTTTTATATTTTTAACTAACGTTTTCCTTTCTGATTACAATGATGTAGCACACTTTATGATTTATAGTTGCAATTTGGATAGAATACCAAACACGTCTTTTTGCAAAGAGCGCCTTGGAGAATAAAACAATAATTTTGTTTCTTAAAAATTTTTGACATTACAATTCAACTTGCCCTAAACACCGTTCATATTGCTGTTTATTGTTGTAACAAAATGTCATTTTTAAGTGAAGAAAAGCGGGATATGCTAGAAATTTATTATGCCTCTCATCGCAATGCTCAAATTTGTTCAGAAATGTATCTGCAACGTCTCCCAGAAAGACGGCAGCCAAGTTTGGGATATTTCCTTTCTCTTCATAGAAATTTAGGCGAATATGGTTCTTTTATTAAGCCTAGAGGAAAATATGGCAACAGACCAGCTGAAAATGAAGACGAAATTTTGCAAGTGGTAAAATTTATGTTAAATTTTCTAATAGTTTCAGGAAAATCCTTCAGCTTCCACCAGAGAAGTTGCGCAGCAGCTAAACATACCGCATCTAAAGATATGGAGGATATTTAAAAATCATAAATTTCGACCATATAAAATTCACATAACGCACACTCTTCACTTTGGAGATAATGATAGATGCCTACGTTTATGTCAGACTCTAATGACAAAGATGCAGGAAAACCAAAATTTCTTAAGTAATGTGTTATGGACTGATGAATGTAAATTCACAAATTCAGGGATGTTTAATCGCCATAATCAGCACATTTGGTCTATTGAAAATCCGCGACAGCATGACGAAAGGAGACCTCAAGTACGCTTTGGACTAAATGTGTGGGTTGGTTTATTGGACGATACAATTATTGGTCCATACATCTACGAAGAAACATTAACGGCCAATGGATACTTAAATTTTATAAGAACGTTTCTCGCAGATTACATTGATAATAACATTAACCTTAATAGATTGAGAGACTTATGGTTCCAACAAGACAGCGCACCGCCTCATAATGCTAGAAGGGTAATGGAAAGTTTGGCAGAAATGTTTCCCAACAAATTAATTGCAAATAATGGTAATGTGTGCTGGACTGCACGATCTCCAGACCTAAATCCCTTAGATAATTTTTTGTGGGGTACCGTGAAAAACAAATTTTCAAATCGAAGCCTACAGACATTAATGACCTGCCCAGAAGTATTGTTACTACTTTACAACACATGCGAAGAAGGGATGTCAGAAGGGTAATTTCTAATTTAAGAAGACGTTTAGAACTCTGCTTAAAGGTGGATGGTGAACAATTTGAGCATATGTTGTAATTCCGTGTATTTTTCTTTTTCCATTGGGTTATAGTTTTTTTTTTAATATTGTTTAAACCAAAACAAATTTCATGCACATAAAATTTATTCTCATTTTTATTTTCTTCTATAAGTTACGTTTGCCGCTTATGTTGCGCCTACTTTGCTCCCGGCAATTTCACGACGTTGACCCACTAGCTTGGAAGTTTTCCAAAGCACTCTTTGCAAAAAGATATCTTTGGTGTTCTATCCAAATTGCAACTATAAATCATCAAGTATGCTACATCATTGTAATCAGAAAGAAAAACATTATTTAAAAATATAAAAATCCAAGATGGCGCCCATAAGAAAAAAAAAAGTTGAATGTCGTTTTCCTGCAAATTTTGTTGCAATGATAAAGACGATGACAGAATTAAATTCCTTGTAAAAAAGTGACTTAATAATGTCGTACTTAGAAATACATATCTTTAACGGTTTTTGATAAAAAAATTGAAAACGAAAATCACGATTTTTCGTTTTCTTCAAATATCTTGAAAACCGTAAAAGATATGGGAATTTTCTTTTCAGCTCATTAATCAGCATAAAAATACGCAACTTTGCCCTAATTTAACCGACTTCGTATCTCTTCAAATAACTGAGATCCCCATGGTTAGGCTCGAAAAACGGGCACCCTGTATAGTTACTAAGGTAACATATATATCAATTTCGAGCGATTTGATGGTTTTTACCACAGTATAGTACCTTTGGTTGTCCTTGGTTATACCCTTATTTCCCGCTTTGTATTTATAAATCTGTCTCACAAAATCTTCTAAGCGGACACTAAATCGCGCAACTATACACTTTACGTTTCGCAGTCGTTCGACTGACGAAGCAGTCGAACGACTGCGAAACGTAAAGTGTATAGTTGCGCGATTTAGTGTCCGCTTAGAAGATTTTGTGATACAAATTTCATCGGACAAGAACCAACTGTAAATATAAATCTGTCATTTTCATAAATTCACTCGAATGTGAATGGTATTTACCAGTTGTCAGTTGTCATCGATAAAGTTTTCGTGTACTTCATTTAATATCATTAGTTTCTTTTTTTACTTTAAAACAGTATTTAAAGAATTTATTTATTTAGTACATAAATCAGATACGACAGTAAATTGAATCTTGACAATACATTTTTTTACGTATCTCAAAATCACAAAAATTGCACTTACGAGGTTTTGCTGGAACACGATCGATATTCTTTTTCTACTTTATGAATATTTGTTGACATTTAACACAAAAATGCCATAACGTTTATTTATTACTATGTACAATTCTTACCATTTAGCAACAAATTCGCTGTTTCCAAATCTCCAACGCGAATTTGGTAATCTTTCCATTCAAAATTTATGTTTAACATATAATTTTCTTCATTTTGCGTATTTTCCATTTTCCAGAGAAATGTTTTGGATTCAAATACTAAATAATATGCGATGGCCTACAATCCGACCTAACCTAACAAATACGCAGTCTCATCAACTGTCAGTAACAAAACATGTCGAAATCTAGGTAAATACCGGTTATAACGATGACGTAACAAAGGGCATGTTAGCTACGTAGTAATGACGTTATTCAAAAACCGCAACTAATAACCGCAGTGGCTCGAAAGCTTTGGTAAATACCGTTTATGAATGGCTATTACCGGTAGATCGCTCAAAATTCATTATAGTTAGTTGTAAATAACATATTACATAGTACGAATGTTCAAGCTGTTGTAGTTTATTAATTTATTATAATACAGAAGAATTCCAAGTGTGTTCAATATATTTCTTTAACCAATTACGGCCTCTAATAGGTTATTGGCCCAGAGAGCGCAAAGTAAGTTAAAGAAAGATTTTTTTGATTCCGAAAGAAAAAAGTGACGTTTGCCGCATAAAAACAAAGGCGCACCGATTGTCTACTAGAATTTACCATTACTTGAGATGACTACGTTTGGTATGACAAGAATTGAAACTCTGACCAAAATTAATTATGATACGTGGAAGATGCATATGGAAGCACTTCTCGTGAAAAATGATGCGTGGGAATATGTCAGCGGAACAAAGACGAAACCAGAGGTCATTATCGGCAATGCGGCGTTTGAACAAGCAGCCGCAGAATGGGACAAGAACAATAAGAAAGCTAAATCTGACATAATATTGTCCATAAGTGCAACTGAATTGAAGCAGGTAAAAGGATGCAATTCATCTTGCGAAGTTTGGTTGAAGCTTGAAAGTATTTATCAATCGCGTGGACCAGCACGAAAAGCAACATTGTTAAAGCAGTTGATTTTGCAACGTATGTGCGAAGGCGAAGATATTCATGAACATCTACGAAAATTTTTCGATGCCGTAGATAAATTACACGAAATGAGCGTAGAGATAAATGCAGATTTATTGACGATACTATTATTATACAGTTTGCCATCTAATTTTGAAAATTTTAGATGCGCAATCGAATCCCGAGATGATTTGCCGACCGGAGGTTTTGCGCGTCAAGATAGTGGAAGAGCACGAAGCACGAAGAAATGCATGTGGAAGTGACATCACGAACGCTATGATAGCTGGAAAGTCAATGTATAAAAGTCGAAACGCATCAAGATATCAAGAGAATAAAAAGGATCCGAAGAAACAAACTCATAATTCTTCAAAATTGAGATGTTTCAAGTGTCAAAAATTCGGTCACAAGGCAGGGGTGCGTTCAGATACAGTGAGAGTACTCTGTGCGTTTGCTCCCAGAGTGTTTATCCTTAACGTCAAAGATTACACTGCCTCTTCAAGTATTTATGAACGGTAAAAAAGTTAACTGAAGTTAGTTGTGTCATTGGAGGCTGAAACCATAACCTATATTAACCAAACTGAAAAATGAGCAGTGACCAAAGATTTGCAACTGTAATTGCAGTTGCAAATTGTATTATTGACAGTATAACCATTGTTTATGTATTTATAGTTAGTTAACCTAGTCTTCAGAATGTGCTGCCATCTAATAACTGTTGATTAAAACAAAATACACGAACGGGTGACGAACGGCATGTGTTTATAAAGTTTGAAACTCGGCTGAAAGAAAAATTATTTTATCTACTGTCAGCTGAAATCTGACGAGCGGCTAAAATCTCCGCACGACTTCTTGTGGTGGGAGAGAATTAGCGGTTAATTTGACTTGCGCCTACGGAGGTTAGGACTTCGGAAGCTCTTAAATATAGATTTGATCATAAGAGTAATTAGAAAAGACACTGAAGAATTTGAATTAAAAAATAAATTGATAAATTTTCCACAAAAATTAATATATTGAACCAAGTTCATTTCAAAATTACTTAAAATATTGTTTAATTTAAGGGCATAAAATATTTCATTATAACATACTGAAAAATTCAAATATTTATTTACATGTTATTAAAAAATATATTACATTATGAAAAAAATTACAAATAACTTATAATGTTCAAGTTTTTAATTTCTGTCTACCTGTTTCTTTTTTAATTCTTTCTCTGTGGTTTGTCTTTTTCTTTTAGTACTATGGAAAGACATCTGCTATTTTTATTTGCTGATTCTGTAACTGATATTACTAAGGTCTAGTTTTATACAATCGTTGAATAACTGTTCGCCGAATATCCTTTAATGTTCCTTCATATGTACTCACACCTACATGGGGCCTTTTAATAATATTGAAAGTGATATTGTTTCCTTCAATTTTCGGTATATTTCAGAAAGTGATTGTTGATCTTTAAAAAAAATACATCTTTCAAATTATTTATTAAATTATCACTTTTATTTTTAACCTTATTGCATGTGTTATATTTATACTTTATGTAATAAGTGCAGACAGCAAATATGTTTCTGGTTGCTCATTTTCATTACAATAATTATTTTTTTCGTAAGTATTATCCCTAGTGATGTTCTCAACAAGAGAGTGAATATGTTTATAAAATGGGTTCCGTATGGAATTAAATTCACAGTCGCATGAATATGATTGTACTCACATTTTGCAATACTGACATTAATTTACAACATATTTGTGTTTCTTATAACAATATAAAATTTTTCTTTGGTATTTAACTGATACGTGTTTATATTGATTTGATTGATATTGCAATCAAAAGTTAATGATGCTCTGTGATGATTTATAATTTTTGTTATATGGCAATTAATCTTTCCTGTAGTAATTTTTAAAATTCTTTCGACCGTCTTTTCATGAATAAAATTAATTACAGTATGTGGTCCCTCATCCAATCTCTGTACTTTTCTACCTTCCAGACAGAAATATCTAATTACTTTAACATGGATTATACAGGATGTCCCAAAACCCTCGTTTGAGACTGAAACAGTATATAGAAAGGCGCAAAAGAAACAACTTTTTTCAATACTTTTTTTTCCAAAAGTCGATAATAAGGGAGTTATAATTCCCTGAAAGAGGGATGAAACTTATTTTTTTTTTGGCAACATCTGAATCTTTTAAGTTATCAAACTAATATTTGAAACTTAGATATAAGGTACCTAACTGAACATTTACAATGCATTTGTCAGATCCTTCCTCCCTTTTAATGGGTAGTTTGAGGGGATTACTGTCAATTTTTTACGATAACCAAATGCAATGGACGTATGTTAACTTATAAACCTCAATTACTCGAAAACGGTTACGTTTATCGAAATGCAATAAGAGAGCCTTCTTGTGCCAAATCTAAAGAATATTCTTTTCATAAATTTTTGATGAAATATGTAAAAATAAAAAGTTAGGAATAAAATACTGAAACGTCACCCCTTATAAAAAGGGGGGAGGATCTAACAAATACGTTGTAAATGCGTAGTTAGGTGCCTTATACATGAATTTAAAATGTTAGTTTCATAACTTTAAGGATCCAGAAGATATTGCCAAAAGAACAATATTTTCCAACCCTCTTTCAGTGCTTATAATTCCTTTATTATTGACTTTTGGAAAAAAAAGTATTGAAAAAAGTTGTTTCTTTTGCGCCTCTCTATATACTGTTTCAGTCTCAAACGAGGGTTTTGGGACACCCGGTACATGCATGTTTGTGTTCATACCACAGTTTTTTCTCATTTCTAATTATTCTCATTTTTAATTATTCTCATGATCAAACTTGTATTTAATGGTTTCTTTAATATAGCGAAGTCCTAACTTCCGTAGGCACAATTCAAATTAACCGCTAATTCCCTCCCACCACAAGAAGTCGTGCGGAGGTTTCAGCCGCTCCTTGAAATCTGATTTATAACCGATTTGATGAATATGAACGAAATTGTCGTCGCTTTGTAAATACATATACAGGGTGGCCCAACAAAAACGAAACAGACTGAATATCTTCCAAGAAAATTTTTGTTTAAAAAAACGCAAGAATAGATGGATATACCATATGTCCAAATAAATTTTTGATAAAGGCAGGTCATGGAGTGTAAAAATCTACAACAACAAGCAGTTTTTGAAGTCAGTGACATATCAAGCTGTAAGATATGGCCTATTAAACTTCAATTTATTTTTAACAAATTCAAAACATTATTTTATTTGAAATTTATTCATTATTGATAAATAAAGTAAAATTTGGTGAAATTTTTTCCCGTTTGGTCAAAATCCTCCATTATATGCTTTTATATTTTTGCATATGCATTTTCATTTTGCATATGCATTTTAGTTAAAAGTCATAAACATGCGAATATGCACTTAACATGCATTTTGCATATTTTCAAAGCTCTAGTGATAACTCATATGAAAGCTAATTTTAATAGTAATTTACTGTGCGAATTGAAATTACGTAAAGATATTGAAAACTAATGGCGGATTTCACAAACGTTACTTAAATTTAATAAATTGTAACAATTTTTTCCCCGAAAGAGGGCGCTAAAATCAAATTTTCGGACATTCATATTCACATTACTCTATAAAATTACCTTTTCAATGAGATGCCATTCATGGTACATTTCCTATTTAAATTCTATTGGTTAGAGAGCTGGAAGGGAGGGGGATGACATATGACAGTTCGGTATAGGATAGAAAAGTGTCCCCCTGGGATTATAAATCGACCTATTTTTCCGTTTTTTCAAGCAAAAATTTTCTTGGGAGATATTCAGCCTGTTTCGTTTTCGTTGGGCCACCCTGTATCTGCAGGAAAACGAGAGCCTGCGTTTAATTACTTTAGATTTGGAACATTTGAGACTTTTGTTTTATTTGTTATCACACTAAAATTTACTAAAATATCGTACGTACAGTCGCGGACAAAAAAGTTGACTTTTTTAAGCCAATTTTATAATATAAAATTTTTGCTAGGTTATTGTAATTATGAGCTGATATTTACGGATGACAAAAAATAAATATTACTGATTGTAATCCATAAGTTTCAGTTCATAATTACAACCAACAAGCAAAAGTTTTATATTATAAAATTGACGTAAAACAGTCCACTTTTTGTACACGATTGTATATTAAAAAATATCAAAATCGCCTGCATTTTGTTTTATTTTTATTTATCGCTTTACATTTATTTAAATAAAAATTCATCACAAGATCCTATTTTTTTGTTAACTTTCTGTGAAAAATTTTTAATTAAATTTTCTTATTTCTCCGTCACAAACTATTTTTAAGAGTGTGTATAAATATATTGAGAGTCCCTCGACATGTGAATTCCAGAATTTTTATTTTTAAATCTATTTACATGAAATTTGAAAAGTATTAATTAAGCAAAAAAAATGAATTTTCCAGCAAAATATCGAGCATAGAGTGTTCCATTTAAAACATGTAGAGTGCCGCAATGGAAATAGGATCCAAATGGTTCCAGTGTCCACCAATAATTTTTTTAAATTTTCATTTGCTTTTGTTGTGTTGTAAATATTTTGTCATATAATTTTAATTTTTATCTCTATTGGTTGCCGAGTTTTAAAAGATAAATATTTTGTCATATAATTTTAATTTTTATCTCTATTCGTTGCCGAGTTATTTGCAGAAAACCGAAAATCGCAGAAATTTCAAAGGGTGTTGTTGCTCACTTAGGGCTTTTTTGGGCAGGTAAAATAATTCCGTGTTCACCGTAGGGTGAACTACTAACCCACAAAGTTTCAGTTTTTTTTATTTTTCGGGATAGGAACTTTCCCTTGTTAGCGGCAATGTTCGTTAACCTGAATTTATAATCCATTTTTTACATCGTACATCGTAATGAATGGGAAAAATAAATTCAGTCCAGGGTTTCTTCTCAGACTCTTTTCGCACATAAAATAACTACATTTGTTCCCCGACATCCTAAAAAATTCGTCGAGAAATTTGAAGAAAATGTGTCTAATTTAAGTATTATGTTCACAACTCTAACGAAACTCGGTGAAATACACGGCAACACCACAGTGCAACACAGCGCAAACAAATCAAGACGGCATTTATTGGAAACAGTTGATGAGTGGAGATTCAAACCTGTTAACGTCCGCTGGAGTGCTACACTTCTAGTCCATCGCCCCCTATCAATCTTGGTCCAGAACTAAAATTAATTTCCGTCGGTTGACTAACTAGACATATATAAGCAATGGTATAACGTTGTTGAAAAATGATGAAGAAGATATAGATACTGACACAGAAGACATAATAATAATAAGTGGCTTAAAGGAAAGAAAAAAAGTGACTTCAAGAGTAATGTTTTATACAGAAAGAACTGTTGTCAGCTACACAGAAAAACAGTTTCAACAACATTTTAGATTAACCCGGTCAGCATATGATGCACTATTAGGAAAAATTGGATCTAATTTGCGCAGACAAAGTGACATCGGACGACAAACCATAGATATAGATAAACAACTACTTGCTAGTATTTGGCTCTTTGCGAATCCAGAATCATATCGGTAACAGTATATCACAATTGTGTCTACTCTACACTGAGAGAAATAGAACAAAGGAGTACGTTTATATTAACAAGAATTCCGAACATTTTATTCGGATTCGCGTTAAAAACCGACTCAGCGTACTACTGCAAAATTAACACTATGTGGTTTGTTGTTTAGAGTATCATTTCCTGTCATGATAAAATTACCGGAGTAATTAACAAAAAGTCAGACATGACATTTTATTACTAATTTATTCAGCATAATATTTCATTATGGTTTATTATTATTTAACAATACGTATTATGTAGAATGATAATTTTACATTCTTAAACTTAAACAGTTTCATTGTGCTAAGAATCATGATTAATTTAGAGTAAGATGGATCTTATAACATGACAGCATTATACTTTTACATTATACTTTTATTTTGTCGATAGGAATGATGTTTTATCAAAATCGCAAAATTCCATTTTTCTCAGTGTATGAATACATTTCCCTGTATTTTCAAATCAGTCGCCGATAGATTTGATATGGGTAAATCTTCTCTTTCTGTTTCATTTTTCCGAGTTGTAAAAGCATTAAATGACATCTCTTCAAATATCATTACATGGCCAACAAGGAATGAACTAGATCATATTTTGGGGAGCTGCTGCGTGTTGTCGTATTCTTTAGCCAAACAATCGATTGTCACAAACACAAACAAAATGTCTTTATTAATAACAATAATACAAGGATGTTAATATGTCAAAACGCCTCGTCGTTATGTGCACGGTATGTCCACGGGGATGAGTTCGCAGTTGTCCTGGTGCAATGGTTGCAGGTGGAGGACGTGCTGAACCGGATTCCTCGGCGGAGTGGTCGTTGATAAGCCGTGTGCTGGGCGACGTCTTTTGACCGGACGGGCTTCTTTTATGGCGTCGGGGGAAGCGGTGAAACGGCACGGCGTATTCTGCTGACGCGTTTCAGTGCCCGACGAAGTTGGGTGGTCGTAGGTGTTTGACGGACGTGGAAACCAGGATATCCCGACCTTTCGGCTGGCTTTGGTTAGGAGTCCAACCTCGCGGCTGGCTTTTGGAGAGGAGGTCCAACTTTGCAGCTGGGTTTGGTTAGGAGTCCAACCTCGCGGCTGGCTTTTGGAGAGGAGGTCCAACTTTGCAGCTGGGTTGGGTTAGGAGTCCAACCTCGCGGCTGGCTTTTGGAGAGGAGGTCCAACTTTGCAGCTGGGTTTGGTCAGGAGGTTCCAACTTTGCAGCTGGCTGGGGAAGGAATGATCTTCGAGCTGCTCTGCATGCGTTTATAAAGCCCCGGCATCCATCTTGTAGAGGGGCTGAGTGTGATGTGGAAGGGAGTTAGAGCTTGGTGCGTGGCAATGGTGTAGAGATGTGCCGCAGGTGGCGCTGTGGTCGCTACATACCCCCCTGCCAGTGGTTGAGTCATCAATCACGATAACGATTAGGAAAACGTACTTGTCGGCCGCTCCGGGTGACCTTGTTTTCCTTTGGGTTGGATTGTGGGTTGGGTGTTACCATGCTAGCTGGCTCAAAGAGTTCGATGATGTCGTTCTCGATGAATGCTGGTTTAATTCGATCTATGGAAATTGTTGATCGTTGTCCATTTCTTTCCACGATGAAGTTTTTGGGGTTTCTTTTGAGTACCTTGTATGGTCCATCGTACGGTTGCTGTAGAGGACTTCGTACTGCATCGTGTCGAATGTAGACGTGAGTTGTGGTTGCCAACTCTTTGAATATGAAAGTTTTGCGAGTGCCATGTTGGGTTCCAGTGGTAGGTTGGAGTTCTTGGAAATGCCTTTTGAGCTGGTTGACGAAACTTGCTGGTTCCAAGGTGTTTGTTTTTTCTGTTTCTGCCAGGAATTGTCCTGGAAGCCGTAGTGGTTCGCCTAATGTTAGCTCGGCTGCTGATGCCTGGAGGTCGTCCTTCCATGCACTTCTGATTCCGAGGAGAACAGTAGGTAGTGTTTGCGTCCATTGGTCGTCAGCGTGGCAGCGGATCGCAGCTTTGAGTTGTCGATGGAATCGCTCGACTAGTCCGTTTGCTTGTGGATGGTACGCTGTGGTTCGGATGCGGGCGAAACCAATGAGTTCTCCTAATTTTTTGAAGAGTTGAGATTCGAACTGACGTCCTTGGTCTGTCGTGACTCTTAGTGGCGTGCCGAACCGTGCTATCCAGTGGGTGTAGAAAGCTCTGGCAACTGTTTCTGCTTCGATGTTTTCGAGCGGTATTGCCTCTGGCCATCTGGTGAAACAGTCGATGCATGTTAGTAGGTAGCGTTGTCCTTCAGAGATTGGTAAAGGTCCTACTAAATCCACGTGGACGTGCTCGAAACGGGCTGAAGGTGGTTGAAAAGTTCCCACGGGTGTGGTGACATGTCTGGTGATTTTGGATTGTTGGCATTGTAAACACTGTTTGGTCCATTTTCTAGCGTCTTTCCTGATGCTGGGCCAGACGAATTTCTGTGTTAATAGCTTGACTGATGCACTTACTCCGGGGTGTGACAGTTGATGTAGACTGTTGAAGGCTGTCTTGCGGAACGGTTGTGTAACGAAGGGTCTAGCTATGTTGGTGGATAGGTCACAGTATAATGAGACAGATGTGTCTGGGATCTGGATTTGCTTTAGGACAAGACTGGTGGAGTTATTGTTCAACAGGGATGCCAACTCTTCATCGGTGCGTTGACTTTCTGCTAGCATTTCGTAGTTGATGCTCTTGGAGATTGACTCTATTCTTGAGAGTGTGTCAGCGACAACGTTGTCTGTTCCGGAAACGTGTTGGATGTCTGTTGAGAACTGACCGATGAAGTCGAGGTGTCTGAATTGCCTGGGTGTGCATTTCTCTAGTTTTTGTTTAAATGCAAAGACCAGTGGCTTATGATCTGTAAAAATTGTGAACTGGCGTCCTTCTAGCAGGTGTTGGAAGTGTTTGATTGTTAGGTAGATCGCTAATAGTTCTCTATCGTAAGCGGAATACTTCATGCTTGTTGCAGATAACTTCTTTGAAAAGAACGCTAATGGTTGCCAACCTTGTGCTTGTTGTTGTTGGATGACACCGCCTACTGCAGTATCAGAAGCATCTGTCATGATTGCCAACCTGCTGGCTACGTTCGGATGTGCTAGAAGTGTCGCTTTTGACAGCTCATGTTTACAATTTTCAAATGCTGTCTTGGCCTCCGTTGTCCAAGTAATTGATTTGTTGCCTTTGATTTTTCCTTTGATTAGATCGTTCAAGGGTGCTTGTATTTTAGCCAGTTGTGGTATGAAGCGTCGATAGTAATTTATCATTCCCAGGAAACGTCGGAGTTGCTTGGCAGACTGTGGTTGTGGAAATGATTGTATTGCTTCAACTTTCTCCGGCAGTGGTTTGGTGCCTTGTTGCGAGATGTGATAGCCCAGGAACTTAGCTCATTTACCCCGAAAGTGCATTTTGTAGGGTTGATTGCTACACCGTATTGTTGTAGTCGTTTGAAAAGTTGTTTCAAATGTGATATGTGTTCTTCTTTGCTTGTAGATGCGACGAGTATGTCGTCTATGTACACGTAGCAGAAATCTAGGCCTCTGGTGACTTCGTCCATGAATCTTTGGAATGTCTGTGCAGCGTTGCGTAATCCAAATGTCATGAATGGAATTCGAAGAGTCCGAATGGTGTTGTGATTGCTGTCTTTGGGATGTCCTCTTCTGCTACGGGTATTTGGTTGTAGGCCCGGATTAAATCGATTGATGAGAATATCCTTTTTCCCGCTAAATTGTGAGCGAAGTCTTGGATGTGCGGAATTGGATATTTATCCGGAATTGTTTTAGCATTGAGGGCTCTGTAGTCACCGCAGGGTCTCCATTCTGCGTTTTTCTTGCTCACTAGGTGTAATGGTGCAGCCCAGGAGCTTTCAGAAGGCCTGGCAATTCCGAGTTGTAGCATGGCGTCGAACTCTGCTTTGGCGATCTTGTATTTGTCCGAAGCTAAACGCCTTGGCTTGCTGCTTGTTGGAGGACCAGGAATGGTTCTGATGTGATGTTTCGTGGTGTGTTTTGTGTCGACAGGGATACCTTTGGGATGTATGAGACCGGGAAACTGAGTTAGGAGTTTGTGATACTCTGTGTCGCCATTTATTGCACTTAGCTGTAGCTGTTCGCCAGCTGACACTCTGCCTGACGTCTTCAGGGTGGTTGTCCTGTCCACGAGTTTCCCATTTCCTACGTCTACTAGCAGGTTATAATGTGTGAGAAAGTCCACTCCGATGATGGGCTTGGGTACATCGGCGATGATGAACTTCCATGGGAAATTTCGTCGTAGTTGCAAGTCGACAGTTAGTGTTATAGTGCCATAAGTGTTGATGACGCTGTTGTTGGCTGCATATAGCTTGTATGCAGTAGGTGCTCTTTTTTCGTGTAGAGCTTTCAGAGGAAAAACACAGAGATCTGCTCCTGTGTCGATCAAGAATTCCAGTCGCAGTTTTCTGTCGGTGATGAACAGGCGGCGTGAAGTTTGTTGCGAGTCACTGGCCGCCGTTAGTGACCGCTGTTGGAGTTTTCCTGTTTACTGCATTGGTAGCTGCATGGTGGGGTGCATTTTTGGGCATTGTGGCCGAATTTGTAGTGGTACCAACACTTCCCTGTGCTTTGTTTGTCTGCTGAACGTTGCCTGCCTCTTGATTGTTGTCTAGGTGTGGGTTGCTGCCTAGACTTTGACCTGCCCTGGGTGTTTGTGGTTACGTTATTTAGTTGTTGCTGTAGCCCCTCTATTAGTGACTGCATTTTGTCTTCCACTCTTTTGATTGCAGATTGGAAGTCGGTTTGCTTCGTCAGCGATGACGAGGTTGGCTGCTTAACTACTGACACAGACGAGTGTGTTTTATGGTTTGCACTTGCCTCTTCAATAGCATCTGCCAGTCTCGCGATGTTTTCTAGCCCGGAGTCACTTTGTGTGGTGAGAATAGCTTGGGTTGAGGATGGTAGTCGTCCCAACCAGATTGATTGCAGAAGTGTCTCTGGGATGGTTGTGCCTGCGAGATTCTGTAGGTGTCTCAGCAATTGGGAGGGTTTGCGGTCTCCTAGATCTTCGTGTTCTAGTAAGCGACGAATTTTCTGCTCTTGGCTACAACTGAGGCGGCGAACAAGCTCACTTTTTATTTTCTCGTATTTGTTGTTTGCTGGTGGGTTCGTGAGTATGTCACGTACTTCTGCAAATATTTTGGAGTCCAGGTTGGCAGCAACATAACTAAACTTAGTTTCATCGCTGGTGATGCGACTCAGTGAGAAATTGTGCTCCAGCTGGATGAACCAGACCTCTGGGTCGTTTGGCCAGAAAGGTGGAATCTTCATTGATATTTTCTCGATCCTTGGTATTGTGTTTACTGCTGCGGTGGCTGCAGTAACTGTGTTTTGTTCATTTTGTGACATATTGGCTATCACGTCGGGGTCACCAATTTGGGGGGCTGCTGCGTGTTGTCGTATTCTTTAGCCAAACAATCGATTGTCACAAACACAAACAAAATGTCTTTATTAATAACAATAATACAAGGATGTTAATATGTCAGAACTCCTGGTGGTTATGTGCACGGTATGTCCACGGGGATGCGTTCGCAGTTGTCCTGGTGCAACGGTTGCAGGTGGAGGACGTGCTGAACCGGATTCCTCGGCGGAGTGGTCGTTGATAAGCCGTGTGCTGGGCGACGTCTTCTGACCGGACGGGCTTCTTTTATGGCGTCGGGGGAAGCGGTGAAACGGCACGGCGTATTCTGCTGACGCCTTCAGTGCCCGACGAAGCTGGGTGGTCGTAGGTGTTTGACGGACGTGGAAACCAGGATATCTCGACCTTTCGGCTGGCTTTGGTTAGGAGTCCAACCTCGCGGCTGGCTTTTGGAGAGGAGGTCCAACTTTGCAGCTGGGTTTGGTCAGGAGTCCAACCTCGCGGCTGGCTTTTGGAGAGGAGGTCCAACTTTGCAGCTGGGTTGGGTTAGGAGTCCAACCTCGCGGCTGGCTTTTGGAGAGGAGGTCCAACTTTGCAGCTGGGTTTGGTTAGGAGTCCAACCTCGCGACTGGCTTTTGGAGAGGAGGTCCAACTTTGCAGCTGGGTTTGGTCAGGAGGTTCCAACTTTGCAGCTGGCTGGGGAAGGAATGATCTTCGAGCTGCTCTGCATGCGTTTATATAGCCCCGGCATCCATCTTGTAGAGGGGCTGAGTGTGATGTGGAAGGGAGTTAGAGCTTGGTGCGTGGCAATGGTGTAGAGATGTGCCGCAGGTGGCGCTGTGGTCGCTACAATATTAAGGAATCATTCAAAGCAATGGCAGGATTGGACAATGTCATCGGAGCAATCGATGGGACATTTGTCCCAATTAAGGCCCCAAAAGAAGATGCAGAAGTTTACGTGACACGAAAATGTAATTACGCAGTTACATTGCAAGCTATTTGTGATTGCAATTTAAAATTTACTGACATTTTTGTGGGCTATCCCGGATCTGTGAGTGATACCAGAATTTTCCGCAACAGTGACTTTTATGTGGAAGTAGGAGAAAACATGAGAAATTTTTTTCCGAACCAGGAATTTATCATTGGCGACATATGCAAAATTTAAAACAAAAATTATTGAATTCTTACTGGTAGGCACCAGTTAATTTTGATAAATGCACCAAATAGATCTGGTTGATTCTGTTAAATGTACCCAACATAAATCATCAATAATTAAAAAAAAATGTAATAATGTAAGAGTGATTAGTGAATTTTAAAATTTAAGTTTAATTTACTTCAAAGTATTTATTAAAGCATCCAATTTACTGTTAATTGTGTCCAACAGTGCATGTTTAAATTCCATATTTTCTGTATGACGACGTTGTTGGGCCTCATCTCGCATTTCCGCATTTTCACGAATTTGTTGAATTATTGCTTCAGTGCCAGATTTTGAAGATTTTTTTAAATTTGATGTTACATTGTGATCATTTGTTTGAGCATCAACATTGCATGAAGTATTTTCTAACCCTTCTTCAAAATCTAGAACCTGTGTTGTTACGCAATGTCCATCACCAATTACATTACGCTTCTTTAAATTTGATGCTACACTTGGAGGTATCACACTTGCTTTCTTTCCGAAAATATCATCCATCTCATTAAAATAGCGGAATATCACCCTTGCTTGACCGCTTGAAGTAGATTTCATATTATCTTTCTTCTGCATATATTTACATTTTAAATATTTAAACTTAAATTTACATTGTTCTGTGGTGTACAGAAAACTATTTGAATGTAACTCTGATGACACACGACCCCATACTTTGTCATTTTTTTCCTTTGTGGAAATGAAGTCACACAAATATTTTTTATACACACTAATTAAACACAGAATAGCTTCATGGGTCCATTTCAGCTTCCCTAGCATGCGCTCGCTAGCAGGTTGCTGCACACATTCAATTTTGTCTGGAGATTCATATTCTGTCATATCACATGTCTCTTGTGTTTTTGGAACTATAGCATACAGTTTTATATCTATGCAAATTATTAAATTACAAGCTATAATTATTACCTATGAAAATGAAAGATTCATTATCACTGACAAAGTCATGTATATTCGGATCAAATGATTTGAAGCATTGGTGTTCAGCCAAATTTTCACAGGAACTCTTAATCACCCATTGACAAATGCCACATTTGTACTATTACAAAAAAATGAATAAGGGTAAATCACCCAGTTATTGGACATGTGGTACTTATTGGACAGTTTGTCTTTCATAATTAAAAATAAGAATTCTATTTACTTTATTAGTTTAGATACCCATTCATAGGTGTCACTAGCTATCTTTTACCTGATAGATTTTTACCGCCAAGCACGTACTATTCATATGTCGTCATAGTGCCAAGTTTTGGTCTGGCCTGTGAAAAGTACTAGTGTTTCTTAGTATTTGCCTAAGAAAGTGTGCGGCAAATTATTGTATCAGTTAGTGGATATAACAAAGACTGGTATGTAGAACCCAACATTTAATGTGACTACAGTTATATACGAAAATGAGTTTTATGACTTTGTTAATGTAGTAAATTTAGTTATTTGAAAATTTACAAGGGTGTCCAGTAACTAAAACCTGTAATACAGTTTCTTTAGTTATTGGACTACTGTCCAATTACTAATTTAAGCCAATTTCATGTGTAGGTACTGTGAAACATTTGGGAAGTGCCTTTACACAGTTTCTTTTGATATAAGTTTTGTTTATCTATCTACATTTCAACCTGTTTTTGGAGACATGTCCAGTAACTAAATAACTGTCCCATAACTAAACGTTGTATTTTATGTTTTAGTCAGTTATTAGTCATGCCAAAGAAGAGCTTCTATGATGTTAGATACCTAGTTAGCTATAAACCTTAAATTATACCTGTAATATGTTATTTTCTACCTCCTTCATAAATTTAAATCACATTTTCTTTGTGTCCAATAACTAAATCGTTCATGTCCAATTACTAAAAAAAATGTCCAATAACTGAAATTTTTGCCATGAGTTTACTTTTTTGTATTGTACGAGAAAAATATTTATTAGCAGGTAAAACTGCATACTGATACTTAAAGGCAAAACAAATTACCTATAATTTTGTTTTACACACAAGTCCTTAGCCTAAAAATAAAATTTTTACATTAATTTGAAACAAAGAAAAACGCTTAACTGTCCAATAATTGGGTGGTTTACCCAATAATTTACTATGTTTAATCGAAATTACAAATTTGGTACTTACATTGTTTGCATTCATTTTTAACATGAAATCTGCCGGGTGGTCGGGTCTAGATGATTATACAAACATAAAACATAACCTCATTTCTAGTTTTGTCCACTTGTACCATGTTTAGACCGAGTACAAAAGAACGCGCTCCAAGTATTTACTCTATCCATTTCTTAACTCATAAAGATGATTGTCTAGAGCGCGACTGAACTTTTTCTGAACGCTGTAAGAGTACATAGAGCGCGCTCTCTTTAGTCGGAGCGTTATTCCTGAACGCACCCCAGCAGAATGTCGTAAAGTTTGTGACAGCAGTAATCAAATTACAAGGAATGACTTATTTTTTGGAACAATTGAGGCAGAAGCTCATGGAGCGCTTCAGGCAGAATATAGGATTTCCAGAGTTTGGTGCCTTGACAGCGGGTGTACGTCACACATTTGCAAAACTCAGGATGAATTTTCAGACATTTGGAAAGGAGACTGTGACAAGTTGAATTTAGCAAATAATTCATCAACCGAGATAAAAGTACGCGGAAAGGTATCATTACAGATACGTAACAACAAGACGGTGAAACAAATTGATTTGCAAGAAGCATTGTTTGTACCAGATTTACGCACCAATTTGTTATCAGTGGGCAGAGAGAAAGTTTGAGAGGTGTAACTAGACCAGAAAATTTATTCGTTTTTAACATTTAGTTTCGTCTTTTTCTCTCACATACAGTTAGGAATTTATTATCTCAAGGCTAACCAAATGTAGAGGCACCACGATCGCTTCAACTTTAATGTTGGTAATTTGCGGTTGGCAATTCAGAAAGTCCTAGGAAATTTAGTTTTGGCAGGTTTTACATTCTTACAAGTGACACGATATTCAAATTCAAAATGTCAATAGTAGCTGCATTCGATTCGCAGCCGAAATCAATTCAATTTTATCAGTGAAACCTGCACTAATCGAACGAGTCGATTCTTTTTGAACCTATTTAAATCGGCGAATCGAATGCAGCTAGAGATATCAACAAAAATGTATATCTGTTTGGTCTGTGGGTGCAACGACGAAGAAGCGGAAAAATTTTACCTATTTCCAAAAAATCAAAAAAGGTATGTACTTGAGTTGTTTTGATAATATACTGTTCACTTTTTCATTTATTGATTTTGTGATTAGATGCCAGGTATGGGTTCAGGCGTTAGGCTTTGCAGCTCAAACTATAAGAATTACAAATGCAAGAACATGCTGTCACCATTTTTCAAGTAATGCTTATGTTCCGCAATGTCAAGACAAGTGGAAATTGAAAAGGGATGCTGTTCCAATACCATTTAATAAAACTTCGGGAAGAAGTAAGCATACTGTGTGACACTTTAATTAAGGATTCTGTATGAATGTCGCAATAATTCTCAAAAGAAAGTGGCTAAACTATTTCTAGATCTGACCTTTTACACAATTGATTGCTTTACGTGCATGTAATATGTGCTTATTAATTACTTATTATACTTATTATAGATTAATCTAAATAACTGTTAAATTATATGAACGCCATTTTTTTATTGTATGCCTATCGAATCAATGAGTTAACAATACAATGTGGTATATAATAAAAGAAAGAGACGTAGGTACACTTAAGGGCCGTAGGTACACTTAAGGGCCGGTTTCACAAAAGCTGATTAACTTTAACCGATGATTAACTTCCTAGATACCTGAGATAAAAGCACAGCAACAATTGTTTTTAACGATTGATTAAATTTAACGAAGCTTTATGAAATCGACCATTAGCTTTTTTTATTTATTTAAAGATAATAAAAATTTCACTTGTTTGCAAGGTCAGGTCCCGAATCGGTAAGTTTACTAGTAAGTATTTATTTGTTGCAGGTGATAATTCAAATAGAGATGAAAGTGTTCCAAGTACATCAACTCATAATACCTGTAAAGTTAATATATCAGGTACATAAATATTTTTTATATGCATTTAATAAACAATTTAATTCTTAATTATTTGCATCAGATGAACAGATCATTCCACAATGTGAAACTGAAAGGATAAGTTCTTCGGAAAATATACATGATACACCAAAAAAGAAGTCTGTCTACAAAGGAGTGCCAGATTTGTCTAAGCTTGATCTTACGCCTAAAAAGAAACATCTAATATGTCGGCTGGAAAGTAGAGAAGCTCAGATACGACAATTGAAAAGAATGTGCCGCAGAAAGAAGGATGATATTAAAGCTCTTTCTGATTTAAGTGAGAGTGGTGTCCGCAAATTGTTTTCAGGGGTAAACAATCAAACTGCTAATTTTCTCATCTCATAATTGAGATGCAGTCAACGACATCCTAAAGGAAGAAGATGGAGTTTGCAGGTCAAAATTGTGGCACTTGCACTGCTGAAAAAGAGCCCTAGAGCTTATAACTTTCTCAGAAAAGTAGTAATGTTGCCCTCGAAAAGACTTCTGCTCTCTCTACTGCAAAAGGTTCCTTTTGTGTCTGGCATCAATGAACATCAGTTTAAACATATTAATGCCTGTCTAACTACTGAAAAGGATAGATTTTGCATTTTACTGTTTGATGAAATAGATATTAACGAAAATTTGAAGTATGACAAAAGAGAAGATAGAATTTTAGGATTTGAAGAATTTGGATATGACATTATAAATAGTTCTCAGGTAGCAAATAGAGCTTTAGTTTTTATGTGCGTGGGGATAGGACCAAAAAGATGGAAACAACCAGTGGCGTACTACTTTTCTCAAAACGATTGCCGGAGTGAACAATTGCAGAAATGTATACAGAAGGTGGTCACTGCCTGTCAAGAAATAGCGAAGGTAAATGTAGTGGGCACTGTGTGTGATATGGGTACAGCTAACGTAAAAGCATTAAACGATATGGGCTCCTGTGAGCAGCAACCCTATATGAAAGTGAATGACAGGAAAATTTACACATTATATGATCCACCTCAGCTTCTCAAACGCACTGTTGCATTATTCCGAAAATACAAAGTTATTTTACCTGTAGAAATTTTTAGCATAAAACAACTGATGGAAGCTGATTTTGGACATATAGTAAGGGCACATGTCAAAGATAAATCATCACCTCTGATATTCCGACACCTACACAAAATTAAAGATGAGCATTTGGCACCTAAGATGCATTTTGCAATGAAAGTGTGGGTGGCAGCGCAAATTGTGAGCCATACTGTTGCTGCTTATTTATATACATTAGTGAGCGAAGGTAATAATTTTGTTTTAACTTTTATGTATGATGTTATGACTTATAGCCCTTATGTGTTTATCAGGTGAATTAGAACCGCAAGCAGTGGCTATAGCTACCTTTGTAAGCCAAGTTGATGAGCTGTTTGACAGTTTCAACGGAAGCAAAGCTGTAAAGTCCAGTGAGAAAGGTGAACCAGGAGGTAAGCTACTAAAATATCAAGTGACCAAAAATACCTCTCACGTTGCGTACTGGAAGACTGCCCTCCAAACTGTTAACTGTTGGCAATTTAAGCGACTTACCAGAAACGGACAAATGAAATCTAAGCGACCACCTTCTCAAATAGGATGGCTGACTTCACTGCGGTCAATAGAAAATATATGGAATGTTTTGAAGTCTCACGGATTCGAAACGATGCGTCCTCGGTCATTAAACCAAGATGCATTGGAAAATTTATTTGGTTGCATCAGGGGCGCTTGTGGCAGCGGAGACAATCCCACAGTAGGTCAATTCAAAGGAAGTTTAAAAACTGCTATTTTGAACAACTTAACCAATCAAGCCATGTCTGGGACAAATTGTGAAGACGATGAACACGAAATCCTTAGCAATTTACAGGAATTTTTAAATGTAGGACAAGAGACTTCACAAAATATACAATTTGATGCAGAGCCGATTTCACTAAATGATCAGTTTGAAAGTTCAGTTGAAATTGGTGAACAAATAGCTAATGCTGTTAGGTCAGGACAATCTGAAACGCTTTCTGTAGCCTATGTAGCTGGCCACATTCTCCGAAAATTGACAGAAATTACCAATAACTGTGATCAATGTGTAAAAGACTTATTTTCTACAAATACAGAACCCCACAATTTATTTATTTCGTTTAAAGAGTGGTCATCTGAGGAGAATCACTTAATATATCCAAGTGATATATTTGTAATTGCAATAGGACACTCAGTGACAGTTTTAGAAAAGGTGTTATCTGCAAATCCGGCAAGAAGTCACATTGCAGAAAAAGCCAAGATAGCTATTCGCAATGACGTGAAATTTGACTTTAATTGTAAAGATCATAAGGAAGTGCTTGTTAACCACTGCCTATCAGCAGTTTGCCATATTGGTATCCCTTGGTGGTGTAAACGTCAAAATCGTGAAAGAAAAGATCAAAGAGCTACCACGAGAAAAATAAAAATTTCGCCATTCTTAAATTTTGCATATAAAAATTATAGATTGACAAAAGTTAAACGCAGGGAAGGAGATGAAGTGTGTGTTATTTCTGTATTATATTATTAAGAACATTTAAGTTTGAGAATATATAATAATAAAGTCTTTATTATGCAAATACCTTATGTGTATACAGTAAAACTTATCTTAGGCGGACACCGACGTTACCAGCAAACTGTACACCTAAGAGAGGTGCCAATGCATGTAAATTACACAAATAATGGATAATTAAAAACTATCCGTCTAAGAAAGGTGTCCGCATTGAGATGTTTTGTTACAATCCATTAGACACTTAATTCATAAAAAACTAATGAACATTATATTTTACAATTTGATAGAATTAATTAACAACAACACATAAACCCCTTCCTTTTTTCATTTCCAACTTGTGAAGTAAGAAATTTGATTATCTTTGCAGTGTGTTTCCTTTTAATGTTAAATATTTGCCTTTACAATCATGAAGAATGGGAAAATTTGAATTTCTATATTATGGAAGAACTTTCTGATTTTCCATCGTATTTATGTAGTAAGGTATGGACTAATCTTTAACATTCATTGGAAAAAGCTTGCGTAGTTAAGATGTAATTTAATTTCACATTGTTGCTACATTCAAATTTCGCGCCGCTGTTTTCAGTGACATCTACGTTCGGTTACATTACAGTTGGCCAGTAAAGTTGTGCGAATAAAAATTTTACATTGAGTTGCACCTCTCAACGTTCTCTCAACGTTCTCTCTGATAGTACAAACCATTTTCACGATTAGCTTCAACACCTTGTCACCATTCCTATTTCTAATTATCGCCCTATTCTTGTCAAATATGACACTGTAACCTTTGTCCGTAATTTTACCCACTGCAGAGAGAACGTTGAGAGGTGCAACTCAATGTAAAATTTTTATTCGCACAACTTTACTGGCCAACTGTAATGTAACCGAACGTAGATGTCACTGAAAACAGCGGCGCGAAATTTGAATGTAGCAACAATGTGAAATTAATAGGATTTTTTCGCGAGTAACCGTTGAACTGACGAACGCAACGGTTACTATTACCGCTTCATTTTCTTGACAGCGGTTATCAAGGGGAAGGTTTATGACGTATGTGAGCAACGTCATCATTTGTGACCATGTTATTGAATCAGTAACACAGCTCTCGACGTGTGTAACCAAAAACGGTTATAAAAGTGAGGCTAGGGCCGTGTTTGCTGTTTGGTTTTGTATTGACATGTGTGAATGTTATGCTTAGGTATTTACAAATCCGAAAAAACTTATTAAGAATAATTCATATTGTTTTTGTTTCATGCATCAATGTCCCAATTGTAATAAATTCTACGAAATAAGTTTCAGTGCCACATAAGATTAGTTTCACTTATGTTCACAATTGCAAAATCAATTTATTTTCATTTGCTATGAATCATTCAAATTTAGTACTTAGGAGATTCAAATATGTTTTCGCGGTAATAGATAACCGTTACTTCATCAGCTGATAGGTGGGGGCTAACCGTTTATAACTGCTATATCTTAACACGGTTAGTCGCGAAAAAATCCTATAAATTACATCTTAACTACGCAAGTTTTTTCCAATAAATGTTAAAGATTAGTCCTTACCTTACTACATAAATACGATGCAAAATCAGAAAGTTCTTCCATAATATAGAAATTCAAATTTTCCCATTCTTCATGATTGTAAAGGCAAATATTTAACATTAAAAGGAAACACACTGCAAAGATAATCAAATTTCTTACTTCACAAGTTGGAAATGAAAAAAGGAAGGGGTTTATGTGTTGTTGTTAATTAATTCTATGAAATTGTAAAATATAATGTTCATTAGTTTTTTATGAATTAAGTGTCTAATGGATTGTAACAAAACATCTCAATGCGGACACCTTTCTTAGACGGATAGTTTTTAATTATCCATTATTTGTGTAATTTACATGCATTGGCACCTCTCTTAGGTGTACAGTTTGCTGGTAACGTCGGTGTCCGCCTAAGATAAGTTTTACTGTATACACATAAGGTATTTGCATAATAAAGACTTTATTATTATATATTCTCAAACTTAAATGTTCTTAATAATATAATACAGAAATAACACACACTTCATCTCCTTCCCTGCGTTTAACTTTTGTCAATCTATAATTTTTATATGCAAAATTTAAGAATGGCGAAATTTTTTTATTTTTCTCGTGGTAGCTCTTTGATCTTTTCTTTCACGATTTTGACGTTTACACCACCAAGGGATACCAATATGGCAAACTGCTGATAGGCAGTGGTTAACAAGCACTTCCTTATGATCTTTACAATTAAAGTCAAATTTCACGTCATTGCGAATAGCTATCTTGGCTTTTTCTGCAATGTGACTTCTTGCCGGATTTGCAGATAACACCTTTTCTAAAACTGTCACTGAGTGTCCTATTGCAATTACAAATATATCACTTGGATATATTAAGTGATTCTCCTCAGATGACCACTCTTTAAACGAAATAAATAAATTGTGGGGTTCTGTATTTGTAGAAAATAAGTCTTTTACACATTGATCACAGTTATTGGTAATTTCTGTCAATTTTCGGAGAATGTGGCCAGCTACATAGGCTACAGAAAGCGTTTCAGATTGTCCTGACCTAACAGCATTAGCTATTTGTTCACCAATTTCAACTGAACTTTCAAACTGATCATTTAGTGAAATCGGCTCTGCATCAAATTGTATATTTTGTGAAGTCTCTTGTCCTACATTTAAAAATTCCTGTAAATTGCTAAGGATTTCGTGTTCATCGTCTTCACAATTTGTCCCAGACATGGCTTGATTGGTTAAGTTGTTCAAAATAGCAGTTTTAAACTTCCTTTGAATTGACCTACTGTGGGATTGTCTCCGCTGCCACAAGCGCCCTGATGCAACCAAATAAATTTTCCAATGCATCTTGGTTTAATGACCGAGGACGCATCGTTTCGAATCCGTGAGACTTCAAAACATTCCATATATTTTCTATTGACCGCAGTGAAGTCAGCCATCCTATTTGAGAAGGTGGTCGCTTAGATTTCATTTGTCCGTTTCTGGTAAGTCGCTTAAATTGCCAACAGTTAACAGTTTGGAGGGCAGTCTTCCAGTACGCAACGTGAGAGGTATTTTTGGTCACTTGATATTTTAGTAGCTTACCTCCTGGTTCACCTTTCTCACTGGACTTTACAGCTTTGCTTCCGTTGAAACTGTCAAACAGCTCATCAACTTGGCTTACAAAGGTAGCTATAGCCACTGCTTGCGGTTCTAATTCACCTGATAAACACATAAGGGCTATAAGTCATAACATCATACATAAAAGTTAAAACAAAATTATTACCTTCGCTCACTAATGTATATAAATAAGCAGCAACAGTATGGCTCACAATTTGCGCTGCCACCCACACTTTCATTGCAAAATGCATCTTAGGTGCCAAATGCTCATCTTTAATTTTGTGTAGGTGTCGGAATATCAGAGGTGATGATTTATCTTTGACATGTGCCCTTACTATATGTCCAAAATCAGCTTCCATCAGTTGTTTTATGCTAAAAATTTCTACAGGTAAAATAACTTTGTATTTTCGGAATAATGCAACAGTGCGTTTGAGAAGCTGAGGTGGATCATATAATGTGTAAATTTTCCTGTCATTCACTTTCATATAGGGTTGCTGCTCACAGGAGCCCATATCGTTTAATGCTTTTACGTTAGCTGTACCCATATCACACACAGTGCCCACTACATTTACCTTCGCTATTTCTTGACAGGCAGTGACCACCTTCTGTATACATTTCTGCAATTGTTCACTCCGGCAATCGTTTTGAGAAAAGTAGTACGCCACTGGTTGTTTCCATCTTTTTGGTCCTATCCCCACGCACATAAAAACTAAAGCTCTATTTGCTACCTGAGAACTATTTATAATGTCATATCCAAATTCTTCAAATCCTAAAATTCTATCTTCTCTTTTGTCATACTTCAAATTTTCGTTAATATCTATTTCATCAAACAGTAAAATGCAAAATCTATCCTTTTCAGTAGTTAGACAGGCATTAATATGTTTAAACTGATGTTCATTGATGCCAGACACAAAAGGAACCTTTTGCAGTAGAGAGAGCAGAAGTCTTTTCGAGGGCAACATTACTACTTTTCTGAGAAAGTTATAAGCTCTAGGGCTCTTTTTCAGCAGTGCAAGTGCCACAATTTTGACCTGCAAACTCCATCTTCTTCCTTTAGGATGTCGTTGACTGCATCTCAATTATGAGATGAGAAAATTAGCAGTTTGATTGTTTACCCCTGAAAACAATTTGCGGACACCACTCTCACTTAAATCAGAAAGAGCTTTAATATCATCCTTCTTTCTACGGCACATTCTTTTCAATTGTCGTATCTGAGCTTCTCTACTTTCCAGCCGACATATTAGATGTTTCTTTTTAGGCGTAAGATCAAGCTTAGACAAATCTGGCACTCCTTTGTAGACAGACTTCTTTTTTGGTGTATCATGTATATTTTCCGAAGAACTTATCCTTTCAGTTTCACATTGTGGAATGATCTGTTCATCTGATGCAAATAATTAAGAATTAAATTGTTTATTAAATGCATATAAAAAATATTTATGTACCTGATATATTAACTTTACAGGTATTATGAGTTGATGTACTTGGAACACTTTCATCTCTATTTGAATTATCACCTGCAACAAATAAATACTTACTAGTAAACTTACCGATTCGGGACCTGACCTTGCAAAGAAGTGAAATTAATATTATCTTTAAATAAATAAAAAACTAATGGTCGATTTCATAAAGCTTCGTTAAATTTAATCAATCGTTAAAAACAATTGTTGCTATGCTTTTATCTTAGGTATCCAGGAAATTAATCATTGGTTAAAGTTAATCAGCTTTTGTGAAACCAGCCTTAAGTGTACCTACGTCTCTTTCTTTTATTATATACCACAGCTTTATACATTGTATTGTTAACTTATTGATCCGATAGGCATATAATAAAAAAAATGACGTTCATATAATTTAACAGTTATTTAGATTAATCTATAATAAGTACAATAAGAAATGGATAAGCACATTTTACATGCACGTAAAGCAATCAATTGTGTAAAAAGTCAGATCCCGAAATAGTTTAGCCACTTTCTTTTGAGAATTATTGCGACATTCATACAGAATCCTTAATTAAAGGGTCACACAGTATGCTTACTTCTTCCTGAAGTTTTATTAAATGGTATTGGAACAGCATCCCTTTTCAATTTCCACTTGTCTTGACATTGCGGAACATAAGCATTACTTGAAAAATGGTGACAGCATGTTCTTGCATTTGTAATTCTTATAGTTTGAGCTGCAAAGCCTAACGCCTGAACCCATACCTGGCATCTAATCACAAAATCAATAAATGAAAAAGTGAACAGTATATTATCAAAACAACTCAAGTACATACCTTTTTTGATTTTTGGAAATAGGTAAAATTTTTCCGCTTCTTCGTCGTTGCACCCACAGACCAAACAGATATACATTTTTGTTGATATCTCTAGCTGCATTCGATTCGCCGATTTAAATAGGTTCAAAAAGAATCGACTCGTTCGATTAGTGCAGGTTTCACTGATAAAATTGAATTGATTTCGGCTGCGAATCGAATGCAGCTACTATTGACATTTTGAATTTGAATATCGTGTCACTTGTAAGAATGTAAAACCTGCCAAAACTAAATTTCCTAGGACTTTCTGAATTGCCAACCGCAAATTACCAACATTAAAGTTGAAGCGATCGTGGTGCCTCTACATTTGGTTAGCCTTGAGATAATAAATTCCTAACTGTATGTGAGAGAAAAAGACGAAACTAAATGTTAAAAACGAATAAATTTTCTGGTCTAGTTACACCTCTCAAACTTTCTCTCTGGTACTATGTTAAGACGATGGGCGTTGATGATTGCAAAGTGGGTGCAGAATCGCAGAAATCGACATTTGAATTTTAAAGATTTGTCCGAAACTGCACGAAATGGTGTCTACAAGAAATTGGACATCGGGAGACCCATCAAAAATTCATTTGTGTTCGTGGGAAAATGACACGTACTCCTTTTCCACAAAAATCGAATCGACAGACGAACATCTTGCAATTGGTACACTCCGATATATGTGGACCAATGCAAGTAGGAAAAGCTAAGTATTTTATTACTTTTATAGATGATAAATCTAAACGGTGCGAAGTACGTTTTATTAAACGGAAAAGCGACGTTTTTAACGAATTTACAAAAATAAAAGCTTTGATGGAAAATCAGAGAAATGTAAAGATTAAATGTTTACAGACAGACAACGGCACGGAATACCTCAGCAACAAATTTGAAGAGTATTTGAAGGTGCACGGGATTCAGCGACGGCTTACGGTGGCACATAATCCAGAACAAAATGGAGTTGCGGAACGCCGTAATAGAACGTTAGTCGAGACAGCAAGATGTTTGTTAATACAGTCTCGTCTGCCAAGAACATTTTGGGCTGAAGCTGTTTCAAGCTGCTAATTATATACGGAATAGATGTCCGTCAAAATCGCTGAATGGAAAAACACCATACGAAGTATGGTATGAGGATAAACCGGATATTCAACATTTAAGAGATTTTGGAAGTAAAGTTCTTATCCTCAATAAATCAACAACATCGAGGCAAGTTTGATGAAAGATCAAAAGAAGGTATTTTACTCGGCTATTCAGAAAATTCGAAAGGATATCGAGTATGGTTGCCAAATGATCATAAGGTAGAAATATCTCGAGATGTAAAATTTTTGGAGTCTAAGAAGACGAATTCTATGGAATTCTTGAGAAGCAGACCTACCCCGTGGTTGAACCGGAGTCCAACGATGAAGGTATTAAAATTGATGTTCCATTAGCACCTTGCATATTGGAACGAGAACAAGACACTGTCGAGGAAGACAATACAGACAATGAAAGTACATCAGATGATACTCCGCAAGTCCAGAGACGAGGTCCTGGAAGACCACGAAAAATATTTACTGGTCGCAGAGGTCGCCCACGTAAAGAATTTCATTTGATTAATACAGCTCAAGAGGTAGAAGAAACGTTTATTGCAGAAATACCCGTCGGTCAAGCAATGTCAAGTGCACACGCAGATGAGTGGTATAAAGCGATGGTCACAGAATTAAAATGTATTATAGGAAATGATACTTGGGAAATTGTGGATCGTCCGAAAGGACAGAAGATAATTAACAGCAGAGTCATTTTGAGAAACAAATATCGACCGGACGGAACACTCGATAAGAGAAAAGCACGAATCGTCGCAAAAGGATTTGCTCAGCGTCCAGGTATAGATTTTATAAACTTTTTCCCCCGTAGCTCGTCTTAGCTCTGTTCGAATCGCAACAGCACTGGCATCAGAGTTTGGAATGATTATCGAGCAAATTGACGTCACGTCAGCATATCTTAACGGCATTTTAGAGGAGACCATTTACATGGAAGTGCCAGAGATGACTGAAGAAATTTTAGATTTCATCATTAAAACTGAAAAGAAAGATTATTCTTTTCGAGAGAAGGCTAATAAAATGCTGCGGGAACTCAAGAGAGGCAATAAAATGTGCCGACTGAAGAAGGCTTTATATGGTCTTCGTCAAGCTGGGCGTCAATGGTATAGTCGACTGGATCAAGAAATGAAAAGTTTAGGAGCAACGCAATCTCAAAATGATCCATGTGTCTACTATTACGGTAAAGGGGGAGATTTGGTAATTATCGTAGTTTAGGTAGACGATATTTTATTTGCTTCACGAAATGTATCTGAGATTTCTAGATTTAAAACTGGATTAAACAAGAGTTTCGTCATTAAGGAACTCGGTGAAGCGAAATGTTGCCTCGGTTTGGAATTCATACGAAATAAGAATGGTTTACCATACATCAAAGAGGATATGTCGAAGAGATTCTCAATCGTTTTGGCATGAAGGACTGCAAGCCCATATCTACTCCAATAGAGGTCACATCAAAATTATCAAAGTTAGCGAAGGAAGTTGCACGAGATACTGATGAATTGAAAAGACTACCTTATCGCGAACTTGTGGGATCGTTGATATATTTAGCAATAGCGACGAGGCCGGACATAGCACACGCAGTTAGTTGGTTAAGTCGCTTCAATGATTGTTACCAGAAAATACATTGGGCTGCCGCTAAACGAGTGTTACGATACCTCAGAGGTACAGCGAATCTTGGCATCACCTATGAGCAAACCAATAACCCCATCATAGGATATGTCGATGCTGATTGGGGGAGTTGTCCTGAGGACAGAAGATCATACACCGGTTTCTCATTTGTACTTGCCAACGGAGCAGTATGTTGGGAATCGCGAAAGCAGAGAACAGTTGCGTTGTCATCAACTGAGGCTGAGTATATGGGAATTACAGAAGCAGTTAAAGAAGCCATATACTTACGTCGATTTTTGTCTGAGATTGGTTTTGAAAATTTGGCTAGCATCACATTATTTTGTGATAATGTGGGTGCTCAAAAACTTACAGCTAATCCTGTGTTTCATTCCCGCACGAAACATATCGATATTAGACATCATTTTGTACGCGAAGCGGTAAAGAATCATAAGATTGACCTCAAGTATATGCCCACGGAGAACATGGTTGCGGACGTACTCACGAAGGGTCTCACAGGGCCAAAACATCGAAAGTGTTTAAAGACATTAGGTCAACATTTTCAATCTCCGCACAACGAAGGGGAGTGTTGGGACTCTAGTTAACGTTGCGCGTATACTATATCACAGTGGCGTTGATATATAGTTACTAAGGTAACATATAGTTAGTTGTAAATAGCATATTACATAGTACAAATGTTCAAGCTGTTGTAGTTTATTAATTTATTATAATTCAGAAGAATTCCAAGTGTGTTCAATATATTTCTTTAACCAATTACGGCCTCTAATAAAAAGAATCGTTGGTAACCATTTTTGGACTTCCTACCGCTTCATGTGATTATCATAAAGCTCACGCAATTAGGATGTTCAGAGCACGCCAAAAATCTCCGCAAGCAGTTTTCTGCAAAAATAGATTTTTTTTTACTTATAATTAACACGAAAGTCGACGTCATGTCATGCAGCAATTAACGTTCGCCAAAAATCCCCGGCTTACGTTCGGCACGCCAAAAGCATAAATTTCACGAAACCCGACGATCTCCAAAATACCAAAAGCGAGAGTGCGAGAGTGCGATCCTAAACCACTGAAAATGTATTTTTTTCCTACACTAGTAGAAAATTCAATTTTACCGGCTCATCAGAGAGGAGAAAGCGAACGTTTCCACGGCTAGCCCGGCAAAATGAACATAAATGCCTAGCCGAGAAAATAATTTACGAGGCTTTACCACTAGGTGGCGCGACAATAATTTCTGGAATGCGCTCTCATCGACATCAAAAAATTAACAAACTAAGGGCCAGTTTACAGAAAATTTAATTGCAATCAAATTTTAATGACGTTGTTAATTTGACAGTTCGCAATGTAATTCTTATGGCAACTTAATCGTGATTAATTTAATTCGAAATTAAATATTTGATTTACTTTCTGTAAACCCACCCTAAGTTTTTTTTATTTAATTCCAGTGGTATTTGGTTTTAAAAAGGATTAAAATTATCAAAAAAAAAACTCGGCAGCGGTGGGATTCGAACCCATGCCTCCGAAGAGACTGGTGTATTAAACCACCGGCTTGACCACTCGGCCATGCTAGTAGACGTAACACTGTGTTTTAAAACATCTATAATAATTTTAAGTAACTCAATTTTAATATTTTTACTTCGAGAAAAAGAACGTTTGTGTGATATTAACAAAATTAATTATAATGTTGTGTAGGAAAAAAAATAATATGTAAACCATGGCGGTAAAGCAATTTTCTAGGTCTCGAGAAGTGTGGCCAGGCTCGGCTTCTCGCCTCGCCTGTCCATATCTTCTCTCGACCTGGAAAACAAGCACTTTACCGCCTCGGTCTACAATATACTATTACGTCGCCCATTTGGTCTACAAAAACAAATCATTTCCGCATAGGTTCTTATTTAAATTAGCTTGAAAAATAAAATAGAAACTCCCAAATCAAATAGAACGAAAAAAATTAAGGTGCAGTCAATGATCAGTGAATGCCACTTACTATTATTACAAATACTTGACCTGGAGCATCGTTCATCTGGAGAACCAAAGGGATTATATTGTCGTGCAACTCGCCCGAATGCGCAAAAAGCAGAGGAGGTCTTGGATCAACTGTTGCATCCCTTGCAGCCTTTTCCGATGCAACCTTTAGCAGTATTGAATCGTGGAACTCGCCGCTGTGTAGAAGTCTTTCCCCTTCTTCGGTTTGTGGCGTCTTCCCGACGTCGCTTGAGGCGTTTTTCAAAGCCTCCGCGAACGCTTTTTCTTGTAATGTCGTCGGACTTTTGCTGAAGGAGTCTTGATGCAAGTAAAATGGGGCGGATTTTTCCTCTGGTACACTCTCTGAAGCTTCAGTAGATTCAGGTTTGAAGATTTCAGCAGCTTCAGCTCTATCTTCAAGTTTGATGGTCGCATCTAAACTATCAATGCTTTCTTCTTCTGTCCCTTCAGTCGCTTTAGGAATGTTTTCACTTGTGTTTGATTGACCTCTACCATCCCCTTACTGCTTATCTTCTTCAACAACTTCTTTTGGGCAATCACCAGAAAGAAGTTCATTTTCCTTGAGTTCTGTTTCGCCTTTTATGGAAGTTCCGGACTCGAAAATTTCTTCTGCAGCTTTAGAACCATCGGTCGCTTGCATAGTCCCTTCAGGAACGTTTCCAGTTGCGCCTGATTGATTTCTCTGTCGCCCCGAAGCTTATCTTCTTCTCCTGCTTTCTCTTTTGGCCTTTCACCAGCATGGAGGTCACTTTCCTTGAGTTCCATTAAACCAGCAGGTGCTTCTTCTGCAAAATTTGATGGACTTTTGCCTTTCATGGGAGACTCAGTCTCGGACATTTGAGTGGCTTGAACCAGACTCTCAACAGATGCGACGTCGCCCTTTTCTTCTTCTTTTCTCGCAGTTTTAGGAGCTTCAGTAACTTGCACAGTTCCTCCGGGGATATTTTTTGCCGTCGGCTTGTACTCCTGCTTCCTCTTTTGGCCCTTCATCTCCAAGGAGTTTACTTTCCTTGGATTTCACTGAACCACCAGGTGTCTTTTCTGCACCATTTGATGGGCCTTTGCCTCTTGTGGGAGATTCAGACTCAGAAATGTGAATAGCTTGAACCTGACCCTCAACAGATGCCACATCCTGCCTCTCTTCTTCTTTTCCTGCAGTTTTAGGAGCATCAGTAACTTGCACAGTTCCTTCGGGAATGTTTTCAGTTTTTTCGCCGTCGCTTTGTAGCCCTGCTTTCCCTTCTGGCCTTTCACCACCAAGGAGTTCACTTTCCTTGGGCTTCATTGAACCACCAGGTGTCTTTTCAGCACCATTTGATGGGCTTTCAGACTCAGTAATTTGAGTAGCTTGAACCAGACCTTCAACAGTTGCCACGTCATGCGTCTCTTCTACTTTTCCCGCAGTTTTAGGACCATCAGTAACTTGTGCAGTACTTCCTTGAATGTCTTCGGCTGCCCCTGATTGGTTTCCGCTGTCGCCTTGCAATTTATCTTCTTCTCCTGCTTTCTCTTTTGGCCACTCATCAATGGACGGCTGAATTTCTCTGGATTCCGTTGAACTGACGGGTGTGCTTTCTTCAAGGCCACCTTGTTGCGTTTTCATCCTTCAAGAAAGGGTCGTCATCTTTTGTGCGTGTTTCAACTTTTGACTTCTTGCCTTCGTCTTCCTTCTATGGCTTTGGACTTCTCTAAGACCGTCGGTTCTTGGCCAACTCCTTCAGGAAGTCTTTCGGCTATGAGTTGTTGACTCGCGCCCTCAATCGTTGGTTGATTGGGTAATTCACCAACTTTGGAGTCCATTGAAGTAGTCTTCTTCTCCTCCGTAAACTCCTTCACGTTATTTTTTGGTTGCGCGTCGCATTCATTTTTAGCTACTTCAGGAGTTGCTTCCAAGTCAAAACTTTCACCAAATTTTTTGCCCTCTTTTTTAACAACTGCACCCGATTGATCTGCAGGGAGTTCTTCTTTTTCTACCTTTAAACTTTCAAGGCACGGCAAGGTACTTTCTGTTCGTTGCTCATCTGGTTCACTTCCTTTAGCTTTCTCTTCCACTACCAACTCATCAGCTTGGATGGATTCCGTTGGTGCAATAGATTTATTTTCTTCGTTAAGCTGGGATGTAACTGCGCTTGTTAGCTTTGAAGAAGTAATGCTTTCCCCTTTCGCGGTTTCTCTTAAGTCATCTCCTTTGTCTTCCAATTTAACGCCTGAAAGTAAAATGTCAGTCTGCACCTTATTTGGGTCAGTAGTAGGGATAGGCCGATTCTGGAACCTCCTCCGACCTTGACGGAAAAATTCAAGGTCAAGGTCGGAGGAGGTTCCAGAATCGGCCTATCCCTGACGTGACCTTCGCCATAACCTTGACATGGAGGAGGTTCTAGATTCAAGGTCAAGGTCGGAGGAGGTTCCAGAATCGACCTACCCCTGACCTTCACCATAACCTTGACGCGGAAGAGGTTCCAGAGTGAGATAACCTTGAAATGGTGTTGAGGTCAGAGGAGGTTCTAGTGTTGATTTCTGCTTAGTGACCTTGTGGTTGGAGGAGGTGAGGATTTAAATTAGTATTACCCCCACCTAAAATCTTGTTATATAAGGCCGTTATTTTGTGAATTGTTTCAGTTATTGCAGAACTGTGAGTTGTGTTATACAAATTTAATAGTGCATCGTCGATCTATATAAAAGTAAGTTTATTAAATTTTTCTAATCATATACAGAGTGTACATTAATGATTGAAGGGTGTTTGAATTTCCCGCCCATTAGATTATTTGTAAAAGTTGGTACTGCATACTATTCTGTTTTACCATGGGCGGCACATAAAATTATATATTATTAAAACAATTTATTAGTGATTAAAAATTATTTTACGTTTATTAATTACATACATTGATATGGAGAATATAAAAAGTAAAGCAGATATAAAATAAAATTATAACATCTGTTCAAAATGTCCCCCATTTGAATCCAAACACAAATTTACTCTTCTTTTCATGTTTTCGAAAACTTTGTGTCGTGTTTCTGGAGTGATGCTGTTGACAGCCTCTGTAATAGCATTTTGTAATTCTTCTAACGTATGGAGACGTTCTGAAAACACTTTATTTTTTAAAAAACCGAACATGAAGAAATCAAGTGGGGTTAAGTCTGGTGACCGAGGAGGCCATCTGTCCCTACTTATTAACCTATCCCCAAAGAACTGTTGCAAATGATTCAACGTTGTCAGTGCAGTGTGGGCTGTAGCTCCATCCTATTGAAAGTAACCCTGTTGTAATTCATCGTCATGAAGTTCTTCAATGAAAGGATTTAAAATTGTTTCTTGATATGCAAGTGCATTAATATTGTGTTGAAAAAAAATAGGTCCAATGATCCTCCTTCTTGACATTGCCAACCACACACCGATCTTCTGAGGATGTAATGAAGTCTCTTCAAAAATATGAGGGTTTTCTGCACACCATATTCTACGGTTTTGGGAATTTACATAACCGCTGAGATGAAACCATGCTTCATCTCTGAAGAAAGTTATGTCTAACATATCGTCATTATTTAACAACTCATTAAACCATTGGCAATATTGCACTCGACGAGGCAAATCAAGAGGTAGCAACTCATGAGTTACAGTTATCTTATATGGATGTAAATGTAGAACCTTCTTGCAAGCCTTTTGACATGTACCAAGTGATAAATTCGTTTGAGCCGATAAACACCGTAAAGACATCTTCGGACTTACATCCATTCTTTGATGAATATCTGCGATGACTTCTTCGGTGAGAACAGTGGGCCGGCCTGTAGATTTTCCTTTAGAAACACTGCCTGTTTCACGAAATCTCTGAATTATACGGCGGACGTGTTGCATAAAAGAATCATATGTGAATACCACTTCAGGGAACTGTTCTTGAAATTGTTGGTGACAACTTTGATAAGAATAATTCCACACATTTTGCTCATTGCGTATCCCCGACCGAAAATAGGCCTCAACAATAAATTTATTGTGCAGGTCCGTGAAAACCATCGCTAACCTAAAACGTTTGTGTGTATTTTTATTTCCTGTTATATGGCTGTACTTACCAATGAAAAATGTCTGACAGCAAAAGTGGAAATAAAAATAACCTTTTCGTTAATACTAACTCAATAATAATAAAATAAAGAAATCAAAACGTAAACAATACAACACACGCACGCTACTGACGAAATTCAACATATCCAGCATGAATACCAATCTTGTAAGACGAAAATTACTAATTCGACAACGCGCCAAATTCAAACGCCTTTCAATCATTAATGTACACTGTACAATTCTTATATTTTTGATGTATTTAATAGTGACATCTAAACAAGTGGAATTTTTCCTGAAGCAGAAGAAAAGACACGTGGATGATCAAGGTGATGATGTACAGAAGAAAAGATTTCTCACTCAAAACGTTGATAAACCAAAAGAACAGGATGAGCAAGATTTGAATATGTCCTCAGTTCGAAACGAGTTTCAATTTGAAGTATTGTCTCAACCTTTTTTCACGGATGAAGATTTTCGTCAGTATGACATTAGCGAGAAAGCACCTTCAGAGATATCAGAAGTAAGGGAAGTGGCTGACGTGGACCAATTACCATTGTTAGCTCAAAGTATATATTTTTTAAATAAGAGTCGCACGAAATGGGTTTGCGTGGGACTGTGTGCCGAAACATTTTTTGATCCAGTAATACGCATTATGGGTACTAAAAGGCAGAGCATATCGTTTTTAGAAGAGGAATGGAAACAATTTTGTTCTTATAACTACACATTAAAATCATATTTTACCGAGAAAAAAACTGTTTATCCGGTAATGAAAATTAGTTCAGTAAAGGCATCGTTCGAACGTATCGAAGGAACAAAAATATTGAAATTAGAAAGAGGTGATGAGACACTGTATATATCTTATAAGGGTTTATTGGAATTATGGAAATTGTGTGATATTATATCATATCGTTTGGAGGTTTTGAAGCAATTGAATTATAAAACATTCTACTCCAACATGATTCCATGCGTGAGTGTTGTGGATGGTGACGTGAAGCTAACTGTCAAAGCATTTCTCAATAATGAAATATCTGAGAAAGGGGCGATTACAAATGAATTAATAATGTTCGGAATTAATAAATTAATGTGTGACATAAGTATGCATAAAGCCGTTACTATGTAAATGTTTTGATTCATTATGTACATATTACTGTAAAATTGTAAACATATGAAATTAAAAATAAAATTTTCTGGACAATAGTTTTATCATTTACCCACCTAATAACTTTTGATATATAATGTTTAGCGACAAGAGTATCAGAGTAGTACACATTATCATCGTCAACTGTAAGAAACAAAAGCCATAAATGCGGCGTCGCGTCAAGAGAGACCACATTTTGAGAAGTAGTGTAAAACGAAAAGGTCGTGGTTTACTTAATACGTTAATTAATAAACTGCCAATAGAGTTACATATACCAGGTTACAACTACTGCGGTCCAGGTACAAAATTAGATACTCGACTTAAAGAGGAGACAGAGGTGTTAATGTATTGGACGAAGCGTGTAAGCAACACGACATTGCATATTCGTTAAGTGACGATTTAGATAAGCGTCACGAAGCAGATAGAAAATTGTATCAAGCGGCAGTACAAAGAGTTAAAAGTTCAGAAGCGGGACTTGGAGAGAGGGCATCGGCATTATCTGTAGCCGCCATAATGCGAGCTAAGACGAAGCTCGGAATGGGGAACAGTGGGAAGAGAAAGCGTGCGATTAAGCGGAGGAAGCGTGGTGGTGAATTATCATTTCGGGAAGCTGTCAAGAAAGCTCGACATGCCATTTCGCGCATCGGTAACAAGAGCATCTTAGAAAATGTTAAATTGGCGCAGTCAGTTTTAAAGAAAAACCACAAAAAATAAGACGTCCACGTCAAAGAGTGATTCCAATTCCCAAGAGAGGAGGATTTTTACCTTTAATTCCATTATTTGCAGCTTTGGGAGCAATAGGATCACTCGGCGGTGGTGCAGCTGCAATTGCTAAGGCGGTAAACGATGCAAAGGCTGCGAAAGAACAATTGAAAGAGGCAGAACGACATAATAGGGCTATGGAAACAAAAGCAGTGGGAAGTGGATTCTACATTAAACCTTACAAAACAGGATGTGTATTATATTTACCATCTAATTCAAAAAACTGAAATATTTGCCTCGGCGACCATTGAGTAACTTTGACATACTAAAATATGCTAAAATATTAAAATTACCATTTTTTCGAGGAGTGTTTATGAGAGATACATTACCTAAAGAAATAAGAGAACAGGAATGTGGAATTATAAATTTAGATGACAATTCTGGTGAAGGAACACATTGGGTAGCATATTACAAAAGAGGTGGAACTGTAAAGTATTTTGATAGTTATGGAGATCTACGACCTCCAGTGGAAGTGGAAAAATATCTTTTGTCAAACGGAGTAGGCGTTATTAATTATAATTATGAAAGATATCAAAAATCGAATTCACAAAATTGTGGACAATTATGTCTACAGTTTTTAATAGCCTTACAAGTTAAGTAAGGATTTAGTTCTTGAAAGATGGTCAACATGGAATCTTCACCGATTTCGTGTACATTTACTCTAACGGGAAATGAATCGGTTTTAGTTTGTGAGTTTAATCCACCAATATACCTGAGCGAAGACGCAACCTATGAAATGTGTATGTTAAATTTTGAAACGTTTAACGCAATACCTAACATAGATGAAAGTAATAATTTAATACATTATGAAGAAAGAGGAAAAAAGTCTGCTAGGAAAACTATCGATATACCTGCAGGCACATATGAACTCGATGATATTAATAAATTTCTGAAAGATAATTTTCAAAATAACAATATTCCTGATTATATAAACATTCATGAAAATAATAATACTTTAAAGGCAACCATAAACAGTTCGGTTAAGCTCGATTTTAGTCAACCAAATTCATTGGGAAGATTGTTGGGATTTGAACCCAGAATATTGAAGGAAAACGACAATAACATCGGTGATTTTCCAGTCGACATAAACAAAGTCAATGCTATAAGAATAGAGTGTAATTTGACCGGTGGATCTTATAATAACGGAGAGCCAGGTCATGTGTTGTATCATTTGTTTCCAAACGTACCACCGGGATTTAAAATAATAGAATCCCCTCTTCAAGCTATTTATCTGCCAGTGACCGTGAAGGTAATTACGAGATTAGTCGTTCGAGTCTTAGATCAAGAGAATCGTTTGGTTAACTTTAGAAACGAAGTAGTTACTATAAGACTTCACTTGAAGAGGTTTACATAATGATTATCTACGACAGTGGTTATTCGAAACAAAAGAAGTGGGATAGAATAAGACATAATATATTATTTAAGCCACGAAAATATATACTGAATTGTTGTCGACAAAAAAAATTGAAATTGACACGAGAAAATAAAAAGTATTTAAAGAGTTTAGGTTATAATGTGTTAATCTAGAGAAAGAGAACAGTACCTTTTAAAAACTCTTAAAGAGAATTATTCTGTAGAAGTGACATAACCGTCAAAGGGTGAGCACCATCATTATACGTAAATCAATTATTACTTAAACAAAATGAATATTTTGGGAGTGACTGATAAAATTAAAATGGATACTTTAATAACTAACGTTGAGTATCATTCACACTTACCATTCGGTTCATCATTTGGTAATAACGATGAAGTTCGAATAACAGTTCCGGAAATTGACAATTACATTTTATCATGTGAAAGTTATTTGTATGTAGAAGGAAGACTTCGTTTGGCTAGGGATAATACCAAGCATAGTCCTACAGCACAGTTGATAAATAATCCAGTGGCTTATATGTTTAGCGAGATTAGATATCTTCTGAATGGAGTGCAGGTGGATTCGGTAAGAAATGTTGGGATAACGTCCACGATGAAAGGTTACTTTTCTTTTACTCCCAACGAACCAATAAAATTGGAATATGCAGGATAGCTTCAGGAGAAAGCAAGAATAAGCAATGTACTCGACGTTAAGGGAAATTTCGCAGCAAGCGTACCTTTAAAGACATTGTTAGGTTTTGGGGAAGATTATAGAAAGATAATCTTGAATATGAGGCAGGAACTGGTGTTGATCAGAACGAATGATGACGTTGATGCAATTTATGAAAGTAATACGGCTGAAAAAATCAAACTAACAATTGATAAAATTGTATGGAGGATGCCGCATGTATCAGTAGGATTGCGAGAGCAATTGGTTTTAACGAGGATAACAGATAGAGATGTTGAAATACAGGTCCCTTTTAGGAGCTGGGAATTACACGAGTACCCTTCCATTCCAACTACTACAAATCATTCATGGACTGTAAAAACTGCTCCACAGTTAGAAACGCCAAGATATTTAATTATTGCTTTTCAGACTAAGAGAAAGGGTGTTGCCGATGTTAACATGAGTCTGTTTGATGATGTTAAGTTAAAATCTTTAACAGTATTTCTAAATGGTGAACGATATCCGTATGATAATTTAGACATCGACATTGAGAATAATAAATACGCCATCCTATACGATATGTATTCTAGATTTCAAGAAAAATATTACCATCGTGAAAGTAGTCAACCTTGGTTCAATCCAAAGGAATTAGCTCGATGTCCTTTAATAGGAATTGACTGCACGTTTCAAAAAGATACGATGCATAAAAGTGCAGTAGAAATCAGAATTGAGTTTACAACTAAAGAAAATATCAAAGCAGATACTATCGCATACTGTTTAATTCTGCACGACAAAGCATTCTCTTATTTACCTCTCACAAAAATCGTACGTCAGTTGATGTAAACGTTGAAGCGTAATAACATTATTAAAAGTGATGCTATAAGCTAAACGTAATTTGATTTTGTAAGAAGCAACATCAACGGAATCATGAAAGAGTTTATTATCATTGATATCCAAGGATTTAAAGTGGAAGATAATAAATTTATATCGAAAAAGTTGGCTTCTTACGATAGTGAAAATAAAGTAAGTCATTTTAATTGTTTCGTTTCTCCATGATGTTTCGTAGTGGATACATAAAAAATGGGTGAATAAAAGATGTATCTGGTTTTGCCACGAATTTTATTCATAAAATCGACCGGTTTCGGCAGTTATGTCCTCATCAGGTTCAAGAAGGACCGCAAAGACAGTACTCCTCCTCTTTTAAAAAATGGGGTTTATAGCCTTTCTTGCAACTCCTGCAATGCGGTATACATTGGCCAAACCGGTCGTAGTCTGGAAACCAGAGTTAAAGAACATATACGTTCCTTCAGATTGTTAAAAAAAGACTCTAATTTCGCTTTGCACCTCCAAGACACTGACCACCAGTTTGTTCTCTCTACAGGCACGAAGTTAATCCACCCCTTGAATAAGGGCAACACTCTAAACATAGCTGAAAACCTGGAAATAATGCTACATGAAAGAGATAGCAATGTTATGTTATTGAACAACCAAACTGATTTCCATTATAAAAGATTTTTCAAATCGATCTATTGGAACCGCACTGAATGTTTACCTCGTTCATTTTTGAGTTGACTCCTGGGGTTACACTTCTCTTACTATGCTTGTGTAATTTGTAAGTTTATTTCACTTGTTAATTTTTAATTGTCGCTGTTTTTGTTTTTCCCAGTTTATTAGTATGCTTTTTACACATATTTGTATAAATGTTTTAAAATTTTATTTTTGACACTGTATTTGACAACTGCGTTTTGCGCAGGACTGACTCCCATTTCATATGCGTACGCACACACACACTTTCGCTTTTGCTCCGATGTAGCATCCATGCCATTCTAACCGCTTCGACACATGTAAGTTTTATTTTAATTGTTTTAATTTGTAGTTTGTACAATTTTTGTATATTCCTCTTAGTTTGCGGTCCTTCTTGAACCTGATGAGGGCATAACTGCCGAAGCCGGTCGATTTTATGAATAAAATTCGGGGCAAAACCAGATACATCTTTTATTCACCCATTTTTTTTTAAAGTCATTTTATGTTTCAACCTCACACCAGTTTGTCATTAGTATCCAGAAAATATCAAAATGTTGCAAACTGGTTAATGACTAACCACCATTGCATTAGCTGGAATACTGGATTCGTTCCGTTATCGGATTTTGATGCAATTATCAATTCTTTGTGTTGTACAGCCAAAGTTGTATACGTTAAAGGAACGGAGAAGACTCGGTTTCTACGTGGAATTCTTACAGGAAGTACATGTGTAAAACCTGTAATGGATTTGAGTGAAATTTACGAAAATGTGCAAAAATTACAACAATCCGAAGCCAAGTGTCCGTTTCATTTAAGAAGAACTTGTATGTGCGCATTAACCAACGTGTATGATCTATATTATTTTCTAATGAACCAGTTACAAAAACGTAATTTTTCAAGAAGCATTTGTGGTATATTGTGAGGGAACTTTGGTTCTTAGTTATTGAAAGAAAAGTTCAGCTTCGCGATGGATTCGCTGAGACGTCTTTTTTGCAAGCAAATTATAAAACACACTGTAGAAAAGGTGGGTGATGTCATGAAGAAGTACGAAACAGATCATTCTTTCACCGATATACCAGACAAGGACTTAGGTATACCTAATTATGAAATCAGTTACAAATATTTTTTTCATAGAATGCATCCACAATGCACCCGGTTCATTGCCAATTTACCTACATTCATATGGGAAACAAAAAAATGCTTCAAAATGATACCAAAAATTAATTTTGCGCAGATTATAATTATAGGATTATTCTGTATTGCTTAGCGATTTTTGTTCATGACAGAAAACTTACTCAATGTTTTGTTAAGATTTTAGCTATAAGGCTTTGGCTTAAACTTAAAAGTAACTACTCACCACACACTATAAAACGTGTAAACCTGTAAACCACCTCACCACCTGTAAACCTGTAAACCACCTCACCACCTGTAAACCGTAACATGATCACAAATAATCTTGCAGAAAGTAGTTATCTTGACATTTGCTATTTAGGCATCATACCGAATTGTTCTTTTCGTGTCGGCGTAGTATCACTTGGGATCCGATTAGTTTAGGTCAATTATGAAACGAAAACGCCTAATAGCAAGAAAATCTTTCGTCCGATTTGAGCGAGAAATTAAAATTTTTGAATGCACGCGGTGTGATCACATATGCACAAATATGGGTGCTTTCCTATGCACCGGTTTCTTTGTCTGGCTTTGTCGGGATTTTTAACATCCTTGTCATAAAATATATCATTTTAAGAACGTTTCTTATATCACTCTCTCATTATTATAAATAAATCCTAGGAGAAAATTATATTAAAATGTGATAAATAGAACGTGATAAATAGAAGTAATTGATAAGTTATAAACTTTTTATCGGACATGAGTCTAATTGAATTATAAAACTAATATACACGGTGTAAATGAAATCTGGCACCAAAAGTATACCACACTGATCACCAGTCTATGAAAATTCCAAAATCGAAAAACTCAGTGTCCCATCTGCTTTAGTTTTGAGGCTGCAGATTGTTAAAGTTAGCACCTATTACTATAAAATGTGACGATTTTAAGTAACTTTCTAATCTGAAATGTCACTGACATAATTAACAGTACCACTCTAATTTTTTATGAACTACAAAATTATCTTACATAGTTTTTAAAAAATTATTATTGAGTATTGTCAGATTTTGCCTGCAAACTTTTGTATTTCCATTATTGTTGGGTTTCATAAAAGTCGATTTAATTTAATCATTGATTAAGAATAATCACTCCTATACCTTCAGCACATGTAACCATAGCAACGTTTGCGTTTAACGCTTGATTAAATTTAAGTAACGTTTGTGAAATCTACCATATGTCATTCTTATCGAAAAGTACTAAAAAAACATATTGTCTAAGGTTCAAACAGAATGTAAATATGTCCCACCATCGCATTTTCATCTGATAATTTTTTGTATATGTGAATAATACAACATACAATACATCAGGTGTAACAGATACATACATAATACTATAAATAGTTGAAATTTATCTATTTGTGGCACAAGTTATTTTTATTTTTCAATCGTTCCACGCCGCTTTATCTGTGCATGTCTTTTGAAGTGACACTTGGCGGCGTTGCAATGGCGCGTAACGTAAAGTACTAAATCAACATACTTCGTATAGAGGTAACGCATTTAGTGATTTTTTATATCTATCCTTGTCGCACATTCCTCTCATCTAGGGATAAAAAAACAGTTGGAAATATTATTTGAAGTGACCTATGTCAAAGTTACTGTTAGTGGTTAAGAAAATTGAGTTTAAATATCGCATCCCAAACTTGTATCACATGACATTTAATGATTCCGCCTTTTTCGTAAAAGAAAAATTCTGCACTTCTTAAAATAACAACTTTTTGATTGGTAAATAACTTAACTAGACACGAGAGGAATGGGATTGCGGTACTTGTACGGAGTGTTGATTTAGTACTTTAGCGTAACGGCGCGGCGTTGCATTCCGCTTGACCCTTGTAATAGCTAGTTTCTCGTAAAAGTCAGTAAAAGGAATATTCGTTCATTCTGACAACACTATTGGTGTATGAACATCACTTTCTTTGTTAGTTACCTTTGACATGGAATATTATCTTCCGTTCATAATACAGCGCCTTAATTAATCTGAACGGTCGCGGCATTTACAAAAAAATTAAAACTATTAAAATTACAAGCAAATTATCGAGACATATTTCATCCACCATTTAAACTTCTTTTACAGATCGCATATTTTCCAGAATCGGCATCTCCTTGACGTGATATCACCATAATCTTGAAACAACGTTGAGGTACTTTTGAAATAACCCTCAAGTGACCTTGAGACTACCTCCATATGACTGAAGCGACCCTGAAATTTATTTAAGTGACCCTTAAACGAGATTGAGATGATATTTATTTGACTTTGAGTTGATCTTGAAGCGATTTTAACCTTAAGATGATCTCGATAATTTATCCTCAGGTTTGAAGAAGTGCATAATCTGGTACACTACAAACAATGAGTGACACTCGCATTTAGTTGATCTATTGGATCTTACTGGGTCAAAGCTCTTCTGTCATCCGTACGATTGTTAGAAAAAAACTTGAAACTTTTTAACTTCAAATAATGTAAAACATAGGTATTAAATTAAGGATTGTTTTCATAATGGAACTAAAAGAGGTTTTAATTTACAGTCGCTTTAAGAATAGAAAAACCAATATGTTTTTATAGGTTGAAGTCACTTTAAATTTAAAGTTCAATTATGAAAACGGTAATAAATAAAACTTTCTTTATAGTACCTCATTAAATTTTGAGAAATATTCAATGTGAAAATTATATAAAGAACTAAGTTCTAAAATGTTATTTCGAGAAATACACGCAATATTCAACACAAATAGACTCTTTAACATGCAAACACACTCTATCATACATGTTGGTGCTATTCGATCCAGGTTACTCAATTCAACTCCACCTGACACTCTCATTTGATTGCCAGGTTACTCACTTCAACTTCACCTGACACTGGTTTCGAAAGATTATACACTTCGTCTTCACCTGAAAAGTTAATGGTTTAGAAAGTTATTTCGAGAAATATAAGCAACATGCAACGCAGGTAGCTCCTTTAACATGCAAACATACTCTACATCTCGGAGATATTTCACCCTAGATTTACCCAGGTTACTCAATTCACTTCACCTGGCACTGGCCTTGAAGGATTACACACTTCGTCTTCACCGGAAAAATTAATGGTCTACAATGTTATTTCGAGAAATACAAGCAACATGCAATGCAATGCAATGCAATGCAGATAGCCTCTTTAACACGCAAACTTACTGTACTCTACATGTCGGTGCTATTTCACCCTAGATTTACCCAGGTTACTCAATTCACTTCACCTGGCATTGGTCTCGAAGGATTACACACTTCGTCTTCACCGGAAAAAATAATGGTCTAAAATGTTATTTCGAGAGATTCAAGCAACATGTAACGCAGATAGCTTGTTTAACATGCAAACATACTCTACTCTACAACTTGGTGGTATTTCACTCTAGATTTACCCAGGTTACTCAACACTTCACCTGGCACTGGTCTCGACGGATTACACACTTCGTCTTCACCGGAAAAATTAATGGTCTAAAGTCTTAGTTCGAGAAATACAAGCAACATGCAACGCAGATAGCTTGTTTAACATGCAAACATGCTCTACCCTACAACTCGGTGGTATTTCACCCTAGATTTACCCAGGTTACTCAATTCACTTCACCTGGCACTGGTCTCGAAGGATTACACACTTCGCCTTCACCGGAAAAATTAATGGTCTACAATGTTAGTTCGAGAAATACAAGCAACATGCAACGCAGCTAGCTTGTTTAACATGCAAATATGCTCTACTCTACAACTCGGTGGTATTTCACCCTAGATTTACCCAGGTTACTCAACACTTCACCTGGCACTGCTCTCGAAGGATTACACACTTCGTCTTCACCGGAAAAATTAATGGTCTACAATATTATTTGGAGAAATACAAGCAACATGCAACGCAGAGAGCTTGTTTAACATGCAAACATGCTCTACACTACAACTCAGTGGTATTTCATCCTTGATTTACCTAAGTTACTCAATTCAACTTCACTTAGCATTTTCGCCAAATTACTCACTTCAACTTTACCTGGCACTGATCTCGAAGGATTACTTCATCTTCACCGGAAAGATTAATGGTCTAAAATATTATTTCGAGAAATACAAGCAACATGTAACGCAGCTGGCTCTTTTAAATGCATACATATTCTACCTCTACGTCTTGATACTATCTGGCTGTAGATTTATTTTAATTCTCTATATATCATACAATTAGTTATAATTAATAACTTATCTCTATAGCATACCTCATTCCCAGTTCTACACTTTTGCATTTTAAACACTCGCCTTGTACAAAGTGAGTTGCGATTTTGTGTTTTCAAAATAACTTTCATGTTTTGAGAAATGTAGTAAGTAATCTTTAAGAGTAGTTGCATTGAATATTAAGGGTTAACACACGGAAAACTCCCAACAATCACGATCTTCAGTTATTTCGAGAATGTCATACCTTCATCAATTTTTTTAATAAATTAGTGTATTTTTATGACGAATTTTAATAGATATTTAGAATTGACTTGGTTAAAAGGTTTACTTCCATACATAGCAAGAATTTCGAGATATGATAACTGTTGACTTGTAATGCTGCAGTGATCATTGTAGCTAATATAATCTTTATTTATTAGGAAAACGGTAAAACAGATATACAGGGTGTTTCATTGATGATGCACCAAACTTGAGAACACATTTCTGACATTATTTCAAACAAAATATCTTAATAAAAAATTTTAATCGTAGCAAGTTGAAATTTGCATAATTTGGAGCCGATGTTTGTTAAAATACTTTAGCTCCGCGAAATTGTGACACCAAATTGGCGGTCTAAATTGCATTATGAATGGAACATAGGGGGACAATAAAACCATAAAAGCGAAGAAATTTATGATTAGATTTTGTTTTGACCTTGACCGAAAGACTCACTCGTTCGGTTATTCAACTGCAGCAGCAGCTGGAATGTGAAATCGCGTGGATATTTAAACTTTTATTTAATAATAAATTACAAATGTGGGGCTATGCAAAAATGTGCATTTAGTATGCATTGTTGTCGCACATTATAAATTGCTATTAAAAATTTGTCGAATTTTAAAAATAAAAATATTTCTTTTTATTACATTATTATTATTATTACGAGAAATGTCTCCTTTGCTGCACACACAAAAAATACCATAAAGTCCTTAATTGGGGTAGTGCAGCGAACGAAATATTTTGGGTAAAACCAGGCACTTGGGCGCTAAATTTCTACGAATGATTTCATGAAACGGTTTATCACTAAATGTGAATAATAATAAATTCTTGTATAAGCGCACACTACTAAATGTTTGAACAATACTAAAATGCTTCAACTAACAATTAGAAAATTCGTATTAAACGGAGAATCGGAAATAAACGACTAATTATTATTTTTATTGATTTCCAACAACCACGATGTTTTTAAATGTGTTTTGGCGAATCAGCTGTGGCGACATTCTAGCTAGAGTAATAAACGAATAAAGCGATTCGTATGAGAATGCGAATAAAATATGCGACTTCGATTTTCTCGAAATTTATTCATTTAACAGAAAAATTTACAGAGAAACTTTTCTTTTGTTTCCCGACATCTACCCGCATACCAAGTTTGATGCACCTTCAATGAAACACCCAGTATTTCGCTTAACGATCGCGGTCTACCGCAACGTAACAATTTTTTTTTTTCATTTTTTCCGAAATTTTTACCATTCGTGGGGGTAAAATGTCTATTAAAATCTATCATAAAAAATACGTTATGGTATTTAAAAACTGAGAAAGATGTGATCTTTTTGAAAAAATTCAAAATCGAGGTCTCAGACATCATTGAAAAGGTTATACCATTTAAAATCAAGAACCTTGAATCACCCTAACATGATGGGGAACTTTTTACACTGATTAATACACATTTTAAATGATTACTAAAACCAGTCATAAAAATACACTAAGCTATTTAAAATATTTAAAAATTTGTGGCCGTTTCGATACAATGAATATCGACATCATCTTCGGATTATAGTAACGTTCAATGTAACTTTGCCTAAAACCTATGTGCTCTATTATTGAAAATAATAAAGTTATTTTGAAAGTATAGAACTGCGACGCACTCTGTATAATAAACGCGAACTAAACAGGGTACATCAATGGTACGTATTTCTTTATAGCTCCTTACCTATTAATTATAAAGAAAAATTTCTTGTATAAAAATAATAGTTCATAATGAAACATATTTTTTAATTGAAGGCACTAGTTTCTGTTACACATTTTGAAACTTGATGATAAACATTTTTATTAAGCAACTACAGCTCTAAAATGAAATATTTACAGTCTATAGTTATTTAGTCGGTTGAAACACTCGAAATTTGGAAGTAGATACTTTATTCCTAATTAACAGCCGAAAATAAATTTCTACCGTAATTGAACATTGGTCAATTATAAATATCATATCGAATAACTCCAATGAATAATAGTAAATCTTTTGATGTTCGTTTGCACAGAAACCTGAAACTTAAAGGTTAAATTGTTTCAAACTTGTCCGCACTTTTACATTGACGCGCCGCCGCGCCGCACTATGGGGCCAACAGCACTTTTGCGTCTTAAAAATTTGTAACTCTTTTATTTACTGACTTACGTTAATGAAATTTGGTACGTAGATTAAGAAAACTATAGGCTTTATGGCTGTGATGTAATGTAAATAAAAGAGTTTCAGATTTTTGAGACGCGAAAGTGCTCTTGACCACATAGTGCGCCGCTACAGTTTAGAAGATTTTTGTTCGTATTTTTGCAATTACTTAACTTTTTCAAGCTCTAAGGTTACTTATTCCTCCTATACTGGGTGTTGAGAAATTCAATTGCCAAATTTCTAGGGTAAGTAAATGAGACTAAAATAAGCCTTTTTTGTTATACAGGCTGTTACAAATTCGAGGCTCACCATTGGGATCTCGGAAACGGTAAGAGATACGAAGTCGGTTAAATTGGGGCAAAGTTGCGTATTTTGGTGCTGAATAATAATCCGTTCTGAAAAATCTTCTACGATTTGTACTTTCTGAAATATTTCCAAAAAACAAGAAAACGTAATTTTCTTTTTTATTTTTTTCTGAAGTTATTATTGCAGGGATCTTAACAAAATTAATACATTCTACAGGCACTTTTTTCAGCTCTTTACGATGATATCATTAGATTTTACTTAAAACGTTTCGTCTCGTTCTGACCATCGTCAACTTCATTTTTTCTTATGGGCGCTACATTGGGTTTTAACACCAATGAATAGATCTATTTTTTCTGATGCTTTTCCTTATATCACACATCCCTATTTAATAATTTGAAACAGCTGGAAATGCAAGAAATTGTTGGGCGCCTTTTTATAACTACACTTCTCACCTTTGATATAATTTAATACCCCTAAAAACCAATTTAACGTGAGCATCCCATCACATCGTAAAATCTACTGTTGCTAAAAATTTCTAAAACAGCGGAGAACTATCTCGTTCCTAATTTGCATTTTCTACCTGCGAAATCAATGTCACATTGTAAATGAAGGTCACGAATACATACATATCAGAGGAGGCAGATTCTGTTCCTCAATTCGAGTCGAATTCGCTATTCTTGTCACTGTCTAATCGACTCGATTTGAGGAACGGAATTTTCAGGCTGGTTTGCATTCCAAGACAATTTTATTTTTGTTGATACCGCCTTCGGGAAAAATATTTTACCGTCAGCTATCATAGTTTGTTCTTAAAATATGACCTTAACAAATGAACTTACATTTACCAATCTTATTCATTCTAATTTTAATTCGTAAATTACTGCTGATTTTTCAGATATTTCGTTATTAGTAAGCGATTTAAAATTTGTTTTTGCAACACCTTTTAATAATATTTAAATGTGATTTCATATTAGTATGAAAAGGCTTAGAGTCCAATCGTTCCAAAACTTGCAAACGCTATGGAATACTGTGATACAGTTTCGACAACGCTAATAGGTCCCTATAAAATATTCACACACGAGAGTCCCTACACTTCTTTCAATCAGCTCGAAGGACATCTTTACTAAATTTACTTTTATTACTGGATACTTTGTTTTTTTTTCTCAGTAAGTACATTATTAACGTGTAAATATATTTATTAAATTGCTTCCATTTTTCTTCACTGATTGACTGAATGGTAAACCTTTGATACGTATAACGGATCAAAAAATGTTTCAATACATAATCCTACATTAACCCATTTCATTTACATTTACACGTTTTGAGCCAATAATGGCAATTAATCCATAATTACCATCTAATTTGATTCAGAAATCTCTGTAGATGTTTGCTCACCTATATTCTTATGACGAAAATAGTGATGTGTGTAAAACGGCTGAGAGAATATTTCAAATAACTCACTTCAAATTGAAGATAAATTCAAGTCTCCATCACCTCATTTTACGTTTTGTGCATCATTCATCTACCTTTTTTACGTGGTTAAAGTAACTATAGAAATCTTTTTTAGTAAAAATGTCCGCAGTTCTACACAAATTAATGGATCGATTCTGCTCATATCTGTAAGAACCGTAAGATCTGTAAATCTGTACTCAATTATTAAAATATGAAATTAAGTTCTCTGTAAGAGGATCTCTCTTACGTCTCTAGGATTATTCGTAAGTCTCTAAAAAATATTTTTTCCACCTTCTTAGTAAATAACATTTTATAGGTTAATGTTGTTGTTTATGGTAATCAAGTAAACGATAAATTACGGGAACCTATAATATTATACGGGCTGGTATGAGATCTGTAAAATTTTACAGGTTTATAGAAAAGCAGATTGTATACACCATGGTTACGTCTAGCTAGAAATAACGCCTTCGACAAGAAACGTTTTCATAACAATTTAAAGTAAATTAATTAAAAATCGCCATGTGAAGGTGGTAATAAAAGTTTGTACGCGACACGCTTTGCAATTAATCTTTACTAGGCTCACTCGATTATGGCGTTCGCTCCTGCATCGCGTCGCTCGCCCCACAAACTTCCAGCTCGCCAGTAAAGATTAATTTATAGAGCTTGACACGTAAATAACTATAACCATATTTGCTTATTATTTCAGCTAACGTCCATGCCAGAATACAAAATACGTTTGCCATCATTTCGACTCTATACATACTGTATGGAAATCTGAGCGAAATATTTATATAAACAAATCATTCTGAAATCTTTTTGTCGTATATTTACTTGAATTTGATTAAATTTTGCAAATGTGAAAAAATTTGTAAAACGAATCGTAAGTGTGATGATAATGCAGTTGTATCATGCGATTTTTTGAAAACAGGCCAGAGTTGGCTTTGGAACCTCCAAATGTATGTCTTAAATAAATTTACTTCAAACAATTAATATTCAAATTTGTTAAGGAACAAATGTTAAAATATTTTTAAAATTGTGACCAATGAAAAAAACTGTTGATAATGGAAAGTTTAAATTTAATAAGACGGATGCAATTATGTTTTGCAAGAAAAGGACAACATTTCGAGCTTTTATTGTAGGCAAAATAATTTTAACGTTTGTTTTAAAAGTAATCTTATCTAGGACGTACGTTTGCACATTTCATGGCCCACTCTGGCCTGTTTTCAATAAATCGCACCTTAGAATCAGAACGTAGATATCGGATATAAAAAGTGAGCAAAAAATCAGATTAGAATAGGCGGTGCAAAGAAAATGTATGTTTGTGATTAACTGAATAATTAAAGTAATACATTCATGAACTGTCAGATCAGCCTGACGCCGCGTTAATCACTGACGTACATTTTCGTTGCATCGCCTGATTTTTTTGCTTACCGTTTAAATACCTTATACTTTGATTTGGGAGGAGAAGGTTCTAGAATCGGTATGCATAAACAAGATTTTACGTCAGTATGCATCAGCAACTTAAGATGTTTGTGAGGTTGAATATGCATAAGGAAACTAGAATTCCAGACATAATATGATTAAACAATCCTTACAGTTTTTAAATTAAATTATTTTCACATTGAATACATATTTCTTAAAGTTTAATTAAATACTGGAAAATAAAATTCCAGTAAAAGTAATTATGTAAATATATTTTATAATTAAAAAAATTCAGATTTTTTTCTAAAAATTGTAGACGCGATCGACAAGCTTTGATCCAACATTCGCAACTGACTTTTAACCGTGCAAAAGATCCAATAAATTAACTCAATGCGAGTGTTGCACATAGTAATTTGTAGAGCTCATAAGTCGGGATATATTTTCGACAACACCTTAAGGTCAAAGTCGTTTCAAGATTATGTCAAGGTCAGCTCGAGGTTTTTCAAGATCACCTCAAGGTCATGTGAAGGTCATTTCAAGGTCACCTCAAGGTTATTTGAGGTCATTTCAAGGTCACGTCAAGGAAACCTCAAGACGATTTCAAGGTCACTTCAAGGTCGTTTCGGGGTCATCTCAATGACACTTCAAGGTCATTCCAAGGTCGCCTCAAGGTTATTTCAAGTTCACCTCAAGGTGGTTTCAAGGTCACCTCGAGGTCATTTCAATGTCACCTCAAGGTCGTTTCGAGGTCACCTCGAGGTCATTTCAAGGTCACCTCGAGGTCATTTCAAGATCACCTCAAGGTCTTTTCAAGGTCACCTCAAGGTCGTTTCAAGGTCACCTCAAGGTCATTTCATGGTCACCTCAAGGTCATTTCAAGGTCATCTCGAGGTCACTTCAAGGTAACCTCAAGATCGATTCTGGAACCTCCTCCGACTTTGACCTTGAATCTAGAACCTCCTCCACGTCAAGGTTATGGTGAAGGTCAGGGGTAGTTCGATTGTGGAACCTCCTCCGACCTTGACCTTGAATCTAGAACCTCCTCCATGTCAAGGTTATGGCGAAGGTCACGTCAGGGATAAGCCGATTCTGGAACCTCCTCCGACCTTGACCTTGAATTTTTCCGTCAAGGTCGGAGGAGGTTCCAGAATCGGCCTATCCCTACTACTTGTGTCTACTCCTTTGTCTTCTTTGGAAGTTTGAAGAAGTGTTTGGGCTTGCGCAAGGTTTTCAGTTGCGATTTCTTGTTTGCCATCATTATTTTCTTCTTTTGTTAAACCCAATTTAGTTTCTTCTAAATCATCAGCTTTACAATATCCACCGCCTTCCAATTTGATGCTTTCATCTAAAACGTTGCCCTTTGCTCTGTTTAGGACTTCATCGCTTGCGTCAGAACTTTGAGGGAGTGTCTGTGCTTGCGCAAGGTTTTCAACTACGCTCTTTTGTTTCAGGTCCTCTACAATCTTGCTTTCTTTTTTTGCCAAATCATCACGTGTTTTATTCTCGGGGCTTCTTATTTCATGACTTTCGTCTTTTATTTTTTCCTTGCGTTGCTCTGTATCGACGTCTTTTATTGTTGCTGCGTTTTCTGTGGATATTGCACTTGTTTCTTCATCTACCTTATCATTTTTGCTATCTTTCTGATCGACCACGTCAAGTTCACCTTTGAGGAGATCTTTCTCTTTGTCTTTCGATACTTTAACTTCTTCTGGAACGGTTTTAGATTGAACATCTTCCTTAAAATTAGCCTCATTTTTACATCCCGGCTCTCCTTCGGTGAGTCCCAATTCGTTTAGGATTTGTGTTTCCAAGTCGTTTAAACTTTGGGCTCTCTTTGATTGCTCGGCATGCCCCATTTCCTCCATTTCAATAGGTTTTAGTTCCAGATGGGATACATCTGGCGCTTTATTGGAAGATTGCTCTTGTGCTTTACCGTCGAGCTCCTCAACAATTTTCTGGGCGGGTTCTTGTTCTAAAACCTCACGCTTCTTCCTGTCGTTTTGAAACCCTAACTCATCACGACTGGGCTTCTCTGGACTCTCATCGCTGTAATCCCTGAGCGGAATATAAATTGGGCCTTCGTCTTTAACGGAAGGCCGAACGTCTTTGTCTATGGCGCTTTTTCTGTCGGCCTTGTTCTTGTCTGCCGAGAAGGCTTGTTTAATTGGCTCGATTAAAGAATTTATGTATTGAGTTATCGCAGCGTTAGCAATTCCTTCATTAGTCTGTTTTTCCGCTTTGGGAGGTTTCTGGGCTTCATCGACCATTTTCTGTTCCTTTCTACCTTCAAGTACTTTGTCTTCTTCTTTCATTCCCTGTTGAATTTCAGCAAGTTTTGCGGTGCTTTTAACTTCCTCAAATTCCACTCCTCGTTCATCCTCTTCTACTGGTTCAGCTTGCCTGGAGCCTTGGAATTTTGATTCTTCTTTGTGTGTAGGTTTCTCGGGTGCTTCTTCAATTTGAACCCCTTTTTGCTCAAATTCCATTTTGTTTTCGATAGACTTGCATTTGTCGCTTATATCTTCCGCGCTGTATTCGTTGGTGGTCACGTTCTTCGATGTGGAGGTCCCTTCAGAATGTGATTCAGTTCTCGAATCATTGGAAGCGTCTTCGCTCGCCGCAAAATGCGGCATGTAAATGTCGACCTTAGAGCCGGCCCTGCTCTTACTGGGCATCGCGAGTTCATGGGACTCTTCGCTATTGTAGTCTCTAAGGGAATGTAGACGTAATTAGGTGCGTCGCCCTCCTCTTTAAATTTAGTTACTTTTTCCTTCGCTTCAACTTTTTCTTTGGCATCGGCGGAAAAGGCTCTTTTGACAGGCGCGGTTATCGGCTTCAAAAAGTTCGTAATTTCCCTGTCGATTTCTTTTTCTTTCTTATCGTATTCAACGTCGTCTTCTCTGGCTGGGGTCTTTCGACTTTGCAAGTCACGCCTGACGCGGTATCCTCTGTAGGTCTTCTGGATGGCGGTGGCGGCGGCGTCTTTGTCGTCTTCACTGGAACTAAAGGTGCTTTGGGTTTGCTTTAAAATTTCGGTTGTACTTGCAGACTTCCTTCTGCCCTTTCCCCTATGCCGCCTGAAGAACTTTTGGATCTTCTTTATTCTATCGTTTGTATCCAGATCGCTGCTTTGCTCTTTGACTTCACCTAATCGCCTTTCCTTTGCGCTCGCGTCGTTTTTCCCTGAATCCTCCTTCAATTCCCCCAACACACGAAACTTCATCTGGTGTTTAACGGGCGGTTCTTCTTGTCGCTGGGGCATCTTTGGGGGTGCCTCTTCCTCCATTGGGATAGCTTGCTTGTCTTCACTTGATCCCGACGAGACCTCATCGAATTGGTCCAAGCTGAGGTTCTGCATGCTAGTCTCCAGGTTGTCTTGAATGTAATTCTCTGGCAAAATGGTGTCAGCTCGGATGGGTTTCTTGCGGGGTTTTTGGTCGTTGAAGGTGACGCACAGTGGAACGAGCCGGTGCATAGATTTGGACATCGATCAAAAACTCAAGTTTCGAATTGTGGGTACCTTTTCATATATATATGTTCCCTATAATACTACGTTAAAAATTCACATATATATTTTTAATTTTTTTAAGACTTGGGTGAATAATTCACAAATAAAAAGCCGTTCAAAATATTGTTCAAAATTTCAAATTTTAATTTCTCGGTCGACATAAATTTATATATCTATATCAAATATTATATAATTATATCAAATTTTGTACATAAGAAAAGGACCATTAGAAAATTATCCTGGATATATAAAATTTATGTTTCAATCGATTGTTTTTTATGAAATGAAAAAAATTAATTTACGTATTTTATTGTTAATTTCTTAAAATGCTTAAATATGCTTGATGTATACTATGCTAAATTAGTACTCTGTAATACAGGAGTTTCAATTAACCACATTACTTTTTGCGACCATCCGCGACCTTGTAAAATATTAATTTTTTTTACAGACTGTGCCCCAAAAACTTAAGCGTGCCATAACTCAGTCATTCATTGTCCGATTTTAACGATTAAGATACGAAATTAAATGGTTTAAATAATACCACAAACTACTGAAAACAAAACACAACTAACGTCAAAATTTTTTGACATACGATAGTGATTTTTTTTTTCCTAAACAGTAGCCTATATATTTTTTACTTATTTTTACAGAATATTTTTCTTTTATTACAGTGTTACCAACAAAATGCATTTCAAATGTTTAATTATTGATAATAAGACAATAACAGGAATAATTTTCTGAATAGTTTATGTCCAATTTCATAAATGTAACGAGCGTCCAACAATTATTGTAATCCTGGGTGGCCGTGGATAAAACATGAATGTCGGTCTTACTTCTTATTGATGTTTCAAATATTGACTATCAAACAATAAATAAATTCTCATATATATACTTATGTATTTAATGATTTGTTGCAATTTGAAACAATAATCAGTGATTTAATTTGATTCCACAGCCATTCAGGACTATAATAAATTTTGGACGCTTGTTAGTTAACCACATTATTATTTTAACAACGCGATTAAAGCTTGCGATAGGTTGAGTGAAATAAAATAACTGGCTGTTTTAAATTTCCTCCAATAGCCTACCTTAATCACAGAATTAATTTAACCGTGTGGTTAACCACTCTTTATAAAATTGGACCTTCGTCTCTTGAAAACATTGTATTAGTAAGTTTTTATGGTTTTGGAGTCTTCCTGACTTAAAAACATAAGCTGTCACAAGCTTGTAACTAATACTGATTCCACATCAAAATAAACTTGCAGTATACTGATGCGTTCTACTTTACATAAAAGTTACATAAACTTTCCATAAAAATTACATAAACGTAACATTACTGAACACAATAAAAAATAAAATAAATGTTTGCTTTATTTGCATTTCTCACCATTTCTGCCATTAGTAGCGTGGTGGCTAATTGGAAAAATTGCTTTTTTCGTTATTCACTTTTTACGAAACAATGTATTGTTACCTGAGAAACGTCAAACTTTCTTTCTGTCTGACGACATTCTTTCGTGCGTTCAATATATTGAGTTTGCTTTCTTTCATTACCGGAAATTATAATTTCCAAATTAATTTCGTTAATTTGAGTACTAGTTTTACAAATATATTCAAACTTTCGTTCGTATTTGATATTTCATCAATCTATAATAAGTTCCGAAGTTTTTGTTGTGTTCCTAAGTTCCCAAGTTTTTGTTGTGTTCACTTTTAATGTGATTTTTCTATATTTTCCTCCTAATATTTTTGTTATTATTCGAATAAGAATCTTTAAGTACTGCTTTCTCTGTTTGTTTTAGTATATTCAGTCTGTTATAAAATTATTGAAATAATTGCATACATATATTATAGTTATTTAACTAATTATAAGCATTTCATAGTTATTATTTATTAGTGTGATTATAAGGTATAGTGTTTTCTTTCTCTGATTACTAGAAATTTTAACTCTCATATTGTTTCGTTTATATTAATTTAAGTTTTCGTTCGTTCGTGTTGTTATTATTAGTATTATTTCGACTCTTGTTCATTTTTCATATTTCATCGATTTGTAGTAAGTCCCGCAATTTCAAGACCTTAAAGATTTTACAATATTTGAAATAAATTTAACGTTCCTTCTTATTCCATTATTTTTCTTTCTCTAATTTATTCTCTAGTTTATATTTGTATACACTCTCAGAATGGAGAAGTTAAAGACAAATGGCGATCTTTACTTATATTTAAAGAATTTGGGATGTGGATTAAACAATTATGAGGCCCTTCGCAATGAAATTGTGAAGCACGTAAACAATCGTTTAACAGAAACTGTTTTATATGATTTAATTGAGCGACTGAGAAAGTTTTGTTTAACATTAGACAAAAGATGGGTAGCATCTTATCGTAATGCTGAGCGGTTTGCTGACAAAAATAAGGAGTGGCTACAAATGAGTTTTGCTTTTCCGGATTTTTTAAATGATGCACATGTAAGAGATGGCATAAACTCTGAAAAACCTTTTGGAGAATGCTCTGAAAGGCATAAAATGCGAAGAACAGAGAACCTACGTTCTCAGCATACAGGTGAAGAATTAATGTTCGCAGCTAAAATGAATTTCAGAGCAGAAGGCCAAAAAACAATTTCAAATATTTTAGATTTTTTGCTTAAAAATCCAAATCAAGCAGATAAATTATTAGCCGTTTGTAACAATGAACCCCCCGCAATAAATTTACATGCGCCAGAAAAAGCATTATCGATCATGTTAGCTCTAGATCTTTCAAAATCCCAATATAGTTTGCTACGAAAAATTTCTACATTCGAAGGCACGAACCATTTTCCTTCTTATTATAGCATACAAAAAGCCAAATCAGAGTGTTATCCGGAAAAACAAGCAATTGATGTTAACGAAAGAGAAGCACGCATAAAACTTCTCTCCTTGATCATACTGTTGAAAGACTTTCTCAGTTTTTGAAATTAGATAAGGCAAATGAAAAACGTCTAACATTAATTAGTAAATGGGGATGTGATGGAGCATCAGCCCAAAGTTCTTATAAACAGGTTTCCAGCAAAGAATTTGGCCAAGGGGAAGGTTCATATGATTCATCTGTGTTTGTTTCAAATTTAGTGCCTATTATGTTGTATGATCCTTCTGTGGAATCTACCACATTGTGGCAAAATAAAAAGCCTTCATCAACTCATTTCTGTAGGCCTATCCGATTTTGTTTTTGTAAAGAGACACCAGAAATTATAAATGAAGAAGTTCTTAGAATTCAATCTGAAATATCTTCTCTCGTGCCAACACAGTTAGGTAATATAGAAATTAAACATAAATTAATTATGACGATGATAGATGGGAAAATATGCAATGAACTTTCTCAAACGAATTCTTCTATGCGTTGTTACATATGTGGCGCAAGGCCTACAGAAATGAACGATTTGGAAGTTGTTGGACGAAGAGAACCCAAAGAAGAATTCTATAATTTCGGATTATCGCCTCTGCATGCTAAAATACGTTTCTTCGAATGTATTTTACATCTGTCGTACAATTTAGGTTTTAAGAAATGGATGGCTAAAACTTCAGAACACAAACGTTTGCAATCGATTATGAAAAAATCCATCCAAGAAAAATTTCGCACGCGTTTAGGATTGATTGTTGACCAAGTGAAGCAAGGGAAAGGAACATCTAATGACGGAAATACTGCTCGGAGGTTTTTTTAAAAACCCTTCAATATCTGCTGAAATAACGGGAATTAATGAACAATTAATATACCGTTTTGCTGTTATATTACAGGTCATTGCTTCTGGGGTCAGTATAAATTCTGAAAAGTTTGGCACATATGCAAAAGAGACTGCTGAAATGTTTGTGGCAGTATACCCGTGGTATTACATGCCGCCTACCGTTCATAAAATTTTAATACACGGCAAAAAAGTTATCGAAAAAGTTTTAATACCGATAGAACAATTATCAGAGGAAGCTCAAGAAGCTCGAAATAAAGACTTCAGGAAATTCCGGGAAAATAAATCTAGAAAAATTCATAGGCGAGCTACAAACGAGGATATTTTACATTCTTTACTGGTAACTTCAGATCCTTTAATTTCTAATCTCAGACCTCAATTATCGAGTAAAATATACATACCGATGTTTCCTGAAGCAATGAATATGCTAGAACTTAAAATTAAGTGGCAAATGAGAGACGAAGAAGAAAATAACGAGGATGATACAACAATGGATTGGGATAATATCTAGTATGATAGGAATATATGTTTAACGTTAAAGAGAAAACATTTTTTGCAATTAATAAGCTTCTGTTTATTCTTTAATTTGTCATGTTTGTTTCTCTAAATTATTTTTCCCTCGACGAGTAATTATGTCTATGCTTCTATGTTCTACTTTCTTTTACTTTTGCATTAGTTTTTTTGCACGTTATAAACTCATTAACTTAAAAATCTTATGATTACTACATTGTAAGCAACTATGGTTGATAATCAATTTACCAATTATGAAATTAAGGACTGTTTAATTACATGTGATGTGAATGTGATGTGAAAATTTGGACGAACTTTTATCGAACACCCTGTATATTACAATCTTCCAACTGATATTTCGTTTCTATTAGGTTTATTTATAAGTTTCTATTAAGTTTATTAAGTTTTTATTGAGAAAGCCGACTAAAACATAAAACACACTGATTGTTATTATTTTGTTTCAGGATTGTTGCGTGAATAAAAATGAAATTTTCAGTATTTGTTGTAGGGGACATAAGTAAGTTATATACCAATTTTTATAGAAATCTGAACATCCATGCAGTTACAACACCCATGTCCAGTTACTCCCATTAGGTCGTTCCACTGTGTGACGGTGTCTACGGAATCTGCTGATGTGGCGGATTCTTTACTAATGGGTCTGCTTAGGAGTTCAGGGTCTTCATTTGGTATTGACTTTTCTGATTTATTCGTGGTTTGGTTATCCTCTGCTAAGGTGGTGGATTCTTTACCAAAAAGGACTGGGATCTTCATTTGGTATCGTCTTCTTTGGTTTCTCTTCTGATTTATTCGTGGTTTGGCCATCCTTTGCTTTGCTTGGTTTCTTTACTTTACCGAAGTCTTCGTTGGGTATTGCCTTTTCTTCCGATTTATTCGCGGCTTGGTCCATTCCCGTTTCATTGCTTAAAGTCTCCTGCAACTTCTGAGCGTCTTCTTTCATTGAACCTGCTAATTCCAGTAGATGGGCGTTGATCTCGGAGGCGTCGCCTTCTTCATTACTTCGAATGGCGACATCTCCAAGCACTTGCTTCAATTTGACGACGTCCTCCTTGATTGAGTTGGCGATTTCCGCAATGTCTTCATGAATGTCGCTTTCTTCAGCCTTCGGGGGTTGATCCAAATGCGAAAGTGTTTCTTTCAAATAGAAGGCTTCTTCTGGTGCGTCCTTGGCGTGCAAACCGAAACAGACAGATTCTTCTTCAAGAGTGTTTCACTTCTCCTCAGCGCCCCAGCTGAAGACCTGCCTAAAATATCTGGAGTTCTGGGTGGGACTGGAACGTATTCAAGCCCCGTTAGCACTTCTTCATCGCTTAATTTCTTTGCTTCTTGTCTTTGATTTTCCTTTGATTCCGTTTCTTCTCTTTGGTTATCATCCCTTGATTCCGCTTTTTCTTTGTATGGAATGGGATCCTCATGAATGGTGATGGTCTTTTCTTTAGGGCCATCTTCGTTGCCACCATCGTCTTCCACTTCCAGCACGGTCGGTAGTTTCTCTTCGAAGGACTTCTCCCTGTGTAAGGTCGTCTCCATTTTCTCGTTCTTGAAGTGCTTGCGCACGGAGTAACCTCTGAATAGGGCCTGGATCACCGTGGCGGTCTTGACGAGGTCTTTGACGCTCAAGCGATCGCCGGGCAAGTCATCGCATTCCGTCGGTTTCTGCAGGTTTTTCAACTGAAACGAAAACCCTAATTAACTACTCCGTGTTTCGATCGACTGGAAGAGGAACGTCATTAAATTTTTACAAATCTAAATGAAGAAGCTGATGAAAAGGTGCTATTTACCTCGGAAAGTCAATACCATATTGAGGTTGGAGCAAGCTTGCGTGATAATAATCCTTACACAAAAAAAGACTGAGTTAGCAAAAGAAAAAAGAAGAAGATGATAAGTAAGAAGACGACAGGTAAGGAGAACTTACAGCAGGAAGAAGGCATGGGGAAGTTGCTCATTGCATGATGAAAAAATGCAGAAATTGAAATGAAATGCAGCTAGATAAAGAAATGTGCTTTAAACTCTTTCCTTACAAAGAACGGACTCTAAGAGGACTAAAGAAAGAAAATATAAGAAATAAAATTTGGATAGTTTGCTGATGATCAAGTAATAGTTGCTTGAAATGAAGAAGATATGATGAGGAAGTTGAGGGAAGAGTCTACAAAATTGGGATTAAAGCAGAATGAAGAAATAAGGAGAAAGACAAGAAAAGTTTAGACCAGAGCGGATTGAAAGAATACCACTGCTGTGGTATGATAAGGTGGTGAGGATGGAAGAGGGAAGGTGGCCAAAAAAGCATTGAATTGCAAGCCAGAAAATTAAGGAAAAAGATTAGATCTACAATACAGTGGAAATACCGAATTGGTTAAGTTATGTTAGACAGAGCTATTGAGGAAAAAGATTGGAAAGAAACTGAGAAGCGATCGAAATGGAGTAGGTATTCTTTCTCATTGTCCATAAAGTCTCAATCTTGCACCGTTGGATTTTCCAAAGACTCTCGGAGAAGCTTTCAGAAGAGAAAAGTCTTTTAAAAATGAGGAAAAACGAGTTTGAGACGAAGAAGATAGCCTGAGAAATAAAAGCTATGGATTCAGTAACATTAGCGCATCGCGAAGTAGAATGACTCTTTTTTTATTTCTTCTTTCGGTCCCTTCGGATGAAAAGAACAACCTTAGAGAACTTTCTAGAAGAGAAAAGTCTACTGGAAGCAGTAACTTAGTTTATAGCAGACTATAAGAACACGACGTACATTGGAAGATTCTTGAAGGAGTTCTTAGGGGAGAAGGGTCTATTGGAAATGAGGAAAAAGTCATAGGACGCGTTCAAGGCTGCTTAGGTGCGCTTGGTTTAAAGGGAATCATCAACTATGGACTATGGAGTAACGTTAGCGCATCGTAAAGTAGAAGCATTACGTACATTGGAAGACTCTTGATGAAGTTCTTAGGGGAGAAGAGTCTACTAGAAATGAGGAAAAAATTCATAGAATGCATTCGAGGCTAAATAGGTGAGCTTGGTTTAAAGGGAATCAAAAGCTATGGACTCAGTAACTTAAGCGCTTTTTATGTGCTTCTTCAAAAAAGTTTGAAAAATTGAAAAGAGAGAGAGAAAAAACAGGAACTATCGGAAAAACGCATTAATTTTCTCTTAAACTTGTGTTACATATATTTTTTTTCTTTAAACAATGATATAAAAATATGAATAAAAAGCCCAAAGCCAAAAAGAATATACATATAGGGTGCTGATAAAGTCCCGCAACAAGCTCATAATTTGTTTATTTAATGTTTTCTCGCAAAATCCTGAAACAGGTACATTTTTAATTTTAAAAAGACACTTTTTAGTGCAAAAATCTTTTCTCGATCGACATTTGTTTCTCCGCTGTGATGTCATCATAAATTTTTTTAAATGGCAACCCTAACTTTTTTATGCAGATTTTGATAGTCCTTCTCGTCAGCAAAATGGTGACATAAAAAATAGTACCTTACGCAACAACTTTTTTGAACATAGTCCAGACCATTGTCTGGAATTTTTTTGAAAAATCTATGTTTTGCTGCAATGAAAATCTCAACAATTGGTTCCTGGAGAACAGTTTCAATATGTTCGTTAATTTCTACTTGTTTTTGTTTTCAATTTGAAGATTATCATTAAAATAAAATAAAGTAACGTTGTATTTTTGAATTGTAATGTACATTTTTTCGAAAAATTTGTTGTGGAAAGTACTAACGTTTTTACGTCACCGTTTTGTTGACAAGAAGGTCTATTAAAACCTGCATAAAAAAATTAGGGTTGCCATTTAAAAGAATTAATGATGACGTCACAGCAGAAAAACAAATGCCGATCGAGAAAAGATTTTTGCACTAAAAGGTGTCTTTTTTAAATTATTTAAAAAAAAAAACATTAAATAAACGAATTATGAGCTTGTTGCGGGACTTTATCAGCACCGTGTATATCTAACACTGGCATAATTGTAGATAATAGCCCTCGAGCATTTAAACATACTCTCGGGCTATAATTTCCTAATTATGCCCTTGATACATAAATAACTATTATGGCTGCTTATGTAGTACTTAGTTTGAAGGCACTATACATAAAATAGAGGTGTGCATACGTGCTCGTATGATTTCTTGCTTCATGAATCATGCAATTTCAAGTTCGCTGACATGCACGTATTTAATTTACTCTATTTTAAAATTTGATGTGGGCATGAATGAAATTATTTATTTATAAAACGGCGATCTGGTCACGTACAGAGAAACACAAACTTGCTCCGACCTCCACGTCCAAGGATAGTTTCGGAATCCGAAAATTTTTCGGAGATGTTTCATGCCATGTAAACATCGTCGTCTTAATAACGAGATAAAATCAAGTGTGAAACAGTTGCCAAGTTGAAGAAATTGCAACAAAGTAGAAAATATAAACTGTTGCTTGCCTTTTTCGTCGCCGAGTAAATAGGTACCTATATCATATCTTTGCGGGCATTATTTTCATTTGTTTGATGTTTCTTGACCTTAAAATAATAATAATAATAATAATAATAATTAATAATAATAATAATAATAATAATAACAATAACAATAACAATAACAATAACAATAACAATAACAATAACAATAACAATAACAATAACAATAACAATAACAATAACAATAACAATAACAATAACAATAACAATAACAATAACAATAACAATAACAATAACAATAACAATAACAATAACAATAACAATAACAATAACAATAACAATAACAATAACAATAACAATAACAATAACAATAACAATAATAATAATAATAATAATAACATGGCCTTCTAAATCAAAAGCGAGTTCTAACTGGCCTGGGCGTTTTGAAAAATTTACATTGAATTTTTGTGCTCGAGAAAACGCCAAAAGTCGACACTTTGGCGCTGGTTATGGGGCACTGACAGCAATGAGTGAAGTGCACTGTCATTAGTGTCAATCAAAGTGAGTTCACGCAAAATTAATTAATATTGTAATTACTGTAGTACAAGATAATTTATGTAGTATAAATTTTATAGATTCATGCACAAATCATTTGATCTCATCGGAGTGAAGTACGCTTGCGCAATAAGGAAAGACTGGCACTTTAAAAAGCTTTTGTGTTATGAATAGGTAATTACAAGTTACATAAAAGAGTTTCGACTTTTAATAATGTAAAACGTGTTAAAAAAGGCGTTGATAATTACGCACAATGAGAAAAATTTTTTTATTATACATGTTGTAACTTACCACAGAAATTCTGAGTATATGCAGCTTTATATGCAGGTAAGATTTTCATCTAAAACCGTAATAGTTTAATGCTAAATTAAGTTGTCGAAATTGGACATAAATACTCCACCTTATTCCAACGTAAATAATATCCAGTATGCTCAAATTTTTACAACAATAACGTTAATTGTTCTTACACAAACTCATCCACCATTCACATGTGACAGAATTGTCAAGATTTTAGGTTAAGAAAGCGCCCTGTAAGCAGTGCTTGGCGGAGCACGCCTGAACTGCACTTTTGCGCAGGCCAGATAGAACTCGCTTTTCATTTAGAAGGCCATGAATAATAATAATAATAATAATAATGATAATGATAATGATAATGATAATGATAATGTTAAGGATAATGATAATGATAATGATAATGATAATGATAATGTTAAGGATAATGATAATGATAATGATAATGATAATGATAATGATAATGATAATGATAATGATAATGATAATAATAATAATAATAATAATAATAATAATATTTATTGCCATTTGGTCTTGTAAAAAAAGACATTGGCATTGTCAAAATCAATACGTACATATATAAAAATAACAAATAACGTAAAGTTACACAAATCCAAAATATCAGATTGACATATTAAAAAGTTATAAATATCATAAACATCGGTTTCAGAAGAAACAGATGTTGATATTAGTCAGATCTAAGAACTAAGATTACATTTCCTATGTTATAAGTAGCATCTAATTGTCACACTCTGAACTAATCAGGAATAAACTCATTTATATGATAAAAATTCTTTTCACGTAAGAAAGTTTTCAATAAAGTTTTAAAGTTCTTTAAGTTCGTATTTTTTATTGATGGTGGTAGTGAGTTAAAGATTTTTATAGCTTTGTAATGCGCACCTCGTTGATAAAATGCAGATTTGTGTTTCGGAATACTAAAGTTATTACAGTATCTTGTTGTCATGTTGTTATATGTATCGGAATTTCGAGAATACAAGTGCTCGTGTTGTTTCATGAAGATATCTAATTCCAAGATATATAAACTAGGCAAGGGTAAAATTCCTAATTGTTTAAATAGTGGTCGACATGGGGTATTTACTGGCACTCCACATATAATTCTAATAATTCTTTTTTGCAGTACAAATATATTCATGATGTGACTGCATGAACCCCAGAATATCAGACCATAACGCAATCGAGATTCAACATATGCAAAATAAAATGCTTTTAAAGATTCTAAACCTACACTAGTTCTTAAATTCATCAAAGCATAAAATGCTGAGCACAATTTTTTACTTAAGTTACTGCAATGCTGCTCCCAATCAAGTGAGGAATCAACATGGAGTCCTAAGAAGTTAACGACATTTGACACTGGCAAAGATGAGTTATTATGTTTGACGTATATACTATAGTCAGTTGACTGTTTTCCAAATGTCATTATATTCGTCTTTTCCATATTGAGACGCAGGTTATTCGATGCACACCATTCGTTCATTGTAGCAACTACATTAGAGCTCATTTTTGAGACATTAGCAATGTGTTCGTCAGATACAATTATATTCGTATCGTCCGCGTATTGAGTAAGTCGGCCTGATGTCATTGATAAGCATAAATCATTTACATAAATCAAGAATAATGTTGGTCCTAGAACAGAACCCTGTGGAATTCCACGAAGAATAGGTGATTCTAAAGATCTGTAAGTTTTAGTTATATTGTTAAATTCTGATGTTAATTTGACTGCGGTTACACAAGTATGAATGAAATATATTAAGGGCTGCACCACGTATGCCGTAGGCTTCCATTTTTATTAACAGGATATTATGATCTAATAGGTCAAATGCCTTGGAAACATCAAAAAATATTCCTGTTACATTTTGTTTCCTATCTAGATTTTCGTATACATACGTCAGAGTATTGTAAATCGCGTCCTTCGTTGATCTATTACCAATGAATCCAAATTGGTTTTTAATTAGTATATCTAAATTTAATAAGTAAGACACCAATCTTTTGTTCAAAACCTTTTCGAAGACCTTACAAAATGCTGACATAATAGATATTGGTCTATAATTACTAACATCAGAGCGATCACCTTTTTTATAGATCGGTATAACTTTCTCACATTTCAACCGATCTGGAAAAACACCTTGACATATGTTACAATTTATTTTCGATCGTGCGCGAGCACACCCTGTATAATGCATATTTCAACGAGGCGTAGGAATGTGCCATTCCATGCCTACGCATTTCACTCAACATTCTCTTTTTAAAATATTTTTGCAAAAAATTTCAGACCAGCCGAATAATTACATATTATAATAATTAACCCCATCCTTGCTTTGTGTCAAGTTTGAGTCTGCGTTATTTTTAATTGTCCAATTTACATGGTCCTATTTGGAGACGCGCATATTAGCGGTCGAACGAGTTCACGCTTAAAGAATGTGGTTAGGACCGGAAATTGTCGCCGATGCGAGTAACCTGTGCCCTTTATCTTGATTGGCTTATGTTGACAACTTAAAATCTGTCATTGGCATATTCGAATATATCTCTATCTTTAGTAGTTTTTTTTCTTTTCCACCGGTCGGGGGTAGCGTCATTGTCTCAGTACGAATCTGTCTGTCCCATGAACTACATGTGCCTGTCGTGGAAAATTTAGTGTCGTGTTCGCTTCATCGAGGAGGTGAAAGTGATTGATACGGCTTTATGCCGGACTTCTAAGTTCATTTGAGGACAGGAAAGCTGCAGTTGCCCCGCAGTTTGTGACAGCCCAGTTTTGCGGCATTGGCCTTTCGTTTGACTACTGTTTTCGACCAGCTTTCGGCTGATTTCAAGTAAGGCCAACCTCCTATTGTTGATCTTGGATTGGCCCGAACTCCAGCATCTCGTGGCCCTGTGCGACTGCAAAGCGACGCATCCACCCGGGGAGAAGCCGACGTCTACGGAGACGCCCCTAGACGGACGTAACGACGCTATTTAGCAGGTCATATGTTTCTATTGACTAATGTAATTTTCTTCGGCTCTCGGTGGATTGAATGTAGCCGCATTTGTGCACGTGTTCGCGTACACTCGCGAAATTAAGTTTCGATTAGCGGAGGATTATTCGAATAACGCGCATCAAGCGCACACCGCGGGTTCTTTGCCGCTAGAATAGACGATTACCATTTTGCGTCATTTTAAATAGTTTTGTAGCAATTTCGGATCCGAAAAGTTAGGTAATATCGTATTATGTTTATGGCCTAGTTGTTTATTTAGATTGTTCGACTTGCGTTGATTTTATTTTATTTGTTCTGTGCTTCTATTAATAAAAGTATTTACAGTTGGTTCTTGTCCGATGAAATTTGTATCACAAAATCTTCTAAGCGGACACTAAATCGCGCAACTACACTTTACGTTTCGCAGTCGTTCGACTGCTTCGTCAGAAGTGAAAATTATGTTGTCAAAATAAACAAGGTTGTCAACGGAAACTGAAAAAGTAACTTGATTTTTTTTTTATGTATATTATATTTATTTTTTAATCTAAAAATAATTTGAACATTACAAATGTTAAAAAATTGACAGATCTATGTTCTATTTAAGGAATCGAGAAAACTACAAAATGTATCGTTTAAATTTGCAAAATCAGTACGTCTATTAATAAAATTCGACGACATTTTTATTTTACACATTTCAATAAAACGTCTTTTGAAAATATTAGACTCGTAATATAAAATGTTAGTATTTTCAAAATCAAAATTATGGTCATTTTCTAATGAATGTTCTACAAGCATTGAATGATTTTGATTATTTTTTTGGATATGATATTTATGTTGGTCTAGACGTTTTTTTAAATTTTGGCTTGTTTCTCCAATATAACATGAATTACAATTGAAACATTTAATTTCATAAACTACGTTTGGCTGTTTTAATTTTGGTGTTTTGGTTTTTAAATTTGAGAAAATACTATTTAAATTATTTACAGATTTGCTAGCTAAAATTAAATTGTGTTTTTGAATATGTGTTTAAATGTGTCATATAGTGGTTCAATGTAGGGTAATGATATGTATTTTTTGTTTGAAGTTTGTTTATTGTTATTGTGGATTTTTGAATTTTGTAAATATTTAACACGATTTTTATTACTGATTCTATAAGATTTATTGGATAAGAATTTTGAACAAGAGTCTTTTTATTAAATTTAAATTATCATAAATGAAAAGTTTATCTGAAAGTAAAACAGCTCGATCTGTTAAAGAAATAATTGTTGCAATTTTATAGTTTTTAGAAGTATACGAATGAAAATTAATATATCTACCTGACCACGTAGGTTTATGAAACCAATTTGTTATTAATTTGTTATTACGTCTGATGATATTTACATCTAGAAAACTTAGTGAATTGTTAATTTCTTTTCTACTGTAAATTGTAATCTATTATGAAAAGAGTTAAATCTACTTAAAACAAAGTCTACTTTATCTGAAGGCAAAATCAATAAAATATCATCGACGTAACGAAAATATAAAGTTAAATTGAAAGGTAATGAGTTAATGACACTTTTTCTAGTTCCTGCATGACAATTTCAGCTAAAGCAGGCGATAAAGGAGACCCCATTGCTGTACCGAAAATCTGTTTATAAAATTTATCATTAAAAGCGAAATAAGATGTTTCAAAACATAAAGTAACAATTTCTAAAAATTTTCTTTGGAAATGTCTGTAAAATCTTTAATTTCTATCCACCTATCATTAATGCTTTTTAAAGCTAACTCTTTTGGGATGTTAGTAAACAAAGAAACAACATCTAAAGAAATTATAATACAGTTATTTGGTATATCTATGCTTTTCAATTTATCTACAAGTTCATAAGAATTTTTTATAAAGTATTCTGATTTACTAGTAACTTGAGTAAGAATTTTTGAAACAAATTTTGATAAGAAATATAGAGAAGAACCTATAGTAGAAACTATTGGCCGAAGAGGTGTGTTAGGTTTGTGAATTTTTGGAATGCAGTATAATTTAGGAAATATGGGATGCTGTACTTTAAGAGATTTAGCAATATTATTACTAATTTCAACAGATTTTTCTAACTTATTAATAATATTGAAAGTTTTACGTTGGAAATTTTCTGTGGGATCGTTATTTAATTCTACGTATGTATTATTGTCAGAGAGCATGGTTTGAACTTTTGAAAAATAGTCATTTTTGTCAATCAAAACAGTAACATTGCTTTTGTCTGCTACTGTGACAATGATGTTTGGATTTTCTTTAAGAAATTTTTTACAAGCCAAAAGATCTCGAATAAGAATTTTATATTTTGATTTTTCAAAAGTCCTATCAATATTCCTAATGTAATTTAGAAAATTAGAACAAAATTTATTTCTTACTTGTATTTTGGAAGTTGAATCTAAAGATTTTATACCAAACTCTAAGCTACTTAAAACGTTTAGAAAATTTACTTGTTTTTTATTAAAATAGGGTAATGAAAATTTTTTTCCCAAAGCAAAAATGTATTTTAAATTTGACGGAATTTCAGTTTTGGTATAATTAATTAACCATTTATCGATTGTATTTTGGTCAAATTTGATATAAAAGTTTTTATCTCTAATAGAAATAAGATTATCCAACTTTTTAATCTGTGTCGATCGAATTCTATTAAACAACCTTTCATTTTTTTGGTTTTCAAAATGTAGAAAATTCTTTATTGTAATATTATCTAGAAAATTACTTAACTGTCCTAAAGTATAATCTAATTTCCACATTAATTTGGTAAGAATTTTTAGAGTTACTTCAATTTCATATGAAAGAATTTTATTAGCGAAATCCGATACATATCTGTCAATTTTCTGACATGACATATCATTTAACTCTTTTCATAATAGATTACAATTTACAGTAGAAAAAGAAATTAACAATTCACTAAGTTTTCTAGATGTAAATATCATCAGACGTAATAACAAATTAATAACAAATTGGTTTCATAAACCTACGTGGTCAGGTAGATATATTAATTTTCATTCCTATACTTCTAAAAACTATAAAATTGCAACAATTATTTCTTTAACAGATCGAGCTGTTTTACTTTCAGATAAACTTTTCATTTATGATAATTTAAATTTAATAAAAAAGACTCTTGTTCAAAATTCTTATCCAATAAATCTTATAGAATCAGTAATAAAAAATCGTGTTAAATATTTACAAAATTCAACAATCCACAATAACAATAAACAAACTTCAAACAAAAAATACATATCATTACCCTACATTGAACCACTATATGACACATTTAAACACATATTCAAAAACACAATTTAATTTTAGCTAGCAAATCTGTAAATAATTTAAATAGTATTTTCTCAAATTTAAAAACCAAAACACCAAAATTAAAACAGCCAAACGTAGTTTATGAAATTAAATGTTTCAATTGTAATTCATGTTATATTGGAGAAACAAGCCAAAATTTAAAAAACGTCTAGACCAACATAAATATCATATCCAAAAAATAATCAAAATCATTCAATGCTTGTAGAACATTCATTAGAAAATGACCATAATTTTGATTTTGAAAATACTAACATTTTATATTACGAGTCTAATATTTTCAAAAGACGTTTTATTGAAATGTGTAAAATAAAAATGTCGTCGAATTTTATTAATAGACGTACTGATTTTGCAAATTTAAACGATACATTTTGTAGTTTTCTCGATTCCTTAAATAGAACATAGATCTGTCAATTTTTTAACATTTGTAATGTTCAAATTATTTTTAGATTAAAAAATAAATATAATATACATAAAAAAAAAAATCAAGTTACTTTTTCAGTTTCCGTTGACAACCTTGTTTATTTTGACAACATAATTTTCACTTCTGACGAAGCAGTCGAACGACTGCGAAACGTAAAGTGTAGTTGCGCGATTTAGTGTCCGCTTAGAAGATTTTGTGATATTAATAAAAGTGTTCATGTTTTGGACGTAACGTGTTTTCTTAATTTTTCACGCGATCCCTTTTACAAAAAAATTAAGTGGCGCCTGTTTTTGGTTTGGCCTTCGCGTTTTGGTTAGAGAACCCCCCGTCCCACTGAAGCTGGCTGGCAACATTGGAGTAAAGTTTCGCTCCAATGTAAAACTTCTGCCTATCTACGCAGGTAGGTAGCACATAAACATTTATTTATTATGTTTACTAGTGGAAGAAATATATCATTACATATGTGTTTAAGTAGAGAGCAAGGTACATCATCTATACCAGCAGAATTTTTGGAAGATACTAAATTAATTATATCTTTAATTTCTTCCTCATCTGTGGGAGGCATAAACATATTTTTATCATGTTTAAAGTGAATAGTAGGCAGGTGAAGTTCATAATTTGTATTTAAAATTATACTACTAAAATGATTACAGAATAATTGAGCTATAACTTCTGGATCAGAGCTTAAATTTCCAGAAGAAGAAGATATTTTGTAATTAGAGGTTTTATTAGTATTTACTATTTGCTTAACAATATTCCAGGTTGATTTTGATTTATTCGAGGACGATAATGTTCTGCTATCGAAATATTTTCTCTTAGCTTCCTTTATAGCTGTATTATAATATGATTTCTGAATATTATAAATTTTGAATAAATGTGGTTCATTGTATCTCTTACAAAGAATGTGCAGATCTCTCAAATTGCCAGCAAGTCTACGTAATGTATTGTTATACCATGATAATTTACGATTGGATTTAGTGTTTGAATCGAGACATTTGACTAGTGGAAAGCGAAGGTTAAATATCGTAAAAAAGTGTCATAAAAACAATTAAAAGCAGCGTTTGCATTGTCTGTAGCAAAAACATTTTCCCAATCTTCATTTTTTAGAGATAATTGCAGACATTCAATATTATGCTTACCAAATTTCCGTCTGTAAATGTTTTTTATTTCCTCAGAGGATTTGGTATTAGAGTTTCTAAGCGACAGTATCTGGTAGCAGTGATCGGATAAAATTGAAACAAAGACACGGCAGTTCAAAACTGTTTCACCTTTACTTACAAACATATTTTCAATTAGAGTAGATGTCGTACTTGTTATTCTCGTAGGTTGGTTTACAAATGGGACAAGATTAAATGATTCAAATACATTCAACAGATGCTTTAGAAGTTTCTGCAAAATTTGTATTAAAGTCTCTGCATATAATTATTGTTGAGTTTTTCTTAGTGATATTTTGAAGTAGAGAAAAAAGTCCTGAAATAAAAGCATCCATGTTCCCACTTGGAGACCTGTAGATAGCAACAACGGCATATTTCCGACCGCCATTCATGAATTGAGCACATGTATAATCAAAATCTTTCACGAGACACTCTTTACTAATTTTAGAAGAGACAAATTAATTCTTTTGTTAGCATATACAGGGTGTCCCAACAGTGTGTTCTCGGGCCATATCTCCATAAGTACTGAAGATAGAAAAAAAATTTCAATACAATTTCTTTTTTAATTTAAGAGATCTACAACACAAAATTATTTTCATCTATACAGAGTGAATCAAAACAGTAATGCCGGACACAACTTTTTTATTTCAAATGGCATGCCCCATATATGAAACCAAATTTGGATTGCCCATAAAATTGTAAACATTTTCTGTATACCATTGCCTATACCTAAACCTAACTGTTCTTGAGATATTTAACATTTTGTCTAAAAACTGCCATTTGCAGCCACTATTTTATTTATTGATATTTCATTTAATTTTAATTCTAAGAAAAAGATTTTTGATACAGATGTAGTTGATACATAAGCTTATCATAAGCCGTTATTAAAAGTACTTTTATCGCTACAGGGTGGTCATGGTAATAAACGAAATCTTAGAAATTTCAAAATGGCAAAACACAATTTTCTTAAATAGCATGCCCTATATTTTTCTATCCTAAATTCTTCGTTTAATAAAGTACTTTCATTTTTCTTAAATATGTCTTATACCTATCTGCGATATTTTTTGAGATTTTCAGATCTATTTTAATTATTTCTTTTAAAACGAACACTTGTCTAAGGTGGCTGTGGAAAACCGGCAAACAATGAACCGGTTGACATTAATAATTATTTTTCAAAGTGTTAGACTGTTGGGTACTTGTTAAGACATGAATTATTAGATTTATTGAATTATTTCTTTACTAAATGGTTGCATAGCCAAAGTTGGTTGGATCCGCTGGCAACGAGCTTGACTCCTGGCCGGGAATTATAGGTGTGTGTTCGAATCCTCCTGGTACATATGGGTCCTATGTGAGAAATGGAACACTTATGTGTCGGATTGTGTTCAGGATTCATTTCGGTCCCTTCGAACTAATAGGTTTTCTGCGTTTTCCCGGTTTGTAAGACGAATGCCGATGGAAAACACCTAGTAGGTCGGTCGCAGCCGCAGCGGGCAATATTACAATAACCAGCTTAACGCATTCCTGACAAGCTCATAGAGAGCTTGGGGCATGTATGACGTAAGTACAAAAAAATGTATAACTGTTTAAAGGAGTCACGTACTAGAACTAACTAATGCCTGTACATTATTGTCGCTTGAAAATTAATTGTTAAAGTCAACAGGTTCATTTGTTTGCCGTTTTCCACGGCCACCTTAGACAATAACTCGTTTTAAAAGAAATAATTCAAATAAATCTAAAAATCTCAGAAAATATCTTAGATAGGTATAAGAGATACTTAACAAAAATGAAAGTACTTTATTAAACGAAGAATTTAGGATAGAAAAATATAGGGCATGCTATTTAAGAAAATTGAGTTCTGTCATTTTGAAATTTCTGAGATTTCGTTTATTACCATGACCACCCTGTAGCGATAAAAGTATATTTAATAATGGCTTATGATAAGCTTATGTATCAACTACATCTGTACCAAAAATCTTTTTCTTAGGGTTAAAAATAAATAAAATATCAATAAATAAAATAGTGGCTGCAAATGGCGGTTTTTAGACAAAATGTTAAATATCTCAAGAACGGTTAGGTTTAGGTATAGGCAATGGTATACAGAAAATGTGTAGAATTTTATGGGCAATTCAGATTTGATTTCATATATAGGGCATGCTATTTGAAATAAAAAAGTTTTGTCCGGCACCACTGTTTTGATTCACTCTGTATAGATGAAAATAATTTTGTGTTGTAGATCTCTTAAATTAAAAACGAAATTGTGTTGAAAATTTTTTTGTATCTTCAATAGTTATGGAGATATGGCCCGAGAACATACTGTTGGGACACCCTGTATACACACTCCACCACCTTTGCTTTGAGATTTGCAATATTTGTTAACTAAATCATAATGATTGAATGAAATATGTGAGAATTCATCGTGTGACAACCAATGCTCACTCAGACAAACTATATCTGGGTAAGACAGTTCATGTAATAGTCCTTCAAATGGAGCAATTTTTGATCTTAAACTACGAACATTTAAGTGAAAAATATTTAAAGCTACAGCGTCTTCCTCAGCACCGTATCCACTGGAAAATTCGTGTCCGTAGTATTAATTTGTATTGAATTACTAAGATTAATATGATTTTCCACTTGTTCCCCTGACGTCGCACTATGGGGCCAAAAGCACTTTCGCGTCTCAAAAATATGTAACTCAATCAACGTGTAAAGTATTATACATCATTGGAAAGGGCACATCTAGTTTCAAAATAACTACCGAGTGACTTTTAATGATTGAAGCAAATTTAGTATCTTGGGAACACTGAGGAATTGGCATTACCTGAAAGTTCGTTAATTTTGCGGAAATGCGTAGCTATAGGTTAATAGGTTAGAGTTGATGTTTACATTGATGATGAAAACTGTTTCAACAGATTATTATTATTCAAAACCTGGAAATGTTAGCCCCCTTTGCGTAAGCATCACCGAATGCTTTGAGATAAGTTATTGAAGACATTATTAACGTTTTAGGTTGTCCGATATTTGCAATTGCCTCTTCAATTGCCAGCTGCACAAAGCACATTTCATCCAAATTGTTTAATACGTATTCTGAACACCACATTATTGAAATGAGGAAATAAGAAGTCCAAATTTAATTGAATATTAGAGCAAATCTTCAAGCCCCCCCTTTGCGTAAACAGTACCGAATCCTTTGTGATATGTTATTGAAGACGATTAACATTTTAGGTTGTCCGATATTTGCAATTGCCTGCTGCAATTCTTCCAAATTGTTTAATACGTATTCTGAACACCAAATTATTGAAATAAGGAAGTAAGAAGTCTGGATTTAATTGAATATTAGAGCAATTAGGCCACCAACCAGCACTGATTAAACATCCTGTGAAAAACTCCTCTAAATAATTTATTGTGGTTCATGCTGTGTGGGCAGTGGCGGAATCTTGTTGAAAGTAGCCATTTGCTAATTCAGTGTCGTCTAACTGGTTTATAAATGGATCCAATATAAGTCTCTGATATCTATAGGCGTTGTTTCCCGGAAGAATATTGGTCCAATCATTCTCCAAGACATTGCTACCCAAACACCAATTTTAAGTGGATGTAGTGCCTTTACATTAATCACATTCAACGGATTATGTTCTGACCAAGTCCTGAAATTTTGTGAATTGATAAACCCAGAGAGATGAAACCAGGCTTTATCAGAAAAGAAAGTTGTATCTTGTTGGTCACTATTATTTAGCAGATTATTGTTATACCACTGACAAAACTGAATTTGTTGAAGAAAATCGAGTGGGTGAAGTTGTCGAACCATTGAAAATTTGTATGATCGGAAATGAAGGTGTTTTTTTTTCAAGATCTTCCGAGTGGATTCGTATAGGAAACATGCGGATTCTGTTGTACAGTATCATTAACATTTTCTACAATATCCAGTGTTATTATAGTGGGGCGACCAGTGAATTTTTCTTTTTCTACATTACCGGTTTGCAAGAAACGTTCATTTATTTACTGATTTTGAACTGAACTGACTTTTAAAGTGAATAGAGAGACTCATAAACGGAATGATGTTTTGGAACTAAAATTAACATAACCTCAAAATACGTATGAAATCACATGAAACTGATTACTGATTTAGAAAACCAGCTTGATCAGTACGGTTTGCGGGAGGGGAAATTCAATCACTTATTCATCACTGGTCGCCAACTGAATAACTGTAAATGGAATACAATCAACGATTTTTAAGTGAATTTGAATCGATTCGTGTTCGTTGTATATGGAGGACGGCTATTCTAAAACAGTGTTGTGAAAAAAGACTAAACTCAATTTGTTGTTCAGGGTATATTTCAATGAAATCGTCATAGGCATGCTGCTGTGAATAAATTCAATTACTATTGGGCTGATTCAGCAGACCATATCAGTAACAGTTCCTGCTCCAACAGTTGAGACCGAGCACTCATTTCTGCTGAATGAAGTTCACTCATTATAACATGTTCCAGTCAAATAGCGGAGAAGTTACGCTACAAAAAATGGCGACCCCTCCAACTCATCAACTTATGAGAGGTCGCATTCAGCAGAAATTTGGTCAACAGTTGCATAACTTTCGGGTCTGCTGAATGTGCCCATTTTCATTTTGTACTTCACTTCGAAAATAAGCCATTACTAAAAATGTATTTTATTCTGTGCTCAAAACCATTTTCGTAATAAATTGTGATAATTAAGTATCTTATTTATTTGGTTTTCTTGATTCAACAATAAACGAATTTATTTGAGTTTGACAATCTAGTGCACTAACCTAAATCTAAATTTTGAATTTGAAAATCCAGTACACCAACATAAACATTGAAAAGTGTCGCCAATCTAATAAAATAATTTTCAATCATTAAAAGTCACTCGGTATATAAACATGTAAATAGCTAACTGCTTTGTTTAATAAAAAAAAAAAACATAAACATAGGTATGTTTAATTTGCCATTTTAAAATTTATCTTAAAGATTTAACTGTCATCGGGATTTGCCGATGTGGAGTTATTGGTAGGATATGATAGCGGAAATAGTCCTCTAAATGATAGCGGAAATAACTTTTGCACATATTTGCACCTAACATCAAAAAACAGGTTGAAAGATGGTGACCTACGTTTAGTGTAAGTAGCTACTCGTATTTTGTTTTTAACCACAAAAGACGAACACAACCACTAAAAAGGTAGTAATACTTATTCATTGTCAAAAACCATCCTTTTTTTTCGACCATATCACCAGCAGAAAATACGAGTAGCTACTTACACTAAACGTAGGTCACCATCTTTCAACCAGTTTTTTGACGTTAGGTGCAAATATGTTCAAAAGTTATTTCCGCTATTATTTTCGCTATCATATCCTAGAAGAAGATGTGCACTTTCCAATGATGTATAATACTTTACACATTGATTGTGTCTTATGTACGTAATCGTTCTTTAAAAATGAGCTTCAGAGTAGTCGCTATTTGATTGGCATCGAACTCTACATTTCTCAACCTTCAAATCAATCACTCTAATTTTGTATTTGATTATAACTTTTAATTCTAAACAACATTTTCTTATGACATTTTTATGTATCTTTTAAAATAAGAGCACTTTACCTTAAGCAATCCTCACTTTTCGGTGTTAGAACATATATAATAAAGAAGTAAATAAAAATTTTAAAAGAATCACATCACAGCCATAAAGCCTATAGTCTTCTTAATCTATGTACCAAATTTCATTAACGTAAGTCAGTAAATAAAAGAGTTACAGATTTTTGAGACGCGAAAGTGCTTTTGGCCCCATAGTGCGTCGGTTGAATTATCTTCGGGACCGTGTCGAAATTATTCACATCTGTAGTATTAATGCATATACTGAACATATGATTTAGAAGGAGATGACTAATACTTCTTTTTGCCCTCAGTTTCAAGTGAATTCCATCCCGTGTGTAGTCATTTGCCGTGATAACAGTATTTACACAGAAAACCTTAACGTGATTGTATTTTTTAGCTAAATCATATAATTTGTAATTTATGTGTTCAATAAATGGGAATTCGTCGAACCGACGATTCCGGTGAATGTTATCCGAGGATTAAAATTAACGCAGACCTAAGCAAAATAATTTGTTAATGAAAGATTGAGGCGAGTTATTAATAATTTTTGCATGGAAAATGAGTCGATTCTTGGAATATAGAGCAGCTACCATTTTTTTTAAATTAAAAAATGCTCAAGTTGAAAACCGGAAGTGGAATTAATTTTTAAATATTTTAATTAAAAAGAACGAACCACGAGTACATACAAATTTTCACAGAAAAAATATAATCCATTCCTTACCTATTTGTTATCGCACTATGCTGTGAAAGTCTAGTGAGAATATGGTATTCATGTATGTAACTAAATTTTGACAATGAAAGTCATGTCATGTTTTTTTTTTTTTTTTGTAAAGCGCTAACATCAAGATACCTTTTATTTGTGAATTAAAATCAATTAAAATCTTGTCGAATCTTTTCCCGCGACACATTTCCAAGAGCAACCAAATTAATTAAAGAAATTGCGAAATTGACGGCGACTTCCGGAAAAACCGGAAGTGAAACTAATTCCTAAGTATATTCTTAAAATAAGGTATATTTCTAAATACAAAAATAAATTTCTCACCTCAAGGTTTTTAATGTATCTCCATATCACGTGCCCCCTCCAGAGCGACTGGATTTTGACAGCCGCATTTTCCACGTTGTTTTGGGCAAGGGCCAGTTTTTCAATTGCAGGCGCATCCACATCCACCGAACGTCCAACAACTGGAGATTTATTCTTCCCCAAATTTTCCATCTTTGATTTCTCTTTGGATAACTCACTCTCTTCATCCTTCAGGACTCCCCTTTCTGATTTAGATCCTTCAAGCTGACTCAGGCCTTTATTTGGTTGTAATCTTTTAACTGCTTGGTAGTTTTATTGCTCATACTCGACGAAAACCCTCGTCAATTCCTTAGCTTTGGTTTGGCTGAAGTTTTCATTCACATGGTGTACTTCGTTGTAGTCACTCTCCGAAATGGTTTCCACGAACGTCTTCCGAAAATGCTCGCTCGCTTTCGGAGGAAGCGCGATCACTTTCTTCTCGTCGTTGTTATTCTCGTCGTTGGCGCTGCTCGATTTCGTCAGGTTCGTCTCGGAATTGTTTCTGTAGATCGACTTTTGTCTCGCGAGGTGGCCTCTAACGTACGCTTGTATTTTAACTGCGTCGATTTAGCCAAGAGGTCTTCACTTCCTTCATCCCTTTGCCTCTCATCTTCTTCTGTTTTCTTTATGGCCAGGTGATTTTGGGGTTCGAGGACTTCAACTTTATTTTGGGCAACAATTTTTTCATCTTTCTCTTCATTACGTAATAGTGTGGTATCTCCTTCTGTTCTTTGTTCTTCCAGTTTCTCCGCCTCATTTCTATCTGAGGACTTGGCATCTTCTCCTAAGTTACTTGGCGTTTTAGGGGCAAGTTGTGTTTGCGCAGTCGTCTTTGCGCTGAATTCTTCGGTTACGCCATCTTTTGAAATCGTCACGGTTTCTTGTTGCAACAAAGTTCCAGGTTCTTCGCTTTGCTTGACTTGAATATCATTGCCTTGGGGGTCTTTGCTGTTTTCTTTTTTGGCAACATTCACGAGATCTCCTGGCTTTAGTTCAACTGTTTTTTGGAGTCTCTTTCTGGTTTGATACCCTCTCCAACCTGCTTGTATTGAAACCGTGGCGTTTTCAGTTTTTTGCTCTGAGGCTTCGTTGTCAGTGATTCCAATTTGTTTCTCATCCTTCTGTGCTTCTTCCACTGCTTCGGATTTTAAATTATTTTCAGTTTGGTTCGCCGCCATTTCTTTAGGTTCTCTTGAGCACTTACGTTCTCTTGTTTTTTATTCAAAGACGCATCGACTTTTCTTTTTTCCGTTTCAGTTCCTACGTCTTTTTTTTTTCTTCTTTAGTTAATTTTTCTTCACTGACTATTTTCACGATGTTATCACTTGGACCATTGTTCAATTTTAAATCGTTCTTAGTTTCAGCTTCCTCTTTGGAGATGACTTTGGACTCATCTTCAACACTCCCTTTACTTTCGAATTCATTTTCCTTAGTATACCTTTCTGCTTTGATTAATTTTCGTTTATCATCCACGGTTACCTCAAAGGCTTTATTAGTATCTTCATTTTTATTTTGATTTGTTTCATCCAGATTTTGTTGTTTCGATGCAGAAACGCCATCGTCGGTTTCTGTCTTGGCCCCAAATTGCCCATTGGCCTTTTGTTTTAATTCTTGGTTGTTACTTACAGTTTCTTTCTTAGAATCGGTCTTGAGTTCTTCACCTGCATTTTTCATTTTGGGCAAAGCTTCCTCCTTTGGCCCTTCAGATTCATCACTTCCTTTTAGAGTTTTGGTTTCATCTTTTTTTGGAGTTTCACTTTCATTATGTCCTAGAATTTCGACTTCATTTAAAGTGTCCTTTTCGTTTTCTTTTGGAGTTTCGACTTCATTACTCTTTGGAGGTTCAGTTTCATTTCCGTTTGACGTTTCACTTACATTAGTCCCTGGAATTTCGATTCTATTTTGCTTTACACTTTCTTTTTCGTTTCCTTTTGGCTTTTCGATTTTTTATCCCTTTGGAGTTCCGGTTTCATTTCCTTTTGACGTTTCAGTTTCATTTCCTTTTGGGATTTCACTTTCATTGTCTTTTGGAGTTTCTGTTTTACTTCGTTTTAAACTTCCGCCTTCAACGGATGGAGGAGCCTTATCGTTTTTTGTCTGACTTCTCTTTTCGCCGGTTTGCAACGCTTTAATTTGTTTCGCGCTTTTTTTTGTCTTGGATGTCTTTCTGAGGCGTCGCCTTCTTGCTTCCGGATTTCCTTTGCCCCTCATCCATTTTGACGGCTGCTTTTCCTTTTGGATCGATTTTAGATTTGTCGCCTGCGCTTTGCTTCTTTGCCATGTGCTTATCCAAAATCTGTTTGGCCCTGTCGCTCCTCAGCACCGGTGAGTCTGAGACGATGGATTTACTTCTGGGCGAAGGCAACTTTTTCCTGTTGCCGAGTGATTTCGGTCTAGTCTTCATCGTACCTAACATGGCGCTTTTAATTTTGATTGGTGATTGCTTCACCCTTTGTGTTCCCTTCAGGCTTTCCGCGGATACCTGAGAGGGTATTTTCTTTATCTTCATGAAAGAAGCTAAAACAAAATAGAGCTGGGTTTTCGTCGAAACTTCGCGTAGGGAAAATACTTTTGTAACATCCCGTGTCGCTAAGTGCCAGAAGCTGTGCGAAGTGCTCAGAAGCGAAGGCGCAAACATCGGCGGCTCTTCTGCGCAGAACTTCTTTGGCAAGATTCTCCATCAGCTCTTCCAACCCGAGCGGAACGCTGAGCCTTTTGATGACCATTTCGTTTTCGTTTTCCATGCTGTTTCTATTTGCATTTTCACTGAAACCAATTTCGAAATTTTTAAACGTGGAATTTGAGAACCACAGTAGGTATAAAAATGAACTATTCGCTTACCAATAGACTCGTAGATTTTCCTTGTTTATCGAACCAAGCGTTCCGCACAAGTGCAGCCCGTTCGTCCTTGAGGGGAAAAGCGATCGATTTTCTTACGTGACTTTGCTGTACACAAACCAGCACGCTTCACGTTTAAATAAATTCCGCCGCAATAAATTTGTCGGTCGTACAATATAGCCTACGGTCGTTTACCTGTTGGAAAGAGAAATGTATTTAAATAACCCCTCACCCTCTAATTATAGTTCGGTTTATTGTTTGCATCGTTGTCCCAGAAACAGATCGATATTTGCTCCTGCAAACAAACCCTCGAATGTAGAATGAGTTCTTAATTTAAACGTGATTCATATACAGGGATATCCACATAAACCGTTCGTTAAAAGTTTTCAAGGTTGCAGTTCACGTAGATATTTGAAATTTAAGGAGCAAGGGTTTTCCATAGAGATCTCTTTAAATAAAATAAAATTGTCTTTGTACCACTTCCGGTTGTACCGGAAGTCGCTATCAATTCGCTTATTTTAAATGGAATGCTATATTTTTATTACGTTTTTGAATTCTACATGTAAAAATATGTTAAGTTGCAATACATTTCCCTATCTCTAAAATGCATCATTTTTGAGATATTTTGAAATTTCTTAGAAATTTGGATTCTGCAATTTGGTTTTCAAAAAATTATAACACAGCTATGATTGAAGCAATTTTATTTGTAATAGCTGATATTGTAGTTGAAGCTTTAAGGTTCTTAAAAATTCCATAAGCATAATCTATTACGCTACAGGGTGTCTAAAACGCTCCGCTCCACTCAAAGATATTCAAACACAGAAAAATACTTTTTTTCAAATGGAACGACCAATATTTTAATACACCATCGTATGTGGAATTAAATGCTGTGTCGAACTATACTAGTATTCCCCTATTCCTAACTTTAACAGTTTTTCAGTTATAAGATATTTTTGGTTTAATACATAAAAATTTACATTTATTAGGTTAAATATTTCTAATTTTGTTGATATAGTTATGAAAACAACAAACAATTGCATTTAACGTTTCCTGTTACTACAAATTTTAAGCAAAAGCAAGAAAAAGTTGAGAATCAAAATCAAAATTATTCAAACGCTGATATTTTAAATCTATTTTTTAAATTCATGAAGAATGATCTAAAATTGTTCAGAGCAGAGAATGTGTGTTCAATAAAATGTACCCCTCTTGTCTCCTATGAATAAAACACAGTTTGGAAAGTTTGAACCTAACTTTATACAATTTGGAAAAATAAAATCAGTAACAAATAACGAAGATAATTAGACAATAGTTTTAAAATACTTTCACGCTAATCCAGAGAATTGCAAACTAGCAGCTATTTTATTCTTCAATTTAAAGTAATGAAATTCATACTTTTTCGTTTTATAAGATCACAAGCGTCCTAAGAGAGGGATGATTAAAGAACTATTAAAATTTGTGAATTTCCAATTACCAAATTCTATTTTCTTTGGTTGACTACAAACTTTGTAGTAACAGTAATCATTGCTATAATTTCCATGCTATCTTAATAAAATTAAAAATATTTGACCTATTAAAATTGTAATTTTCTATGAATTAAATCGAAAATGTTTCATAACTCAAAAACTGTTAAAGTTAGGTATAGGGAATGCTAGTACAGTTCGACGTAGCATTTGATTCCATATACAATGGTGCATTAAAATATCGGTCATTCCATTTGAAAAAAGGTATTTTTCTGTGTTTGAATATCTTCGAGTGGAGCGGTGCGTTTTAGACACCCTGTAGCTTAATAGATTATGCTGATGGAATTTCTAAGAACCTTAAAGGTTCAACTACAATATTAGCTATTACAAATAAAATTGCTTCAATAACAGCTGTGTTATAATTTTTTGAAAATCAGATTGCAGAATCCAAATTTCTAAGAAAATTCAAAATATCTCAAAAATGATGCATTTTAGAGATAGGGAAATGTATTGCAATTTGTCATATTTTTACATGTAGAATTCAAAAACGTGATAAAAAATATAGCATTCCATTTAAAATAAGCGAGTTGATAGCGACTTCCGGTACAGCCGGAAGTGATACAAAGACAATTTTATTTCATTTAAAGAGATCTCTATGGAGAACCCTTGCTCCTTAGATTTCAAATATCTACGTGAACTGCAACCTTGAAAACTTTTAACGAACGGTTTATGTGGATATCCCTGTATACATATATATTTTTTTGGAAAGTAAAATGGTACTAGTTGCAGTCGGATAAAGAAGGTAAAGCAAGGCAATTAGTAAAGCGATGACTGATGTACCAAAATTAGAAGAGGAAACAAGATAAGGAGGCCAGTGAAAGGAAGAAGATGAAACTGAAAAGTATGAAAGATTTAAGGAAAGAGGGAAAGAGGAAAAATTATAGAAGTGATTTTATCGCCGGGCAAAGAATGGAATGAACAGATACGATATTGAATAAACCAAGGGAGCAATCTCAAACAATGGAAGACAACAATTTACTTGGATTTACTACAACGTAGGACGTAGTTGTTAAAAGAGGAAGCAAAGCAAAGGGTTCAGAAAAACGGACACCTGATTTGAAAAAGAAGATGAGAAATTATAAAAGACTTGAGCTTGGTAGCTCGTGAACAGAGACAGAAATATCAACTAAACCAAGGAGTATTCATGAAGACGATGGAATATCTAACTTAGTTGAATTTTGGGGGTCATACAGGGGAAGAGGAAGAGACGCAAGGAATTCAGAGATAAGAAGAGAAAATCGGCTCTAGAAAGAAAGAAATGGAAAGGAAGAGATTGGTGATTTCCGGATAAAAAAAGAAAGGAACAGAATTAGCTAAGCAGCAATCGCTTGATGAAGCAAAGCAAAGTGTTCGGAAAAAAGGGAGAAAGGGAAATCAAGCAGAATCGAACTCTGACTACGGAAATCGGAATATACCAAAACGTAGAACGAACCTAAACCCAGTGGTTAAAAGAGGAAGCAAAACAAAGTGATTAGAAAAAAGGGAAGAAAGGAAAACAAGTAAAATCTGATTTGGAGAAAAAAAATAAAAGAAGTAGACGGAAAGGAAAATGAAAAATTATAGAAGACTTGAGCTTGTTAGCTCGTGAATAGAGACAGAAATAGAAAAAAAGTATTTAGTCAACCAATCGTGAACTGAAGAAGAAATGGAAGAAAATGAAGAAGATTGAAAATATTGTAAAAAGAAGACTGGTGATCGCCGGACAAAAAGGGAATAAGCGAGATAGAACGTATTGGACCTAAACGTAATTGACTTTTGAGAAATTATCTTGCCTTAGGCTTCTTTAAGGCCACTTACAAATATATACATGTATTTTGTACTTTTGCCTTCCGAACTCTTTTGACTGGCAGTGCCTCATTCAACGTTTGTAGATGGCTTTGCCTTTAAAGATTGGTGAAAGGATGTTTGCCTTTGCTCAATAAACTCTACTATGGGTTTTATTTCTAACTCTTGCTTAATTAGCTCGTTCCTCATCCTCTCTCTTTTTGTTATTTTCTTTACTTTTACATGCTTTTTGATCTTACTCTTTTGTTTGCACCTGAAGACAACATCCAGAACCCTGTTTAAAAAATGTACATAAACATAAAAAAATTATTTCAGTTATTGAAGATGATTTGCTAGGATCGTAGTCAATTTATCAAAATTACTGACGTGAGATTTGTACTCGCACATAAGAATTTTACTTCAGTTAAAGAATGTATTAAACACGATTTGCTAGGATCGTAGTCAATCCATTTAAAATTATTGATTTAGATTTCTGAAAGGACACATACCTATACAAATAAAGAAAGAAGGAGAAGATTTTTTTTCCAATTACTAATAAAAAGAAGAATCCAACAGCCTGTAAAAAAAATAAATACAAGCCTCCAATTTACAAAACATTAGATAAACAATATTACAATTATAAACAACGTATAAAATTTCATAGCATAAAAGCATAAAATTGGTAAACAACGTTGAAATTAAAATATAAAAATAAAAAGGAAGAGTCCGTAACAAATAAAAATGGCGACCAAAGTAGATCTATACATATAATTCAATCTCTAAAAAAGAAAATAACAAAATTTTTCCACGTGCGTTATAGGCCACGTGGGATACAAGATTAAATGAAGACCCTATATACATACAGTGAGATACTGCAGCTCGACTGTTGATTGTTTTTAATGTATAGGATTATTGTGGACCATTTAATTTAATTAAATAATTCGAATTCATAACAATATCACTCAGAGTAAACAAATTTAACTGTATTTGTGAGATGCAGGAACTGCTCGTTTACATTCAAAGTTTAACTTTAAGTTTACATTTTTTATACACATTTGAACGATGTTTTTTTCTTTTATTTTTTAACCAGAAGTTACGTTGCGCTTTCTGTTGCCGATTAGTTGAGGCGACATATTGATCCGCTTCTCGGGTTCATGTTAAGTCCAGGCAAATCCTACAGAGTTCGCTGTTGATTACTAAATTTTAATAATATTTAAGACAATAAATAATCCAATGAACAAATGAAAATCGACGCCAAAGAGGATATCGCTTCGGTATTCATTATTTTAGGAATTAATTAAAGGAAAGTAAATTCGCTGTAAAGGTTTGAGTTTAGTTAATAAATTCTTCTCACGAACAGATTCTCTAGAAACTAGAAAGCGAGCCTTTAACTTTATTCTCTTCTTGTTTTACTTTCGACTTTACATCTGCATTGAAAATTCCCGAAATTATTTTTCTTACCACACTAATAAATAGCAAAGGAAACACGTTACCGTTGGCACCGTTTCAGTTTCATTAAATGTAAAAACTTACGAGATTGAAATTGAGTATGAGGTACCTAACATAACTAAACATTAAATTAATTAAATTGTCTGTACACACAATAATTATAAGACGTGAAGATCAAACCGATTGTCAGGAAATTATTTAGTTGCGGTGTTGTCAGTCGTTTATTTCTTCGATTATTTGAAATTTTGATTCAACAGAAAAAGTTGTTGTATTACAGTAGTATAACTGGCGGGATCCTGGGACACCTCGATGGCCTGTCCATCCGCAGTGACCACCGTTGAAGGTCGTCCCCTGGTTTAGGGGTTGTTTTCGTTTCTGAAGAGGTGATTTAGGGGTGGTTCTTCTTGTACCTGAAGAAGTAGTCGTCAATGACGTAATTTGACCAAAGGCTCTTGGAGGCTGGTCTTGGGGTGATTTTGGTCGCCATTTTTGCAGATGGGTGGCCATTTTTTCTTCAATGGCCAATGCAGAGGTGTGGGCGGGTTTACGTGAGGTGATTTAGGGATGGTTCTTCGTGCACCCCTTTGGTACCTGAAGAAGAAGTGTCGTCAATGATGTAATTTTACCGGAGGAGGAGGAGGTTGCAGAGTGCTGAAGAAATGTCGTCAATGACGTAATTTTACCGGAGGAGATCGCAGAAGATTTTTTTTTCTTGCGAGAGGTGGAATTTTTTTTTCTGCAGTTATGACGTCAGAGTTGCAGGCCAGAGGTCAAGGAGAATTGATAAAACGATCGTTTTAAAATAATTTATTTGATAAACATTCTAACTGATACAGTTTAACGTTATAATTGTTTAGGACTTTCAAATATCTTTTCTTTACAGTATAAATCATTATTTTTATTGCTGTTATTTGGTTTCAGTTTTAGGAACTGTTTCTTTATTGTTGGTTCTTTTCTTATATCATTCTTCGAATCATTTTCTATAGAATTTTTACAAAAGCAAAAATACATTTTACATATCTTACAGTAGGAGCTCATGTTAATGAATACCGCTCGATCCGAAACCGCTGTCACCTCGAACCGTAGATGATAGTTCCGTTACCTCTTCTAATTCAGGATAGTAAATTTGCTGGCAGATTAATTGTGCGATGCGATCACCGCGCACTATCTCGTACGGTATGTCGGAATGATTGAAGAGTACGACTTTTATTACACCGCGGTAATCTTCGTCGATGACACCTGCACCGACGTCTATGGAATTTCTCGCTGCCAGTCCGGACCTTGGAGTTATGCAACCGTAACAATCTTCGGGAAGTTGAACTTTGATGCCGGTGTTGATGATTTCTTTGCCTCTCGCTGGTACTAAATAATTGTATGTGCTGTGCAAATCATAGCCGGCTGCTTTAGTTGATCCTTTCGTAGGTGCAAATGCGTGCGGTACGGATTTCATAAATTTTAATTGCTTTTGGTTTGTCGCTACAGGGAAAGAAAAAAAATAATCATACAAATAAAACAAAGAAATGGAAAACTTACTACTTGATAAATTTGCTCTGTAACAAGTGAAAAAAATTGAAACTGTTTCATAAGTTAATTTTTCTATATCCCCATGGAAATGTATCCGTGAAAATGAAATTAATCATTCTTTTATCATCGAATGGGCTTAGGGTTACTTTTCTTTGTTCAATTGTGAACACTTCATGTTTTTGCGATCTGATTAAATGTTGTTTCGTTTCTAGCGTGGAATTATTAAATAGAGTTTGATAATAGTCTTCGAACGAGATTGAACGAAGCGCTGAATTTTTCACACCTTTAGCTTTTTTAATTACAATATTATCTTCCACTTTTACTGAGTACATTTTTGATCTAATTCCGACGAATTCTAACATTAATTTACCATTATTTTCATCCTTCATTAATCCTAAAACTTTTTTATTCCGAAGAGGTATTTGATACCTGTTATCTGGTGAATAATCTGATGTATCGAATTTTGAAATGTCTTGTTTGATATGGTCGTAAATGTCTTCAACGAAAAAATGGTAAATTAAAGAATCCGTATCGGTATAAAGTAATTTAGCGTTGTCTTTGAATTTCTTTCTGATATAATTGTAATGAAAATCATAAAGAAACGTTTTGGAAAGATCTAGTATAGTGAAGCCTACGTATATAGGTTTGTTAAATTTAATATCTAGTCGTTTCATTTCGATAATGACCATGTCGTTATCGAAAATGGTACAACTATGAAAATTTGGTTTCGATATGTAATATTTTGCTCCGTAACGTCCTTCCCATTTAGTTACTAGTTTTACATCTTTATATTTTCTAATGTTTTCCATAGTTTTACCGAACACTGAATTGTTCATTAGTTTATAGAAATTTTTCTCAAAATCGTTTTTTTACGTAAATCATTATTTAAATTTATGTACGATTCCATCCAATTTGACTGTTTAAATTTTAATACTCTTAATACTCTCTCATCTTTCAATCCTAATTGGATAGCCTGTTTTAAATTTCTATAATGAATAATATATTGTTTTTTATCAAATAAAGTTGTTAATAGTTTGGGAATTTTTGAAGATGAAGATGGCGGTATTAAACGTTCGGGGCAAACTGGTAAATCTTTATGCTCTTCAAATACTTCTTCGGGATAGCGCAAGTCACATTCCAGAATGTAACCAAAATCAGCATCATCATTCATAATATCTACTGAATAAGGGTTGACCCATTCAAACTGGGCAAAAGGTACAGGTAAGCACATAGCTGTGCCGTACAAGTTGTTAACGTCGTAATACATTAAATATGACGATAGTTCATCGACGTTAAAATCGCTCATGTACTTCTTATTCGCTTTACCGTAACGATTTGAACATGAGAAACTCCACCTCTGATACCTTTTTCGATAAACATTAACATATCTACGTCTGTTAATAATTCCAAGGTAATGGAAGTTGTCTTCAACATGCTGTCGAAAGCTAAACCGGGTGCTGTATAATATTGTAAAGCATCCAACTGATAAGTTTGCAAACATGTGGTTCTAAAATTTTCAAAGATATCTGTTAACAGCGAAACGTCCGTTTTCAAATACAGTTCTACATATTCTTGTAAATTTTTAATATCGAAGGTATTCCATACGTTCAAGGCATGCTCATATTCATCGTGAGAAATGTGAGATAGATTAATTTTATTAAAAAAATCATTTTTTGAAGGTAGTGTAGTATCTTGTAATTTCTCCAAACTGTCAAGATATTCGTACGGAAAAACTCCTTTTCTCTCGAGCAATTTAAGCTCCGTATCATTTTTACAATGTGATTTGGTAATTAATTTTTGATTATTCTCTAAATATGATGAAAGTTTATCTAAACTACTGGGCATGAATCGAAAAGAATCCAAAAACCTAAAATTAATTTTAGTATTTGAAATATGTATATTTAGAAAATGAAATATATTTTTCCTTATTAATTGGTAATACATGCTTGATGACTACTCCCACGGTACTTCCCTGTAAAATGTGAATGATCGCGTACTTTAATATCACTCAAATTATTGAACAGTTTTAAACAGATGTGACAATGCGTGGCATTTTGAAATTCATACTCTTGTTCTACCGTTAACGGTAGAACACACGGTTCCGCCTTTGAGAAAATATCGTTAATTTCTAAACCTATTTTTTCTAAATCACTGACAAACCAACTTACACAGTCTTTTCCGGTATGCAATCTGAATCTTGAAAGTGAAGGATTATATGAACATATCAGAAAATACGCTATAGAAAATGGTTCATGTTTTTAATATTTTATATTTTTACTAGAATGTTTTAAATCATCGAATTTTCTCAGTATGCATTCTAAGTCTGCATAAATAACAAACGGAACTTTTTCTTTATTTTTAAAATTTTTAAATGTTAGATATTTTTCTCTTTCAGTCGGTATAATAATTTTAGTTTTATTTATACCTTTGCATATAATACCATGCTTTTCTAAATTTTCTTTCGATTTAAAGTGATTTAGACAACGTTCACAAAACCATTTTTTATTATGTAAATTACCAGTTTGTCGGTGAAATAGAGTGGATAAATTTTGTATTAATGTAAAATGAAACGTTGTGTTTGAATTTATATTGATTTCATCATCATCATCATCATCATCATTTTCTTCACAAGGTATCATTAATAAATTAATTCGTTTTATAAATTCAAACTTACTTAAAGAAACTGGTAATACTTCTCTTTTTTCTATTGTAAATATATTAATCGAAAGTTCGTTCATTACTTCAAATTTCTTAATATCTTTTAAACTAACGGGAAAATTAATGCCATCAAATTTTAAAACATTTGAAAAATGTGCATACGACGAAACGCGTTCAGGTTTTTTATGAGCAGGTGCAGGATGTAAAGCTGCCACGATTGACCAAAGAAAACAATATTCATCATTGTTTTGTACATTTAAAACTCTTATTTTGAATAAATTTAGGCATTTCAACGTATGTTGAAATACCACTATTAATAGGTGCATAATTATTAATGTTAATTTTTAATTGAAAAATTTCATATAAAGCCCACCGCTGTTTCTCTCCTGAAACTCTTCCAATTTTGATAAAATTTTATTTTTAACGTTTGCTTCATACCATTCTTTTAAGTTTGTAGAGTGATCTATTACTTGTTTTCTAGTAATAAAATGTTTTATGTCGGTTTCATCATTTTGAGGTTTGATAAAATTAGCTAAAAATATTACGTTTACTTTTAAAATATTTTTCGATAATTCTTTCTTAATTTTATAGTAAAAATGTTTAAAAGATTTTTGTAAAAATAAATTTGGATCTTTAATACTTAAATTAATTATTGCACCGGTCCTCAGTCTATTTTTAAAACACGATTCTAAATCCTGCCAGACCAAAGTTTTTCTTTTTTGTTTTCTTTTTTCTCTCAGTCCTTGTTTAAGAATTTCTCTGTAATTCAATAAAAGTGATAAATATGACTCGAGTTTAGCATAATTTGGAACTTATTTGTTATCGTTAAGTTTTAAATATTTTTTAGTTAAAAAATAATTTTCCTAATGAACTTCAACCACTTCACGAAATTTTTTTTTGTCTTAACTAACTTACCAACAGTTTCAACTTTATTCACAATTTCACCCAACTGCTTGTTAAAATTCATCTTTCGATGCGATGTAGGTGAGTGATATTTTTATACTGGTATCTCTTGCAATGGTAAACAACATTTCATCATCATCGGATTTACGCAATAATGCTGTTTACTTTGAATATATTTGCAATTTCAGGAAATAAATTATAAAAAATGTACACGTGTTGTTATTGTAATCGAGCTGTTTATTGCATCATGCAATTTGTGGAAAATTTCTGTTTACTTAAAATTATTTGATTACATTATCATGATGTTTATAAAAATGTACACGAGTTGTTATTGTCTGTAAAAATTTCTGTTTACTTCAAAATTGTTTGATAAATTATGCATTTTTAGATTCTAATTTATTCAACTATGTAGTTTCATATAAATATAGAGCCGTTTTCACAGAGAGATCACAGTAGTAAAGAAGAACTCAACGAAAAATGGCAAGTGTACCGAGCACAATAGTTATACAAACAAATGATGTGCATGAGTTACCGCAAAAAATGTTGCTTGTCATATGCAAGCAGCTATTCTGGTAAGATAGATTATTAATTTTTTTTTGTACTTATGTCATGTTAATTAATTTTTATTTTTTTTATTAATAGGTTTGGATTGAAGACGGTGCAACCGCGAGGGATCGATCAGGTAGCGGTTACGTTAACATATTCACCCAAGAAGGAAACGTTGGAAAGAAAATTTGGCAACTTACCCATTAAATATGTTCGTCTGGCTTTAGAAAACGAAGAGGAAGTAGAAGTATTTCATAAGGCGTTGTCTAAATTTAATTTCAACGCCGTCAAAGAAGAAGAAGAAGATGATGAGCTTATGATCGAAGAGGGACCATCTCAAACGAAAAGGAGAAGAATTAAATGGACAGCATTTGAGCAACCGCGAAAGAAGTGTAAAGCAGCAGGATCATCATTATCATCAGCATTAACAACAACAACGACATTGATGCCAGAGTTGTTAGAAGCAGTTCACGATGATGACGCCGATTTGTTTGGCTCTCAAAAATATCACTTAGAAATAAGATAAAATGTATATATGGAGTTATGTATCAATAAATTACTTATCAATAAATTATTATTTTATTTTAAGATTATGTATTGAATAAAAGAAATAGATCGTCTATTAAAAAAAAAGCATGCGTTGGATCTTCCACGTGAACAGAATTAGACCTTATTAAATAACCAAGCAGCTCGATGTTTAACGCTTCAATTTTCAGAATTTTCAGATTTTCCAGAACGGCTTATTACTGAGCACCAAAATACGCAACTTTGCCCCAATTTAACCGACTTCGTATCTCTTACCGTTTCCGAGATCCCAATGGTGAGCCTCGAATTTGTAACAGCCTGTATATACCTATATGGAGTTACGTATCAACAAATTACTTATTTAAACGAAGAACTTGTGTACGATTTCATTAGACTGTTAAAAAAAAAAACAATTGGTTAGTAAGATTATGGATTCGAACATAGCGATCAAGGTATTTATTTATACATGTGAGAAAAAAAATTATTTTTTTTTACAGAAATCTGAATTATTGTGTATATTGAATAAAGAAATTGAACGTCTATTTAAGAAGCATGCGTTGGATCTTCCACGTGATTTACCATCGTGGTTTAACGGGAACAGACACCAGAGGGTGCGAACATTCAAACTTTTTAAACTCTGGACTATAAATCGCTTTGATTTGACCTTATTAAATAACCAAGCAGCTCGATGTTTAACACTTCAAAAATATCTTAAACATCAGCGGGAAAAACGTGAGGACCTTGAAAAAATAAATGGTTGGGAAAGGTTTATCTTAAATAATGAATTAGGAACGCGTGACCAATTAAAACTACAATCAAAGTTAGTCAAAGCGATTAAACTGCAGGAAGAGTTGCGATTTGATAAAGTCAAGACATACATCCAGTATGACAGACAAGCAGCACCGTCTATAATGCATCAAGAAAGACTAAGGAGAAGTGAAGTCAAAAGTCTTTCGGAAACTTTAGATGAATGAAATTTTTTTATATGTATATATCAATTATTAATAAATAAAAAAAAAAACAAATAAAAAATGTAAAACGTCTTTTTTTTATTGCATCCTGTAACAGATTATACATTGTTTAAAAATTTTAAAATTGTTAAAAAAACTTACATTCTAATCTATGTATCGTTGTTACTCCCCCTTCCTCTTCTGTAGGGGAGCTGTAACAACGAATTAATTAGATTTCCATAAATGTTCGAAAGTATATGCATATAGCAACTTACACGATGATGCCAATAAAACTTACAACCTAATTTATGCATTGTTATTCCTCTTTCCTCTTCTGCAGGAGTGCTGTAACAACAAATTAATTAGATTTCATATATGTTCGAAAGTATATGCATATGCTAACTTACATGACGCCGTACTCATTACCAGTATCATCATCATCGATAATTATATGTATAAATTTATTCAGATATAAAAATCTTTTAGTATAAAAGTTCGGCTCCTCCCCATCCCACACTGCAATAGTCTTCCACTAAAATAAAAAATAATAACATTAAATTTAAAATTAAAACTAAAAGAGAAAAACTTACCATATGTTCGAGGGGAAGTCTATTTCTAATTTCCTACCATATTGCTCTGAAGTGTTACCACTGGTTATTACCAAACTTTTGATGTGTCAAAAGTTTATCTTTTAACTATTTTCATTAACCTTGTGGTTTATTTAGTAGCAATTTTTCTTTTTTATAATTATCTTTTATAGGTGAAGAAAGTGGGACTATGTAGAAAGAGCAGCAGTAGAGATAAATAAAAATGCTAGATTTGTGTTCAAAATTTTTATTTTATTCAAGTTTTTAAATGCTTTATAAAAACAATAATGTTAACAACAATAATATCGATAATGGTCATTAATTCAAATATATTTCCTTCAATTTTACTTCAAATATAATACTTTTCTAAATAAAATTTCATCTACCGTTTATTATTTATTATGAAATTGTATAAATCAATCAATCAATAATATGTGTTACAAGTAATAAACGAATCGCCCAATGATAAGTGTTTATGTAATAACTATTCGCTCAATGATAAGGGTTTATGTAATAAGCTATTCGCTCAATGATAAGGGTTTATGTAATAAGCTATTCGCTTAATGATAATTACTTTTGTAGAAAGAGTCAAATTGTTTAGAGTTATTCACTCCGTGATGGGTGTCAAAGGAATGCGCGCGAATGTCAGTTCGACGTGCTTTATATAGGCTCCTTTTTATGACGTCGGCGCTAGTTTTTTATTTTTGAAAAACCAATAATTTATTTTATTTTTCCTTTGATTTTTATTTCATAAATTCTCAGTGAATCTTTTGTCCGTTTTTTCGTCAATCATAAAATATTTTTCTATTTAAGGTTTCATAATGAAATGTTTTAATTTTGCCTTTGGTTTTCTTAAATTTGAATCTAAAAATAGGGGTTCGAGGCTAAATGACGTCACGAATCCCACCTAGTTCGAGATTATCCTGTCATCTTGTTATTTGTCATTACGACGTAAATGTGTGTGTCAGTGATTGGAAACTTCTGTGGTTTTTTCATTATTTTGAACAAATTTCGGTAAGTTAAAATATTAGATTGAACTATTACACAAGATCAACCTTTAATTCCTTTTTAAAAATAACAAAAACATTAATTAACAAAACCTAACTTTATAGCCTCGTGTTTTTTAATTCTCAATTTCTTTCCGTCTGGTAATTTAACTAAAAATTTTCTTAATCGACCGTTTTTATGCCTAAAATTCATATCAGTTCCTTTTTTTTCTTGAGCCGACATGACAGCTGTCACTGGTACATCATCTTGTACCTTCAAGACCGGCACATCAAGACTACGTCCAGAGACATTTTGCTGCGCGTCTTGCTTTGTCTGCCAACTCCCTAGCTTGCTCCTCGAGCCAGTTACAGAAGTTTCTTATCCTACTGTTGATCCATGCTTCGTGTTTTAGTGAATTTAATGATAAAGTTGAAGATTCCGGATCAGACACTGTAAGATACAATTTAATTAGTATAATTTTTAATATATACTTAAATTGCCCCTGTGTTTCTGTTTTAGTTAAAGTTTTTCATCTAATGTTTGTGTTGGAAGTAAGAAAAATGGTATTCTTAAGGAATTTCAGTATGGTTCAAAGAATACACATAAAATTAAGGTATGTCACATTTTATTTGTAAAATAAATATTTAGATCTTTGTTTTATTGTTTTAGGTGATTGTTAGATTATTGTTTGCATGTGAAGATTGGTAGCAAATCTCTGCTTATTTGAAGAATCCGAAGACTGTGTGTCCTTGTGAACATGACAATATGTTGGAGGGGAAGTCTATTTCTAATTTCCTCCGCTATCGCTTCTCTCCTATTGAAACTCATGTTTTCTTGTACTTTTGATGTATGTGTGCAAACTGTATTTATACGACTTGTGATGTGATGTCACTGCAATTTTTGTTTATTTGCATGATGCAATTTCAGGAAAAATTTCTGTTTGCTTCATTGTTTATGAAGACAAAATGCTAGCACACGTATTATTATTTGATTAATTATGTATTACCATGCTTGTTATTGCAATAATGCAATTTCAGCATATTTATGTATGATTTGTATCATCCTGATTGATTATTAAAGATACACACGTGTTGTTATTGTTGTCCGTGCATAATTGCATAAAATTATTTGATTAATTATGTATTACCATGCTTGTTATTGCAATCATGCAATTTCAGCATACAGGCTGTTACAAATTCGAGGCTCACCATTGGGATCTCGAAAACGGTAAGAGATACGAAGTCGGTTAAATTGGGGCAAAGTTGCGTATTTTGTTGCTGAATAATAATCCGTTCTGAAAAATCTTCTACGATTTGTAGTTTTTGAAATATTTGCAAAAAACAAGAAAACGTAATTTTTTTTAAATTTTTTTCTGAAGTTATTATTGCAGGGATCATAACAAAATTAATACATTCTTCGGGCACTTTTTAAGCTCTATACCATTAGATTTTACTTAAAACGTTTCGTCTCATTCTGACTATCATCAACTTCATTTTTTCTTATGGGCGCTACATTGGGTTTTAATACCGTTGAATAGATCTATTTTTTCTGATGCTTTTTCATATATCACACATCGCTATTTAATCATTTGAAACAGCTGGAAAAGCAAGAAATTGAAATAACGCTGCAAAGAAAAACATGGTAGGCCGTGAAAACAAAAACCAAAAAAGTTTGATATGCCTTCGGAGTTTTATTTCGTATATCACAAAAGCTGATTTTTAGATCTAAAAATGAATGTTATGAATCCAAGAATGACGTAAATTAAAAAAATTATTGTGTCTTAACAACAACAATTCAGTAATAACGAGCGAAATTTCCTTCTAACAATATCCAGAAAGACAACTACAAAATAATAGTTGATATTGTAATTAAATTATACATTATTTATTATTAAAGCAAGAAAATATCAAATTAAATTATGTATGTTTTTAGAAAACTCATATCTTAAAAAATATTACTGCTCGAGGAGACATTGTTTCTTGTAGTCTCATAATTTTGTACATTTTATAAATAACTATTAATTACCTCTTCTAATAATTCTTAATTCTCATAATCATTAAAGCTATCTCGATACGTCCTTCGAGTTTTATGAAAATATCCGTAAAGTGCAATGTTTCTATCTAACTTAATAACATTGTTCCGTGATCTACTTTTGTGATAAACGAAATAAAACTCCGAAGTTATATCAAACTTTTCTGTTTTTCTTTGCAGTGTTATTTTCAACAATTTCTTGCATTTCCAGCTGTTTCAAATTATCAAATAAGGATGTGTGATATACGGAAAAGCATCAGAAAAAATAGATCTATTCATTGGTGTTAAAACCCAGTGTAGCGCCCATAAGAAAAAATGAAGTTGATGATGGTCAGAACGAGACGAAATGTTTTAAGTAAAATCTAATGATGTCATCGTAAAGAGCTTAAAAAAGTGCCTGTAGAATGTATTAATTTTGTTATGATTCCTGCAATAATAACTTTAGAAAAAAATAAAAAAGAAAATTACGTTTTCTTGCTTTTTGGAAATATTTCAAGAACTACAAACCCCAGAGGAGTTTTCAGAACGGATTATTATTCAGCACCAAAATATGCAACTTTGCCCCAATTTAACCGACTTCGTATCTCTTACCGTTTCCGAGATCCCAATGGTGAGCCTCGAATTTGTAACAGCCTGTATTTGTGTGTGTGATTTGCATCATCCTGAGATATTGATATCTGTAAAAAACTAGATGAATAAAAATCAATTATAAAATTTTTAAAATTTCTTTATTATAATTTTTTTTTAGGTTACATTCGTGCAATTTAGCGTACGAACCACTGGTACAACAAATTTACAAGATCTTTGGCGCAATTTAACTTATTATTGGTATGTAAATTACAATAATTTTGAACATAATTTCGTTTCAGTATACTTAAATTCGGACACGTAAGCTGATCTAAATCTTTAATTTGATTAGTTATAATTTTATTTAACACTTTCTCCTTGTTGAGTCCCTTCACGAAGATGACTTTGTCTCCGCCGCTTGTCTCCTTGATTATAAACTCGCTGTCTTTGTACTGGAAACCTTGGATGTCGATTATGTACATTTTCTTGCAATAAACTAACAAGTGCAAAGCTTTGTTGTTGTTTTTGTACTAACAGATTACGGATGCTGACACCCTTATATACTGTTTTTTTTTAGCTGACGCAATGTTATTTTATCTTGTGCAATATTATGCAACGTTATTCTTATCTATCCAACTGTTATGCGTATTATTGAAACCTAACCATTTCACAAACACTTTATTTTTATTTCTTTTTAAAATTTTCTCCACAAGATAAACGTCTGAATATTTTACTTTTTGCAATTGTTCTCTATAAAATCCCCCTAATATATTGTTTCCAGTTGCGTCTTTTAATAAATAAGTGATCGGATTTGTGAGTTGTACTTTTCGAATCGTGAAAATTTCGGTAGACCAATTAGGCATATATTTCTTATCAAAAATTCCTCTAATTTTTGAAATGCGTACGTGAACACCGACATTGAATTTTTTATTCTTAACGTCAACTGACTTAATGCTGCTATACACCGTGTCTAATAATTTCTTTTCGTTTACTTTTCCAACTTCAATCGGTTTCATGCCGATAGTTCTGTGCTTTGTATTGTATTTTTCCACAATATGTTTTAATATGTTTACCCATTTGTAGTTACCTTGCAGACTAAATTCTCTAAACATCGATGATTTTAAAGTCCTATTCACACGCTCCACTATCGACGCTTTTTTCTCACTGAACACACTATAATGGTTGACGTTGTGTTTTTTGTTTGTTAATTTTTTAAATTCTTTATTGAAGAACTCTTTTCCTAAATCCGTTTGCAGATTATTAGGTGCCTGTTCCTTGAATACTTTTTCCATGGCATTGCTGACTTCCGAGCCGGACTTATTCTTTAGAGGATACGTCCAAACGAATTTAGAAAAGCAATTAATCACGATCAATATGTATTTGTAACCGTTATTTTCCTTAGCATAAGGAATCATTTCCACCAAATCGGCTTGATACAGATCGTTTAGAGATTTAATGATTACTTTACGCTTTTTGAAATTAATTCTAGCAGGTTTGTGAAATTCTTTCACTACTTGTTTTTTAGCATCCGTAATTAGATTTGTCATTTTTTTTTATTCGATGATTCGGGACTCTTTCAGTTCCTCGATTATCGAGTTTATTTCATTCGTGTGACTCGTATTACCAGCCGTCTAACAATAACCTCAATCTATCAACGAGCTCGTTTGGATCGTCCCAGTGAACGTAATCTGTTTTATTATCGTTTACTTCCATAAACATCCCACTACCTGTATTAGTACTATCGCTGACACTATAAACAGAACGAGAAGCAATAAAACTGTGCGAAACTCGACCTTATTGCACCGGCATGATGTGAACCTTACGCTCAGGTCATAAAATGTGTTAATCTAGGATGCCAGGTATAAATCTTGGACAGGAAAAATACGCTTTAGAAAACGGGTATTAAAATTGAATATTGAATTAGCAAATATAAATTTGGGGTCTCATGTTCGTATCTTTTATTTCTGCATATTCAGTCAAACACAAATAATTTCGGTTTCAACAATTCCTTTTTTGTAAATAAATATTTCTAGGATTTATTTTTTATAATAAATTTGATGTCATTACTTTGTACTATTATTTTTTCTCGGATAAGTAAACTACGATCAAATTCTTTTGTTACACTAAAATTAGCATACATATATGTGAGAATTCCTTATATAGTGCTTACTTTATTTTTTTTCTGAGAAAGATTGGGTAAAAACGAATTGTATTATATGTTATATAAAGAAAGTTATTTTGAAATGTTTTTCTTTCTAAACAAAAGAACAATATTGAAATTAGAAATTAAAAATTATATTCCACAGCTTAACGTATGAAACTACTGAACATGTCTCTGGAATTACTTGTTTTTATTCAGCAGATCAAATAAACATTATTATTATTATTATAACGATAAGAAGTTTTATTTTCCACTGGAAGTGCGTCGCCAAGAACCAGCAACTCCATTTTTAATGGAGTAAAAAATTTGTCAGTATGAACAAAATTTCAAAATCTCAACTAAATGTTGGATAAGTGGATAGTTATTTCTTTTCCATGTTTTACTGATTATTGTTATTGATGTTTAATAAATTTTACAATAATAATCATTTGTATTTAACAATTGTTTAATAGTTTTTTGTCTGTTCTGATTGTTGCTGTTTTTAAATATTTGTATAACTGAGATTAATTAATATTACCTACAGTATCTTCGCAAAGACTTTCAAAATTTAGTAGCTTAATATTTTAATTTAGCTTTATTCATTTTGACAAAACGTCTGTAAATTCTTTAAACAAATATAGTTTTACTGGATAAAAATTTGTTTTCTTCTCCACGTAATACTTACAGGCTATCCTAATTTTTGCAAAATGCTTAATATGCATTAAATAAATCAAAATGGAGTGCCGTTTCAGAAACTAACTATAAATATTATTTCTAAGTATATATTTAACTGGAAAATAGTATAGTCACTGGCTTACTAATCATTATAACATTGGTTTTAATTATTTAAATTCTTAAAATTAGCTCCGAAATGTTTAAGCTTATAGTATTATGCTGGCTAACATAATTTGTCCATTTCATTACTGACTGAATATAAACGAATTCTTATATATTTATGAAATATTAATAAATTAATTGAAAATGACTTTATTATTTAAAACGAATAATTATAATATTAACATCAGAAAATTAATTCTAACAGGATTCTAATATAGGAAAACAACTTATTTGCTTATTTTAATTTCAAATGAGCAAACCAGAAGAGAATACTCCAGATGTTTACCCCTGCACCGGCAGGTAATGCAATAAAATGTGCTATAAGGCTCAATTTCGCTAGGTCGTAAGAGGCATTAGTGCCAAGCAAATTTTCAATCGTTCTGTTTATAGTGTCAGCGATAGTACGCATCAGTGGAGCGATAATATCTTTATACTTTGGCGTTCTACTGCCAGCTATTTGTTCATTTGGATTATAATATCGTCGATTAGCGTTAGTCCTAAGAATAATTTGTTTATAATTTTTACCATCCTCTGTAGTATAATTGTGAAGAAATTTTTTGAACAGTAACTCGTACAAACCAGGAGTACCTTTGTATCGTCTATTTTTAATAATAATATCAGCGTCGTCGAGATTTAACCATGAATCACCGATTTTTAATTTTTCCGTAATTTTATCAAGTCTCACTCCATATTTGTGATCGAATTTTTTATTTTCATCGTCCGTGTACATTTCTTCGATATATTTTCTAGGTAACGGATGATATTGATCCAAATAAATGTTGAACGATTCCTCACCGAGGTTTTTAAATCGGTTATCTTCTTCTTCTTCTGATTCGATACTTTCTAAAATCGACTCTTTAAAACTGTCCGATTCATCAGCTTCGTTTGTCGCTTCAAAGTCACTCGTCAAAACGAATTAGTAGTAATAAGACAACAGTTAGCGCTACAAATAATACGACCGGACAAATTTTAACTACTGTAAATAAAAATCTACCTGATGATGAAATAGTATTAAAAGCAATCACCAATCATAATACATTAAAATATGAGATAAAGAGCAACAAAATTATACATTTCGAAAAATCGAATTCGATTGCACCGCTATTAGGATTCGATAGAAAAAAACTAAATAAATAAAAAAATAGAATATACAAATCTGATTTTGCTATTAATATTTCTAAAGTAAATGCCATTTGCTTTGAATGTAATTTAGTTAGTAATTCCTATAGTAACAACAATCAAGATCACGTGTTACACATATTTTTTCCTCAAGTGCCCCCTGGTTTTCGAATAGTGGAAAAAGTAAACAACGTCATTTACCTGCCAATAAATACGAAATACATCGATGAAATCGTCATTAAAATACTAGACCAAGACAGGAATCTAGTCAATTTCCAAAACGAAATCAGAACGATAAGACTTCATTTAAAACAGTTAAAATAATGGTGTTTCGATATAATACTTTTCCCTATAAAGGTATAAAAAGAAAATTAGGACAACAAGGATTCAGTTTAAAGAAGCAATCGAAAGAGTTAACACCTGAAAATAAACAATTTTTGTTATCATTAGGATTTCAATTATTGTAAGAAAAAAATAAGAAAAATGAGTTTCGGTGTTTCGAGTTTTAATAGATAATTCTATTATAAATTGTGAAATACATAGTCATCCCCCGTACGCAAATACCACGTTAAATAAATCTGACGAAATACGATTACCGATTCAAACGCAGGACATCTATACATTACCGGCTCAAAGTTACCTGTACATCGAAGGTAAAATACTCGATCACGATGGTAAAGTTGAATTTTGTTAACAACGGCATCGCCTTCCTGTTCGATGAAATCCGATACGAAGTAGGAGGATCGGTCATAGATAGCGCTCGAAATCCTGGCATCACATCGCTCTTGAAGGGGTACGCCTCTTTCACGAACAACGATTGCACAAGATACAACAACGCATGTTGGAATCACCTTGAAAATCCCGTAATTACCGATTCGCAGGGAAATTTTAGCGTTTGCATTCCGTTAAAAATTCTGCTCGGTTTCTGTGAAGACTATAAAAAAGTTTTGATAAACGTGCGACAGGAATTAGTGCTCATTAGACGTTCTTCGGATCTCAACGCCGCCATAACCACGAAGAACGGGGAAAAACCTCAAATCGAACTTTTAAAAATACTATGGAAAGTTCCTCACAAGTTTCCGACACCGAAAAATTGCAATTACTTGGGTACGTCGATGAAGGAAGAGATCTCGAGCTCGCGTTGAGAAACTGGGAACTCCACGAACTACCTCTCTTGCAGCAGACGACGAGGCACACCTGGAACGTCAAAGCGAGCAGTCAATTAGAGAAGCCACGTTTCGTTATCGTAGGTTTTCAAACTAGTAGAAAAAATGACACTCTAAAAATATCAGTCAATTTGATCATTATAACTTAACAAACATAAAATTGTATTTAACTTCAGACGTCTATCCTTATGACAATCTAAATTTAAATTTTGAAAAACACCAATTCGCAATTTTATACGAAATGTACGCTCAATTTCAACAAACCGTGCCTTAATTTTTCAAAATTTAAAGATTTAGCACCGTTGGTTGGTGGTGATCGATTGCAGTCGACAAAACGAAACGCTCAAGTTGGGAACCGTCGACATCAGATTAGAATTTAAAACCAGAAAAAACGTGCCCGCAAATACCTGTGCCTACTGTCTAATATTACACGACAGACTAGTTAAGTACAACCCGCTCACGAATGTAGTAAAAATGTTCTAAAAAATGCCCATTCCAACAAAATACGTTTGCCCTAAATGTAAAGGGGAGACCGACATACCAGGATGTAAATGTGTACCATGTCTTACAGATCAATTGTTAAAAGATCTTCATGGAAAAAAACATTATTAAAACATTGGTAATTAATGTCTTATTAAATACTTTACATGTAATATTTTTTGAAAATATCTGTATAAAAAATATTTATCTTAATTAGTATGTTTTATTGTTAATTAGCAAACTTTATCTTTAAATAAACATGTTGTTTTAAGACGAGCGTTTTATCAATTCTCCTTGACCTCTGGCCTGCAACTCTGACGTCATAACTGCAGAAAAAAAATTCCAGCTCTCGCAAGAAAAAAAAATCTTCTGCGACCTCCTCCGGTAAAATTACGTCATTGACGACACTTCTTCAGCACTCTGCAACCTCCTCCTCCTCCGGTAAAATTACATCATTGACGACACTTCTTCTTCAGGTACCAAAGGGGTGCACGAAGAACCATCCCTAAATCACCTCACGTAAACCCGCCCACACCTCTGCATTGGCCATTGCAAGACAAAATGGCCACCCATCTGCAAAAATGGCGACCAAAATCACCCCAAGACCAGCCTCCAAGAGCCTCTGGTCAAATTACGTCATTGACGACTACTTCTTCAGGTACAAGAAACAAAGGGGTGCACGAAGAACCACCCCTAAATCACCTCTTCAGCAACGAAAACTGTTGAAATCTTTGTCCAGTGGCAGATAGTAAAAGAGTAAAAATTGAAATATGCCGAGAAGAAGATTCTGTTGTAAACTTTTTTATTAATAGTGTTTACATCTATCATACTTCATTTTTTTTATTTCATTGCTAACTACAATTAATATCTTAACAAAAACAACCCCTAAACTAGGGGATGACCTTCAACGGTGGTCACTGCGGATGGACAGGCCATCGAGGTGTCCCAGGATCCCGCCAGTTATACTACTTATTACTTTGGATACGCAGATAGCAATTTTTTTAGTAGGGTGCTGGTAGCAATTTATAAATAACAGGTAGCAGTTTTCAATAAACAATTAAAAAATGTTCGTCTTTTATCTTCTTAATTGTTTAATTAAATCCATTTTTTCTTTTTCGAAATTCAAAGCAACAATTTGCGTTTGCAATTCACGTATTCAAGACGGGGATTTATTCACGTGTATTCTGTAAGCACCAACTCATTTCAATTGATTTCTAACAATAATTGAAGAGAAACGAATTGATAGGTAACCATAGCAACCACAGTAATTCACCAATGACGTTTCAATATGCCGTAATAATCAATTGAAGAGAATCTTGGTCTTTATGAAACAAATATTTTTAGATATTTCGAAAGTGCGCATAATGAATAGGTAATAACCAAAAATTTAGGAAGTTTTACTTAAGAGTTTGTAAGATATTGAAGTTTAAGTGTGAAAAATTGCCATAATATGAATGCTTATATTTTTGTTATTTATTTACATTTCGTCTTGAATTTTTGTAGATATTCAATACAATATCTTTTCTACAGAAATTTCAAAACAGATTCGGTCTATCAGTTATTATGTGTACAGGGTGTTGAGTTTTGCAAAAGATAATTTTTCTCAAAATTTTCAAATGGAACACCCAGTATATCTAGACTCTCGTGAAACACTGATTTAATAAGCTTTCATAAAACGCCAAATGTATTTGCCTAAATTGAAGAAATCGTAAGACAAAATTAATAATCTTTCTTTCTTTCAATATTGACATTATTTAGCCTTTCTGTCCGGTTCTTCTGTTTTGATTTGCTGATATATCAATGAGTATGTTTTATTTTTTGTTTAAAGTAATTGAATATGTTCCTGTTAAAATAATTCCTATTTTTCTTTACTTTGAAAGTATCTAAATAACGTTATAATAATTTTAAAAAATAAAATTTTAAATCACGTTGCCGTTTGCTAGAAAATAGGAAAACAGTTGCTATAAATTTTTAATTGACAGAACAATTATTCAATTAGTAGATAACACTACTTTTACAGTTTTGTATTTTTTTTATGATAACAAGATGCATTCTAATAATGAAGAGTTACGTGACATGACATACCTACTAGGAAAAGGCAACTAAAACTGTCTTTTGACATCAAGATTATATTCGCAGCATTATCCTATGAGAAGACATCTGGATTATAGAGTTTTCCAAAGATTGAAAGAAAGATTCTAAACGCCAGGAAACATTAAATACAGTAAAAATGTTATTAAAATAACGACATGTAAATATTTTCAAAATAAAGAAAAATAGTAATTAGTTTAACAGGAACATATTCAATTATGTACTTTGAACAAAAAATAAAACATAATCATTTATTTATCAGCAAATCAAAACAGAAGAACCGGTCGGAAAGACTAAATAACGTCAACATTGAAAGAAAAATTATTAATTTTTGTCTCACGACTTCTTCAGTTTAGACAAATATATTTGGCGTTTTATGAAAGCTTATGAAATTTTGAGAAAAATTATCTTTCGCAAAACTCAATACCCTGTACACATAATAACTGATAGGTCGAAGTTGTTTTGAAATTTCTGTAGAAAAGATATTGTATTGAATACCTACAAAAATTCAAGACGAAATGTAAATAAATAACAACGATATAAGCATTCATATTATGGCAATTTTTTACACTTAAACTTCAATAACTTACAAACTCTTAAGTAAAACTTCCTAAATTTTTGGTTGTTACCTATTCGTTATGCGTATTTTCGAAATATGTCAAAATATAATGGATGTTCCATTTAAAAAAATATAACTTTGGTATGGCTCTCAGTTACTGGACACTCTGTATAGCCAAAAATAATTTTATGAAGTAGCGCTGACTGAGTGACATCCTGGCTCGTTTGAATTTTTTTTCTATCTTATGTACTATAGACGGTAGAGAAGACAGCGGCACTCCGTGGACACCCTGTATATGATATATCAGCAATATATGTATGTAGTTTTACGTTGTGTAATCAGCTTCGATATAATGGACTGAGGACTGTATTTATTGTTTGAATTTGATTAAAAGAAAACTTCGTTGGTACCTTTTTGACGAAGAATATTCTATTGATATCGTTTTCAATTGTTTTTGTTTACATGTTTTTACAAGTATGTATGATTTTTTGAAGCAATTATAAATTGTGGTAACATAACTCCCCGCCTTGAACATTTTTTTTTAAGAAAGTGTTCAAGTATTCATAAATTGCAGATAAGTATGAACTAATTATAATAATAAAAATGAATTACTTTAACTACTCTTAACATGCACAGTTTCATTGTCACTATTTTCATTTTCAGGTACTGGAAGAGGACACAACTTCGCTACTGTTCTCTTGAAAATGCCCTTATGAGTCTTCACTGTAGCAACTCGAACTATGTTGTCGTCACCGGGATGAAGCTCTACTATTTGTCCAAGAAGCCATTGGGAAGGAGGTAAGTTATCCTGTTTGATTATTACCAAGCTTCCAATTTTCAACCCTGGATTTTTGATCTTCCATTTCTTTCTTTCTTGCAGATGACACAGATATTCTTGCGACCACCTTTTCCAAAAACTTTGTACTAATTGTTGCTGACAGCAACGTGACAGCCTGTTTGTTGGTATGTCCAGCAGTTGTAGTTCGGAAATAGCAGTCAATGGTTTACCAATTAAAAAATGAGCTGGAGTTAGTGGCTGCAGATCATTGACGTCCGATGACAAGGGGTATAAAGGTCTAGAATTTAAAATTGCTTCTATCTGTGTTAAGATTGTGTAAAATTCTTCATATGTTAATTTTGTATCATTAATTACTCTTGATAAATGATGTTTTATATTTTTTATGTTTGATTCCCAAAGCCCTCCAAAATGAGGCGAGTTTGGGGGAATAAAATGCCAGGTTATATTTTGATTTGTACAATAATTTGTAATTTCTGCTTTAGAGTTTACGAAAAAATTCATGCAAGGCAGATAGTTTTTTTAGCTGCTCCGATAAAATTTGTTGCATTATCTGAATTTTTATTATTTAGTAATAAATTAATTTCTTGAGAAAAATTATCTTGCTGTGACAATTTTATTAATTGTTTCATACTGAGGTCTAATTCTGTAATAGTCAAGTATCCGTATTGTCGTTCCGATTTTTGTTTCTCAATATTTGAGATGAACCGCAAAATATATGCCATTGTTCTCTTCAATCTGTTCAAACTAGAGAACCTTTCGAAAATCTGAAAATTATTTTCAGCAGTAGTCGAGCAAACATTATTTACAGAATTTTTAATTAAAATTGAAAATGAAGATGATGGCCAATGATTATTGGGAAGAGACAACCATGAAGGGTCGTTCCACCAAAATTGAGACTTAAGTAAACTTTCGGGAGAAATGCCTCGTGAAGTAAGATCGGCAGGATTATCTTTTGTGTTTATGTATTTCCAATTGTTAATCTGTGTTAATTCTTGAATTTTAGAAATACGATTTTTTACAAAAATTGGCAATGAATGAGATGGAGTATTAATCCAATGTAATATTATATGAGAATCTGACCACAGGTGACATGGGCATTCGATAGTGAATGATTTTTGAACCTTATTAATTAATTGACTCAACAATAAAGCACTACACAATTCTAATCTTGGCATAGTTAAACATTTTAGTGGAGCAACTCTTGTTTTTGCGCATAAAAGATTAATTGAAATCTTTCCCTTTTGATTGATGCTGCGAATGTATACACATGCACCATATGCATTTTGTGATGCATCACAAAAATCATGTAATTCTAATTCTACAAAATTTTTACAAACGACATGTCTATCTAATTGTAACTGATTTAACTTTGTTAAATTAGTTCTGAAGCGTAACCATGCAGTCTTTAAATCTTCTGGAATAGGATCATTCCAATCTAATTTAAGAGACCACAGTTTCTGAATAATTATTTTTAAGAAAATAGTGCATGGGCTTAACAAGCCTAATGGATCAAAAATCCAGACAAAATTGATCGTTTATTAATTGATAAAGAATTTTCAAAATTTTTGATTTGATAACCTAATGTATCGGATTTAATATACCATTTTACTCCTAAAGTTTTTGAAAACTCATTATCTCCTAAATTTAAAACACTGACAGGTTCAATTTCATTTTGAAACTCCTGCAAAAAAGGCTTGCTATTAGAATTCCAATTTCTTAAATAAAAACATGCTGAATTTAGAATTGAATAAATTTCTTTACATGTATTGATTGCAACTATTTCAGAATCAAAACCTGTTATTAGGTCATCAACATAAAAGTCATTTTGTATTATTGAAGATGCAAAATAAGATTTTGTTTGATATTCATGACCCAATTGCATTAAGCATCTCATGGCTAAATATGGAGCAGATCTAGTGCCATTATAGGTATTTAGGTATTTAGGTATTTAAAGTGTAAATGGAAATCGGATCGTCTGAATTAAATCTCCAAACAATGTTTTGAAGATGTCTGTCGTCGGGATGAATGATGACTTGCCTATACATTTTTTCTATATCTACCGAAACTGCAAAAGGATGTTGTCTGAATTTTCTGAGTATGGAAAATATTTCATTCTGAATGGGTGGCCCTGTAAATTGTAAGTCATTAACTGACCAACCTGAATCAGAATTCGCTGATCCATCAAAAACTACTCTTAATTTAGTAGTTAAACTTTCTTGTCTAATAACACCATGATGTGGCAAGAAATATGCTGTATTGAAATGAATTGAATTTGCTTGAGACCTGTGATTTAAATCTATGTATTCTTTCATGAATTGAGAATATTGAGCTTTTAGATTAGAATTATTTGAAAATTTACGTTATAACTGTTGCAGACGTTTAATTGATAATGTTTTCGAATTACCTAAATTAGAGGCAGAATGTTTCAGTGGTAATCGAACAATGAACCGTCCTTGTTCATTTCTAGAGAAAGTTTCTAAGAAATGTTTTTCGCAGTAAACATCATCGGAAGACATAGAATGTTCGTTATAAATTTCCTCTACTTCCCAAAATTTCTGCAATTTGGTAAGATTACCGTCGGATTTAGAAAAATTACAATGAAATTTTGAAATGGATTCTGAAATGACGCCTGATATAATCCAACCGAATTTTGTATTTTGAAGAACTGGCATATTCTTACCCAATTGGATTCTTTGATTATGAAGAATATTCCAAAAAATACCTGCGCCAATTTCACTAGGCTCGGTAAATTGAGGATCTGCCAATTGAATGTTGGTTGGAATATTCCATGAGCTGGTACTAATAGTGAATGAAGGCAAATTACCTGTAATTGTGGGCAAAACAAAACAAGAAAGACTAGTAGAAAATTCATAATTGAGTGAATGTATCACAATGTTACATTTCTTTTGAATGACGGATGAAACACCATTGATTCCTACAATGGTCATGTTTGTTGAATGTTCTTCGAGTCCTAACCTTTTGCAAAATTTTGAAGTAAGAAAATTTGACTGAGAGCCACAATCAAGCAAGGCTTTTGCAGTATGAATGTTTCCAGAGACATCTGGAACTAAAATTGATACAGTGGAAAGTAAAACGTTTGATTAGGATAATGACTTGCGAAACTAACTTCTGATGAAATTGTTGTTGCATTTGGGTGAGTTATCTTTGATGTGATTGGTTCATGTGTGTTTAATAATTCTGGATGGAGTAAAGTGTTATGTTTGGCTTTGCACTTTTTGCAAAATCCAGATTTGCAGGTTTTAGTTGTGTGGCCTGAACGTAAACAGTTATTACAAAGATTCAGTTGCTTTATTGTTTTTAATTTATCTGACAAATTTAATTTTAAGAATTTTTTACAATAATAAATTAAACGAGTCCCCATTACATACAGAACATTTTATATTTGAGGATATTAGTGAAACTTGATTGAAATTATTATTTAACTGTCTATGTTCTTTTGTATTTTTATTGTAGTTAATTTCAAGTGTTTCTAGAAAATCTGCTCTTGAATTCAAAAAGTTTTTGAAATCAAAAAGTGTTGGGAAATTATTACCTGTTTTAACCTTTTCCCATTCCCGAACAGTAAGTTTGTCAAGCTTTGACGTAATTAAAAAGATCAACAAAGTGTCCCAATGTTCTGTTGGTTGTTTTAGTGTTTGACGAGCTCTTAAATGTTTAAAAATGGTATCAATTAAATTTCTTATTCCTATTGAGGATTCCTTTGCAAGTGGATTTAATTCAAATAAAGATTTGATATGATTATTGATCAATAATCTAATGTTATCATACCTGTTGCAAAGTAATTCCCATGCGATTATATAATTCTGAGATGAGAATTCTAGAGACTGTATGACTTTTAGTGCGTCACCTTCTAGTGAAGCACGTAAATAATGGTACTTCTGAACATTATCAATTGATTTGTTTGAATTAATTAGTGATTCAAAGGTATCTTTGAATTCCAGCCAATTATCATATTTACCGTTAAATTTTGCAAGCTTAATTGTTGGAAGTTTGATGTTCTGGAAAATGCCGTTTTGTTTTGAGGAATCTGATGTGCCAGTGACATTGTCAATTTGAATTTGGCTGACAGATGTGTGGATTTGTTTTAAAATAACTTTTGCGAATGTTATTGCGGATGAATGCTTCTCCGTGAGATCTTCTCTTTCTAAATATTGTCTTTCTAAGTTATCTTCATCGCAAATGTATTCTATTTTACTCTGGGTTTCATCAAATTCCTCAAACAATGATGCAAACTTATTACTACGATCTTGTAATTCAATGATTATTTTTTCTTCTAATACTTGATCATTTGCATATACATCTTGAACTGTGCGCAAATATTTTATAAAATTTGTCAGTTTATATTTTATAGTACCTCGTTTACGCACGAGTTTTTCAACAGTTGTGACCATAGACAAAATAAACCTAGACATTTCACGCAAATGCATGACCTTGAAAGCGGAAATTAATTTATCTTCCAAAAACATGGTGGCAGCAGGTGTAAATAAAAACGGTAAATGACATAAAACTGAATTTGTTATCTGTCATTTATTTAGAGCGAAAAACGTTTGATTCTTTGAATTGTAGTGTGAAAGCACCGCAGCGCGGGCAAGAACTTCGTTATGGAATATCTGGTAGTAGCAGTGTTAGCAGTGAATTTTTGGGTAAATAAAGCTTTACCTATGTTAGCTTCTATGGATTTTGTGAAAAATTTTCAGAGATAGAAAAGAGAAAAATTGGAAAATAACTATTAAAAATATTATGTGCAGTTGGGAATATTTAAAATCACAAGGATTTCAATAGGTTTGTCCGATTTGTCCATTCGCGTCATGTTACTTGTCGCAGGAGTATACGCAACATCAAATGTCCGTTTCGAGACTGCGTCAAGAATTTTAAATCTGTGAGCTGAGTAGATTTAAGCAGTAGCAGCAAGTCTGACGCGTGCTTAATCATTACCATTTTCGTTGCCTCCAAAAAATTGGATGCAAGTTTACAGCGGCGTCTAACTAACATAACGCCAACGTCCAAATCGAACAAACCATATTATATACTTGGTAGAAGACTCAATCAGGACCCGCTAGAAAGTTTATTTGGACAAATTAGAAGTAATGGAGTGAGATACAACCATGATACATCTTACAACCAGTGGTCTCATAGGAGCTTTCAAAACCATCTTAATCGATAATTTAGTTGCAAATTATAATCGCACATTTGATTGTGAGGAGGATAAAGGGAGTATTTATTTTCCAATTTATAATTTCTTTTTTTCATGAAGATGATATAGCAACTCCACTGTTCAGTTCAAATTTGTTTCCAGAAAGAATCATTTCCAGTGTTGTACCAGAAAGTTCTCCACATGAAGATTTTACTAAAACGTCTTTTTTAAAAACATATATGGCTGGTTTCACTGTAAAAACGCTGAAATCATTAACGTATAAATGCACACATTGTACACAAGACTTATTTTATTGTATTAGACAGGGTTAGTATTATAATTTCTAATAAAAATCATTTTCGCTTCAATTTAGTTTCAAATTACGATACCTAAATCATTACTTGTCATTTTTGAAGTCAGCTTGAAAGCAATTTAAAATTGCCGCGGTTTGTGCATTAGTATTCTTACAAAATGTAGATGGGATCAAAACGTTTTAAAGAAATACATTGCCGTTGTAAGTCTAGGTTTATTTTGTCTATGGTTGTGACGTCTTTCATGACTTTTCAAACTCAGAAACGTACTAATTGAATTATTGTAACTTAGTTACAAGTGAAATTGTATTAATGTCTAAAAATATTTGTCAAATATTTTCTTTTGCAAAATGAATATAAAAATATGAGTGTGTTTATAAATGAATACAACCTTAACACAGATAGCAGAGTATAAATTCTAAACCTTATCTGAATTCCTGAGTTGATGTGTGGTGGGTGCTTCTTCTCCTGGCTGATGCGCCTAGTTCATGCTCGATCCGGCTCGATCGGACCAAATAGTTTTACATTGTGTAATCAGCTTCGATATAATGGACTGAGGACTGTATTTATTGTTTGAATTTGATTAAAAGAAAACTTCGTTGGTACGAGTACCTTTTTGACGAAGAATATTCTATTGATATCGTTTTCAATTGTTTTTGTTTACATATTTTTACAAGTATGTATGATTTTTTGAAGCAATTATAAATTGTGGAAACAATATGTATCATATTTACAGTTGGTTCTTGTCCGATGAAATTTGTATCACAAAATCTTTTAAGCGGACACTAAATCGCGCATTATACACTTAACGTTTCGCAGTCGTTCGACAGCTTCGAACGACTGCGATTGAATCGTTTATTTCAGAAACCCGTCAACTGACATTTTTATCGAAAATGAGATACGAATAGATTCGGAATGGCCTACTGTAAACACACCATTTTATGCAGAAAAAGTTCAACTGTCAAACTTCCCAATGGGTCATATTTTATTTTGAAATTTCTGTTTAGTGCAGAAACCCGTCAAGCGAGATTTTGTTTGAAAGCCGCCATGTGATTACATGGCGGCTTTCTGCAGCAAATTTCATGTTCGTCTTGTGGCAACCATGCTGAGTATTGTTTGAGGGGTTGCATCACATATTTTTAATGGGCGCATTCAGCAGACCCGAAAGTTGTGCAACTGTTGACCAAATTTCTGCTGAATGCGACCTCTCACAAGTTGGGGCGGTCGCCATTTTTTGTAGCGTAACTTCTCCGCTACCTGACTGGGACATGTTATGATGAGTGAACTTCATTCAGCAGAAATGAGTGCTCAGTCTCAACTGTTGGAGCGGGAACTGTTACTGATATGTTCTGCTGAATCAGCCCAATGCTTTGTTTTCCACAAACCAAAGATCGCGTTCAGATATAAAATTAGTTGCAGCGTTGCAGCACAGCCGTTCATTGTTTAAGACCAAACTGATTGTTAATTTTTTTTTCCTTTGATATTTAATAAATTTAAGTATAAAGTATAATGTGTTCCTATTTAACATCCCACTGCTGTTTAAAAAGTCATCCCAGCGAAAACATGTACGTTTATTCAACGTTAATTTCCTGTTGTTATGGTGGAAATAACGTTATTCGTTGAAAAATGCAACGTTGTTTTTTGGTTGAATTAGCAACCATAATTATATCACGTTTGTATGACGTGTTTTTTAACGATCAGTTTAATATGGACGTAATTATAACGTGAAATAAATGCGTAACAATTTTGTCTTTTTACAATGAGAAAAAAATTAACGAAACTAATACGTTAGATAAATCATAATTTACAACTAAATTTTTAACCCACGTTTTATAACGTTATTTTAACGTATACCGAATAAATATGCGTTACAAAACGTGATGTTGACGTTAGAAAACACTTAATTTTACAGTGATTGTCTATCGTGTTTCACACCTTTGAATTCTAATTTTACTAAAAATCTATGAAATATGAGGTTCTTCTCCATGCTTGGCAGCTTTGAAATGAAACGAAACAGGTATGAAAAGTACTGCTAATTTGGACATACGAGTCAACCATAACCCCTTTTTAAGTTGACGTAATCTGTCAAATTTTTTTAAGTTAGTTTGAATTTGATGCCCAAAATCTGTGATTAAAAATACTAAAGAACGCAGTAGTCAATCAATTATGCATACATATTGTCACGAATACTCATTGGGGACAGCTTTATACAGAGTGGAAAGTTTAACTGGAATAAATTCTGTAACTTAGAAGATTACGATTTGTAAAAAAATTCTTGGAACAGGTCAATTTTTATTTTTAATGGCGCATATTACAAAGGGACTTTTTAACTTTTCAATTATTTGGAGGGGTGAAACGACCCTTAACTATGTTTTTTTTAATGGAAGGATATGTTGAAAAAATTGGGAATACAGCTACGTTTTATTTTTTCATTTTTCTTTAGCAGTAAAAGGTAAAAAACAAAAAAAAATTTTTTTTACTAAAACCGTTTTTAATGCCAAAAATTCAGGAAATCCATTTTTTATTATTTGATAAGAAGAAACAAGCATTCCATATGGTATCGTATTGTTGCGTGCAGCCAATAGATGGCGCTGCCAATGCGCTAAATTTTTAATTGTACGTAATTACCTCACTGAAGTTTTTCCCAATAGGTGGATAGGAAGAAGATGACCGATTGAGTGGCCAACAAGATCTCCAGATCTCACCCCTTTAGACTTTTTTATGGGGGTATTTAAAAAGTAAAGTTTATATGACTAAACCAAACGACATAGCAGAACTTCAGAACTTCAAATTCTGCATGAAATTAGGAGAGTAACGCCGGAAATGTTACAAACTGTAAGGGATGGAATTTATAATCGATTAAGGTATTGTCAAGTGAGAGGTGGCGAGCATTTTGAACATCTGATGCGTTAAAATCGTTCTAGTCAAAAACTTATTTTTTATTTTTTCGCCTTTAAGGAAAAAAATTACTCAACATACCCTTCCATTAAAAAAAATAGTTAGGGGTTGTTTCATCCTTCCAAATAATTGAAAAGTTAAAGAAATCCATTTATAATATGCGCCATAAAAATAAAAATTGACCTGTTCCAAGAATTTTGCTACAAATGGCAATTTTCTAAGTTACAGAATTTATTCCAGTTAAACTTTCCACTCCACTGCGGTGTTTATGAGCAGCATGTAATTTTTTTAAAATTTTCATAAAGAAATAATTTTGTAAATAATAAAGTAAATTGAGAGTACTGTATTAAATGTGTTTTGTGGAATATTTTAAGTTAGTGTAAACATTTTTAGAAATAGGCGATTTAGAATTACATGTTTATTATAAATAAATTATTTAGAATTTTTGAAATGTATATACAAAGAAAATAAGCTTAGGATTGTAATAATTAGAAAAATTGATTTAATGATGTTATGATAATATGGATGTTAGAAGGAAACTGTAGGTAGTAAAGAGTTCGGAAATTGAACGAGTGAGGGCGGCGCGTAGCTATTGTAAGTTAAAGTCACCGGTTCGGCTTTATTACTACTGCCTCCTTCCGCTTTACGAATCAGTCACGGAAACGATACGGAACTGGGATCTCCAAATGGCTTAGCAGTCTAGTCTAGCCGACTTGGAAAGTCGTGTCACTCGGCGGCGTGGGTTCGAATTCCACCATTAGCCATGTATGTTTGTTCAGTCTAATGATTTAGACCCAGCTTTAATACACGTCGGAATTGTCTGATTCAACGTTACACGTGGACATTGCCGCGACATTTTTTGTTGTTTCAACGTAACCATAACACACGAATTCAACATTTGGTTGCATGTTATTTTACAACGTTTTTTACACGTACGTGTTTTCGCTGGGATAATTCTATTAAAAAAATAATTTTTTTTTAGAAAAAAGTTCTTTTATTGCAGAAACCCGTCAAATACAAAATTTTTATAAATTTTTTATGAATAGAGTATAATTTTAAAAATTAAATACAAGCATTATTTGTTTTTAGGAGATATTGAGAAACACTGTAGATTTTTTCTAGGCAAAAATCTACAGTAATATTAAAAGTAGAAAGTTTTTTTTTTGTTTGAAAAAGTGTACTTGATGGGTTTCTGAAATAAACGATTCATTATTAATACCGGCAACCAACAAAACAGAGATGAATGGCTTGTCCTCGTCGCGTTGGTTCGTGCATAAAAGCAGAAATGAGAGCGAAACCTAATTCATTTGAATTTCACGACAAGTTTTTGGAAGTGACTTCTCCATCTACTGACTTATGAAAGCCAGTACTAAAATTACTTCCGGGGGTTGAGGGTCGTCACTCCATGAAAATAGGGTCCATGAACACTCAACATTATCGCAACGAGAATTATTATAAAGATGCCTCAAGATTATCATCATTAATCATTCACGGCGCGTTAAAGTTATCGTCTTTCGCGTTCTGAAAGCGTTCGTTCTCTAAGCCGGGCGCTCTTCCTTTGCGGGTTTTAGCAAATTTTCTTGTTCCTCTTTAATAGTGTGCGCGGGTAAAATCGATCGATTTTCTCTGCGGACACACCACCTGAACTTCGCAACAAACTTCTGCTGCTGCTGCTACTGCGACCGTGCGATGGAATTAGAAAGTTCGACTTTGCATGCGATGTTGGCTACAACTATTTCTTTGATTTTAGTTCTGCGTTCTGGAAGTTTCAAGAAGAAGTGCTTGTTATGCATGAAACCCCTGAATGAGATTTATTGAAGCATAACTTTTTTTTAAATCAACAATAATTTCATAATTTCTCGTTCCCAATCCTAAGCAATAAATTGGCGCCCAACGTGGGGTCTCTCAACAAAAACAAAAAGGCTAACTCAGACTGCATACTGAAATGTATAATTTGGCGACAAATGTTAAGGGCTAATTAGGCAATCAGAACAATCGGCGGATAGAAAGGGCAAGACGACGATGCGTAAGTTAAATGGATAGAAGGTGTATTGAAAGAGTGACGCCCGGTTGGATTGAACTCGATTTGGAACACTTCGAAATTTGATTCTCTTGCTAAGCTTCTAAAAATAAAATGAAAAGCAAACGAAGGTAGTGGTATCGTCTCGATGTATTAACAAGAGCGGGGGGTCACTGGTGATACGAAAAACCAAATTTAAAACGAATAAACAAATTCCTACGTGAATTTTGGTGAACATTGTTGACCTTGAGAAAAGAAAGCAATAACAACAAAAGACCACGATAAATTCAAAGCTTAGCACCCAATGTGAGGTCCTCAACAAAATAAAAAGGCTAACTCAGGCTCTAGACGTAAATAATAATAATAATAATAAATAATTTGGCGGACAATGTTAAGGGTTCGATTAAAATTGATAACGGTTTAATTCACAAAGCAGTTCTAAAAAAATAGATAAAACATGAATTAGAGCAATGGCAGATAAAAGGGTAAGGCAAAAATAAAGGGTGAAACACAGGCAAAAAAGAGGAAAAGTATAAACAACTGAAGAATGGATACAGAAAGCGAAGAGAGAATCTACAGAAATAAAACAAGAAAGAATGCAACAACAAAAAAAAACTAAAACTAAAAAACGAACACAAGCTCTCCTTGGAAATACGTATTTTAAACTTTTTTAAGGTCAAAACAAAAAAAACGCATTAAATTGGCTTCTAACATGGGCCTCTCAAGTAAGACTAAAAGCTAACTCAAGCACTCCTCGGAAATGCGTATTTTAAATTTTTTGAAGGTCAAGATGTTTTTTTCACAAAACGAGTAAGATGGTTGATGGGATTTTGAAGGCACGAAACATCATATAAACAACGCTTAAAACAATTGCTTGATATTGCTTGATATTACTTGACAGACAAATGACAGATGTTTCAAGACTTCTACTACAAGAAAAAGGTTTGGAAGAAACTTGACCAAGACAAAGACATGCATTTCCAAGCTAAGTGTATGGCAAGAGGGAAATTAAAACAAAACAAAAACGGAAAGTTAACTTTCACGGATAACGTTTTATACAATATTCAAAATCACCTTCCACTTTTAAAAGTTCCGGTTTTCAAAGCATTAAAAACAAATTTGCTAGAATGAGTTTCAATTTTTGGTCCTTCGAGTTGGAAGTGTCAACGAATGCCAGATGTACTAAGGTTGTGAAAATTCAGGCAAGATGAAGAAATGTAATCAAAACTATGGGATCAACAAGAAGCGGTCCAAAGTATATAAAAACAGAACAAACTGAAACGACAATGATTCAATGTTTCAAAGGACGCGTTCTCGTTTGCACTTTCATAAATTCTAAATTCTTCGAGGGTTATTACCTTAGGAAGTATTTTAACTTTAGAGGCAACAAAAATATAAAGTCGCTTGAAATTTGCCAGAAATTGAGAATTGGAGTTCTGCTTTTGGTCCTTCGAACCGGAAATTTTACGTCTGTGTACACTGAAATGTCTATTTCATCACACTTTAAACGATCACCGAACTTATTACCAATGGAGAGGTAGTTTATTTTATTTTTATTTTTTCTGTTGCCATATAAAATCATTATTTATTTGCCGAGGGACGTGTACAAAATTGTAAAACATTGTGTACTAATAAATGTCATTACTGTTTTTATTAAAATTAATAAGTTAACTCCTCAAATGAGAATGAAAAAAAAAGAAGTTTTAATTTAAGTTTTTAGTCCTTCGAACCGGATGTAGCGTACGTCCGGTGCCGGTATCTCAGGTTTAAAACTGCACGTGCTTTCTCGTCTCAAATTCTAAACGATCGCCAAACTTAAAACATCTGAATTTCAAATAAATATTTCTTTCGCTGCTTCGTGCGGAAGTTTAGACTCAATTAAAGTAAATAATTTTTAATTTTTTCGCCTTCATTTTTTCCTAGGAAATTATCTAAGGTATTAAAATTAATTCGGATGAAATGTAGATATTTCTTAAATTTTCAAATGTACACTTATTCCTGGGTGACCTTGAAAAATATATCAAATTCTTTTGTAATTAATTTTTTGTGCAACTTTCAGTTACTTCGCATTTTCAAGAAAAAAGCCCAAAGTACGTTTTAATATTCTACAGCAGATATTTTAAGATTCGGATCATTTAAAGTTTGAAGCGAACATTTCAATGTTAATGACGAAGCACGTTGACTTTAAGGTTGAAGTTTCCGGGAACAAACGTAACATAACACCCGGTTTGAAGGACCAAATGTCCAGGCTCGAATAAAACCTTTGGGGTGGCACAAAGCTTGATTTTACTTTTTGTTAATTTCAAGCGACTTTATAATTTGTTCGGTTTTGTTTCCACCAGTTCTTTTTTTTTTCAAAATAAATTTCTTCACATATTTTAAGTTTTCCTCATTTTTTTCTTGTCGAACTTTTCCAATCGATTACATCTGATTGGACCTACATTCCCAATGGAAATATGAGTCAAAGGCGGTCTCTACAGGTGACCTTGAAAGATAATTCAATCGCCTTCAGCTTCTGTTATTAAATTTGTTTTCTTAACTTTGAAATGCTTTACGTTTTCAAGAAAAAGGGCGACCTGAAACGCCCGGCATAATTCATTCCCGTCCAGAAATATGCGATACATAACTTAACACATGTTTACTTTACCTTCATCTTTGTCCTAACTGACGGTCAGTTTAACAGATGTGTGCAAATTATAGGGAACTCGTTCCCTTCTGAAATATGAAGGTGATCCATCTTACCAACCGTGTTGGTAAAACACGAATCTAGCCTCCGACAGTGTTGTTTTCAAGAAACAATTTTTTTGGCGTTTGATGTAAGAGGCACAAATTTAAAAAAATCCTTTGCGATTCGTCTTTTCAGTTGTTTAATGTTCCCTCCTTTGCATGGAGAGAACTCTTTTAAAATTGTTTTGTTTTGTTGGGAATCCAATTTCAGGCATCCTCCGCCATCTGGGAAACCGTCCCTCACTTAAATGCTTAACCCTTTCTATTACTCATAAGTATTCATCATTTTTAGTCGTAGTCTAGCCTCCGTTGCAATAAGCAGACGATTGTACCTATCCGTAATCTTAGTGTAGTATGTAATCAATAAATCTCAGCAATCTTAATTCACAAGTGTTTATTAATTAGCACAGTTATCCACAACAGGTTATGGACCCAGGTCACGCGATTAACACGAATTAATAATTGTGAAAAGATAAAAACTCAGTGCAAGTGAATCAGTCCTAACCGACGCGCTTAGGCACGAACAGTTGAAAAAGGTACGTACACTTCCGAGAAAATTTTACGGGCAGTGAAAGAGGTGCGGACAAAGTATTCTCGGTCGCCTTCGAAGAAATAATATCGAAAACAAATCATTCCACGCGATTTCCTCGTAATTCATATCGAACAAAGAAAAATGGCTCAAATTAACACAATTAATTCAACTAGATTAGAAACATTAACAAAAACAAATTACGACACGTGGAAAATACACGCCGAAGCGCTACTGGTCAAGAACGACATGTGGGGATACGTTTCCGGAGAAACTCCGAAACCTACCGCCGAAGATGCATTACAAAAGTGGCTAAAAGAAGACAGAAAAGCAAAGTCGGACATACTGTTATCAATAAGTGCGTCTGAATTGAAGCATACACACGGTTGTACGACTTCTAAAGAGCTGTGGGAAAAATTAGAGGCCGTCTATTCTCCGAAGGGACCCACTCGCATGGCAACGCTTTTAAAGCAATTACTGCAGAAGAAGATGCCAGAAGGTGGCGATGTGCGAGAGCATATGGCTCAATTCTTCGAAACCGTAGACAAGCTTACAGCGATGACCGTAGATATCAACGAGAAACTGCTAACGCTTATGCTTCTTGAAAGCCTCCCCGGTAGTTTTCAGGTATTCAAATGCGCTATTGAATCTCGCGACAACTTACCGGAACTGGAGCAGTTAAAATTAAAAATAATCGAAGCCGGTGAAACTCACAATCAACCGTCAAGTACCAATCCCCAAGACGCATTGTTCATTAAGCAACGCGGTCCGAGACCTGACTCATCAAAACCGACACAACGCAAAAATTATAAATGCAATTACTGCAAGAAACCCGGGCACAAAGCTTCAGAGTGCTTTTCCAAAAGAAAACGGGAAGCGCAGCATCAAGCGAATAAAGCTGAAGACGCATTCTTCGTGAGCGAACACATCGAAGCGAGCTATCTGACAGATGGTGACAGGAGTCGATGGTACCTGGACAGCGGTTGCACATCCCACTTGTGCAACGACGAACAACTGTTCATCAATTCCAGGAGCATCGACAGCGAATTAAAACTCGCTGACGGCAACACCACTCAAATCAAGGCCAAGGGAGACATAAGAATCAAGGCACCTGTGGAAAATGGTATGAAGAACATTCGATTAGAAGAGGCTTTGTATGTTCCAGATCTGAAAACAAACCTCCTTTCCGTGGCCAAGATCGTCAACAGAAATCACCAAGTAATTTTCAGCAAAGATCGTGCCATCATACAAGATGACGAAGGAAGAACCAAAATGATCGCAGATCGTGTAGGCGACTTGTTCTACCTGCGGGAGAAATCTCAGACGGCGTTCACTGCAGTCAAGAATCAGCGGCCGTCGATCGACATTTGGCACGAAAGGTTGGGACATCTCAATCAAAAAGACCTGGTATCCATGGCCAAGAACGGGACAGTAATCGGCCTAAAACTCGGATCGGAACAGAATGTATCACCGTGTAAAACATGCGCAATGGGAAAACTGACCAGTTCTCCATTTCGGGCACGAGAGTGGCGATCTCCCGAGATTCTGGATATAGTTCATATGGACGTATGCGGACCAATGCGCACACAATCCATAGGCGGAGCGCGATATTTTTTGACTGTAACCGATGACAAAAGTAGATTCTGCGAAATCTTCTTCATGAGGAACAAAGCCGAAGCTCCCGAAAAATTTCTAGAATATAAGAAAATGGCAGAAAAACAGACCGGCCGGAAAATCAAAGCCATTCAAACGGATAACGGTGGCGAATTTTGCAACTCCAGGATGAACGAACTGCTGAAGGATGAGGGCATCCGGCGACGCCTGACCATCGCTCATACCCCCGAACAAAATGGAATAGCCGAGCGGAAAAATCGGACACTCGTAGAAGCTGCAAGATGTATGCTATTGCAATCAGGGTTATCACCGACATTCTGGGCAGAAGCCGTCGCTACCGCGAATTATATCCGCAATCGCTGTACAACAAGATCTTTGGGAATGAAGACACCGTTTGAGGAATGGACCGGACAGAAACCTTACATTGGTCACCTCAGAACATTTGGATGCAAAGCTCAACTCCTGGACAAATCTCCGAATAAGGGAAAGTTCGACGCAAGGACGCTGGAAGGAATCTTTGTCGGATATTCCACCACCTCCAAAGGATACCGCTTCTGGATTCCGAACGACCAGAAAATACACGTTGCTAGAGACGTGAAATTCTTTCCAGAATGCACCAGTGACCATGACCAGTCACAGAGGGTATCCGAGACCGAGATCGGCCCCAGCATCGTATCCGAAATAGAGCAAGGCCACGATTACCGCCGAGCGAAGGTCGACATAAATCCTCATGGCGAGGAAGAGGCGAGTATCCGAGATTCACCGATCCAAACCGCATCCAAGAGAGGTCCTGGTCGTCCATCAAAGATCCTGACCGGAAAACGCGGCCGTCCGGCCAAGAAATACCAGTCAAAACATCGCCATCGTAGCGAACCCGAATCAAGTCGAGAAATCACCAGCGAGCCAGAAGAACACACAGATGTGGACGAAGACGACTTGCCAAATAAGGAAGGGGCAATCTCTAAAGACGAAGACGACGAATGTCCAGTTATCCAGTCTTCACTGATCGCTTCCGAAATTCCACTCGCCCAAGCGATTGAGGGGTCCGAGGCTGAAGAATGGAAACACGCCATCTACTTAGAGATGAAGAGTCACATAGATAACGACACATGGGAACTTGCACCACGATCAAACAATAAGGTCATAGGGTGTCGTACGGTCCTGCGCAACAAGTACAAGGCCGATGGGACCCTGGACAGGAAAAAGGCTAGAATCGTGGCCAGAGGTTTTTCTCAACGTCCCGGAGTCGACTTCCAGGATACCTACGCTCCCGTAGCGAGATTGAATTCCCTACGAACACTCGTCGCCTTATCTGTTGAAGGCGGAATGAAGATCCAGCAAATCGACGTGACTACTGCTTATTTAAATGGCCCCATAGACACAAATATACACATGGAGAAACCAGAGTTTCTAGAGGAGATGCTCCGAAAAATGACTCATATCGAAAGCGACAACGAATCTGGGCGAAAAGCTCAACGTATGCTGGAAAATCTGGAACGTGGAGACCAAGTATGCCGACTCAAAAAGGCCATTTATGGATTGAAGCAGGCCGGAAGGCAATGGCACACAAAATTGGATAATACTCTCCGAACGATTGGCCTGCAACCAACAAACGCCGACCCATGCGTATATCTAGATGAACTAAAGAAGGTCTACGTCCTAATCTATGTCGACGATATTCTCATAGCTTCATCGGACGATAAAGCGATCGACAAGATAAAGAACGCGCTGAGCGATTGCTTCATCATCAAGAATCTGGGAGAAGCCAAATATTGCTTGGGGATAGAGATATCTCAAGGCATCAACGAGATTCGCCTGACGCAACGCGGATATATTCAAGAGATATTGACCAGATTTGGGATGCGAGAGTGCAAACCAGTCGCTACGCCTCTAGCCATTGGACACAGCCTACCCGATAAGTCCAATGAGGAAGTGAATGATGGAACCAACCAATACCCATATCGAGAACTCATTGGGGCACTGATGTACCTCTCTGTTGGTACACGCCCAGATATTTCCCATGCAGTAAGCTCCTTGAGTCAGCACTTCAACAACTCTAGAAAGTGTCACTGGGCTGCAGCAAAGAGGGTGTTGAGGTATCTTCGTGGAACGATAGATTTTGCTCTTGCTTTTCGAAAAACCGAATTGCCGCTAACTGGATTCGTGGACGCCGACTGGGGAAGTTGTCCCATAGATAGGCGTTCCTATACCGGATTCACTTTCATCTTGGCGGGGGCTACGATTTCCTGGGAGAGCAGAAAACAACGCACCGTCGCACTGTCATCTACCGAAGCTGAATATATAGGCATGGCAGATGCAACCAAGGAAGCCCTCTACCTAAGAGAATTCCTGAAGGAGCTGGGTTTTCCAAATTTTGCCGATGTCACCCTATACAACGACAATCAAAGTGCTGGAAAGTTGGCTCGAAATCCCGTGTTCCACAGTCGATCCAAACACATCGACATCAAACACCACTTTATACGGCAAGCTGTATCATCTCGTCTCATTAATCTTGATTATTTGCCCACAGAGAACATGATCGCAGACGTCCTGACCAAGGCTTTGCCAGGTCCCAAACATCACTCGTGTCTTCGAGGAATGGGACTGGATCAGTGAGGAATGCCACAATTGAGGGGGAGTGTTGGGAATCCAATTTCAGGCATCCTCCGCCATCTGGGAAACCGTCCCTCACTTAAATGCTTAACCCTTTCTATTACTCATAAGTATTCATCATTTTTAGTCGTAGTCTAGCCTCCGTTGCAATAAGCAGACGATTGTACCTATCCGTAATCTTAGTGTAGTATGTAATCAATAAATCTCAGCAATCTTAATTCACAAGTGTTTATTAATTAGCACAGTTATCCACAACATGTTTCCCAAACTGAGACAGTCTTAAAAAATATGTGGTTGTAATGTCATAATATTTTCTTCCTTTGTGTTGGTTTGAATGGATTCATTAATTAGAAACAGCGATGACAGAAGAAATAATACAATTATTGTTATTATGCAGTTTTAATGCAGCTTCCATTCGGCAAAAGTTTTCCCATGAATTTCATTACGCTGTTTTATTTTCGATTAAAATTGCAAACTAATAAATAGATACCTACAAATAAATGATGCCGGGGCATCCAATTAGTATTTAAATGATCGCTCATTAATGCCACGAATTCAAGAGATAACACTCCGTTGTTTTTTTTTTTTTTTGGTACATCCATAGTTTAATTAAATAATATGGACAGTTTTAAAACAAGAACCGACTCGTTTTAAATTCAAATGCGCATACGAGAGCGGTATTTAATTATTTTTGGGTCGATCCAAATTATAAAATAACATTGTACGTAACTACGTTATTTTTCGACAAACAACTTTGCTTTAAAAAAACTTAAATTAAATTTCTGCTTCAAAAAAATCGCTTGTTTGACCACATAGCTAAAGTTGTATAAAAATTTGTTGTTGAATGGAGAGTCAAAAATTTTGTTATACAGTCTCCCAAACCAAGTTGCCTATTAGTAGGGAAAGAAACAACGTAATAAGACGTTTCCCTCCTTCTATGTAAAACTGCATTTCATATGTTTATCTGACGCAATCACCAATAAGGCAATATATGCATTTTGGCATGTACTTACCCCACCAAGAAAGTACCCGAAGATCATATGGGGTTTAAGTATTTTTTTTATGTCGATGGCACTCTGAAATAACGGCACAACTCAAAAACTGCTCTTTTTGAGATATTGCGCGTATTATACTCCATTTGCAAGTGTATTTTATGTGACAAAACGTCACATCGTTATTTACGTACTGAACCGCACACAAGTAGAAAAGTGTCAGCTTATTTCAGCGTAAAACGGTGTATTATATGAAATTTTTTAAATTGCTTCCCTGAAAATTTAAGTTTTTGAGGCCCCAGAGGGCCATCGATGTGCAGTTATTGCACAGCATAAAGTACTCATAGTTTTTGGTTTAACACTATTTTATAGCAACCTTTATATTGACAATAAGGCAACGTATGCATTTTGGCTTGTACTTACCCCACCAAGAAGCCAAGTGAAAACAAAAAATAACATGTAAAAAAACGAATAATATGTAATGATAATAAAATGATAAATAATGAATTATTTGCGATATTTGTAAATATTCGTTGGTTTGAAATTTTTTCAAGGTGGCATCATACTACAAATTGCCCAGGTTTTAAATTCGTAAAATAAGTGAGACTTTATAAACAAATACAAAATAACGTAGCAATGTAGAACACATTATAAGTTTATCGATCTTCCACAAAATTATTTTCCTCCCTTTCAGGCCGAGTTGAAATTTGAGTTTGCGTTTGGGTTTTTTAATTCGGATTCACATTTTTCGCAGGCTTTGAATGAGGAGGAAGAATAAAGCTTTGATGTTTCTAAAATTAATCCTGCAACGCTCGCTTTATTTACTTATTTTCTGAAGCTCGTAGTATTTTTGTTGTGATTAAAAAAAAAAATTGGGAGAAATGACGCGCGTATTTTCGGACGGCGAAGGGGCGTGATGCTCGTTTAACGGCAGATGATGCGGCGAACAAAAACCGAAAGGGTCCTGCGGGTCGGCCCCCAATAAGAAAAGCAATTACAACTTCACTGTCCTAAAAATTTTCTGCTCGGCGAAAGCTCTTGGAAAATAACTGCGCGGAGGATATTCCGAAAGGAAAGAGGAGAAAAAAGGCAGAGAAGCTTTCGTTTATGTTACTATTTGGGGAAAACACGATTTTCCAATTTTTTCATTATTTCATCAACAAATCTTTTAGTCTTGTTTAAAGTAATTACTTAGTTCAAAAGAAAAAAGAAAAAACAGGAAACAAAACTTTTAATAAGAAAACAATATGTAGGTACATGAAAACACTCAATTAACGCTGAGAGTGAATGCAACAATTTATTTGTCATTTCCTAAATTAAAAAAAAAAAATCAATTTTAACTTAAAAGACTTCGAGAAAAATAACTCACTTATACCGTCGTCCACCCTCTGCAATGAATTTCGTTCCGTTCAGACTAAAAAATTCCAAAACTTATTTGAAGCAGAATTCGTCATGAAAACTACTCACCATCTCCAGCCGTCGACCCCCGGCCTCATCTCCAAACTTAGCACCAAGCGATTTCTGGCAAAAATGTCAATACATATTAACTTACACACAAATCTTCCTGAAAAATACTCACAATCCGCAGACATCACTGACAGTCACCTTTACAAAATCGGCCCTAAAAAAAAATTCAAAAATTATTTCGTTGAACAACTGAAAGTAAAAACAACTTACGACTCCAGGGCTCCCTCCCCTTTTACTTTTATAGTCAATGTCATTCTACAAAAAACAAAATTAATTTCAGGCAAAATTCGTCAACAGAAAGACTACTTACGGAGGGTGGATATCGCCGGCATTTCTGGGAAACGGAGGGGGGTCCAAAACAACATCTTCGCATTCTCTTCTATGAATAAAAAAGTTACATTCAAAATAAGACTAATAAGTACATATCCCTCTCCCATACATTTAATATTAAAAATAAAAAAGCACAGGCAACCAACATTCAAAAATTCAAAATCAATTTCACACACTATTATTCGAAAACAAAAGGACTTACAGAACTTTATCGCCTGCCGTCGGCGGCGATAGCATCGGCGTCGGCGACCTTTCACATTCTCTGATAAAAAAGAATTAATTTAAAAAAAAACAACACCTTCGCCTTTTCTTCTATGAATAAAAAAAAATACATTCAAAATAAAAGTAATAAGTACATATCTCTCTCCCATGCATTTAATATTAAAAATAAAAAAGCACCACTGTTTTGAGTGTATAGATGAAAATAATTTTATGTTGTGGACGTCTAAAATTAAAGAGGAAATTGTGTTGAAATTTTTTTTATATCTTCAGTAGTTTTCGAGATATTACCCGAAAACACACTGCTGGGACAGCCTTGTATAATCTCGGTGAAAAATAGAAAACCTACTAAACACCTAAAATCGCAATTAATTGCCAATGGACTATTTGAAACCCGTCGAAAAATACACCAATCGCCAATTCGAAATTTCTTACTCAAATTTTATGAAGAAATCGTCACTTTTGCGGAAAAGCGCCAAACCTGGCAGCCCTGTTTACACTTCCAAGACCTACCTTTATTTGGACATGTTTGTTTTTTTAAAATCGACGCCCATCATCAAACACGTTTGCTCGAAATCAATCCGGCCGGGGCGCGTCATTTCAAATTATGAACTAATTAGCAAGAAGTACGGACGCACAAAGTGGAAAAATTAACACCTAGACGAACAAACAATAGTATATTATTTTACAAGTTTCACAAGAAGACTTATTGTAACACGAGTGGAGTTAGGGTACGACGAGCGAAGCGAAGCAAGCTCGGAGTGCCCTAACAGAACGAGTGGTACAATGCCTCTTGTGAAACGTGTAAAATATACTATTTTTTCTACTTTGCGTCACTTATTGAACAAAAATATGAAAAATATTGTTAAAAATCGGATCTCGTTAGTATATGGGGAATTATAGTTGTAATGCGTGGCAACGCTGACAACCTTTCGTTTTAAACAAAAATCACATTGACAAGTTATTAATTTTTCTTATCCAGCTTCATTTTGAGTACTCTGTTACGTAACAAATAAATAATGAATTATTTTGTAAAATCTATTAAATATTTTCAATTAAAAATTGACTAAAATTTCCCCAAAAACAGTTTCACAATGAGCTTCATTGTGAAACTGTTTTTGGTGTCACAATGAGTTCATTGTGAACGCAAAGTAGAAAAAGAATTTTTAAGCAAGCTCTTCATGAAAATCGCAAAATACTCGGCGAAATTTCGAACAATGCTCAACTTAACACGCGCAAAGATTCGACCGTATAAATCGCACAACGCACAGCCAAACGAATAATCACTTCGCGACGAGCCGAGACACAATTTCCAAACGCACAAAATGGCAAAAATATCATCAAGAATTAAATAGCTTACCCGTTGTCGTTCATTGTTACCTGCTGCAACCGATTATTGTTATTTCGTCGTCGTCCGGGAAACCAGATTGTTTTTTGTTTTTAGAAATTCGACGCGTCCGCTGCGAAGCAATTAGGCGCGTCATTTGAAATTAACAGTACTAATTTTCAAATTCCAAATTACCAACTAACACCTACAACACCAGCTACGTGAAATCTAACGCATTTGAAAATTTAAATAAACGTACAGCAAACCGTACGTAAATAATTATTTTCAATCCAACTTGAAAAAGCGAATTTCGAAATTGACAGACGACAGTTGACAACACTGTCGCCGACTTACACTTAACACTTAAATAAAAGTCAACTTTTTAAATAATTTCCAAGGGCAGCAAGTAAGCAAATTCGTATATCCTTTTTGGAACTTTACAATCGTTACAGTAAACCATTCTTGTTAGGCTTAGAGCAAAAATTCAATTCTTTTTTCTACAAAGAAGTAGGTATCCGATCGCAGTTCTGTTAATCAATTAAAAGTTATAATAATTACAGCAATTACAACTAAATTCGATCATTGTGATGGTAAACCTACACAATACGGCGGTAAATTAGGTCTGTTTGTTATCCTGCACTGGTGTACAGTTTTTTTTACGAAATATGCTTTAATGAAGCCTCAATTCTTTAATAATGTGTCAATACGAATCATACTCATTCATACTGACATACCACACAAACATCTAAGGTTGCATTAAAGCATAAATTGCGAAAAAGTATGCATTGGTGTACACCAGTGCAGGATAACAAACAGACCTATTATTTGCTGCTACCCGAGTGTTTTCGAGAGCTCGGAGTGACGTTGTCAATTTTATATGGTTACTAGGCAACTATCGGTGGGCTCATTTACCATTTTTGTTTTATCTCACATTTTGAAACTTATCATGTGTTTAACTAATATATTAATAGAAATTAATAGATATGTCTTAAACCATTAGAGAATTACATACAGTGTAACCCGAGAACCGCTCATCCTAGACCCATGATGCGACACATGAATTCGGGCTAAAATTGACTGGCGAATTGAAATCTGCAATAATATACAGGGTATTCTATAAAAAATGGCAACTTTGCTTCGAAACTAGAAAATGCGTTGCTAAATTGTTTTTCTGTATAGCGCGTTGAAAGTAACTGAGAGTTACATACGTCTTTTGTGTGGAAGAAACCGCGAGTGATATTTTTGTCAATTTTTTTGGTGTTGTCACATAGTCGAAAGACCGTCCCTTTCGATCCTGAAAGAAGAATACTGCCTCCTCAAGGCCCTAGTTCTGGCGAATTCCGACGTCAGGCTCGACGAATATCATTCTCTGAAGCGATTTCGAGACACGATCCTGACGTCCCTCACGGATACGGTCGGAATCCTCAGGTGAGACGCAAAACGCGATGATTTGGAGCGATACGCAAGAATGTTTTTTTTTTTTTGTAGGCCAAACAGCGCCCTGAACCAGGTCCAGCAGCTCCTGCTGTGCATGCCCGCCCTGCGACAAGCGGACCTGATCTGCTGGGAAGAAATTGATTTGGGAAACTGGATATCACAATAAGAATGGGGTGTGCAGTGTAGGATAAAGTTGGCTTAGAAAAGCTAGACAAGTCAAATATAGTTGTAATCCATATGTCATTAAGGACCAGTTTCATAATGGAATTTAAAGGAGACTTTAAATTTAAAGTCACTTTCAGGTGTCAAAACAAATATGAAAAAACATTTGTTTATACATCTGAATGTGACTTTAATTTTAAAGTCTGTTTTAAATTACATTATGAAACTGGTCCTAATTATCGTTAATACTCCTATTCAATAAGTTAACAAGAATACAAAACATGGTGTCAGGCTGTAGAAGAAAGAACTGTGTTTACAGTGCACAAAACTTGAAACAAAAACACAAACTTTTTAGTGGAACCCAAAATAAATAGGATCTGAAAATAGAACAACAGCAAAGGAAACTAGAAAAAGAACTCCAGGAGTTAAAGCAGATTGTAGCAACGCTTCCTAGGTAAAGTGAAGAACCAGTTACAAGTAGTAACACCACAATGATAAATTCATTACCTCAAATGCAAAAGTTTAGCTTTGACAAGACTGATTGGCCGCAATGGATTTCACATTATGAGCGTTATAGAGTCGTATCAGGGCTAAACAAAGCAGTCGAGAAATTACAAATAACCAATTTACTGTTGCAAATGGGGCCAGAAGTAGACAAATTACTAGAGAAACTCAAGAAACCAGAGAATAGTCTTACAACGTACAAGGAGACAAGGGAATTATTCGACAACCATTTCATTAGAAATGTAATTTATGAGAGGGCAAAATTTAATCTAAGGACACAACAAGAAGGAGAAAATGCTAGAGAATTCTTAGATAGTCTAACAGTGTTAGCAAAAAGCTGTGAATTCGGGCAACTAATGGATCAACTAATCCGAGACCGCCTGGTAGTGGAAATTAGAGATCACAAACTCTCCGAAATGTTGCAGCTAGATGATGCCTTAACATTGGAAAAAGCGATTGAAAAAATTACACAGTCGGAAACAGTTAAAGAACATGTTACAGGTTACTTTCGATCGTGTGCGAGAACACCCTGTATAATGTATATTTCAACGTTCGAGCTATTTTTAACCCGTTTTGTTCTGTTTCCCCACTAGGCGTAGGAATGTGCCATTCCACGCCTACGCAATTCACCCAAAATTCTCTTTTTAATATATTTTCGCTAAAAGTTTCAGACCAGCCGAATAAGTACATATTATAAAAATTAACCCCATCCTTGCTTTGTGTCGAGATTGTGTTTACGCAATATTTAATTGTCCAATTTAAATGGTTCTATTTTGCGACGCGTGTATTAGCGGATGAACGAGTTCGGGCTTTCGGAATGCGGTTGAAGCCGGAAACTGTTGCATATGCCAGTAACCTTTACCCTTTATCTTGATTGGTTTCCGCTGACGACATAAAATCTGCCATTGGCACATTCGAATATTTCTCTCTCTTTTGTTGTTTTTTTCTTTTCCACCGGTCGAAGGAAGCGTCATTTTTTCAGTAATACTCTGTTCGCCCCGTGAGCTGCATGTTTTTTTCGCGGAAAATTTAGTGTCGTGTTCACTTCATCGAGGAGATGAAAGTGAGTTGTACGGCTGTGTGCCGAATTTCTTTGGCTCATTTGGGAGCGGAAAAGCCGCATTTCCTCTGCGGTTTGTGTCAGCCTAGCCTCCCGACTAGGTAAGTTTTGCGTGATGTTACTCTTTCGACCTGGCCCTTACGTTCGTCTTTCTCTTCCTTCGTTTATAGGCTCCTGTTTCTGGTCACGGTTATGACCAATCTCCTATTTCCGGTCTTGGTTAGGATCAACCTCCTGTTTCCAGTCTTGGTTAGGATCAAGCTCTGGTATCTCGTGGCAACTTGCGACTACAAATCGACGCATCCATCCGGGGAAAAGCCGATGTCCACGGAAACGCCCCATAGACGGACGTAACGACGCTACTTAAGCAGGTCATGTTTCCTTAGTGTCTGTTTAAATTTCGTTTCTCGGTGGATTGAATGTAGCCGCATTTGTGCACGTAGTTCGCGTACGCTCGCGAAGTAAACTCCGTTTCGGAGGAATTCTCCGGCTATTGCGCGTCAAGCGCACAACTCGGATTCTTCGACGCTAGAATAGACGACTATTATTTTTGTGTCATTTCAATTAGCTTTGTAGTAGTTTCGGATCCCAAAAATTAGGTATTACCGTATCATGTTTATTGCCTACACTGAGAAAAGAAAATGCTTTAATTTAACAACAATGATATGGTTAACTACAGAATTGTTGCTGGAATAAATATTCGTTTTAGTCAAATCAAAACATTCTTTCAATTTAAATAAAAATATTTGTTATTTCTTTATAGTTAAATTAACACGTTAAGCGCCACCATGTTAAAAAAAAGTGGTCCATTTGGGCCATTTGATAAAAAAAGCTTACTCTGTTTAAAAGTATCTAATTTAATTATTTTCATTACTTTTTTAAGAAATATATGTATTTTTTTCTAAAAAAAACTATTGTATCCACTTGGATACAGGTAGCCCATTTGCAAAAATTAGGTATTTGGCCATTTGTATTCCGTCAGATATAGTCATTCAGATTGGTCTCTTCCTGTCTAATTCTGCTGTCTGCAAAGTGAGGCATGTGTGGAGCCTTCCTAATAAAACATTTTTTACGTTTAGTTGCAATTGAGACATCTCGGTTATAGTAGAATTAGTGCCTATTGTCGTACTGATAAATGCGAGAGAAAACATAATTATTTTGAATCCATCATTCCATTTTCTTTTTTTTTTTCATTAGAATAATGTTTTAGTTATAAACCATTTCTGCTTTATATTAAAAAAAAATTGTATGTATGAATCGTATATTATTAACCATGCACACGCAAAAAGATATAAGTGGCCAAGGCCAAGAATAATTTTTGGTCCAATGGGCCAGACCAGTCAACATTTCTATGCATTTACACGACTGTGTTGTGTCCTTTTCGAAACAGGCAGCCGATAATAAATGTAAGTCGATGTATTCGCTAGGATACAGGTGGCCCAATTGTAAAAAGTTACTTGTATCTACGCGGACACAAATGGCGCTTAACGTGTTAACATGAATGAAACATTCATTGCATTGAAATTCAACTAATTTTTATATTGAAATTAATCAATACAGCATTGTTAAAATAAGAATCTCCTGTTATTTAAAAGAAAATTCGTAAACAGTCTAATTAATCATTAGACATTGTTGACTGTAATAAAATAAGAGGTAATTTGAATATTTCAGTTGGTTAAGATGGTTTTATTGTCATTTTAAAATTTAATTATGATTAATACTGACGAATATTTGCGTTGTATTAAAATAAGTAGTTTTCTTGGTTTAATACCTGAAATCTTTTGAAGGAAACTCAATTTTTTTAACAATTTTGAATTGTTTCATTTAAGTAAAAATTGTAATTGACTGTATTTAACCAAAATTATTTTGTTGAATTTGCCTTTTTTGGTTAATTCAATGCATTTTCTTTTCTCAGTGTAGTTGTTTATTTAAATTGCTCGACCTACGTTGTTGTTATTTATTTTTGTATGCGTTAATAAAATTGTTTCATGCTTTGGACGTACCGTGTTTTTTTAATTTTTCACGCAATTCCTTTCACAAAAAAAAATAAGTGGCGCCTGTATTTGGATTGGCCTTCGCGTTTTGGTTTGAGAACCCCCCCCCCGTCCCACTGCAGCTGGCTGGCAACATTGGAGTAAAGTTTCGCTCCAGTGTAAAACTACTATTTATCACTCAGGTAGGTAGCAAACAGAATAAGGAACTGCGAGAGAAACTATCAAGAAAAGTAGATCGCATTAACAAAGGTAAAACTAAATTTAAAGAAAGACATGCAGAAGGACAAGCTAGTAATCATGAAAACAAACAAAAATGTTCAAGATGTGGAGTCACACCTAGACACCGCACCAGAGAGTGCCCTGCAATTAAAGAAAAATGCAACCGTTGCAAGATTAAAGGACATTATGCATGTGTAAAACAAAATCAGTAAAAAACCTGTCTCGAGACATCGACAGTAGTAGTGAGATAAGTGGCTCAAATTCCACTACGAGCGATACAGAAGTAGGCGAAATTAAAAATATAAGTGTAATGTCAAAACCGTGGACAATAAAACTTAATGTAGCGGGTAAAAGTGTTCGTTTCAAAATAGACTCGGGCGCAGGTGAAACAGTGATAACGACAAACACTTATAAACAAATTCGTGAAAACTGTAAGCTAAAATCCACACATATAAGATTAGTCGGGCCAGGAGAAGGAAAACAAAGTGAATTAAAGGTGAAGGGTGTTGTCAAAGTACCAGTTGCTTGGCAAGGAACTGAAAAAGTAAATCAGTTGTATGTGGTAAAAACCACAGAAAACCTACTGGGTCGACCTGCACTGGAAACGCTAAAAATTCTACAATGGCCAGAAACTAGTCAAGAAATCTCACAGATAAGCGAGGATAACTCCAAATATTTATTTACTAAGGAGGAAATTCGAAATATGTTCTCAAGTTTATTTGAAGGATTACGTGAAAATTTACTAATTCAAGACAAAATCCTAAAACCTAAACCAGACCATGATAGTGTGACGATTTCGGCTCCAGCCCGTCTCATGCATCATCGGCGACGCGCCTTAGACCAGAAACTTCGGGCATTTCAAGATTACGCTAGCGGTGGAATCAACCCCAGACATTCTGCCGCGTACTAGAATGCTCGCGAAAAACAACCCCGGCTTATAAAAGTACGCGACCGGGAGTGCGGCAGGAATTCAGCGTTGGACAGTTCGGCATTAAAGTTCGTGTTACACTTTCGCTCGGCTGTTAGAATAAATTAGGTATAAGTTAGTAAATAAATTAGTGTTTAATTTAGTGTTAATTAATTTGCTTTTGAATAAATTATTTTATTAACTATTTCATGTTTTGTTTTAAAATAAAAATTAATAGAACCCCTAAAATCGTTACACTGGTGCTAGGTTTGAGGTTCATCAAAATAAATAAACTATTAAATTTAATTAAATTTAAATAAAATAATAAACAAAGTGTAGTGTAAAAAAATGAAAAACAATGGTGTTGAAGATCAATATGTTGCAATGAATATAATGTAATTTCGTGCGAACCGTTCTTAGCAACCAAAAAAAAAAAAGAATTTTTTTTATGTATGTAATCATTGTATAATATACGTATATGTCAAAAGAATAAAACTTTAATTTCTAATTTCTACCTAAACATTGGTCCTTCGAGAGCCGGATTCTGATAACACGTACACGAAAACGGGTAGAAACTGAAATTCGAGAAGACGTTTCGGTGAAGAATAGTGCTGGAAAAGGCAAGCTGCACACATTGAAAGCATTGCAAAAAACCTATTCCCAAAGCGCACAACAACGGATAAAGGAGATCTTAAACAGGATTCACAGAATTAGAATATTATTAAAATGGATGAAATTAAAAAATTAAATTATAGATGCGGTGCTATAAAACGTCAGTTGACAGCTTTCTACGACTTTTCTGAAAAGTGTGTGGATGAATTGGCTGAACTACAAGAAAAATATAACAGAGCTCCTGAAATTTGTAATAAATTTGAAGAATTGCAACTGGAAATTGAGTGTCTCTTACAAGAACAATCAGACAGGTCGGCGTACGACAATCATATTGCAAACGGAGAAAAATATGAAAAACTCTATTACTCAGCAATGGCATTGTGCAATGAGAAGTTGAGGAAGACGGGAAGTAGTGAATCGGTAGCGGAAATACAATCGCAACTTCAAGTTTTAGGACAGAATCAAGACGGTCAACTTCAGGTGAAGCTACCAAAGTTAACTATTGAACCATTCCAAGGGGATTATGATAAATGGTTAGCGTTTAAGGATGCATTTTCACAAGGAGTACATAACAAGAATATACCAGGTATCCAAAAATTTCAGTTACTAAGAGGATTGTTACGTGGCAATGCATTAAGAGTTATTTCTGCGTTAGAAGCATCTGACGACAATTACTGTCAGGCGTGGGAGCTAATAAACAAAAGGTATGAGAGTATACGTTTGCTAACTAATAAGCATTTAAAAGGATTATTTGATTTGCAATCTCTCAATAAACCAAACTGTTATAGTCTGAGAAATATAGTGGATGAAGTAAGAAGTCATGTTCGGTCATTACAATCCTTAAAACATCCTGCAGAACATTGGGATACGATGATAATATATCTACTAGCTGATAAAGTAGACCAAAACACGAGAGAGGATTGGGAAAAGTACGTAAGTACAAAAAATGATGAAAATTATGTTACACTTGACGAATTTTTGACATTTTTGGATAAACGTTGTGCAACACTTGAAATGACAGAAAAAGCAAAGTTCAAAACAGACTCACATTTAGCTTATAATTCTTTAGCGAGGAAAGTTTCAACAGAGAAAAAGGTACTCCTAATGACTACAAAGTTGTGTTGTGCTTACTGTCAAAAATCACATGTCGTCTACAAATGTGATAAATTTTTGAAGTTAAGTCCGTCTGATAGGTTGTCAGAAGCGTTCAAGCTGAAATTATGCATAAACTGTCTTAAATTAGGTCACATCAGTAAAGACTGTAAATTGGCCAACTGTAAAATGTGTAATTTTGTTGGATCCTTATTGTTTAAATTATTAGCCACACCTTATTAATGTAAATTAAAATAGGAGTAGGCTAAAGAAATATAAACAAAATAGAGTAAAAATAGAGTTATGACAGTTGGTCTAATCTTAATTTGTTGATTATAAACGACCCAACAGTGGCGACGAGGAAAAAGGCAGAAAAGAAAGCATCTAAAATGGACGCGGAATCAATAAAAACACTCATCTCAACTATGTTAGCAAGTCAAGAAGAGGCTTCGAGGAGAAGAGAAGAAGAATCTCGTAAACGAGAAGATGTATTAGTTCAACTTCTTAAGAATCTTCAAGTAAGTTCTACTCAACCGTCTTCATCAATTGTGTCTTCATCAGCAATTTTTCCACAATTTCCTGAATTTGAACCTGATCAAGAAGATGCTACTAAATTTGATGAATGGTTAAGCCGATTCGAATTTGCAATAGATTGTACAACACCAAAACTTGCAGAAAATGAAAAAGTCAAATTTCTCATGACAAAACTTTCTGCATCAGCTTTTAGTGAATATACAAAATTTTGCATGCCAAATGGGGTGACTGATTTTGATTATAAAGAAACTACCACGCGATTACGTATGCTGTATAGTAAGAAACGCTCGATTTTTGCGGAACGCTATGACTGTTTGCGTATTGCAAGAGACGATGGTGAAGATTTTAGACACTATGTTAACCGTGTTAGAGCAACAAGACGAAAATATCAATTCAGTAATCAAACTGAAGAACAATTTTTCTGCTTAATTGCTCTAATTGGGTTGAAATCAGCATCAGATGAATTACTTCGTGCTCGTATGCTTCAAAAACTTAATTCTGATGGAGATAAAGTCAAATTCCATGACGTTATGAACGACTGTGAAGAATTTATCGCAATGAAATCAGAAAGTAAGTTCTACGAACAAAAGGAACGTCTTGTCAACAATATTCGTCCTAAAACGAAGCATGTCAATAACAAGAAAGGCGCACCACCTAGTCCATGTCGTCGATGCGGAGAGATGCATTGGTTTAAGGATTGTCCTCATGACAAACACAAATGGGTAAGATGTCGATTTATGGACGCTCGAATTTAAACTTTTTCAAATTAAAAACTGAAAGATAATGTATTCAGGAATCAAAATATGAAAAAAAATCAGAGGATTAACAATAAACTTTAAAAATATAAGCTTTTGAAAATTCAAAATTTGACGTTTTATGGTAGATTTCCGACGTACGCGGCAGACGTCAGACGGCAGTCGAATGCGCATGGAATGCGGCAATCCGAGAAACGCTGAATGAAATATCGTCGCTGTGGGTTCCGAATTCGGGTCTGGTAAAGAATATGTCCATAAACGTTCAACATTTTTTGTGACATAAATAGTTAATTTACCTTACATTGAACGTATTTCTGCAATAAAATTTGCGGATTATCCGTAAATTTCGAAATCATCACCTTTTAAAAGTTAAGATTTCTAGGTTTGATGTTCCATATCAATATTTTCGAATAAGTTATTCTTAAAAAGTGCTGTTAAAGAAAAGGAAAGCCTGTGTATATACATTTGAAGGGAAGAGAAACTTTTGTATAAATACATTTTATTATATTATGTTGCCCATCATACGCGGCAAATTATGAGACTCTATTGCAATAGCCGATAACGCATGATAAATCTATTCTAGATTTACAGATTTTATTCTGCAATTTTCTATTTAGCTTTTTTTTCCGAAATTGAAAGATTATGAATGTTGCGAAGTAGAGAAATTAAGTTTGAGCGTTCGTAAAAACTCCAAAATTTCATGCCAGCACTAACCATAAAATTTCAGGCGCTATTTCTTCTTAAAGAGGCGACAGTGGCACATTTGGCGATGGATGGATCTGTATATGTTAGTTAAAGTGAGCTGGCCCATCGGGCGTTGGTCATGAAAATATACCTATAGTTCTATAGTTATTTGGGCATTACACAAATAATTTTTATGGGATTGGCTTTCAGAGGTAGTGTGTTAGGTGTATTTAAATGAACAGCGAACATATTAAATTAAAAAGGAAAAGGAATCCTTTATGTGTAAATGTATTTTAAGCAGTGATGTAAAATTACCGTAATTTATAATTTTGGTAAATTAAATTAGTAATTTACCGTTTTTTATTACCATTTTAAATTCTCCAATAATTTATTGCTGTAATAATTTGCCATGGTAATTTACCATTTTCCACGTTTCTATGTAATATGTAGGAAAATAAACTGTGTGTATGTAAAAGTTAAACTTTTATTGAAAGTTTAAAAAACTTCAATTAAAAACATCAAATTACGATTTCAAAAAAAGAAATGTAAACTTAATAAAAAATAATTTGTAACTTTTTCCCTTATAAGAAAGTTTTAAGCCAAAAGTGCGTTCGCCGAATTTTCCAGACGTTATTTGCGGAGATATCGAAAAAGTGTAAATACGACTTCGACGGGATTTTCGGATGTGCAACTTTCCTGCTTGTTTGCAAATAAGAAAATTTAGTTAAAGAAAGCATTGAGTTCACAAATTCAATTGAGTACACAAATTACAATTAAAAAATAAGCATAACATAAAATTAATGTATGGGTAAAACCTTTTCTTCACTTATTTTTCTTCGGATGGAAGACTATTAACTCGTTTAAAGTAAAGACATTTGATTCCTGAGGAGTGCAAGGTTCATCTTTTGCAACAAAGTTTTGGGTCCACTTAGATTTCAATTAACAAATAGTACCTTTGCAGCTCAATCATTTGTCAATATATTTGTTCCTTTGTTATAAATTGTATATTTTGTTTATTTAATCTTAAATTTTGTAATTAATGGTATCTGATTTGGTAATTAATGGTAATTAATTAATTAATGGTAATTTAAAATGGTAAATTACGGTAATTTAAATCATAATTTACAGTGTAAATTACGACTAATATCACTGATTTTAAGGGAAGGGAAATCTTTATGAGTAAATATATTTTAAGGGAAGGGAAATCTTTATGAGTAAATATATTTTAAGGGAAGGAAAACTTTTGTGGGTAAATTTTAAGGGAAGGGAAACTTTTGTGTGTAAGTTTTAAGGGAAGGGAAACTTTTGTGAGTAAAATGTCCGTATTCATAGTGTTTCCTCAAGGCTTCCTTGAATGAAGAACCCCTTAGATTGTGATTTTTTTATGCAACTGCCTTACTACAATCCCATTCTAAGGGGTTCCTTACTGAAGGAAGCCTCGAGGAAGCACTATGAATACGGACTTAAGTTTTAAGGGAAGGGAAACTTTTCTATGTAAGTTTTAAGGGAAGAGAAACTTTTGTATGTAAGTTTTAAGGGAAGGGAAACTTTTGTGCGTATTTTAAGGGAAGGGAAACTTTTGTATGTAAATTTTAAGGGAAGGGAAACTTTTGTATGTAAATTTTAAGAGAAGGGAAACTTTTGTATGTAAGTTTTAAGGGAAGGGAAACTTTTCTATGTAAGTTTTAAGGGAAGAGAAACTTTTGTATGTAAGTTTTAAGGGAAGGGAAACTTTTGTGCGTATTTTAAGGGAAGGGAAACTTTTGTGTGTGTTCTAAAAGGGATGAGAAACTTTTGTGTGTAAATTTACACCTAAATGCTAAATTTGAAACGACAAACTAGTACACTACCCCTTCGACCATACACTCCTAGACTGAGGAGGTCATTCTAATCGAAGTTGCAAGTTACAACGTTGTATCATGTTACTACCGTGCACTCTGCTCTGGTAGTACCACCTACTTACTTTTGCATTCTAATTCAGGGTGGCAGTTCAGTGGCAAAATTACATGTGCAGCTAACTTCAGTGTCGTATTGTACGCTTGCGAACGCACGTCTTCCGTCTTGCCGCGCTTTTTATTCTGAAAATCATATAGAATAAAGAAACAGAAAATCTGGTCCTTATCCAACATTATTTTTTCAAAAGTGTATTTACTTATATTGTGGTAATACGTTATGCGCAATGAATGATTTGTGTAGTAGCAATACGCAGAAGCCTCACAGTGGAAAACTAGTTTATTTAATTTATTTATTTACTTACAGTTTGTTTTGTCAAAAAAGTTTTAAATTATTAATAAATTGTAAGTATATAATTATCAAGGCTGTGTAAGACTGAGGTATGTATTAAAATGAAAGTGATTCTAGCCTACAAAAAAGAAGTAAATTTTTTTAAAAGGTTCTTTTGCTGTCATTGCTGTTTTAATTGAACTCATAAGCTACTGCCACACTACTGCGTAACCTGACATTTCAATTAAAATTTTTATTAAAACGTTAATTCTTACATACTCATGCGCACACTGACGAGAGCAAGTTTACCACTGCTTTAAAATGGTTGCAATTTTATAGCGTTTTCGATTCACCTGCACCGGTTGCACTCAGTGTATTTGCATCTTCTTTTGACCTCATGCAATAACATGAGATGAAGACACTCTGAGTGCGCACTAGTGCGATCAATCGAAAACGCTATTAGATGCACTTTGCGACTGCTGTGTCACAATTAGAATACCAAAACAACAGGGTTGCTACTAGTTACCACGTTACTAAGGAGGTACCACCGTCGTCAGGTTGCAAGCATGAATTAGAATGACCCCCTGAGTATACTTGCAGTTTGTTTACAGCCAACATAACAGGTTGGGGTAAGGGGAATGTGCAACTGCAAGCCAAACTCGACCTTAGAAGATTCCGCAAAATCCGACGTTTTCATTGGCTAGTTTACCAGAACCCTCTAATGTATCGTGTCTTTTCGTTTCATTTCGACACTAGTGGCAGTTGTTAATGGTGTTTTCCTATATTTTCGTGTTCGAAATTAATCATTTCGTATTGAATTTCATAAAAAAAATAATCAAACTTAAAAAAGAATGGTGAAAGTGTGTTTTGTATGTTCACGAAAACGGGAAAAGCCTTCCCAACGTTCATATCATTTGTAAGTTCCACGTGGCATATTAATATTATTAATTCAAAACAAAATACATTAGCGACCCTGACAGGAACTATATTAAAAAACAATTTTAATGAATACGTAGTTTATTTAATAAAATGATTTTATTTCAACATCAATAAAATATTTACAAAGGTATTCGTTTATTTAAAACCCTTTTGTTGTTTCAGAATAAATAACAAAAATAATAATTAATATATGCTAAAATAGAAACACTCCTGAACATATTGTTTAAGAACCATAAAATTGTTAAAAAAAAGTCTTCTTTGCATGTTTTTATTAAGTATTTATTTTAATTAAAATTGCTCCCTAATAACACTCCGCCTCTGCCGAGGTTCCTTTGTAAACAGTAAACCCCTTACCCTCCTACCGTTGATGTTGGCAGAATTTTGCTACCTACGTCTGAGTGACATACTTCGTCTAGGGGTGTATGGTCGAAGCACTACCCCTGAAAGCCTATCGCACAAAAATTATTTGTGTATTGCTCCTCAAGTAGTTAGATACTATTAAAAAATATTTATGTGCAATGGTTTCTCTCCCTTGAAATACACTTACTCAAAAAAAGGCTTTCCTTCGCTTATCAGCACGTTTTAAGAATAACCCATTCGAAAATATCTATAAAAAAACGTTCGAACATAACCTAAAAATCGTTACTTTTAAAAGGCAATAATTCCGAAATTTACGGATAATCCGCAAATTTTATTGTAGAAATACGTTCAGTGTAAGCTAAATTACCTCTTTTTGTCGTAGAAAATATTCAGCGCTTATGGACATATTCTTTACCAGAATCTTCGACTTCTACCAAAAAAGCAATAACAGCAATCAGAAATACTATACAAGGTGTATCATGATTAACCGGCAGCAGACGAAGTATGGGTAGAGCGCAGGAAATGGAACCAATTATGTTAACAACGTAATCACCGAAAAGCGGTAGTTACCACAAAAATGGACGTTAAAAAAACAGCGATGGTACGAGTGCAGCCCTGTGATGTGGCCGTCTTAATCTGTTTATTGCCACCATCGCTCACAATTTACAATTTATTGCCAAGTTCGCAACACAGATTAGGGTAGGTCACGGTTAGCATATTTACACGTACTCAGGACAAAATTGGTTCCATTTCCTGTGCTCTACCCATACTTCGTCTGCTGCCGGTTAATCATGATACACCCTGTATATACTCCGCATGCGCGTGGCATGTGCCAATGCGCCATACCGATAAACATGAACATCGTCCGTAGAGAAAGGAATGGTGAAAATTCATAGAAAAAAAAATTGGAAAAAGCATACCTTTATTCAAATTAAATGTATCTTTAAAAATAATATAACGTGCATTTGCTGCATAGTAGTGCTAAGACATTTCATATACATCAAAAACGAGTTGAGAGTTCTCATCAAAAACTATCAAAATTGACGGCCATTAATAATTTCGTAACCTAAAAATTTACAATTTAAATGCAAATATCTTTTAAATTTATGATTAATCCTCTGATTTTTTTTCACAGTTTGATTGCTTTACGCATTATCTTTCAGTTTCTAACTTCAAAAACTCTGAATTCGAGCGTCCATAAATCGACATCCACCCGTGAGTACTGTCAATATAGGTATTCTCCCTAATTCAGTAAATAGTTGTCGATAACTGAAAAAGACATTTGAAGTCAATGAAACATTGGTAGATTTTTATCTTGACAATGGATCAGAAGTTAACATCATCGATGAAAATACCTACGATTACATTGGCAGACCCGCTCTAGAAAACTGTCAAGAACATGTACAAACGTACGATGGCAGCATCACAGAATCACCTTTCTTAGGAAAAGGACGCACATACTTCCGCTACGGAGATCATGCAAGTGAAGAAACGTTCTATGTGGCCAAACAAGGTTCATTGAATTTACTTGGTTTAGACGCTATGCGCCGTTTTAATTTTTTTTCAAATGAAATACAAAACGTCAACCTTTATCAAAAGTCAATTAATGACAATGGCCAACAAATTATCGACTCATTACAAAAGAGTTTCCCAGATGTGTTCAGTGAGGGACTGGGATGCTGCACTATCACAAAAGCCTCACTCATCCTCAAACAAAATTCCATACCAGTCAAGAGAAAAGCAAGATCAGTTCCATATGCCTCACGACCTCGAGTGGAACAAGAACTTGATCGACTCATTGACATGGGAGTCATTAAACCTATCGATTACGTCGAATGGGCAGCTCCTATTATGGTTATCACAAAGCCGAATGGATCTTCTCGACTTTGTGTGGATTACTCAACTGGATTAAACGACGCAATTCAACTCAATCAACATCCATAGGAATCGATAAAATACTTGGGCTACATTGTAGACAGCAATGGACGCCGCCCAGACCAGCTAAAATCAACTCAATCATCAACATGCCACCACCGACTGACATATCAACTCTTCGTTCATTTCTTGGATTGGTAAATTACTATCAAGTATTGTGAACAAAATGCGTCACATTCGCCAACCACTGGATGAACTGCTGAAGAAAGATCAGAAATGGCAATGGTCAAATGCTTGTCAGCAAGCTTTCCAGCGCATCAAAGGCGTACTTCAATCAGATCTACTTCTTACTCACTACGATCCTTCATTAGAAATAATCGTCGCAGCAGATGCATCCAATCACGGACTCGGTGCAGTCATCCAACATCGTCTACCTGATAAAAATTAAAGCCACCGCTCACGCTTCTCGAGCATTAACTCCAGCCGAGAAGAACTACAGCCAGATTGAGAAAGAGGCACTAGGACTAATATCTGCAGTTCAGAAATTCCATAAGATGATCTACGGACGACACTTTACCCTACTCACCGATCATAAGCCACTTCTTGCAATATTTGGAAATAAAAGGGCATACCAACACATACTGCAAATCGCTTGCAACGTTGGGCAACGATTTTAACTGCCTACGATTTCAAGATCGAATATCAGAAAACGACTGAATTCGGACAAGCTGATGCATTATCACGCCTCATATCAAGTCAACCAACTCCGGACGAAGAGGTAGTTATTGCATCAGTTCAAACAGATTTCGATTTCATGTCATTTACTGCTCGATTACCAGTAACATTTAACATGCTCTGTGAAATTTCAAAAAAAGACACATTGCTTCAAACTGTTAAATATTACATAAAATCAAATTGGTCATCCGATGTTCAAAAGTTACCAAACTGGAATAAACTACAACACTTCTACAGACGACGTGATGGACTCACTATCGAACAAGAATGTCTACTCTACAATGATCGTGTTGTAATTCCAGCAGTACTACAAACGAAGGTTTTGAAGCTCCTTCATCGTGGACATCCAGGAATTCGAAGAATGAACTCTTTAGCCCGTTGTTACGTTTACTGGCCGAACATGGATCAGGATATTGAGTCTACGGTTCGTCAGTGTTCTGCATGCATCGTTGCAGCTAAACAACCAAATACTGCAGAACTGTATTCTTGGCCAAAACCGAATTTACCTTGGCAGCGAATTCATATTGACTATGCAGGACCATATCAAGGAAATAATTTTCTAGCTGTCGTTGATGCCTACTCCAAATATCCGGAGATTTTTGTGATGAAAAAAATTACATCACTTGCAACAATTGACAGGCTCAGAAAACTATTTTTGCAACATGGATTATCAGAAGTCATCGTCAGCGATAATGGAACACAATTCAAATCTTACGAATTTAAAACTTTTGTCAAGAAAATGGAATTGACCATATTTTCTCATCTCCTTATCATCCACAATCAAATGGACAAGCAGAACGCTTTGTTGGTACGTTAAAAAGAACACTTTTAAAATTAAAAGGGGAGGGAAACGTACAAAATTCTTTAGAGACTTTTCTTGAAACGTATCGCATGACTCCAAATTCTGCACTTCCTGAAAACAAATCACCCGCTGAGATGTTATTTGGGCGTAAACTCAGAACCGCTCTCGATCTTCTGAAACCATCAAGAAAGCTATTAGAACGCGATTTCGACACGGAGCAGCAGTTTAACATCAAGCATGGTGCTCGTAAAAGAGTATTTAATGTTAATGATCTTGTTTATGTTCGACATCATCGTTCACAAAACTGGAGGCCAGGATGAATATTGCAGAAACTGGGACACACTATGTACGAAGTACAGATTGATAATGAAACAATTAGTCGTTTCCATACTAATCAAATTATCAGTAGAAATTCGCCAAGTACTCCTAAAGATGAATTAGCAACGATCTCTGAAGCTCTTCCGATGCCTTCAAGAACTGTTCATCAGTCTTCGGTGACTGAGAAAATAGACAACGTAATACCTACAGCGAAAGGAAAACATTCTGTTCTTCGACGATCGAATAGGAACCGACAACCGACCAGACACATGATGTTAACACCTCACCAGAAGAATTATGATATTGTTTAAGATATTTTCTCACTTAAAAGGGGAGGTGTTGGATCCTTATTGTTTAAATTATTAGCCACACCTTATTAATGTAAATTAAAATAGGAGTAGGCTAAAGAAATATAAACAAAATAGAGTAAAAATAGAGTTATGTCAGTTGGTCTAATCTTAATTTGTTGATTATAAACGACCCAACAGATTTCAAGCACAATACAATATTGCATGGTGGTCATCGAGTTTACCAAGAAGAAAAAACAAAAAATGAATATATTTCAGCAAAGCAAAACTTACAGAATCCAACAGAAGACAAAAAAGATAACACCGGATCGGAGCGGCCAATTGAAGCAGTGGTGAGTCATTTCTCGCCTCAAAAAATCAACTGTGTCGTTCTTTCAACAGCTCAGGTGTATGTAAGCGATAGAGACGGAATATTACATAGAGGACGAGCTTTATTGGACTCTGGAGCACAGGTCAATCTAATTACAGAAGAATTTGCTGAAAAATTAAAAATTCCGTTCAATCAAATAGAGGTCCCAGTAAGTGCAATTAACCAGTCCAAAACGAAAATTAGAAAGTCGGTCACAATTAAAATCATCTCCACCACTTCAAGATTCACATCTCAAGAAAATTGTTTAATTCTACCGGTTATAACGGATAAACTACCTCAGACTCAATTAGATAAAACAAGAATTAATGTCCCTGAAGATGTTGAGCTGGCAGACCCAGAATTTGATACTCCCGGTTCGATTGATCTTCTTATTGGTGCTGGATTGTATTGGAGACTTTTGAGACATGGAGAAACATTTGTGAGAAAAAATCAACCTATTTTACAGAACACATATCTAGGATGGATTTTTGGAGGAGAACTTACAGCAACTGATTGTAAATTGAAAGTCAGAGCGATTCATTTGCTAACGACAAACAAATTGTTAGAGCAACAGCTTGAAAATTTTTGGATAACAGAAGAAGTAAAAAATAAACGAATTAAAAGTCAAGAAGATGAAATTTGTGAAGAACACTTTAAAAATACTTACCGCCGAAACAAAGACGGAAGATTCATAGTTGAATTGCCACAAAAAACGAATATTATTCTAGGAAAATCGTTTGATATTGCATTAAAGAGATTAAAATACACTGAGAAAAAATTTCAGAAGAACTCTGATTTGAAAAAACAATATGTTGATTTTTTGGAAGATTACGAGGCAGCAGGTCATATGTCGGAAAACCACAGTGAAATACAGAACGAAAAGGAATATTTTTATATGCCACATCAGCCCGTAATTCGAAGTGAAAGTCTGACGACGAAACTGCGTGTGGTGTTCGATGCTTCAGCAAAGACAACGAATGGAGTATCACTGAATGATAAGTTAATGCCAGGTCCAAATCTTCAAAATGACCAGTTGGATATTCTGTTACGTTTTCGTTGCCATGAGTATGTTATAACAGCGGATGTTGCTCAAATGTTTCGTCAAGTTTTGGTAGCAGAAAAACACAGATGTTTACAGCAGATCTTGTGGAGAAAGAACTCAGAAGACCCGGTTAAAACATACACATTGAATACAGTAACGTACGGAACCTCTTGTGCACCGTATTTGGCCATGAGGTGTCTGAGAGAGCTAGCTTTTCAAGAGAAAGGAGAGTTTTCGATAGCAGCTGAGGTGTTAGAGCGTGATTTTTACATGGACGACCTCTTAAGTGGAGCAGATACAATCGAAGAAGCAAAAGCTTTGCAAACACAATTGAATGATTTATTAAAAAAGGGTCAGTTTCATCTAAGAAAGTGGAGATCAAACTGTGCGATAGTATTAGATAATTTGGAACATCCAGGAAGATCAGATGATTTATTGGTGTTGCACAGCGGAGACTCGATTAAAACATTAGGATTATTATGGAATAGCTCAAAGGATACGCTTCAATATGCAATTCAACTTCCAAATAGTGACAAGATCACAAAACGAACTATTTTATCCACTATTGCACAGATCTATGATCCCTTAGGCATGATTGGTCCAGTGATTATGTATGCAAAACTTATCATGCAAGAATTATGGTAAATACGGAGTGACTGGGATGACGAAATACCAGAGAAATTCAAACAAGTATGGAATTTATTTCGGCAATCTTTACAGCAGTTGGAGTCATTTACAATATTAAGAAACGTAAACTCTGGAAATGTTTCCCGGAAAATCATCATTCACGGTTTCTCCGATGCTTCTGAAAAAGGATTCGGAGCATGCATTTACGTTCTTAGTTATAATCAGGAGAATCAACCTCAAGTCAATCTTATATGCTCGAAGTCTAAGGTTCCACCATTAAAAACCTTAACAATACCTCGGTTGGAACTGAATGCTGCACTTCTGTTGGCAAAACTTGTTACGATAGTTAGAAAAGCATTAGAAACCAGAATAGCAGAAGTTCATTTATGGAGTGATTCCACTATTACTTTATATTGGATCAACACTTCCCCGAACAATTTACAAACCTTCGTAGCAAATCGAGTAGCAATGATACAAGAATTAACTCACGATTGTGAATGGCATCACATACCCTCAAGAGCTAACCCTGCAGATCTTCTTTCACGAAGTGCTTTGATAACACAATTATTAACTTCAAATATTTGGTGGCATGGACCAGAGTGGTTGCCCTTTGTTAAAGAATGGCCGACTCAAAATTTTCAAATACCAAAGGAAAATTTGGAGTTTAAAATTTCTGTTAATGTGGTTTCGAGCACAACTGATTTTGAGTTGTTGAGAAGGTATTCGAAGTTCTGGACATTACAGAGAGTAGTAGCATACTTTTACAGATTCTACAATAATTTGAAAGGTGTGAAACAAGCAGAAGCTTTAACAATAGAAGAATTGGAAAATGCTAAAGTTAAAATAGTTCAGTTAACTCAAAAGGAAGCATTTCCTGATGACATCACAAGCAGGGAAGTGCATTGACAACAAGAGTCCCTTGATACATCTTAAACCCTTTTTAGATCAGAATAATTTGATAAGAGTTGGCGGACGCCTAAATAATGCAGAAATTTCGGAAGATCATAAGCATCCAGTCGTACTGCCTGCAAGACATCCAATTACTAAATTAATTTTACAACAAGAACATATTCGTCTTAAACATTGTGGACCGAATCACCTTTTATCTTCGATACGTTGTAAATATTGGCCTTTATCGGGTTCCCGAGAAGCTCGGAAGATGACCAGTAATTGTATACCTTGTTTCCGTTACAGACCCAAAGTTCCTGACTATATTATGGCAGATCTTCCACATTCAAGAGTTGGGCAGTTTTCAAGACCGTTTCAAATTTGCGGAATCGATTTTGCTGGACCACTTAGAGTAAGAGAAAGTAAAAGAAGACGACGAATGCACATTACAAAAGCATACATCTATGTGTTTATTTGCTTTGCTACGAAAGCCATGCATCTGGAGCTGGTCAGTGATCTTACATCTGAAGCGTTTCTTGCAGCTCTCAGAAGATTCGTAGCTAGAAGAGGATTGTGCCGAACTATATACACTGCGTTCGTAAAGTATGGAATAAATTCATTTTCTACGAAATAAACGTTTTTTATGTAAAATCCTGAAACAGGTCGATTTTTAATTAAAAAGTGACACTATTTTAGTGGAATTTTGTATCTCCCCCTCCAACCCCCTCTGAGTGACAGTTGCCCCTTTAAAATTTTTAAATCGAATGGGGGGTCATATGATACCTCATTTGAAAGAGCTTTTCATTCTCTATTCAGTAGTATAAGAATTTTTTTGATGCTTATTTTTTCTAAAAAGAATAATACATTTTAATATCAACACACAAAAGTTTAAAATGAAATAATTTAAATGGAATGTTCGAACTGAGAACCGTTTGATTCATGACAACAGTACAAACGTTGCTGACGTTCATCTAAATTATTTCATTTCCAGGGTAATTTGATTAATTCCAATTTTTTTTAATTTTTTTAAAATTCTTTATGAAATGTAGTAGAAACTGTAGATACTCATGTATGTAATCAACGTAGAAGTAAAAGTAATAACACCAATATCAAAGAAACTGTTCAAAATGTCCTCCTCCTACCTCTTGACAATAACCAAGACGAAATTCAAACTCATACAAAACATTGTCGATTATTTCCGGACTGATTCCTCATATTTCATTTCCTATTCTGTCTTTTAGTTCTTCAAGACTGTTTGGTTTAGTTCTGGAGACTTTACTTTTTAGAAATCCTCATAAAAAGAAATCGAGAGGTGTTAGATCAGGAGATCTAGCCGGCCACTCAATTGCCCCCCCCCCTTCGACCAATCCATCTATTGGGGAAAACGTCATCCAAATAATCCATTTTAAAATTTAGTGTGTTGATCTTAAAATGTATTATTCTTTTTAGAAAACATAGGAATTAAAAAAAAATTCTTATACTACTGAATAGAGAATGAAAAGCCCTTTCAAATGAGGTATCACATGACCCCCCATTCCATTTAAAAATTTTAAAGGGGCAACTGTCACTCGGAGAGGGTTGGATGGGGAGACGCAAAATTCCACTAAAATAGTGTCATTTTTTAATTAAAAATCGTTTATTTCGTAGAAAATTAATTTATTCCATACTTTACGAACGCAGTGTATACAGACAACGCTACAAATTTCGTTGGAGCGTCACGTGAGATTCAAAAGATTTACGATTTTTTGATTGAAAATAAAAATGAAATTAAAGACAGAATATCGGAACAACAAATAAATTGGAAATTTATACCACCTAAGTCTCCACACTTCGGAGGCCTTTGGGAGGCTGCAGTAAAATCTGTGAAAAAACATTTGTACACGGTGACAAAGGGATTGCTGTATACTTTTGAAGAGTATAATACTTTATTAGTAGAAATAGAATCAGTATTAAATTCCCGTCCATTGATGCCTTTGTGTTCCGATCCAACAGACTTTACTTGTTTAACCCCTTCCCATTTTTTGTTAGGAAGTTCACCACTAGAGCCAGTATCAAGACCATTATTAAATGTTTCGAATAACCTTTTGTCTCGATGGGAACATCTCCAAAAGGTCAAACAAGATTTTTGGAAAAGATGGAAGACCGAATATCTTCATCACCTTCAAACTCGCACAAAGTGGACCAAAGGCGGCTCTAATTTGAAAATTGGCGATTTGGTTTTGCTGATTGAGGACAATCAACTTCCTCTGCAGTGGATTTTGGGACGCATCGTCAGTTTATTTCGAGGAAGTGATAATGTCGTACGAGTAGCAGAGGTTCGTACTCGTGAAGGAATTTTTACAAGAAGTGTTAAAAAACTTTGTGCTTTACCAATTGAGACTTAACCCAGTGGATTAAAAGTTAGAGTCACTCAAGATGCTTCGAGGTAGCTACTTGTGTTATTCAGAGACAGTTTATTAGCTAAGGGGGTCAATTTTTCACTTTGATCGCAAAATTGCGAGGACTTAACTTTACGAATACTAGACTGCAAATTTGTCTCTTGTTTCCAATTTTTCACTACCCTTCGTAACTGCACTTACGAAGTTCGTAACTTTGCGAGTAGTAAATCTGGCAATTCGAGAAAATCATGGAGTGGCTGACATCTAGAGGAATTTTTGCGAAGGTCCCTGAAATAAGGAAAACATTGGAATGACATTAGGTTAACCTATGAAAAAGTTTATGTGTGACACTTTTACGAATATGCTTATTAAATAGAATGTACAGGGTGGATCAATTTCGATGTCTCTTATGGGCATCTCTGTAACTATAAGAGATAGAAAAAAACTAGTGGCCAAGTCTCGATCTCTTTTCTAGAGATAAAGTCAATAGACTAAACAAAAATTGGCTACCTTCTTTTGTTTTCGAGTTATAGGCAAAAATTGACATTTTTGACTTTTCGTCAATCAGTCATATCTTGTTTATTTTTGCAGATATTAAAAAACTGTTTTGACATTATTATGACACTTTTTGGAATACAATTTAGTGGTGTAGTTGGTTTTTTGATATTTAATTAAATTTTCGAGTTATAGCATAAAGTTATATTTTTTTAAATGGAAATCATAGTAGACAATGTCATCATTAAATAGAGATTTTTTTTCTGTTTTCAAAAATATATACTTTGTTGGGTTTATTTCTTACAGTTAATAGAATAAAACGCCTTTTTTATTATTTTTGGCGTATTCTTTTTTTAATAGGCTAGTTTCAACAAAAGCCGACAATTTTCTTTTATTTTTATTAAATATTGACAAAGATTTGATGATTGGGTAGCACAAGAGTGAGAGGTATTGCGATGAACATAAGAGATAGAAAGCTAGCGCCGATAGAGCTGGGTTGGATTACAACATGAGTTAGCTGCATATTTTAGTGCGGCAGTATTTAAATTGTGATTTTATTTTGATATTATTTTCTGGGTTTTAAGTTATTCATTCTGATATATCAAGAGTTGTGTTTATTATCTACTTACATTTCAATATTCTTTAACTTTTTCTGCAATAATTTCTTATTTTTAAGATGTTTTTAATTTATACATATAATTTAGTTCATTATCCCCTGAAATGCATATTTAATCGAAAAAAATGCGTTTTAAACTTAAATATTAAATTAAGTTACATAATTTCGAATTTGACCCAAACCACATTGTATCAGTATTGTTGTAATCTTTGTGACTCTTAGAGGATACCCGTTCTATCTTTCTTTCTCTTTATGCGGTTGCAACTGTCAAAATATTTGAACAGGAGTTGATATTTAATAAAAACAAACAAAAAAATTGTCGGCCTTTGTTCAAACCAGCCTACTAAGAATAGAATACACCCAAGAATAATAAAAAAGGCGTTTTATTCTATTAATTGTAACAAATAAACCCAACAAAGTATATATTTTTGAAAACAGAAAAAAAATCTCTATTTAAAGGTGACATTGCCTACTATGATTTCCATTTAAAAAAATATAACTTTATGTTATAACTCGAAAATTTTATTAAATATCAAGAAACCACCTACACCACTGAATTGTATTCCAAAAAGTGTCTTAATAATGTCAAAACAGTTTTTTGATATCTGTAAAAATAAACGAGATATGCGCGATTGACGAAAAATCGAAAATGTCGATTTTTGCCTATAACTCGAAAACAAAAGAAGATAGCCAATTTTTGTTTAGTCTATTGACTTTATCTCTAAAAAAGAGATCGAGACTTGGCCATTAGTTTTTTTCTATCCCTTATAGTTAAAGAGATGCCCATAAGAGACATCGAAATTGATCCACCCTGTACATTGTGAAATATTGTGTGTGACGCTTCCACATGAATGAATATTCTTGTGTACATATTGTGTAATCAAACAAAGTGTGCTTAAGCCTATGCAAAGATTCCTACTTAGTAATAACAATAATGGACGGAAGCAAGAGCAAACGTTATTGTTCTGTGCCTGGGTGTAACACCTACATTTCAAAGGATGTATCCTTGCACTTTTTGCCTCGATCAGAGCGACTAAAGGAAGAATGGGTTCATGTTTTGAAACTTAAAAAAGTGACAAAATTTATGAGTGTATGCAGCAAACACTTCGTGCAAAGTGATTTTATTTCCAGTAAGTATTTTGTTTGTTTGAAGAATATAATAACAGATTTATATTTCAGCAACGAGCAGTTTAAGACGTTTAAGAAAAAGTGCTGTACCGTCACAGAATTTATCACGTGAACAAAATGCATCAACAGGAAATGCAATCCAACAATGGTAACGTATTTAATAGTACCTACCTATTACTTTTGTAATTAAGTGATATGTAACGGTGCATCATTTTCGGGTTGGTCTGTAGTTGCTGCCGATCGTTGCTCTGCTTGACGTCGGTTCGGGTGTGCTCGTCGGTGTCCGGGTTCAGCGGAAATAAAAGCGTCGATCACTTAGCAACAACTTTATTTACAAACATAGTCTATATTTACAGGTCTTTTTACAAGCTGTGTCTTACGGGCACTAATCGCAGAACGGTAGTTTCGGAAACGGTGTGTCTTACGGACACTAATCGCAGGACGGTAGTTCCGGAAGCGGTGTGTCTTACGGACACTAATCGCAGGACGGTAGTTCCGGAAACGGTGTCTTATGGACACTAATCGCAGGAAGGTAGTTCCGGAAACGGTGTGTCTTACGGACACTAATCGCAGAACGGTAGTTCCGGAAACGGTGTCTTATGGACATAATCGCAGGACGGTAGTTCCGGAAACGGTGTGTCTTACGGACACTAATCGCAGGATGGTAGTTCCGGAAACGGGGTGTCTTACGGACACTAATCGCAGGACGGTAGTTACGGAAACGGTGTGTCTTACGGACACTAAACACAGGACGGTAGTTCCGGAAACGGTGTGTCTTACGGACACTAATCGCAGGACGGTAACGCACTGTGCATACGTTCTGGTACGGGCTCTAGGGATCGGATCGGTGGTATGGTTGTGAGTGAGACGCCACTCAGGGTCAGGATGTGCGAGTCACCTGCACTGGATAAGAGAGAGTGAGACACCCACTCTAGGATGTGCGAGACGCCCGCACTATGTAAGAGAGAGTGAGACTCCCACTCTAGGACCAGGATGTGTGAGACGCCCACACTCGGTTAGAGAGAGCGAGACTCCCGCTCTGGGATCAGGACGTGCGAGACACCCGCACTCGGTAAGAGAGAGTGAGACTCCCACTCTAGGATCAGGATGTGTGGGACGCCCACACTCGGTAAGAGAAAGGTCAGGATAAAACAGGAGGAGCGGTTGCAGGTAAAGCGAACGTAGCACAGATGGTTAAACGCGTTTGAGTCAAAACATCGACGGATGAATGACTCCGCGGGAAAAACTGCATTCCAGCCACGTCCGGTGGCTCGGAATACCCGGCAAGTCACTAACTTCAAGCCATGTCCGGTAGCTTGATAGCGCGGCAGAGCTAAAACGTGCGCCGAGCGCGCTTATAAAGGCTTGCGCGTGGTGGGGCGCCCCACTCTCTTGGAGTTCCCACCTAAATTAAACTGCGCAAGCACATCCTAAAAATACAGGCTAATTAATATATACAAAACTTAACCTAATATGTACAAAAATAGTAACGGAGTGGTCACTTCGTTACAAACATTTTAGCACCATTTCTGAAAACATCAATCAGGTCAGTAACAGTATTAGTGTTGAAGAAGTAACTGAAATTAATGTGCCAGATGAAATTGAAAACTTGCCTCCAAAAATGGAGGTATCACAAGTCTCTTCAGTAAAACAGTATGTGGATAAATGGACACAAACAGATGTGAATACTTTTAGCCTTGACCATATTCTAGACAATGATGAGAAATTGAAGACATTCACCAATATTACATTCCCTGTTTTCGATGGGCTAGTTAAATGCACAAAAAATGTACAGAATCACGACATTATTAATAGTCTTGAAAACGGAATCCTTATTGTTTTAGTGAAATTAAAATTAAATATCTCATTTGCATGTTTGGCTATTCTATTCAGTCTTTCTCCATCAAGCTTATCTTGAGTCTTTTACCGTACACTCACTGTCCTAAGTGTGGCTGTTAAACCAGCTATATACTGGCCCACAAAGGAAGAAATTTTATCGAATATGCCCAGATGTTTTCAAAAATAACATGTGTTTTTTTAAAAATGCCATAAAGGTTGTCCATGAAAATTAATGGGTCAATTCTGCGCATATCTGTAAGGACCGTAAGATCTATAAGCCTGTAACTCAATTATTAAAATTAGAATATTAGAATTTTGAAGTTCTCTGGAAGGTATGATTTCTCCTAGGTCTCTAGGATTACTCATAAGTATCTGCGACATTATCTTAGAGACTTACAAGAAACCGTATCATACTAAGAACTTCAGAATTCCATTTTGTAATAACTGACTTACAGGCTAACAGATCTTACGGTCCTTACAGATATGCGCAGAATTGACCCATTAAACTCATGTCGTAGCTTGACATCTAACACATGCCAAATCTGAAAATTTAAAGTAAATGAATGGAGCTAAGACATGAATTTTCTTTTCCACAGCCACCCCTTATGGCATTTTCAAAAAAACACATAGTATAAGAGGACTCGAATTATATTGGACTGCACAGAAATTACTGTTAATAAATGTCATTGTTTAAAGTGTCGAATTAAAACATATTCACATTACAAAGGACGACATACAATCAAAATTTTAATTGGTATTACGCCATCGGGATTGATTTCCTATATAAGTAAAGTGTACGGATGGAGAATTTCTGATAAGGCCGTTTTTAATAAAGAAAACTTAGTACAGAAATTAGATATCGGAGATTCAGTGATGGTTGACAAAGAAATTTTAATTGAAAAAGAATGCGAAGAACGATGTATTCAGCTTATTAGGCCCCCATTTTTGAGAAAAAAGAGTCAGTTTTCTAAAGTAGAAACACAAGAAACTGCAGATATTGCCCACGCCAGAGTCCATGTAGAAAGAGTCATAGAGAGATTGAAGACATATAATATATTATCAAACAAAGTTTCATGGCACACACTTCCGTATATAAATGAAATCATAACAGTAGTGGCCGCTTTAGTTAATTTAAGTCCTCCAATATTTGCAGACGATAAATTCATTCAAGAATAAAGAATGACCCTTTTTGTTTTACTGAAGAGTTTAAAACTGATCATCTTACATATTACTTATGAATGTATATATAAACTAATGTGTCTATTTGATACTTTCTCTTTGTTACGTTAATATATTTTTACAGTGTCTTGGATTCCTGTTCTTGGCCAACAACTTGGATACCTATAAGAAATATTCTTTCTCATATGAAGGGGCAACTGAGCTGGGGAGTTTTTATTATTTTTTACCATTCATTAGTTAAATTAAAACATTTTATTAGTCTTGTAAAAGAAATTTAGGGTGGCCGGGTTTTTTTTGTCGGTGAATGTATTTATTTCAGTATTGTACATAGATTTGTAGAAATATGCATAAACGTATTTCTTACTTTGAACTTTTACAATAAACATGCAACATGTGTGATAAAAACTTTTTTGATGTGGTTTCTATTAAATCTTTGGCAAATTCAGGATCAAATGGCACATTTATCAATTCATATGATTTTGAAAATGGCGAGTATACAATAAGAAAGGTTATATCTAAATTTAATAATGCCATTCCAAACTGAATTTGTCCATAATAAGTATGCCGCTTTTTAAGTACAACTTGATTGTCTTGTATCTGTAAATAGTTGCAGCCTTCTATAAAATATGAAGAAGCATGATCTCTTCCTGAAACAGATTATCATCACAGCTAAAGAAAATTAACAATAAGAAAATTTGTACCTGTAAATGTACATTTAATTTCAAGTAACGCAACAGGTTTGTTACCTTGACAGATACCATCTGGTGAAAACCCCAAAAACGGAATGACAGCGATTTGTTTTCCTTATTTAAAGCGCCATCTGTTGGTCGCTGATTTTCTCGAATATGTAAAATTTTGACATATTATGACAAAATAAGACAATCGTAATTTTTCAAATTATAATGAGCACGCAATTTAAGAAAAAAAGGGGCGCGAATACAAATTTAAAGCAACAAACGTTGTTACTGGAGTTCTTAAAAAGCAAGCCACATTTAATAAGTGGTAAACAAACTCCCGCGTTTACGGCTAAAGATGCCCAAGATCTTTGGCAGCAGCTAACCGATACTTTAAACAGTGTACCCGGTGGGGCTACCAAAGAATGGAAGGACTGGAGAAAAGTAAGTTGTTAAAAATTCAAGAAAATTATATATATTATATATTTGTTTCTTTATTTAAGACATGGCAAGATATAAGGAGCCGTACTAAAATTAAAGAATCGAAAATTAGGTCATATGCAAGAGGCATGGGTGGAGGAGGGGTTACTTCCACAAATTTAACTGCTCTCGAAGAAGAGGTTTTAGATATTATAAAAACAGTTTCAGTGGAAGGGCATGATCTTGAAGAGTCTGCAGTCGAATTTCAATTTTCATGTGAAATACCCCTCTCCACAGACACTTTTGCAAGCGAAGGGCATGATATTCAAGGATCTTCACTGTTTTCAGCAAAATTTCAGTTTTCAAGAGAAACACCCCCCGCTACAAACACTCTTGCAGATGAAGAAGTCGGAGAGGCACGTATATATGAAGACACTACAGAGAATGGAGTAACATCAATTCACCCTTCAACTACTTATCACAATTTATCAAATATAAATCGAAAGAGATTTCCAAAAAAAATTGAAAATTTAATTAATTCAGCAGTGGCAGCAACTTCTTTTAAGACGAATTTAGAAGAAAAAAACCGTATTAAAGAAGAATATTATAAAAAAATATATATATTTTATGCAACAGAAAAGCGAGTATCAAGAAAAGAAGCTGAAAATATTGACGGAGAAAATAAGTTTACAAGAAAAGCAAGTTACTGTGTTGGAGCAGGCAAAAATGGAGTTGCAAGAAATAAAGGCCTTATTACTGTTAAAAGAAAATATTTAAGCATTGTTTAATACATATTTTCCTCATGTAAGAGAAGTCATCTATTAATAAAAAAAGTAAAATTAAATCGAATAATCTCTTTTAATCTTCTAATTAAATCGATTGCAAGCCCGACGTGGATGGGCTCGCGTACAATGGTTTAACGTTCGACCGGGCAACAAGGTGTAAGTTGAAAATCACCTCTCAATGCGTTCTATGTGAGAGATAGAGCACTTTATTTATTATGTCAGACTGTGTTTCACATTAATACCGACTACTTCGAACTGGATTTTCTGTGTTTCCTCAGAAAACCACCTTGTAAGTCAACGAGCCTTCATGCCTTCACAAGCTCTTAGAGCTTGCCGCACGAATAGTGGTGGGTCAAGAAATATAACTTTAACATTTCACGTCAAGAAATATAACTTTATTTACTTTTAATTCAAATTGTAGCGAAAAAAGCAAAAGAAAATACTAGTTATATTATTCTAACTTCTTCTTCTATCTAAATTCTCAATTACTCTTCTCTGAGCTCGACGACCTGCTGCTAATTCTGGATTAATTCTTCCGATTTGATGCAGATTATCGTCTGGGTTATCATGTCTGTTTGCGGCATATATTCCAAAATCTAAATTTTCATCTCTATCTTCTGGGTCAGGTGGGGGTACATTAAATGCAATACACATGTTATGTAGATCCACGCAGGCATTGATTATTTTGCTTGAAACAACTGGATCATAATGTAATACCCTGTGCTTCAAAAGGCATCTGAATCTGGCTTTTAAAAGTCCTTTGCAACATTCAATTATTGCTCGTGTCTTTTTATGCATTTTGTTATATAAAAATTCTGGCGTATTTGGCTGAGGTTCATTTCTAAGCGGTGTAAGTAGCCAAGTTCGTAGAGGATATACTGAATCTCCCAAAAGATAGTAATCATGATGACCTTGGTTATGTATGTTTCTTAGAATCGTTTGAACATTTGAACGACTCCAAATAAAAGCGTCATTGGTGCTTCCAGGATATTTCGCGTTTACATTCATAATTCTTAAGTCAGCATCGCATATTAGCTGAACGTTGATAGAGTGGTAATTTTTTCTATTAACGTAAAGGTGTTCTGGTCTCTCAGGATGATTTACTTCTGGTGGAAATATTGCCACATGAGTGGCATCAATACAACCTATAACACCGGGAAAATCATGTTGTCGATAGAAATTTGCCCGTTTTTCATTTAGCTCTTGAAAGTTTCTTGGAAATTTAACCCATTCGTTGAAGATATCAGGATTGTTTAATGCTGCGTACACTTCTTTTAATGCATTACTAACACTGGATTGACATACATCCAAATATTTATTACATGACACATCTAATTGATAGCTTCCATGAGAAAAAAATTTAAGAGCAATCAATACCTGCATAAGAAATACAAATTTCACGGTGACCAGAAAAAAGCGTACACGAAAAAAGCCCACACGAAAATTGCGCACAAAAAAAAAGCCCACAGCGAAAAATGCGGACAAGAAAAAAGCGCACAACGAAAATTGCGCACACCGAAAAATGCCCACATGGAAAAATGCGTACACGGAAAATTGCTCACACCGAAAAATGCTCACATAGAAAAATGCGCACATGGAAAATTACCCACACTGAAAAATGCCCACAGAGAAAATTGCGCACACAGAAAATTGCTCACACCGAAAAATGCTCACTCAGAAAAATGCCCACATAGAAAAATACGCACATTATGTTTTATTTTCACATAAAAATGAAATTTATGCGCATTTCCATTACCGTACATGGTGTGTTAAATAACGTGCCTTTTTTAAATTTCTCCTCGTAGTTGGCCGTGAATTATTAGTAAAGCCTCCAAAGGTCAAGCCCGAATGCATAGGCGCTTCGAAGCCGCGTATGGCAGATCGAATTACGGCGCTGCAAACATTATTTCTTCGATATAACGAGAATATTTTGATCAACTTTATCACATTTTATTTTGTTATTTGCTGTAGTTTTGACCATATGATATAATTAAAAAAAAAACCAAAACATTCGTTTAAATAAAACTCGTTATATCTATGCATCACGCAGCCGTAAACAGCACTGGATCAGTGCTGTTTACGAGCAGCATAACCAGTTTTATTTAAACGAATGTTTTCGTTTTTTTTTTTTTTTAATTATATCGTATGGTCAAAAATACAGTAAGTAACAAAATAAAATGTGATAAAGTTGATCAAAATATTCTCGCTATATCGAAGAAATAATGTTTGCAGCGCCGTAATTCGATCTGCCATTCGCGGCTTCGAAGCGCCTATGCATTCGGGCTTGACCTTTGGAGACTCTAATTATTAGTTATGGTTATGAACTAGCGTTGCTTGAAACTTAAATTGATGTTTGGAAAATGGAAGTGTCGATTTTACTTCGCTGTAGTCGATTTTTATACATAAAAATCGACTACAGCGAAGTGAAATCAACACTTCAATTTTTCTAAAAATTTACTTGTGTAACATTAGGTTTGACACCATTTGTCATGTATTTGTCAACCAATAAAATCTCATCCATCTCATTCGATTCCAAAGAAATAAATATTCTCTATGGCTGGGTTTCTCAGTCCTAGTTTAACTTTAAACTCCTGTTTATTTCCATGGTAGCAATTATAAGAATGATTGTTCCTATGGAAATAAACAGGAGTTTAAAGTTAAACTAGGACTGAGAAACCCAGCCTATGATTACTAACATTAACAGCCAATTCAGTTGCAATTGCTCGAATACTGATTCCGTCTTGCAATCGCGTTTGAATTATTGCCTTCTGAATTGCTTTTAATTGGGGTATTTTTATTTAATTTGTCAAAATAATATTAATATCAAAATGACAGAAGTTCATTTTAAAGCACGCTTCAATTAACTAAAATTTCGAGTGTAGTCGGTTTTTCTGATTACGATGGTACAGTCGTGTTCAGAAAAGTGTTGTACAGAATTTTTACTGTGTAACCTTGTATGTGCATTCAAGTAAGTTCCAAAAATTGTTGTACAAGTTTTGTTGCATGTACGGTTTCTGGCAATAATAATATTATCGAACACAAAAATAGAAAAGCCAATTGCCGCTCAAAAGCAAAGATATTTAAAACGTAGCTGTACAACACCTTTTTGAACACAACTGTACATCATAACCTCATGTTTTTTATTAAAAGAAATTGCTGAATTCGGTAATTCTACTTTTTACTCCGTGCTTGCATCACGTGATTTGCCGAACTTAACAAAATGTAAGTCATAAAATACAGTTTGTTAAATGAATCTTTTTACGCATGTCATTGATTTTATCCGTATGAAACACATCAATATGTAGTTCAAGCCAAGTAATAAATAGTAAATGTTAATGTTTACAACAGTGGTACCATTTCTTAAAAAGCGCAATTCCGTAATTTACGCGACAAATTTCCGTATTTTAAAAATTAATTCCGTACATAATATTCTTACCAGTAAAAGTAAAAGAAAAAGGTACTTATCGTACCTACATAACTACTCTGATAACAGTGATAACTATACTTGGATTGCACAATAACGAACTAAACAAAACATAACCAAATATACACATGTAAACTACACTTACAAACCGCGAACCGGTATTTCACAGTGTTGCCATTCCGCTACTCTATTGTCCGTTTCAAAATTAAAAAACCACAACCTGTTGAATTATGTTGCCAAAAAACAAAATTCCCAGATATATTTTAGTTGGTACTTCACATTGTCGTTATACAAACTGGTCAAGAATCACTGTTTGAGTTGGCAGTGCTGAATTTTATTTTTAAATGGTACAACTGGAGTAACTTTCGGTTGTGGACGGTTTGACACTGACAGCCGTCAGTTTATAAACGTCATTTGACATTTCAAATTCAAATTAAAACGCTAATTTTTATTCACATAACCTACAATCGATTGATGTTACGTCAAATAAATCAACAAAATATATATCCGGTTGCAGTGTTGCAAATAGCCGAATAAAAATGCTCTTAATTGTATTGCCACTCAAACAGTTATTCTTGACCACTTTGTAGTTTATGCGTGTCAGTAATTTTGCGTCAAAATTTGAAATATCATGTAACACTTAATTTGCCCTAAATCTTATGATGTCGCAAAACACAGAAATCTTTTAAATTGTGGAGTTGAAATTTTCTTCCCTAAATTTATCACTAGCAGGCACATGCAGCAGCGTTGCCGGTTCTATCCACGGGGTAAATTGCGAGGTTGGTGGTTTTTTGATTTTGAAACAGACAATACTTCTACTCCTACCTTAAAAAAATAATAATTTATTATTGCCGAACAACCAAAGTTACTAAATGATATATTAGAAACACAAAAAATATGACTTTTTTTCATTAAAATGTAAATATAAGAAAAATCCGTACGGAATGATCTTTGACTCCGTATCCAGTCTGCATGGAATCTGTACATGTACGGAAATTTCCGTACGATTGGCAACCCTGCTTTACAAACATTCGTATAAAGGTGTTCCTTTTTCAATCTGAAAGACTGAAAGAGTGATGTATACTAGCCGCCACTTAAAACGAAACGCAATACCAAGGCCACAGCCGTAAGTAGCACTGTGTAAGGTTCATTTTCGAACGAGTTTATTGCTTTTCGTTTTGCTTTTAGTGCCGGCGATGGTACGTAGATACGATAACTACATATAAAAAAAAATAGTTATACAGGTTGTTACAAATTCGAGGCTCACCATTGGGATCTCGGAAATGGTAAGAGATGAGAAGTCGGTTAAATTAGGGCAAAGTTGCGTATTTTAATGCTGAACAATAATCCGTTTTGAAAAATCTTCTACGATTTGTAGTTTTTGAAATATTTCCAAAAAACCGAAAAACTAATTTTCTTTTTTATTTTTCCTGAAGTTATTATTGCATTGCGTTATTGTATTATAACAAAATTAATACATTCTACAGGCACTTTTTTAAGCTCTTTACGATGACATCATTAGATGTTACTTAAAACGTTTCGTCTCGTTCTGACCATCATCAACTTTATTTTTTCTTATGGGCGTCACTTTGGGTTTTAATACAATTAAATAGATCTATTTTTTCTGATGCTTTTCCATACATCTCACATCCCTATTTAATAATTTGAAACAGCTGGAGATGCAAGAAATTGTTGAAAATAACAGTGCGAAGAAAAATATGGTATGCTGTGAAGACAAAAACAAAAAAAGTTTGTTATACCTTCGGAGTTTTATTTCGTTTATAACAAAAGCAAAATTTTGAAAAATGTTTAGATATGAAAATGAATAATGTGAATCCAGAAAAGACGTAGATTTTCAAAATATATTGTGCTAACAACAATTATTCATAGTAAGAGAGAAGGATGAAGCAGTAGTTAATTGGGAAGAACAATGGCGCTCAAAATGGCCGTCGTATGTGAGATGACCATAATAAATCTTCGGTTTTTGATCAGTTTATGCTTAGGAAACATACGGAACGATACTTTTTCGGTATAATAAAAATAATAACTATGACAATGAGGCACACAACAGTAAATATTTGATTGTTCCATTATCCGGGCAATGAGCGTTACGTTTCGGTTCTGGCAATTTTTTTTCACACTTTGCATTGTAACACATAAGGAAATATTTGTCCAAGACCGAAACGTAACCTGCGTGAAACGAACTTGCCTAATATGTGAATCAAGCTTTATTATAGCCTATTTTTAAACTAGGAGGAGTAACAGTTTTTGACGGGCAAAATTAAAATTACTTCTCCTAGTTGATCGTGCCTTTTATCGACGTGCGTAAATAGATCCATTTTACAAACTGTAAACGTTTTATTAGTTTAAAAGTCGGTCGAATGGTCGGAATTTTGCAGTTTCTATCAATATGTAAATTGTTTAAAATTGTATTCAAACTTATTAGTTTATTAAATAAACACAAAAATGCAGGAGTATAGTTGTCACAGATTTTTTTGGTGTTCATAGTACATAGTTCAGTGGCGTAGATAGAAACTTGTTTCGGGGCGAACAAAAAAATCTAACGAGTACGGACTACTTAGCATTTTATTTATGAAATGTAAAACGGCGAACAAAAACAACGTCATATGAAAAACTTCTTTAGTAAGAAATACGCAAAACATAATATTTTAGAACCATTTCGGGGCTCAGCCCCTGGCCCCCTTATCTACGCCATTGACATAGTTCATAGTACATATCACATATGCATTTCATTTTTTTCATTTATAACGAGCTCTTGCATATAACGAACAATAAGCGTGGTCCCTTGAGTCCTCGTTATATCCGAGTTTTACTGTATATTGTTTATTATCTATTATATACGTATATTATACTCTCGATATCTTAGGAGCGCAATCTAACAAGGAAAGTGACCACCGATGTTGAATGTTAACAATTTTAAACAAACAGAAAAATTTGAGTAATAGTTGTCAAATTTAAGAAAAGAGAAAACAGATGGAACATATTTTCAACAAAAGGGGGGTCATAATTAAAAAAAGGATTTTTAAAACCGTTTCAACTAAGAAATGTAAAAAATAATAGCATCAATTTTATATCCACGAAACGCCAAGTCTACTCAGGATGCAGTTGATTTGATTTCAGCTTTTGTGAACGTTTAATATAATTCTCTGGATTAAAAGAAATTACATAAACAAATAACTAGAATCATCGTCCTCTATTGTTATTGTTTCATTACTAAATTGGAATTGGAAGTGGCAGTGTTATTTTCTTTTTCCGGATACTTTCTAGATGGACTATATTTGAGGAGTTGTACCCACGGTGAATTGAATACTAACGCTGGCAGCATTCCTGCAAGTGAGATAGCGAACCATTACGTCATCGCATACCCGCGTCTCCTTTTACACAATTATTAACCAATATTAACTGTCACGGTTGACAGTTGTATTAGAGGGAGAAGCGGGTATGCGATAATGTACGGGTTCCCTATCTCACTTGAATGTTGCCACTAGTAGCATTCCTTTCACAAACTAGAGCAGTTGTGAACAGCACAGAACAGTTCAATGTACAATCGCAATCATAATTCATGACATAACCTTCACAGAAAGACTCATTTTATTTGTCGTTTCCAAACAAAAAATAATTTACGACATCCCGGATTCACTTTTGAGTATTAGTAAGATTTGGATGTATTCGACATTCATGGTTTTGAAGGATGTTCTATAAACTTTCTGTAAGCGTTATTACTTATGATTGCGACTGTACGTGCTGTACGGAGCTTGAAGCTCTTGAAAGGAATGCTACTACTATTAGTATTCAATTCACCGTGGGTTGTAAAGAAACATTTCAAGAAAGATCTGAGACTGTTATTTGAGGCAGTTCAAACAATTAACGGGGAACAATTTGAACATCTTTTATAAATAATCAGTTGGTGTTAATATTGTTTGTAGTTGTTTTAATAATATGTTAATTTTTGATAAAAGCATGAGCGTGTAAAACTCTCCAAATACGGTCTCAGAAATATGTAACAGTTATTTTTTATACAAGATGACAAAATTCAAATTTATTTTTATTTATAAAAAGTAACTATTAAGGCGACGGGCCACTGCGCGCTAGGCGAAGCTAAGTTGAGCGAAACTAAGTTTTTTGAAAATTTGATCCAACGTAATCTTACGCGGACGAGGCAACCGAGCGAAGATAAACACTGTTTTATATCTTTGCTATCTTAATTTCGCTTCCCTTAGCTTTAGTTACCACGTTCGTGTAAGATTACGTTAGATCTAATTTTCAAAAAACTTAGTTTCGCTCAGCTTAACTTAGTTTCGCGTTCAGTGGCTGCCCGCCTTTATTTTCTGAGTCCACTATTTGGAGAGCTTTAAATGCTTATGCTTTTATTATAAAAAAATAGCAAATTATTAAAACAACTACAAACAATATTAACACTAACTGATTATAAAAGATATTCAAATTGCTCCCCATTAACTGCTTGAACTGCTTCAAATAACAGTCTCAAATCTTACTTGAAATTTTTCTTAGGGACAGTTTTTCAATCACAAGTTAACTTTAACCTTTAGTTTATTGCCATAGGAATAATTGTCTTCATAATTGTTATTATAGGAATAAACCGATATTTAAAGTTAACTTGCGATTGATATATCGGCCCTTAGAGGTACAACCCTCAAGTAGAACTACGTAGAGAAATTTTAAAAAAGGCACGTTATTTAACACACCATGTACGGTAATGGAAATGCGCATAAATTTCATTTTTATGTGAAAATAAAATATAATGTGCGTATTTTTCTATGTGGGCATTTTTCTGGGTGAGCATTTTTCTGGGTGAGCATTTTTCGGTGTGAGCAATTTTCTGTGTGCGCAATTTTCTCTGTGGGCATTTTTCGGTGTGGGTAATTTTCCATGTGCGCATTTTTCTATGTGAGCATTCTTCGGTGTGAGCAATTTTCCGTGTACGCATTTTTCCATGTGGGCATTTTTCGGTGTGCGCAATTTTCGTTGTGCGCTTTTTTCTTGTCCGCATTTTTCGCTGTGGGCTTTTTTTTGTGCGCAATTTTCGTGTGGGCTTTTTTCGTGTACGCTTTTTTCATGGAATCAAATTTCACATATAGCCGTTCTCTGGTCGCTTTTAATAGCTTACCTTAGTAGAAACATCCAAATCTCTATTACGAACTTTTGGCCTGATATATGGAGTTAGAATTTCTATTAAATATCTACATAAATCCTTAGAAAGCCTAAACATATTAACAAACATTCTTTCCGAAAGCATACGAAATGGATCTCCTGCATGCCTTCGGTTATGAAAAAACTGTTGTTGTTCGGCTCTTTCTAAAGCCTCCAACACAAACAAGTTGAACAGTTCTTCCATAGAATTGAAACTTTATTTCTTTAAATCAAACATACATCATACATCAAAAGTAGATGTTTTCTGACGGATTTGGACACTGCGATTTATAAAAGTCCGCTCGCAGTAAAATACTCGCAAAGTTAAGAATTCGCAACTTTACGAACGATGAAAAATTGGAATTAACAGACTTCGTATTTTTGTGAACACGTAAATCTATTTGCGAAGGGTGAAAAATTGACTCCCAGTCGTTTACTTATTCTTATTATTATTTATTATATTGAAATTGTTATTTCAAGGGGGGCGGGATGTTGAAGATCAATATGTTGCAATGAATATAATGTAATTTCGTGCGAACCGTTCTTAGCAACCAAAAAAAAAGAATTTTTTTTATGTATGTAATCATTGTGTAATATACGTATATGTCAAAAGAATAAAACTTTAATTTCTAATTTCTACCTAAACAAATGGCTACAAAGAAAGTGCTATTAAAAGATTTAAAAGTGACCGACTTGAAAGCCGAATTAGAAGAACGCGAATTGGAAATTTCCGGAAAGAAACCGATTTTGCAACAAAGACTTCACCAAGCACTACTAGAAGAAGGAGAGGACCTGGAAACCTTTCTTTTTGAAATCTCGGGCGGTCAAATAAATTAATAAACAAAGTGTAGTGTAAAAAAAAGAAAAACAATGGTTACAAAGAAAGTGCTATTAAAAGATTTAAAAGTGACCATGCTACCTACCTGCGTAGATAGGCAGAAGTTTTACATTGGAGCGAAACTTTACTCCAATGTTGCCAGCCAGCTTCAGTGGGACGGGGGGGTTCTCTAACCAAAACGCGAAGGCCAAACCAAAAACAGGCGCCACTTAATTTTTTTTTGTAAAAGGAAACGCGTGAAAAATTAAGAAAACACGTTACGTTCAAAACATGAACACTTTTATTAATAGAAGCACAGAACAAATAAAATAAAATCAACGCAAGTCGAACAATCTAAATAAACAACTAGGCCATAAACATAATACGATATTACCTAACTTTTCGGATCCGAAATTGCTACAAAACTATTTAAAATGACGCAAAATGGTAATCGTCTATTCTAGCGGCAAAGAACCCGCGGTGTGCGCTTGATGCGCGTTATTCGAATAATCCTCCGCTAATCGAAACTTAATTTCGCGAGTGTACGCGAACACGTGCACAAATGCGGCTACATTCAATCCACCGAGAGCCGAAGAAAATTACATTAGTCAATAGAAACATATTACCTGCTAAATAGCGTCGTTACGTCCGTCTAGGGGCGTCTCCGTAGACGTCGGCTTCTCCCCGGGTGGACGCGTCGCTTTGCAGTCGCACAGGGCCACGAGATGCTGGAGTTCGGGCCAATCCAAGATCAACAATAGGAGATTGGCCTTATTTGAAATCAGCCGAAAGCTGGTCGAAAACAGTAGTCAAACGAAAGACCAATGCCGTAACCTAGAGGGTCGGCAAAGTCGTAACCAAAAGCCTATAAACGAAGGAAGAGAAAAACGAACGTCAGAGTCAGGTCGAGAGAAAAGAGCATCCTGCAGAACTTACCCAGTCGCAAAACTGGGCTGTCACAAACTGCGGGGCAACTGCAGCTTTCCTGTCCTCAAATGAACTTAGAAGTCCGGCATAAAGCCGTATCAATCACTTTCACCTCCTCGATGAAGCGAACACGACACTAAATTTTCCACGACAGGCACATGTAGTTCATGGGACAGACAGATTCGTACTGAGACAATGACGCTACCCCCGACCGGTGGAAAAGAAAAAAACTACTAAAGAGAGAGATATATTCGAATATGCCAATGACAGATTTTAAGTCGTCAACATAAGCCAATCAAGATAAAGGGCACAGGTTACTCGCATCGGCGACAATTTCCGGTCCTAACCACATTCTTTAAGCGTGAACTCGTTCGACCGCTAATATACGCGTCTCCAAATAGGACCATGTAAATTGGACAATTAAAAATAACGCAGACTCAAACTTGACACAAAGCAAGGATGGGGTTAATTATTATAATATGTAATTATTCGGCTGGTCTGAAATTTTTTGCAAAAATATTTTAAAAAGAGAATGTTGAGTGGAATGCGTAGGCATGGAATGGCACATTCCTACGCCTAGTGGAGAAACAAAACAAAACGGGTTAAAATTAGCTCGAATCGTTGAAATATGCATTATACAGGGTGTGCTCGCGCACGATCGAAAATAAATTGTAACAATCAACTTGAAAGCCGAATTAGAAGAACGCGAATTGGAAATTTCCGGAAAGAAATCGATTTTGCAACAAAGACTTCACCAAGCGCTACTAGAAGCAGGAGAGGACCCGGAAACCTTTCTTTTTGAAATCTCAGGCGGTCCTGCAAATTTAAGTAAGATATTCAAAGATGAATTGCAAAATAAATTGCTGGAACAATCCAGAAGTTTCAAAGATGAACTGAAAAATAAATTGTTCGAACAATCCGGAAATTTGAAAGATGATCTTGGAAATTTGAAAGACGATCTAGATAAATTAATGAAATATTCTAGAAACACAAAAGAAAATGCGAAAATTTTAGAAGAAAAATTTGAAAATAAATTAATACAACAGTCGAAAAATCTGGAAAGTAAATTCCTAGAACAATGTGGAAATTTAGAAACTAAATTAAAAGAACAATCTGGAAATTTGGAAGTTAAATTAGAAGAGCAGTCTGAAAATTTAAAGGATGAATTTCTAGAGCAATCAAAAGAGCTCGAAGATAAACTAGTAGTAAAAATATCAGAAGAGACGAGGAATCTGCAGGAAAATGTGGAAGAAATACTATTCCAGCAGGATAACAAAATTAAGAATCTGGAGCAAATCATGGCAGGATTACGAATGTTTGGGGATCCGTCACCAGCAGAAATACCAGAAAATAATGAGGCCCAAACTGTGGTAGGACCAGCGGAAATTTCTAAATTGAAAATAAAACCACCGACGTTCGATGGGAAGTCACTGTATCTCGGAAACACTTGATTTTCAGAACTATGTACATTAAGACTTTTGTGTTTGTATTGATAAGATCTATAAGTTGGTAAAAAATTCGAACATATTTTTTAAACACCCTGTACCTATATGATTTGGGATTTTTAGCATAGTCGAGAATTCCTTCCCGCCAATTAGTTCGTTATATAGAAATTCTACTGTATTATGATCTGTATTATCGTATCGTTCTTTAGTTGTCTCACATTTTATAATTTCTAAGATACTAATCTCAAAATGAAGTCAAGTATTTTTACGTCTGGTTAACGTTTAAGGGGAAATCTAAGGGGGCTTTAAATTATTCTTCAAATGAAGAGTGAAAATCATTACCTTTTCATTGGAAGAAAGAAATAAAACAAAATTGTAATTTGTAATTTATTGAAGGTGGTGTCTACAAAGAAAACGCGTCGTGAATTCCTTAAGGTTTAAGTAATCGTCGTAAAGTGTAATTTTATTTAAATAACAATATGACTATAGCGAAAGTGAGGATACAGTGAAGATGCGGCGGCGTCCGTTTAATGGACGCGTTGGGCCAGTGCAGCTTCTCGTTGTTGACCTGGTGTGCTTCGCCCCTGACGGCCACTTTCCGACCTACGCTCTGAGGAGGCACGGGGCGCCCGGAAGTGAAGAAACGCAGCGCAGTTCCATGAAGTTCCCCTGCGTGTGCTTGCGTTCGATTTGAAATCGCAGCGAGACAGAACGGAATGACAGGCCCCGTTTGTCAGGTGGTGAACTTATCGAATCCCCCACGACCATGTTCGGCGGTGCCTGGAATATAAAACAAAAGGAGTTCTAAAACAAAACAAAAATTCGTTTTATTACGTTTGGGATTTGCATCACTCGAATCGGCGCGTAAATTTATACCTATGGTAACTGGGTTTCGGGCAGGCGGGGAAAAAATGTTCTGCCAAGGTGAAACAATAATGTGGGATGCGGGGGAGGGGGAGAAAGAAAAGAACATTTGCAACAATTTTATAAAAAAATACAATTAGGACGCCTGTTTGTAAAAGTTCCAAGCCTGATTTGCGGAAAAAATAAAATAGAGGACAGAGACGTTTTGAACTTGTTTCAACCTAGAGACATAAGTTTTATATTTCAAACTGTCATTCTTGAAGTTTTAATTTTTTGCTTTGGGTTGACCTTGACCTTTGATCTTTTAAAACTTCGTCTCTAGAAACTTTATTTTTTAATTATTTTTCCCCAATTTCGACTTGGGTTGGGGTTGACCTTGACTTTTAACATTTTTTGAGTTTTGAGTTAGGGTGAGTTACCTGCTACAATAATGTTGTGGGTTTCTGACGCCAACCTAAAGGCTGGAGCCTCACTGGAAATTTCCGGCAGGCTGGGAAAAATAGTTCCGCAAAGGTGAAACAATAATGTGGGTTGCGGGGGAGGGGGAGAAAGAAAAGAACATTTGCAACAATTTTATAAAAAAATACAATTAGAACGCTTGGTTCACGAAGTAAAGAATAGACGATGGGAGGTGGAGTTCTAGTTCGCTTGACAATGTCCTTGTCCTGAACTGTACACAAAGCAGTGTTGCCAGTTCATCACATAAAAATTCCCCAAATATTTTCTGGTGTTGGAGCGTTTTTTTTTTTTTTTTGTACATTTGGGTCAAAATACTATGTGTTTTTTTTTTAATGCCATAAGGGGTGGCTGTGGAAAAGAAAATTCATGTCTTAGCTCCATTTATTTACTTTAAATTTTCAGATTTGGCATGTGTTAGATGCCAAGCTACGACATGAGTTTTAATTTTCATGGCCAACCTTTATGGCATTTTTAAAAAAACACATGTTAGTAATAACGTTAAACAGATCATACCTCGTTCTGATAAACACACGTTCGCTGGTTAGTCCCTTCCAGTTTTCTCTCTCTCTCTCTCTCTTCATCTCGCTTATCGCGCATACGATGCATCGTGAGAAACGGATACACACACAACAAACAATACGACTTACATCGGGTGTCCGAAAATACATCAAATACTACTCACCGGGGGGCCTGCGTGCCCCCGCGGAAATCCAACGGTGCATCTAGTAGCAACCATTCCAATCACAATGATAATGGGCACCACGGAAGTTATCCTTGGACGTTGACTTCTTATCTTCGCATGCATTAACCCCACATTCACCTGTAATTCGGAAACCCACCCTCCCGATGGATATTAGCATACCTTGCCTCCTAAGCTTACGTTCTTAGGATCAATTGATGTCACTGATCGCGTAAGTGTCAGCACACTCCGTTTCCGATCCAGTGCACATCATGTCATGTTAGACCATTCTGGAGCACAATGCTTCAGCAGGTCAGGAATACAACCAACTGAATTCCCATTCACAATGAATATGGAATACCAGCTGATTGTTTCGCCGATACCGTGCACTTCATCAGCGGTGCTGACCACTGCGGCAAGTCACACACGGTACCGTATACTGGTGCGCAATATACCCCCTGCAATGCTCTGGATCATCGGCATCAGGACGATATTCGCTATATTAGAATAACTCCAACTCATCGATGATCCTCATTGCCAATAACATAAACAGGGTATACCGCGATACTACTTCTGCCAGAACATTGCCTTCTTTTGGCCAATACTCTGCAGCCACCCTCTAGGTCACACATCCCGTCGTCTCGACGCGTAACACAATTCCTCACGCGCTTTACCGACCGTTCTCCGTCTGCATCCCGAGAAAAACTGTCCTGCCTCTCTTAATATCTTACGTTCCCTCGGCTAGGCTTATCGTCAAAACATAAACAAACATCCCCTGATATACAGATATTTATTAAGCATTTTAAATTACAAGCTAACTCATTCCTTACAAATAATTTTGGCTACGACACTGGCTTCACGCATCCAATGTAATTTCCGACAACGTGATGTCGGAGCGTTTTTTTTTTTGTACATTTGGGTCAAAATAGTAATAACGTTAAACAGATCATACCTCGTTCTGATAAACACACGTTCGCTGGTTAGTCCCTTCCAGTTTTCTCTCTCTCTCTCTTCATCTCGCTTATCGCGCATACGATGCATCGTGAGAAACGGATACACATACAACAAACAATGCGACTTACATCGGGTGTCCGAAAATACATCAAATACTACTCACCGGGGGGCCTGCGTGCCCCCGCGGAAATCCAACGGTGCATCTAGTAGCAACCATTCCCTCACATTGATAATGGACACTACGGAAGTTATCCTTGGACTTCATCAGCGGTGCTGACCACTGCGGCAAGTCACACACGGTACCGTATACTGGTGCGCAATATACCCCCTGCAATGCTCTGGATCATCGGCATCAGGACGATATTCGCTATATTAGAATAACTCCAACTCATCGATGATCCTCATTGCCAATAACATAAACAGGGTATACCGCGATACTACTTCTGCCAGAACATTGCCTTCTTTTGGCCAATACTCTGCAGCCACCCTCTAGGTCACACATCCCGTCGTCTCGACGCGTAACACAATTCCTCACGCGCTTTACCGACCGTTCTCCGTCTGCATCCCGAGAAAAACTGTCCTGCCTCTCTTAATATCTTACGTTCCCTCGGCTAGGCTTATCGTCAAAACATAAACAAACATCCCCTGATATACAGATATTTATTAAGCATTTTAAATTACAAGCTAACTCATTCCTTACAAATAATTTTGGCTACGACACTGGCTTCACGCATCCAATGTAATTTCCGACAACGTGATGTCGGAGCGTTTTTTTTTTTGTACATTTGGGTCAAAATAGTAATAACGTTAAACAGATCATACCTCGTTCTGATAAACACACGTTCGCTGGTTAGTCCCTTCCAGTTTTCTCTCTCTCTCTCTTCATCTCGCTTATCGCGCATACGATGCATCGTGAGAAACGGATACACATACAACAAACAATGCGACTTACATCGGGTGTCCGAAAATACATCAAATACTACTCACCGGGGGGCCTGCGTGCCCCCGCGGAAATCCAACGGTGCATCTAGTAGCAACCATTCCCTCACATTGATAATGGACACTACGGAAGTTATCCTTGGACGTTGACTTCTTATCTTCGCATGCATTAACCCCACATTCACCTGTAATTCGGAGACCCACCCTCCCGATGGATATTAGCATACCTTGCCTCCTAAGCTTACGTTCTTAGGATCAATTGATGTCACTGATCGCGTAAGTGTCAGCACACTCCGTTTCCGATCCAGTGCACATCATGTCATGTTAGACCATTCTGGAGCACAATGCTTCAGCAGGTCAGGAATACAACCAACTGCATTCCCATTCACAATGAATATGGAATACCAGCTGATTGTTTCGCCGATACCGTGCACTTCATCAGCGGTGCTGACCACTGCGGCAAGTCACACACGGTACCGTATACTGGTGCGCAATATACCCCCTGCAATGCTCCGGATCATCGGCATCAGGACGATATTCGCTATATTAGAATAACTCCAACTCATCGATGATCCTCATTGCCAATAACATAAACAGGGTATACCGCGATACTACTTCTGCCAGAACATTGCCTTCTTTTGGCCAATACTCTGCAGCCACCCTCTAGGTCACACATCCCGTCGCCTCGACGCGTAACACAATTCCTCACGCGCTTTACCGACCGTTCTCAGTCTGCATCACTAGAGAAACTGTCCTGCCTCTCTTAATATTTTACGTTCCCTCGGCTAGGCTTATCGTCAAAACATAAACAAACATCCCCTGATATACAGATATTTATTAAGCATTTTAAATTACAAGCTAACTCATTCCTTAAAAATAATTTTGGCTACGACAAACGTTAATTCAAATTTATAGTGGGCCTAAAGCGGTTTTCTAATTGATATTGCCAAAAATAAATAAATAAATATAATTACATATCATTATAAATAAATTAATCACCTGATTTTTATTGATATGCCACACCAAAAATGGCGTAGGATCCGCTTCCGAAGACAAACATTCCGCTGTTAGTGTGTCACCAAGGTGATATGAGTCCGCCAGACCTTCTATTCTGGGATTTTCTTTCGGCAGGGCTGCAAGTTTAAAATCACAATGAAATTCGAACTGTGTTACATTTATTATAAGCATAACAAATGAAATTTTAACTTTCTTGTTGAACAATTTACTATAGTGACAATGTATTCTTAAAAATTTCGTTTTCTAAACAAATTTTTACATAAATATTATATTATATAATTTTAAAGTAGTAAAAAGGATGTCAGCAATTTTCAAAAAGAAAAACAACTCAAGCGATACTGGCCGCTGAATCAGCCGCAAGTGTTCGATTTTAAAACATAAACAAATGTGTTTATAGAAATGTAAACAGTTAGGTCGGTGGACCGAGAAGGATTATTAACTCTTCAACTTTGAATGTACTAAGAGCTGTAATAAACTTTTAAAATATTAGACTTAATTCATTTTTTTGAGAAGTGAGTCTCACAAGGATGTGTCTTAGGTTACTAAAAACGCCAAAAATTTTTGGTAGCGATCTTGTATTAGGACATATGTTTCGGCCTCAGTAGACGGCCATCTTCAGCAAAGACTACAATAGAGGGTGGCGAGTAAGAAACAATTTAGGTTAAATGTAAAATTACATACCGTAATCCACACTAATAAACAACAAAGTTGCATAGCCAAAACACGAATACAAACATGTTAAAAACTTTTTAAAATTGTAAACGGGGACACCACAAAAGAGAGTCCCGAAAGGGAAGAAAAGTGAATTCACGTCTGGAAACGTGCAAAGTGAAAGATGGCGGACTAAACTTAAAAAATTGTACAATCTAGAATATGGCGGTAAATTTTGTATGAAACACATAAACAAAATAAAACCCCAAAAATTCTGCCAGTTGATGTACTTGAAGAATTCCTCCTGAGGTCCATTCAACTGATCGTTTAGAATATTAAAGTTATTGTTTTTATGTAAAATTAGAATTTTGCCAACCATTTAATTTTAAAAATTAGAATTTTGCCAACCATTTAATTTTTTCTTCACATGATTTTGATCCTAACAATAATGTCAAATCTCTTCACAATTTTAAAAAAGGAAACCTTCTTAATATAGCTGAAAACCTCGAAATATTTCATCTTTCACTTTGCACGTTTCTAGACGTGAATTCACTTTTCTTCCTTTTCGGGACTCTCTTTTGTGGTCTCCTCGTTTACAATTTTAAAAAGTTTTTAACATGTTTGTATTCGTGTTTTGACTATGCAACTTTGTTGTTTATTAGTGTGGATTTCGGTATGTAATTTTACATTTAACCTAAATTGTTTCTTACTCGCCACCCTTTATTGTAGTCTTTGCTGAAGATGGCCGTTTACTGAGGCCGAAACATATGTCCTAATACAAGATCGCTACCAAAAATTTTTGGCTTTTTTAGTAACCTAAGACCGTCCTTTTTACTACTTTATGTAAGGACGATTAATTAATTATATCTATCAGCAATAAACTTTTAATATAACAAAAAGGAAAACAATAAAAAACTTGACAATAATATTTTGAGCCTCATGCTCCGCTCTGTACTCTACTTCTTAATCGAATGTCCACTTCTTTTCGGTGGCGATGGATGTTTTTCTTCGTTAGCCTCGACACGCGCCTCTCGTTCGTGACCGTTTTGAAAACAATCCACCCTTTGATTTTTCGGCAGCACTGATCTTGAGTCCGCCGATTAATTCTTGCTTACATTTATTACGTGCTGGTTGCTAACATCCGATGGAGATTCTTACCAAACTTATATAATTTTCTTTGAATAGAAACTTATGTGGCGCCCAACGTGAGGCCTCTCTCACTGCAATGAAGAGAGCTCGCAGAACTTCTTCCAAACTGCTGGCTCATTGCTGACGGCAATACTCGTTGCTATATTTTCACTTACACTGTTGGTAATATGTCATATTATAATGAAAACAATCGTTCTAGTGATGTCCACACTGTTCAGTCATAAGCTAACAATTTTGTATACAGCCGGCTAAGGTAAAAACGAAATCGATGAATTGATGCATTATTTAGCGAATGCACGGTAAACGCTGTTGACGTTTTCAGAAATTCAATTAACTCAAATTCGAAACGTGACCCGTTTGAAGTGCATTTAACAGCGAGCAATTCTGCGCCGATTGAAACGATAGTTGGCAATTTTGCTTTGTGCACTGAGACTGAAGCGTGTATATAATTAGTTCGAAACTTATTTTATGAGCGGGTGCTAATTAATACTCGTACCTTTACGTAACCGAACGAACGCAGATGTGATAACGTCCTTGATAAAATCACTCGAACAAATCTTGCGTTACGTTATCACGGTAGAATTAAATAAAAATATTGTTACGGAATTAATCGAAACAAGGGACGTGGCTAGATTAAATAATATATTGAATGTAATTTTTACATAATTACAACCATGTCAATAGTAAATACCTTTCGTTTGAGATTACCACATGACTTCATGTAGGATCAACATAGGTCGTCATGTGACTCATTTTCACATGGCCTCACGTAGGATCATCATCTACGTGAGCTTCATCATATGAATAACTATCACATGGCTTCATGTAGGCTCAACATCTACATGTGCTTCATCATGTGAACAAACTATCACATGGCTTCATGTAGGATCAACATCTACGTGGGCTTCATCATGTGAATAACTATCACATGGCTTCACGCAGGCTCAACATCTACGTGGGCTTCATCATGTGAACAACTATCACATGGCTTCACGTAGGATCAACAGAGATCGTCATGTGACTCATTTTCACATGGCTTCACGTAGGATCATCATCTACGTGGGCTTCATCATGTGAATACCTAATACATGGCTTCCTGTAGGATCAACACAGATCGTCATGTGACTCATTTTCACATGGCTTCACGTAAGATCATCATCTACGTGGGCTTCATCATGTAAATACCTATCACATGGCTTTACGTAGGCTCAACATCTACGTGTGCTTCATCATGTGAATACCTATCACATAACTTCACGTAGCATCAACATAGGTCGTCATGTGACTCATTTTCACATGGCTTCACGTAGGATCATCATCTACGTGGGCTTCATCATGCGAATAACTATCACATGGCTTTACGTAGGCTCAACATCTACGTGTGCTTCATCATGTGAATACCTATCACATGACTTCACGTAGGATCAACATAGGTCGTCATGTGACTCATTTTCACATGGCTTCACGTAGGATCATCATCTACGTGGGCTTCATCATGCGAATAACTATCACATGGCTTCTTGTAGGCTCAACATCTACATGTGCTTCATCATGTGAACAAACTATCACATGGCTTCACATAGGATCAACATCTACGTGGGCTTCATCATGTGAATAACTATCACATGGCTTCACGTTCGCTCAACATCTACGTGGGCTTCATCATGTGAACAACTATCACATGGCTTCCTGTAGGATCAACATAGATCGTCATGTGACTCATTTTCACATGGCTTCACGTAGGATCATCATCTACGTGGGCTTCATCATGTGAATACCTATCACATGGCTTCACGTAGGCTCAACATCTACGTGTGCTTCATCATGTGAATACCTATCACATGACTTCACGTAGGATCAACATAGGTCGTCATGTGACTCATTTTCACATGGCTTCACGTAGGATCATCATCTACGTGGGCTTCATCATGCGAATAACTATCACATGGCTTCTTGTAGGCTCAACATCTACATGTGCTTCATCATGTGAACAAACTATCACATGGCTTCACATAGGATCAACATCTACGTGGGCTTCATCATGTGAATAACTATCACATGGCTTCACGTTCGCTCAACATCTGCGTGGGCTTCATCATGTGAACAACTATCACATGGCTTCCTGTAGGATCAACAGAGATCGTCATGTGACTCATTTTCACATGGCTTCACGTAGGATCATCATCTACGTGGGTTTCAGCAGTGAAAAATGGTTATTTCAATACTGAGCAATTCATATTTCACCTCTTCAGTTAGCATTATCCATGGTTTTAACTTGTCTACGGCCGCAAGTGTTGCGTGGGCTTTGCCCTTACCAGTCGTTACCTTCGTAACGGCGTATCTGTCGTTTGGTAACACAGCTGTTACTCGAAACGGACCTTTGCATTTTGGTAGCAACTTGCGGCTTTGGCCGTAGCGGGAGCATCCGTTTTTTGTACCATTACCAGATCTCCAACGCTATATTTGCGTGCCTTCGCTCGCCTTTTATCGTACCTTCTCTTTTGGCCTTCCTGATCGTGGTCAATCTTATCCTTAACCTTTTTACGTATTAAAGCCAAGTCAGTACGATCCAGCTGTTGTTGAATTTCTGCTAACAGGATCGCATCTGTAACCCCTCTAGGTTTGTTGCCAAATAACACCTCCGTAGGTGTCACCCCTAGAGTCTTGTGAACGGAAGTATTTAAACCTCTCTGTACTGTTTTAACTTGTGTGTCCCACAAGTCGTCTTCCACATTGCCCGCAAGAGCTGCTAATGCTCCCAATACAGTGCGATTTACCCTTTCACACTGACCGTTTGCCCTGGGTGTAGCAACAGCATTTTGAATATGTTTAATACCCAGGTTTAGGCAAAACAATTGGAAGAACACATGTTTAGTTTTCGTGTTTCGTACAGGCTCAAGAATTGTAAATTTTGTAAACCCGTCTACTATAACTAGCAACTGCGTATTGCCCTTTTTAGACTTAACAAAGGGACCCAAGTGGTCCATGTGCAACGTATGGTATGGGACTGTAACCTTTTCTATAAGAAATAACTGACCAGCCCTTTTACCAGACTGGGCTTTGTAGTACAGGCAATTTAGATAAGCACCTACATATTTAGTAACAAACTGACGCATCTTAGGAAATCAATAATTTTCCTGAATTTTGTTCAAAGTTTTGTCTAAAGCAAAATGACCTACATCATCATGACAAAGTCTACAGATTTGCCACCGGCATGAGCGAGGAACTAACCATTTTCTACCCTTACCAATTTTCCTATACACCAAGTTCCCCTTTAGCTCATAATTGTCATGGTACACTTTAGTGCTAGGATCTTGGTCCTTTGATATTAGGATGTCACGTATCCGACACACCTCTTCATCCTACATTTGCGCGGCTAGTAACCACTCGCTTTCCGTAATATTAATGTTTAAAACTTGTGGCATTCGACTCAAGCAATCAACGTGTATCATCTTCGTTCCAGGTCGGTATTTAATATCGAAATCGTAATCTTGTAATCGCAACCACCATCTAGCTACGCAAGGGATTATGTCCCCTTTCTTGTGACAGTACTTCGAATTGCATTACAATCGGTTACTAACTTAAACTTAATACCAATTAAGTATATTCTGAAATGTTGGAAAGATTCAACAACTGCCAAGGTCTCCAACTCGTAAGAATGATAGCGACTTTCTAGAGATGCTGTTTGCCGACTGAAATATGCAACTGCATGTTCTTCACTGTTTTCAACCTGCAACAACATCCCTGCGATACCATCCTTACTGGTGTCCGTTTGTATCTGGGATATTTAAACTTTTTGGAAATTCTGTTTAGAGCCCTATAGTCAATGCACACACGAGTTCCACCATCCTTTTTCCGTACTAGAATAATTGGACTTGCGTATTCTGACCGAGAATCGCGAATAATTCCCGCTTCCAAAAGTTCTTTTACCATTTCTTTTACTTTCCCTCTTTCAGATATTGATAGTCGGTAAGGGGCGTACACAATAGGTTTACTAGAATTTAATTCAATTTTCATTTCCGCTGATTTTGTATGACCAAGTTCTCGCATATTGAAACAAAATCGAGATCGAAATCGTTGTAATAACGCAAATAATTCATTTTTTTGTTTATTATTTATTTTACCAACATTAATTTTGTTTAATGAAAATTGTTCGTGAGTAATTTCATCTTCAACAATTCGGTTTATTCTAAATTTGTTAACAATTGCTTTCATTTCGTCTGGCGTTTCTACTTCGGTCGGCAATTGAGTTATTATTAATTGCTTATGCGTCTTTACAATCAACACGGATGCGTCTTCGGTAAAATTTTGTCCCACCAGTAAATCAACAAAAAGGTATTCGTCTTCAATAACGTACATGCGTATCGGGACGCTGACGTTGTCGATTGTTAGGTGACCTTGACATTCAAATTTGGGAATCAAAACCGAGCCGTTAAATCCGCGTAGTTCGATATGTTTATTTATTTCTTTATAATTCAAATGTAGTTTACGAACGACCGACAGTTTTATTAAAGTGCATTCACTGCCTAAATCAACAAAACAGTTTACAACATTATTATTAATGCGTGCTCTTTTATAATATATACTATCTTTTTTGTTTCCTACGAAATTTACTCTTTTGTTCGCGGATTGTTTTTCATTAAACTTTTTCTTTCGACAAACGCTTTCGCTGTGACCCGGTTTGTGACAATAAGAACACACATCGGACTTCGGACAATCCTTACGTTTGTGACCCAGCTCGCTACAGTTAAAACATTTTACCCTTGAAAAATTTTCATTTTGAAAATCTTTTTGATTCACTTTTGCTTTGTAGGTGCCGTCATATGTTCTTTTCCTGCGCTCCCCACAATTAAAACTACCTGTGTTGCGACTAATACTAGGAAAAGTTTTAACATAAGCAGCAAACTCAACAAACTTTTTACAATTTGCTGCTCGCAAAGCTACTTGCACCTGCTTGTCCTGCACACCTTCTATAATTACATCGATGACTTGTTCGTCAGTCAACGATAACTGAAGCTTATTCAGTTTCGTTAGTTTGGCAAAACTATATGCATGCAAATCTTGCCCGTCATGAGTTTTATACGACGCAGCTTCATGAAACAAATGACCAAAATTTAGTTTATCGGGGAAAGTAGCTCTCAACATACTCTCCCACTGAACCCACGAATACTGTGCAGTTTTCAAACCATCATACCACAATTTTGCAATGCCTTTCAATTTTCCTAGCGCCAAATAGGTAGTAGTTAACTCATCCCAATGATACATACGTGCACATTCATTTACTTTATTCAACCAGTCATTTACGTTCTGATTACTGTCCGACGGATCAAAATTGGAAAGTAATCTGTCGTCTTTATAAACTGCCCAATTTGGACGGTTATTAAAAAATCTATCGGTAAAAAATGAGCTTGTACTCACGACTTCCCTTAAGTCGTCGATCTGTTTCTGCATGTGCTCGACTGGCGTGGGCAACGGTGGCGTGTATGACCTGTTTGACTCAGATGCTGGAGTATTCATCGCAGTCCTGGAAGTACTTGGTGTTTCAGGTACCAAAGTGCACACCACGACCCTGGACGCAACTGGCGTCGCACTCTCGCCACTCTGCCCGTTCATTGTTTATTATTACTATTTTTTTTTTCTTTTTTCACTACCGCACTGCACTCCGTCGAGGGGTAGGTTTCTTTATCCCACTTCTGATATGTAAGGACGATTAATTAATTATATCTATCAGCAATAAACTTTTAATATAACAAAAAGGAAAACAATAAAAAAACTTGACAATAATATTTTGAGCCTCATGCTCCGCTCTGTACTCTACTTCTTAATCGAATGTCCACTTCCTTTCGGTGGCGATGGATGTTTTTCTTCGTTAGCCTCGACACGCGCCTCTCGTTCGTGACCGTTTTGAAAACAATCCACCCTTTGATTTTTCGGCAGCACTGATCTTGAGTCCGCCGATTAATTCTTGCTTACATGAACATAAATAAATAAAATCAAACATAATTATTAAATATACAAAGACAACTTACACGATTGATCAGCCTAAACCACACTTTAGCAAAAGAGAGATTACATGCTCTGACTATAACTAGATCATGATTTTATTTTAATGTCTCTTCACGGGGTAGACACTTATATGGGAAGTCTGGGTTCCTAGCAAAATGAGGTAGCAGTATTTCCCCTAATTGTAGAGGTCGCAGCATAAATTTAAATTTGGCGCCTTACTTCTGGAACGCAACCGACCTGCCCAACCAATCGAATGCAAGTTACAATCGTTATGGCGTTATGTCATGCAATTATGCACTTTGTGGCGTTGCGTTGTTGTTTCTTTTAATTCATAGTTTTTAATGTTGTTAGGATTATAAAAACACTAATTGTGTTGTTTGTTATGTGTGTATATTGAGATTGTTCTTTGTGGTAAGTGATGAAATAAATTAATGTTAATTGAAAAAATAAAATGCCAATATAATTTTCCAGTGTGAAAAAAGAAATGGGTGTATACTGTGAAGTTTCTGGAAGTGTGAAAAGCAATGATAGATTTTCAAATTCCAATAAATACCCGCAACTTTTTCAAAGGTGGATATTGGTTTGTGGAAGACGAGAACTTTTAGAAAGATCTCCAGAAAATATATATTAGAACTGTCGTAAACATCTTATGGAAAACTGTTTCGGCAGAAATAATATTTTACTTCATACAGCTGTTCTCACTGAACATTTACCAGGTAGTAATATCTTTAATTTTGGTAGATAACCATTATTATTAATTTCAATTATGTTTCACAAAATCTTCTAAGCGGACACTAAATCGCGCAAATATACACTTTACGTTTCGCAGTCGTTCGACTGCTTCGTCAGAAGTGAAAATTATGTTGTCAAAATAAACAAGGTTGTCAACGGAAACTGAAAAAGTAACTTGATTTTTTTTTTAATGTATATTATATTTATTTTTTAATCTAAAAATAATTTGAACATTACAAATGTTAAAAAATTGACAGATCTATGTTCTATTTAAGGAATCGAGAAAACTACAAAATGTATCGTTTAAATTTGCAAAATCAGTAGGTACGTTTATTAATAGAATTCGACGACATTTTTAGTTTACACATTTCAATAAAACGTCTTTTGAAAATATTAGACTCGTAATATAAAATGTTAGTATTTTCAAAATCAAAATTATGGTCATTTTCTAATGAATGTTCTACAAGCATTGAATGATTTTGATTATTTTTTTGGATATGATATTTATGTTGGTCTAGACGTTTTTTTAAATTTTGGCTTGTTTCTCCAATATAACATGAATTACAATTGAAACATTTAATTTCATAAACTACGTTTGGTTGTTTTAATTTTGGTGTTTTGGTTTTTAAATTTGAGAAAATACTATTTAAATTATTTACAGATTTGCTAGCTAAAATTAAATTGTGTTTTTTGAATATGTGTTTAAATGTGTCATATAGTGGTTCAATGTAGGGTAATGATATGTATTTTTTGTTTGAAGTTTGTTTATTGTTATTGTGGATTTTTGAATATTTACAAAATTGAATATTTACAAAATTCAAAAATCCACAATAACAATAAACAAACTTCAAACAAAAAATACATATCATTACCCTACATTGAACCACTATATGACACATTTAAACACATATTCAAAAAACACAATTTAATTTTAGCTAGCAAATCTGTAAATAATTTAAATAGTATTTTCTCAAATTTAAAAACCAAAACACCAAAACTAAAACAACCAAACGTAGTTTATGAAATTAAATGTTTCAATTGTAATTCATGTTATATTGGAGAAACAAGCCAAAATTTAAAAAAACGTCTAGACCAACATAAATATCATATCCAAAAAAATTAACAAAATCATTCAATGCTTGTAGAACATTCATTAGAAAATGAGCATAATTTTGATTTTGAAAATACTAATATTTTATATTACGAGTCTAATATTTTCAAAAGACGTTTTATTGAAATGTGTAAACTAAAAATGTCGTCGAATTCTATTAATAAACGTACCTACTGATTTTGCAAATTTAAACGATACATTTTGTAGTTTTCTCGATTCCTTAAATAGAACATAGATCTGTCAATTTTTTAACATTTGTAATGTTCAAATTATTTTTAGATTAAAAAATAAATATAATATACATTAAAAAAAAAAAAATCAAGTTACTTTTTCAGTTTCCGTTGACAACCTTGTTTATTTTGACAACATAATTTTCACTTCTGACGAAGCAGTCGAACGACTGCGAAACGTAAAGTGTATATTTGCGCGATTTAGTGTCCGCTTAGAAGATTTTGTGATACAAATTTCATCGGACAAGAACCAACTGTAAATTTCAATTATGTTATTTAGAGCCCCTGCAAATAGAGACGATAAATGAAGAGAACCAGCAATTAGATGAACCTGTTCCGGAAGGCAAGAGTATACCTGTTCCAGAAGGTGAGAATATTTTGGATTCGTTGCCCTGCATTTAGTTTATGGTCAGTGCTGTCAACATTGTTTAGTCCGTAGTAATTTTTTGTTTTGTTTGAACACTAGCTGTTTGATTGTGGAGGTTATAATTTGATATGAAAATTTGAAAACAAAGATCAGAATCTTTTATTAGCATAAATCGATTGTTAATCTGAACGTTTTCACATTTAGATGATGAACTGATGAGCATTTTTTTGTTTGTATTAAAACTAAGCATACTAAATCGACCCTGTTATTCCAAAACGACGAACAGACCAATGAACCATATTTTGAGATATCACAGTTTGTAGTTTTAGTGTAGAACATATAATAGGATGATCGTGAATTTTACTGATCTGTTTGTCCTTTTGGAATTATACGGTCCAATTGTAGACTACATAAAAATTATAATTTCGTATATTACTCTGACGTTAATTCTATAGTGGTTGTATGTATTATAATGCACTGTACTTATTTTAAATGTACTTAAATATAATTTGTTTTATGAAACTGTGTTTTATTTTCGGTTTTACAAGTTATTGCTGGGTTTCACCAACACTAAATACATGTAATCATCGACTAAAAGTAAATATTGCTATGGTTACACATGGTAAAATCATAACAATATTTATTTTTAACGTATGATTATATTCATTTAGTGTTGATAATGATAAATGAAAATTAAATATTGAAATATCAAAGGTTTTATTTGGGTTTGGAGCTAAGGTTACTTTTTCCCCTAATTGTAGAGGCCGCTTTACAAGTTACTCCAACTTTCTATTGAGTGTCCCATCTATTTATGTATTATCTATGTGTCTCTTTAATCGAGAAATCGCGAGGTTTTATATTGTTCGGTAGTCGAATGATTCTGACTATTGACGAGTGAAAGACCAGTTTAATTGTTTCCAACAAGTTTCCGACTATTGACGAGTACACCTGTAAATGACTCAGGCGGCGAAGTCGCTTCATTTGGCAACACTAAGACGCTTAACTTTGCTAAATGAATCTAATAATTTAATTTACTTTCTTGTCAAAATATTATTGTTTCGTGATTAAGATAAACGAGTGAGGTGTAACTGTAAAGTTAATGTTGCTAAGTCTGTCGCTAAATATTTGCTGTAAGCGCATAAGAAATTTACCAAACATCAAAAAGAAGCGCGGTCGGCTGCAATTTCAATAAAAAGTGCAATGTAAACATCATATTGGGGGCAAAAGCACAGTAAATATTTGGGATCGTGCTAACGTTACTTACTCCAAGTACGCGTTCGCCACATTTGCGATCCTCCTTAGATTTATTGCCACTTCGCATTCTGCAAACATTTGTCTTACCGCCATCTAATTTGCATCTTTGCATTGTTAACACTGGAGAAATAGATCCGAAAGGGCCTCGAAGAGATGTTTCAAATTTGTTCTGCAGCGTGTTAATTAATAATTTGATGAATTATTGGAGCCTTTATCTATTAAACACGCCGCGAATGAAATGCACAAAACATGCAACTTGGATAACAAGAGGAATAAAAACATCATGTCAAACAAAAAGAGAATTGTATTTAATATTAAAAATTTTTCCTGATGAAACCTTAAAAATATAACATGTGTTTTTTTAAAAATGCCATAAAGGTTGGCCATGAAAATTAAAACTCATGTCGTAGCTTGGCACCTAACACATGCCAAATCTGAAAATTTAAAGTAAATGAATGGAGCTAAGACATGCATTTTCTTTTCCACAGCCACCCCTTATGGCATTTTTAAAAAAACACATAGTATTACAAAAGGTACTGCTGCATATTAAAAAATGTTATATTAAATGCAAAAAAATTTCATACTAATGCGATTATAGCCCACTCGGAGAATGTTATTAAAACTGTTTGGAAGTTAATTAAAAGTGAAACAAACTGTTCAAAAAAAGTAAACAATTTCATAATTGAAAGTAATGATGAAACCTTACATGATCCATATGAGATTAGTAATGCTTTCAACACATTTTTTTACTGAATTACCAGGTCTACTTTTAAAGGACCTAAACAAATCTTCATTATTTCATAAATTAATTACACAATTCTTGTCTAATATGAACTTATCCATTAATAACTCTTTATTTCTAAGACCGACCGATTTTTATGAAGTCAGGGATTTTATAAAATCTCTCAAAAACACACATTCTTGTGGAATTGATGGCATCACTGTAAATACTTTAAAACTCGTTAATGAAGTAATCGCTGAACCAATTGCAGAAATTATAAATTATACTTTTACTACGGGTCATTTTCCAACTGAATTCAAATTAGCTAAAATTATTCCCATTCACAAAAAAGGATCATCCACTAATATCTGTAACTACAGACCAATTTCAATTTTGAATACAATCCCAAAAATCTTTGAAAAAGTGATTCACAATAGATTATCCAGTTTCTTTGAAAACAATAAATTGTTTTCAAATTGCCAACATGGTTTTAGACCTGGGCGCTCTACTTGTACTGCCCTTCATAATACGTTAAAATTTATACAGGGATATCCACATAAACAGTTCGTTAAAAGTTTTCAAGGTTGTAGTTCACGTAGATATTTAAAATTTAAGGGTCAAGGGTTTTCCGTAGAAATCTCTTTAAATAAAATAAAATTGTCTTTGTATCGCTTCCGGTTGTACCGGAAGTCGCTATGAACTCGCTTATTTTAAATATAATGCTATATTTTTTATCACGTTTTTGAATTCTACATGTAAAAATATGTTAAATTGCAATACATTTCCCTATCTCTAAAATGCATCATTTTTGAGATATTTTGAATTTTCTTAGAAATTTGGATTCTGCAATCTGATTTTCAAAAAATTATAACACAGCTGTTATTGAAGCAATTTTATTTGTAATAGCTAATATTGTAGTTGAAGCTTTAAGGTTCTTAAAAATTCCATCAGCATAATCTATTAAGCTACAGGGTGTCTAAAACGGACCGCTCCACTCGAAGATATTCAAACACAGAAAAATACTTTTTTTCAAATGGAATGACCGATATTTTAATGCACCATTGTATGTGGAATCAAATGCTGCGTCGAACTGTACTAGCATTCCCTATACCTAACTTTAACAGTTTTTGAGTTATGAAACATTTTCGATTTAATTCATAGAAAATTACAGTTTTAATAGGTCAAATATTTTTAATTTTATTAAGATAGCATGGAAATTATAACAATGATTACTGTTACTACAAATTTTGTAGTCAACCAAAGAAAATAGAATTTGGCAAGTGGAAATTCACAAATTTTAATAGTTCTTTAATCATCCCTCTCTTAGGACGCTTGTGATCTTATAAAACGAAAAAGTATGAATTTCATTACTTTAAATTGAAGAATAAAATAGCTGCTAGTTTGCAATTCTCTGGATTAGCGTGAAAGTATTTTAAAACCATTGTCTAATTATCTTCGTTATTTGTTACTGATCTTCGTACATTTTATTTTTCCAAATTGTATAAAGTTAGGTTCAAACTTTCCAAACTGTGTTTTATTCATAGGAGACAAGGGGGGTACATTTTATTGAACACACATTCTCTGCTCTGAACAATTTTAGATCATTCTTCATGAATTTAAAAAATAGATTTAAAATATCAGCGTTTGAATAATTTTGATTTTGATTCTCAACTTTTTTTTGCTTTTGCTTAAAATTTGTAGTAACAGGAAACGTTAAATGCAATTGCTTGTTTTCATAACTATATCAACAAAATTAGAAATATTTAACCTAATAAATGTAAATTTTTATGTATTAAACCGAAAATATCTTATAACTGAAAAACTGTTCAAGTTAGGTATAGGGAAAGCTAGTATAGTTCAACACAGCATTTAATTCCACATACGATGGTGTATTAAAATATTGATCGTTCCATTTGAAAAAAAGTATTTTTCTGTGTTTGAATAACTTCGAGTGGAGCGGAGCGTTTTAGACACCCTGTAGCTTAATAGATTATGCTTATGGAATTTTTAAGAACCTTAAAGCTTCAACTACAATAGCAGCTATTACAAATAAAATTGCTTCAATCATAGCTGTGTTATAATTTTTTGAAAATCAGATTGCAGAATCCAAATTTTTAAGAAAATTCAAAATATCTCAAAAATGATGCATTTTAGAGATAGGGAAATGCATTGCAATTTTACATATTTTTACATGTAGAATTCAAAAACATGATAAAAAATACAGCATTCCATTTAAAATAAGCGAGTTGATAGCGACTTCCGGTACAACCGGAAGTGATACAAAGACAATTTTATTTTATTTAAAGAGATCTCGACGGAAAACCATTGCTCCTTAAATTTCAAATATCTACGTGAACTGCAACCTTGAAAACTTTTAACGAACGGTTTATGTGGATATCCCTGTATATGAACAAATAAATAATCACTTATTAGTAGCGACAGTTACGTGCGTCTTATCAAAAGCTTTTGATCTTGTTAATCACAACATCCTTTTACAGAAATTAGAGCATTATGGTGTGCGTGGAAATCCGTTAAAACTATTGCGCTCGTATTTAACTAAACGCCAACAAGTTGTCGAAATTACCCATTCTAGCCAATCTGGTCTAAACTCAAAAATTTTATCTAGTCCTAAGTCCATCACATCTGGGGTACCCCAAGGATCCATTTTGGGTCCTCTACTCTTTAATATATTCATCAATGATCTTGCCAGTAATATTCCTGGTCATGTCACTATGTACGCTGATGACATTTGTATTTGTCTGTCATCAGAGGATAAAGACAACCTACTACTTAAAATAAAACAAACTCTTCTTCTTTGCAATCAATGGTTCTCATCTAATGAGCTAGTAGTCAATATTGATAAAACTAACATATTAATCTTTCCTGGTAAAGAATCACTTGTTGACTCGTTCTCGTGGGGACCCACTTTATTGAAACCAGTCAGTCAATGCAAGCTTTTGGGAGTCACAATTGATTCTCAATTATGTTGGAATGACAATTGTGAATCAATTATTCCTAAACTTAATAAAGCCACATATGTATTACGAAGAGTTAAATCGATGTCTGATACACAACATCTTATACTTGTCTACCGCAGCTATTTTGAGTCCATTGTGAGATATGGAATTGTATTCTGGGGTGAGTCCAGCTATCTTTCAAAAATATTAAAATTTCAAAAGCGAGCCATGAGAATTATCGCAAATTTAAAACCTAGAGAAAGTTGTCGTGAAGCTTTTAAAAATTTGTATTTGAAACAATACTTCATATTTATAAGAATCGTCACTGCATTCTAAGCAATAATACTAGTCACAATTATAATACTAGATATCCAAATGACCTACGAGTAACTCAGTCTCGTCATAGACTCTACTATCGTTCGTTTATGTTCAACGGTATAAAGTACTTTAATAAGCTACCACAAGAAATAAAGTCTATTGAATCATCTCGACAATTTAAAAGTAAATTAAAACAAGTAATGACTGATAACGCATACTACAGTACTGAAGAATTTCTTTCGTCATAGACTGGGGATTGCACGATTGGATCGCTTTGTACACTTAAATTATCCTGTTCACTGTTCACTGTCTGGCCACCATTACTATTATCATTATTACTGCTATTAAATGACACACACATCTTCATTGTGTTTATAACACGTCTTATTTTCTCTGTATCAGAGGTACCATTATATTGTGATATATTTTTTATTTTTTGATAAACATATTTAATTGTTATTGTTATTATGACGTGCCACACATACTCTGTATCAGTTGGTCAAATAAATGAAATAAAATAAAAAAATGATGGCTTTTAGAATTTACATACACAAAGAAAAAGTCGATAAAAAATAAATTATACAAAGTCTTTGTTGGTATTGATTGGATGTTATGAAGCTGCGGCTCATAGCCAACAGAGCCGTCCACCTCGTACACTAATCGCCAAAAGGCGAAGCACAACAACAACGGCCTAACAATGAACGATGAAAGCGACAAATCGTTGATAACTCTTGAAAGAGGACGAATTGTGGATTTGGTTGACAGTTATTTCCGTCATTTACTTTATAAGTTGGGCCTTACAGGAATAAAACGCGAAGTGACGTCCAGCATTAGCGAGACACAGGCGAGCACGGCGAAGAAGCATTCGCATTAGCATGTCGCGATTAGTACAAGCACTTTTGAGGTAACCTGTTGAGCGGAAGGTATTTCGAAGATTATTTTTTAAAAAGAATCATCGTGCTAGTAGGCCCCCAATGATCCCCTTTGCACCCGTTTCTCTCTCTCCCCTGTAGGAGTCCCTCAAGTTATGCCGCTTTTGACCTTCTTTTCAATTTAGATCTAGCCACCTTGAGGACCTCCTAGCGACCTCTGCCCTTTTGATAACGTTTTGAACTCAATTCTCCAAGTTCTTTGACTTTCTGTATCTCCTTCATCTGTCTGAAGGAATTTTTAGCTTCAATCGTCGCGATCTAGTCATGTGAATACATTTTTCAAGACCTTTGCACTTTTGACAACATTTTGACCTGAATTCTCCACATCTTTTTGACCTTCTTCATCTTTTTGAAGGAATTTCTAGCCCTAATCTAGTCATTTGGATGTATTTTTGAAGAGCTTTGCACTTTTCACAACATTCTGACGTCAATTCTTCAAGATTTTTTTTACCTTCTTCTGTTGGTTTTTTTTGGAAGAGATTTACAGCCCCATTCGACTCGATTTAGCCCCCTTGATGCATTTTTGAAGACCTTTACTCTTCTCTCAACATTTGACTTTAATTCACCAAATTATCATTGACCTTCGTCTTTTTTGATGGAATTCTCCAAATCTCTCTTGAACTTGCACTTTTTCTTCATCTTTCTGGAGGGATTTACAGTCCTATTCGCTTAGTTCTACCCACCTAGGCATCTTTTTAAAGACCTTTGCACTTCTGACATAAATTCTACGAACTCTTCTTGGCCTTCTTCTTCTTCTTCTTTGTTTTGAAGGGATTTACAACCTCATTCGAGTCGATCTCGACATTTTTCTTCTTCTTCCTCGTCTTTTTCAATGTCTGCATGATTTCAAAGTCTGCATGATTATTTTTATACTCAACATAACTGTCATCATTACGACAAATTTGATGAGTTTTAAGCGATAAGCAGACAGTGCTTTATAAAGGTTCGTTCGTTCTGCGATTTAGTGTCCGCTTAAAAAATTTTGTGATACAAATTTCATCGGACAAGAACCAACTGTAAAAAGTAAAAGTTTTCTTTAAAATATATTAGAAAAAAGTCAACGGCCGGTCATCGCCTATTAGTATTAGAAGATTAGTAGCGCCACTGAGAAGGCGCTGAGTGGAGGACCTATTTCAAACGGCTAATCAAATGCTTGATTTAGCTGACTATGATAAAGCTTCTCGTCTTATGAGCTCCAGCTTGTACATAGAGTGATCGCTGCTTTCTGTTTTTGAGGCTATTTCTTTTATAGGGTCTAATTATTGGATAGCGATTTTAGATCGTCGAGTGTCCTTGATTTACAGATATTGCTCAAATTATGAATATCTGACATCTGAGATTTGGAGGATCTGGTTAAATGGAAGCCCAAAGATCATTATAAGAATCAGTCATCGCCTACGAAGGACAAATAAACGCGCAGAACGATGTCTTTGGTGACTGCCAGTGTGTCAAGACTTCGCGCAAGCTTCGTTTAGCTACGTCGTTTATTTTCATTGGATGTGTGTCATTTCAATAAAAGCACAACTAATGCCCGGTTGCACCAACTTTTTAAGCAGAGCTTAAATTTAAGTTATGTTTAGAATGTGACATTTACGTATGCTCAGTGTAATGTCAAATACATTCTGATTGAAATTTAAACTACAACTTAAGTATCAATTAGATTGTGACTAACATTTTGTTCAATCTATAAATAATGTCAGTCTACACTTACATTTAAGCTCTGCTTAAAAAGTTGGTGCAACCGGGCATAAGTCTCACTTTAAGAAGCAGAAACTCATTGCCCCATCTGCGCATATTGTTTGATATTTTTCCTTCCGACCAATTTCTTCTTTGGTTTCTCCTCAACCTCATTCTTTGCTTTCCAGCTAATTTCGTTTTTGGCCTTCCGGCCAGTTTCATTCTGTGTCTTCAGGCCATTTTAAAACTTAACTGAACGGCGATCTTTTGTTTGATTTCCATTTCGACCCATTTTGGACTCCTCTTAGCCAACGTTTTTCTGCTTTTCAGTGGTCTTCCTCTGTCATTGTATGTATTCATTGTCCACCTGACCTAATCAACCCGACTGATTGGAAAAGGGAAAAGCTAGTTCCTCTAAACCATAAAAAGACGTCTTGTTTGTAAAAGTTCCAAGCTTGATTTAGAGTTTAATATTTTATATTTCGAAACATCGTTCTTGAAGTTTTAATTTTTACCAATTTTTGCCTTGGGTTGGGTTGAATTTGACCTTTAACCTTTTTAAACGTAGTTTCTTGAAATGTCAATTTTTTAAAGATTTTTTTGTAATTTTCTCCCCTTAGGTTGGATTGAACTTGACCTCTGACCATTCAACTTGAGTTGGGTTGATCTTGACCTTTGACCTTTTTTGAGTTTTGAGTTAGGTTGAGTTCCCGAATCGATTCTTTTTCGTCATTTGCGTTCAGACCAATTTCTTCTTTGTTTTCTGTAGTTTGCCGAATTCAATCTTTGCCTTCCGGATTTCTTGTTTGGTTTCCACTTTGGTTTCAATTTCATTTCTTCAGTGGCCTTTCTCTACCATTGCAAACATTTTTTGTCCACCCAACCTATTGGACATAATTCTCGTGTGTTTCTCTGTTCACTATTTTTCTTCCTTGCTTTCAGGCCAAGTTTTTGTTTGCTTTCTGATCAGTCTGTATGTTTTCCTGCACCTATATTACATTGTTTGTTTTTTCTTCTTTGCCTTCAGGTCAATTTCTTTTTTGCTTCCTGATCAATTTCCTTATTTCTTCTGGCCAGTTTCGTTCTTTGCCTTCTGCTCAGTTTGATTCAAAACCGTACGAGTCTATCCGTGTTGGGCTTCCCTTAACCAAATTCATTTTTTGATGATGTCTCTTTAATCAGTGGTCTTCCTTTGTCCACCTACTTTTGTCTAAGTGTTTTGCTCGCTTAGATACGCAGTCATTTCACTATATTGTCTAGAGATGATTGATTGTTTTCCCATTAAGTTATTACTGCCTCATTCTTCAAATAGAAAGCACCAATAATAGAACCATACGTGACTCTCCTCGCGAATATCAAAAGTTTAATTCCGGTATCGTCGGTGTGAGTGTGGGTGCCAGGAGCTGAGTCCACCCCAAAAAGGGATCAGCGAGCCCCATCCCAGAAAAGGGAGCAGAGGTCTTCTGCTGAATTCTACCTTCTCACCACCCTAGGATTTGTCAGTTTAAATGTACATATTTTTTTTTCTTGTTTGTTTGTGTACATATTATGAGATTGCACCCTCCGAGGTTAATCCAAGTTTTGTCAATATACCCTATTTTAAGCTCAAGTTTGACTTTTATTGTTAGTAGGGTAGATTGCGTATACAATGCGCCCTTGCACAGTTCCAGCCCGAAAGAACCTACTCCGAGGGGGTTATTTATCGGTCATGTAATTTAAAGAAGCATTATAGGGTCCGGAATTCCCTTAAACTCCGGTAGTGGCAGCGAACTCCGTTACTTTAGTTTTTCTAAATTTCCTCAATTTTATTTTGGTTTACATGCTTAGTTAAATTTTTTGCTAAAATTACGCTACCAAAGTAAGAAGGGTTAAAAACGGGGAAAGTCTTCAACTTTCACCCCAGACCCTTCCTATACGTTCAATGAATGGGAAGCACAACAAACGACGATGTGCACTCTAGGCTATGAGCAGAATTACTGGCGCGATGATACAGGATTCGGTATTGAAGTGCAAACCCAAGCAAGGACCAACCACCGACTTTCTAGAAAGATCGATAGGAAAGAACCGAGAAGAATCCATGGCAATGAAACATGGTATTGAAACATTCTACATTTAACGAAATTTTAAACTGTAACAAGCTTCTTCCCAAAATGACTTTTGCCCAAAGACTTGTTGGTTCTGTGGTACCCAACATACATAGGTCTTCTTTTGAGGGAAAAGTTAATTCCTCTGAACCATAAAAAACATCTTGTTTGTAAAAGTTCCAAGTCTGATTTGCGGAAAAAATAAAATAGAGGACAGAGACATTTTGAACTTGTTTCAACCTAGAGACATAAGTTTTATATTTCAAACCGTCGTTCTTGAAGTTTAAATTTTTTACTTTGGGTTGACCTTGACCTTTGACCTTTCAAAAATTCGTCTAGAAATTTTATTTTTTTATTATTTTTCCCCAATTTCGACTTGGGTTGAGGTTAACTTTGATTTTTAACATTTTTTGAGTTTTGAGTTAGGTTGAGTTACCTGCTACAATAATGTTGTGGGTTTCTGACGCCAACCTAAAGGCTGGAGCCTCACTGGAAATCTCGCAACTGTAAGCACCGCTGCTGTGCTCGCGCGTGAGACCCGTCAAAAGAATCTTGCAACGGTTTTGATTACACTTGGTCTCCACCGGTACCATGTGAACCCCCGTCACGGGGAAGGTCATCTCACGTGGTTGATGGTAGGGGAGGTACCTGCAACAACGCAAACCGTTTTCACACATCAATAATACAAATCAGGCAGCAATTTATAATATAACTTATTTGGATTTCACTTAAATTAGTAATAACTAAAGCATGGATTTAGGTGCATTTTTAACTTATCTCACAAGTGGCTTCATGTTAATGTTTTGTTATAAATCAAGGCTTTCAATGTTTTTCTTCTTTTGATCTGATCTCAAAGGGGATATTAATTTTCCAATTTGTAATCGGCCCCCCTTTTGTTTCGAAGTCCATTTGTTCGGAAAGTTGTAAACGATTTGCCGAATATGTAAATCCGCGTAAGTTTCGGAAGCGATACGGAATTTACTGCCCTAATATTTCAGTCGACATCATTAGATAAACAGCCAGTTTTCTTATATAATAATAATAATAATAATAATAATAATATATTTATTGTTCTTACGATACAGATATCATGAACAAGAGTGAGTTTGTCTTATGAAACATTCTTTGTGCATGACACATACATCTATATACAAAAATAACGGATATCTCTGAAATATACCTACTGAATTACATACAAATGAAACGATTGACTATTGCAACGCATTACATTATAACTCAGCCTTATCTCTAAACAAAAAAGCAACATATTAAAGTGTCTATGACAAACCTAAATTAACCCACAACAACAAATATCCGACGTGCTACTAAGATGTGAAACAATCTATTTTCACCGAAAAAAAAAAAAAATTAAACTACCGAGACGGTAAAGACTATCCCGGTCAAGAGCGGCCACGATATAATTTAAGAGGCTAATAACCAGTAAAACCGAGAAACAAATTGATACAATGCAGAAACCTAAAGAGCTTCAAAAATGCATGACCACCCCAAACCGAAACAAACCCCGATGTCAATTTAAAGTTAGTGGAAAGCCTGGAACATATCCTCTTTGTCTGTCCCCTCTATGGTGCAATACGAGAGACTTCTTCTAAATACAGTGTGGATAGTGACGCCTTTGATATATTAACGTCTTGTACAAAACAGGATACTCTAAAGCTTCATCGCTTTATGAAAAATGCAATGAAAATTCGTTCCTTCATTATGAATGAATAAAACTTAAGTTTTCTTATATAACTTTGACCCGGGCACAAAGAACAGTTTATCATAAATATTGCTCTAGTAAGCCCGCGCGATTTTCTCTCTCGTCGTCGTGACTATCGGAGCGTGTGCGCGCGGCCGTATTTGCAAATAAACAACAGATAAAACCCCCTATGGATGTACCGTTTTGCAAATTTCAAATAGTCCCGAAAATTATGCCATTTTTTCTATCGGATTTATGATGCATGAGGGCATCTCGTCTTTAGATCGCTCGTCAATAGAAGGCAGCGAGTTATAAAAAACAATTTTTTTTAACGCAAAGAAGGTGCTCCAGGAAGAACATTGGAAGAGTTAATTAGCTTTAGGACCAATTAATTAAAAAATTCACGGATACTTTTATAAAGTGGATTTGGGAAACAAACAGTGGATATTCGAGGACGCACATTTATCGATATTAAACAGTAGTGCTCCGCCAAGAGTTAATTAGATTTCAAGTTATTAGGGTCCCCATTAAATTATCTTCCACTTGATTACGTACCTACTACTCCTAATTTAATCAGAACTCCGTGTGTTGTGATGCAGCGCTCCTTGATTTGCTTCGCCCGACATTGTATAACTTACATGTTAAAGAAAAAAGTCGGATCGCATCAGATCTTGGTTACTTTTGTACTTTGCTTGGTTACTTTTGCCTCAAACGAAACTAGATGGAACGACTCTTGTTACAGTCTTAATTAAGTTCGTTATAAGAATTTTAGCTCGCTTCTTCTCTCACACTCACATTATGGAAGGCAGCAACAGAATCAAAGTCGATGGCTTGTAATTGATTACTGTCGATTGATTACCGGCAATCGATTACTGGCGATGGATTACTGGCAATCGATTACTGGCGATCGATTACTGGCCATCGATCACTGGTGATTGATTACTGGTAATCTATTGCTGCCAGTCGATTACTGGCCTAATGTGTTTAAAACGTTGCAACTTCTTTGAAGAATTCCACAAATACGTCAGGAATTCTGCTGGGCAACTTTAAATTAAATTATTCAAACTAAAAACAAACGAGTGAAGATTAATTTGAAGACTTCTGCGACCCTTATTCATCTTCAAGGTTTTCGGTGAAACCCTCTCACTCTTCCTTTTATGCCGAGGTTTCGTTTTTCGTTATAGAACATCTTCAAGGTCGTTGCTTCTGTTGCTGCTGCTTTGTAAAAATTGTTGGAGCTAAAGTAAATCCACCGATAAAGATAAGAATTCACAAAACACGCCACGAAAAGAAAATATATTATATGCTCTCTCATAAACTTAGGGAAGAAACGGCGTTAAAAAAAGTTAACAGAACGGGAGTGGGAAGGAACTCAAAGGAATTCCAAATAAAAAGTGAAAATAAAGAAAAGTAGGAAGGAAACTGAAGAAGCCAACGAGAATTGGAAAAAAGACAAAATTACCTTTTTCTTTACTGAAACATAGGAAGTGTTTCTTTTAAACTGAAGAAGATAATAGTGAGCCAAACCATCTTAAGACTTGAAGATGTCAGAGCAAGAATTAGGGAATAATCAGAATTATTTTTCTGTGATGCTCTTTCTCTTTGGGTTTCCTGTGCTTTCCTTAAAATGTATTGAAGCAAACCACCTTAGAAGAAATCGAAGAGTCAAAAGCCTCTTTTAATTAGAACTCTTCTTCAAGAAGAATTAATTGTTTTCTTCCTTAGGGCCAGTCTTAAGAGAATTGAAGATGGCAAAAGGAGTTTTTTTCGTTGAAATACTTCCTGAAAATATGCAAAGTTAAGATGAAGAAAATGTTTCTCAAGCTGAACAAAGTTAAGATGAAGAAATATGTTCAAAGAAACCGTTTGAAAAGATTTTAAGAGAATTTTAAAAGAATCTTTTAGTTAAAATACCTCTCCAAGAAGAAGAAACTAAGTTGTTCTAAGAACGAGTTAAAATAAAATTGAAGAAGCCAAAAACGATTTTAAGAAAAAAACAAGGGGTTTTGTTCTCTTTCTTTTTGTTGAAACATACTATTCTCCTCGTCATCTTTTTCTTTAAAATGAAGAAACTTCGTGCATCTTCTTAAGACAATTGAAGATGTCAAAAGGAGTTTCAGAGGAGAAAGAACTTTGAGTCTTTTGAAGAGAGAAAATCTTGATTCTTCTGTAATTTCTTTTGACATCTTCAATCTTTAAGGGAGAAGAGAAGAGGAGGTTTATTTTCACAAGAGAAGTATTTTTTTATAATTCTTTTTGACTTCTTCAATTTTCTTAAGAATGCTTGGTTTGACTTCTTCATTCTTAAGAAAACTTAGTTTGTTCTTCTTGCTAAGATATAACCAAAAGAGAAAGAAAATTGTTTCCTTCTCTTCTTCTTTTTGTTCTCTTTCTTTCAGGCAGAATACCTTCTCTAAGAGGAACGAACTCAAACTTTTCCGTACAGTGAAGAAAGTATACCAAGCTATACACTCTTGAAAGAAATCAAGAAGCCAAAAGAGATAAGAAAAAAGATGAATAAAAACAGTTGTCGAAAATTAATAAACCATCTTCCTCCTCCTCCTTCTTAAAATGAAGGGGACGTCGTGTATCTTCTTAAGAGAATTGAAGAAGGACGAGGAAATTAGGTATAAAAGAATCAAAATAATTTCCTTTTTTGTTCCCTATCCTTCGGTCAGAATGTCGTCTTCAAGGGAAGCAAACTATCTTTTCCATGAAGTGAAGAAAATGTGTTAAGAAAATGGGAGAAGCTAAAAAGAATTACAAAAGAAAACGAGCATTATCTTAACTCATAGGATCTCTTTTAATTATGACTGTGACGTGACTGTGATATTACTGTTTCGTAATGTATTGTATTGTATTTTGTGATTATTTACTGGCGCCTGTCTATATTGTTATATTTTTTGTTTTGTGTATATTAAACGCCGCTGGCAACCAATAAACGATTTCTTACTTATTTACTTATCTTTTATGCTACGATTCTCGTTCTGTCTGTTGAAATTATAGTAGAAGATGCTCTCATCTTCCTTAAAATGAAGGAACGTCATGTCCTTGAGAGAATTGAAGAAGCCAAAGGGAATTATAAAATATTTCTCTTGTTCTTTGTCTTCTAGTAAACGCACCAAGAAAACGGAGAAGCCAAACCAGAATTTAAGCAGCAAGAGCACAACTACAAAATAATCAAAATTCTCTTTCTTTTCTGTTATCTGTCCTTCAACAGAGCGTTTTCTTTGAGAGAAACAGATTATCTTTCCAGTAAAGTGAAGAAAATATCCTTGAACCAGACACTCTAGAGAGAACTAAAGAAGACCAAAAAAGTTAAAAAAAACTGTTGTGATTTTCTTTACCTTTGTTCAGACACTTCTCGAAGATACATATTTTCCTATGGATTTTTTTTTATGAAGAAAACGTAGTGAACCAAATAATCTTAAAAGAACTGAAGAAGTCAAAAAGAAGTACAAAGAAAAAGAAACAATTCTGCAAGAGGATTAAGCTACTTTTTCCCTAGAATGAAGAAAACGACTAAGCAACCTTGAAAGAATTGAAGAAGTCAAAATAAGTCTATCGTTCTCCTACTTTTTTTTAAGAAGAAGAAAGAAACCGTAGTGAACTAAAACATTTTAAGAGAAGTGAAGTAGTCAAAGAACAATAATAGAATCAAATTCTTTCTTTCTTTCTTTCTTTTCTCTTAGTCGATCATTTTTTGAAGAAAACCAATCTTCTGGTTTGTGGTTGTATACTGCATCACAAATTCTTTTCTTCTGCTGACATCAGTTCCCACGGAGCAACAGCAGCGATAACGAAGAACATCAGCAGCAGTAGGCCTGTGGAAGTCCTTTTGCAAGAAAGGAAGAGGCGTCAACAGTAAGAAGAATTTATACCTCAGTACCACCGGAAGCCAGAAGCTTTCTTCAATGAATATTTATTTATTACTTCTTCTTTTTTCTATGGTTTTCTTTCATTTTCTTTTTAATTTTGAACACACTACTCTATAAAGCATTTGGCACCGTCACATTAATTTTTAGAACAATTTGAACGAAAACGAATTAATAACGATAGTTTACTTATTCATGGTGGTATTTCCCAATAGGAAATTTGTTCATTAAATTTCCCACAGCATCCTATTAAAACGTCACTTTACTGCAACGCATCGGGAACTAAATCTTGTTTCTGTAATTCATTAGGAGCATGAACTTTACTATTAGACGGCGGCAGCCAGGCAAACTCCCTTACAACACGCAAATAATTACTCTAACAAGTTGGAGATCCGCACTTCGGCAATTAGTACGTATTTCGCAACATATTAGATTACACACACTCACCTGAAGAACTCCTGATCGTCCTTGTACCATTTCACGGAGTAAAGCTCCTCCGCGCCCAAGTCAAAATGGCAATCCAGGTTCATGTCTCCCTGGGGATCCGCCACCGCGGGGGCGCTCATATTCGTCAGTCGCAGGCCGGCTGTTAAGTTCACTGAAATTAAATGTCCTTTTTGAAAAAGCAGATTGTCATACGTACAGAGCTTTTAAATCCGAAGCTTTTGCTTTGTACATTCCACTTTAATGTTTAATGAACGTGCATAAAAATAATGGAGGAAAAAACGGCAAAGAATTTTTAATTGTTTGTCATCGCCTTGAGCTGAAAAGTTATGAGATATGAGATATACAATGAGGATTATTTTAGAGTTCTGGCTTGTTACGAGGAAAAAACTGTCTTAATGATTAAGCGAAATTTGTGCATTTCGGGTTTTACAAGGATTTATTAAAATAAAACGAATTTATTGGAGCTCACGTTGGATTCTAAATTCAGATTGATCCGATCAACATACATATAATAAAAAATGAACTGTACAGATTTCCCTGCCTATTAGGCTATAAAACCCATACACGAACTGAAACTAGAATGAATAAATAGAAAGTGACTTCATCTTTGTTTCGCTTTTCGCAGCAAATCCAAGGTGAGGACGACTTGCAGAAAATATATTTAAAAAAACGCGTTACCTTCTGTTTAGTTCTTCGAGATGAGGATCCAAATTTTCTGAACAAAAGAGCTTTATCTTAACGGATTTTCCATGATGTTTGTGACAAATAAAAATAATTTAGATACATAGAAGCCAAAGGTCACAAAAACTACAACGTCGGAAAACGATGTGCTATTTGGTAGCACAAATTCATTTATTGTAGATTTGAAAATGGTTAATTGTAACCGAAACATGTCATCAGCTCCAAGCTGTTTGTGATAACAACTCTAATATACTTCGTTTTCCGACGATGTAGTTTTTGTGACCTTTGGCTTCTACTTATCTAAATTAAAAGAGCTTTAGTTTGATCTCCCCCAGCTATCGTTTCAATTTCCTCCGTACGTTATGAGACACCCAGTATAAGGCGATCGAGTTTCATTTGTGTTTTTTTTTAATCGGTGCTCTCAAAATTGAAAATTTCAATGATCTTTTGTTTTATCTTTTGTGGAAGAAACAGTTACTTTTGGTGTCTTTTGTTTGCTTTTCTTTGGTCATTAGATGAATAAGAAAATCGGAAATTTCGGGGGGAAAATAATCGAGACAATAAAACAATTAAACGACTGGGGGGGGGGAAGATGAAGAAGATGAAGAAGATTACAAAAGCAAACATTATCTGCAATCTTGGAGCGTAAGACTCTAACTTGCACGCGAACTTTCGCTGATTAGTTTCTTGAGCGACGAACGCAGTTTTAAATTATAATTACACCGAACTTTTATTGGTAAGTTTGCGCTAATATTTACTAAACTAATTAGTGTTACGTGCAGACTTCGACAGACGTGCAAGTTTGCAGCGAAGTTAATTAAGAAACAGCGCGGAACAAAATAATTTTGTGCTCGGAACGGCGGAAGTAGATGAGGCCGGGATTTACATTCTAACACATTTCTTTTTTTTGCATTTACTTACTTACAATTGTCAAGACAATTGCAATCAAAAACACTTAACAACTGTAGACAGAAACACTTGAGAATCGTAGACAGGAACATTCGACAATTCAGAAACATTTCATTCATAATTAATGAGGTAATTAAAATTGATTTCGCGCCTTAACTAAATGAGTAATACAATCGAATTATGTAATTATTATTCTTTCATTTTATAATTACTTGTTTATAAACAGGGTGATACCTGGCATAGTTTTAAATTTTTTCTTTCCAAAGATGCCTTATCTTTCAAACTTGTCCTTTACTGAAATAATCTCGTACAATCAATTCGGATTATACGTATTGCAACAAAAGTCTATCTTCTTGCACAATGATCGCCTTTCCTTTTACTAAAATTAATTCGACATTTCTCCAGAAATAATTAATTTGATAGTTCACGGTTCTCCTCATTTTAAATTTGGCGCTTAAAGTGTAAAGAAAAGATTCGGACATAGATGGCGTCACTAAACTAAAACGATATAACACAGATTTGTTTTTTGTTTACTCGATGATGTAAGTAATAATTTTTTTTTAATTTGGTTTATATTTCTACAGAATGATTCATTCAAGGTTCTCCGCGGTTTGAATTCGGCGCTTCAAATGTAATTATACAATTTGGACGTAGATGGCGCCACGAGATTAAATCGATGTAATGCAGAAAAATTATTAAAACAAAATCAACGAATGCACCGAATTCGTCGCCGCGAATAACCTGAAGAGGAAGTTTTTGCTTCTCGTTTTTCTCTTTTTTTTTGTTAACGTAGGAAACGAATGAAACCTTATTACGAAATCGGTCGTCTTTTATTTCAAACATTATCGTGTATTATCGAGCATTATAGGTGCTCGAGGTGATTGTCCTTTACTAACACAAACCCAGAAATTAATTCGAAATTTATTCACAAAATCTATTGTCTTTTAGTTCTCGTTTTTTGTGAGGAAAAAGTTTGCAATTTTATTACGAAATCTACCGTATTTTTTCCTTTTATCGCACTCGTCGTTCAAATTGTTTCTAATTATATAAAATCGATCATCTTTTTGTGCTTGTTGTATACAGAGTGATACAGTATTTAAAAAAAAACCTTTCTCGAGAGCTGCTTTTTCTGACTAAATTTTGTTTATCTGATTAGACATAACAAAACATCCTGTGGTGTAGAGAGATAGACAGTCACAATCTGCTAGACTTTTGGTTGGAAAATTTGCATGAAAAAAGCTGACGTTCCCGGCCTACCACGATGTAACAGTTTTTCGTTTATACATATAGGGGGGGTACATCTTTTACATAGGGGAACAGAGCACCTAATAAAATTCGTCACAAATATACTGTGCTGTTAAAAAAAAGAAATGAAGGAGGCGTGGCCGTTTCACAATATACAGGGTTAGTTAAAAGTCTGGAAACGGTCATTTATTGCCGTTATTATTCATTTTATTATTCATTATGTTCTTTATGAAAGTTTTTAGGAAATTTTTATCTACAATTGAGAATACTTGATTTTTTTTTTCTTCAATTGTTTTTGAGTTATGCTTATCTGCGTAATTTTTTTAAATGGAAACTTATTAATTTTACTTTACCACTCGGTAGAGTATTTTTTTCTCTTTACAATAGTATTCTTGTTTTTTTAGAATTGAGGGCTTTTTGAAAAAAAAACATTTGTCTTTTTTGTGAAATTGAAAGCTCTGGTTCAAATATTTATTTTAGTTAGGTAGATCTAGACAAGACTGAAGTTATCGGTCATAATCTTATCATTAAAAACAAAAGCAATAAAAAAAACTAACAAATAACTAAGTAAATTAAATTAAATGTTCAAATTGTCAGGATGCGTATTATTAAATAAATTACAAATGTCTTATAAACTTCTACGTCTATAAACTCGCCATTGCTAATATTAACAGCAGTCAATTGCACAATTGAATTTGACGTAAACAATAACCACTGATAAAGTTACTCGCTCGAGTTTGTTTATCGCTTACTTAGATGTACCTGACCTGGCACTAATAAGCATGCACGACGAGAAATGAATACTTGAACCATTGTTTTTTTTTTTCAGAAACTCCTCAATTCTAAAAAAGAAACACAAAAATGCTATTGTGAAGAGAAAAAGATACTCTACCGAACGGTAGAGTAAAATTAACAAGTATCCATTTAAAAAAATTACGCAGATAGGCGTAACTCAAAAACAATTGAAGAAAAAGAAAATTCAAGTATTCTCAGTTGTAGATACAAATTTCCTAAAAAACTTTCATAAAGGATATAATTTCCTAAAATGAATAATAACGGTAATAAATGACCATTTCCAGACTTTTAACTAACCCTGTATGTAATCCATAAAATTCAGAATAACTTTTCTTAACGAATTTTTGCTCTCCCCCTAGAAATAAAAAATAAAATAAAAAATAAAAAAAATAAAAAAAATAAATAAAATAAAATAAAATAAATAATAAAAAAAATAAAAAAATAAATAAAATAAAATAAATAATAAAATAATTAAAAATATGTATTAATTTATTAATCCTCAAGGCTTCGCACTCTCGTCTGCGCTTCTAATGTTAGTAATTTTTAGCGCGGTGGTTACGTTACGGTAAACTTAATGGTGGGAAACTTCCCACCATTAAGTTTACCAAAACGTCTGAAGGAAACTTTTAAAACCGGAAACGCCGAAGAACGAACGGGGAACAAAACTACAATAATTCTTACTTGTAACAGTCGAGGGAATGATAAGCGATTGTGGAGGAAGGCTCGAATAGTGATAGGGCAATGTGCAAATAAAAACAAAAAATTCTTCGCCTGCGAGTTTCTCATATTGTGGGCGTACATAAAAATAAGTTATTGCAGATTTATGTTATTGCAGAATGCAAATTGCGTTATGGTAATTTCATGTATTGCAATAAAAGCGATATTATTATACAGGGCGACTGACAATAAAAAGAAAATTATATAGAGTGCGTGTAATTAATAAATGCGAAAGCAATTTTTTTTCTTTCATGCAAAGTTAATAAAAAAATTATATGCGCTGATATGAAAACTAAAACACTCAGAGTATTCAGGGTCCATATTTCATGAAAAAAAAAAATAAATAAATAAATAAAACAGAATATAATATTTTGAAAAAAGTAATTTAAATTAAATTAAGTATACAAGGGATACATTTACCGAGACTGACAAATACGAAGGAAATAAAATAAGTCTGTACACATTTCAAAACTATCCTACTATACACTGGCTCACTTATTTGAATGATTTAAATAACCCGCAGCAAGTCACATCATTTACTCAAATTACAACCACATAGTTTCTTGCAAACGAAGAAAATTTTGTACGCACGTTTAAATTAAATCCATCTTTTAAATACCACTCCTGAGTTCAACTATTCATGTAATTAATATATTGTTTCGATGGCCCCGAAAATAAACAAAAGCGATTGGGGGGTTTCATATTTCGCGGCGCGGGTCTCCGTTAATCGTTCGAGAGACTTTGTACATTCGATAAAGTGGGCGTTTCCCCTTGCGTCGGGTGCAAAGGATCCGCTGCTTTTCGGAATTAGGAAGCGACTGTGGTCCATGGGAGTCTGCCAGGTCCGAATGGCGCACGCCCTCTCTCTCCCTGCATTGTTCCTGTTCATCTCAATGTTTCAGATCATAAATTTATAGTGTGTTTTACGTCGTTCCCTGCCTAGCGTGGATCATATTTGCATGAGGAAATTAAATTCGTTCGGAAAGGGATCACATTCTTTTCATTCGGTTAAGTTTTCGATTAGTCTGTCTTTCTCTCTCTAGTGTAGAGTACGGCGGCGATCCAAAAGCTCGGATGTGAGATTAATTTTAATAAATAAGTCAAAAAAAGAATCACAAACAAATGACGTAAGTGTCATGACATGATGCCCATTCTGACGACATGGTGTCGATAGTAAAGGAAAGAAAAAAAATGGAAAAGAAGGCGAGAGGGAGACAATCCAGAAGCAAAATTGGTTTACAAATGGAGGGAGATATATGAATGAAATGACCCAAAAAGAACGAGAGGAAGGGCAAAAAAATTGAGGAAAGGATCTTAAGAAAAAAAAATTATAAAAAAGGGAAATCACAGAAGGTACCTGGTATTGACGTCAGCCAAGTATGAAAACGTTGAATCAAAAGATTGTAATCGTCGGAGAGGACGGTGGGAAACAAAGGGTGTGTTTTATTGCAAATGTCCTACTCGATCTAGAACAAGTAGAATCGTTTAACCAACAAATCGTTTTGCTGGATAAGAGTGGATATGACAAGACAAGTTGGCGCTGAACATGCGCTGAAATTTAAATTTTGTAAAAGGACAGAAAAAAATACCCCTGCCCGTGACAACCTTTAACAAATTTATTGTGACGATGAGTACTAGCAGATATATCCTGGATGATGGGTAGGAGCTGGTACCAATTGATGACAATATTAAGAAACACTTTTCATTTCACCGGTATTTGTCACTTTTATGACTGAACCTAACCAAATATTTTTTGACTCTACTTTTCACTCCACCATTAGGGAAGGAGTGGAAATCTGGAATGAAGGGTGCAGAATTTCACAATAAAACGCATAGAATGATCATTCCGGAATCAGAATGGTGCCAATAAAACGCGCCCATAGTAATTTGGTTTTCCTTTTGGAAACCAAATAGACAAAAAAATGGTAAACCCAATTCCAAAAAGGAAGATCGATGGAATGCAAACGAAATAAATTAAAAACTTAATCTCCATCTGAGGTTCAGTTGTACAATTCCAGCTTACTTTTAAGCCAAAGCTTAAACTCTTAACGGTTTCGGCTTAAATTAAACTAGGCATTGTACAACTGGGCCTAAGTAGGGTTAATAAGAAAAAATAATAATTTTTCGGATTTAATATCGCCCTGGAAGGAACGACGTAGCACCGATAGGAAGAGAAAGAAGACACTCAAAAGAGACAACATGGATACGCGAGAGAAACAGACAAAATATCCAATAAGCACCAGGAGAAGAAGAAGAAAAAAAAGAAGTAAAGTCTTCAAAGTATAAAACAGGGAAAAGCAAAAATGCCGAATATCTTGGGGTAATTGCAAATGGGAAGAACGAAGGACGCGTTGAAGTAATGGAACGCACTTCAAGACCCACTAAAAATATCAAAAACAAAAAATCTGCGTTCAAAATAAAGCAAAAATATGTAAGATGGTGAAAAGTTAAAGAAAATAATGGGGAGTCCCAAAAAATGAAAGGCAAGGAAGATTGAACATCCTCCAGTCGAACTGGCAGCACCAAAGGTTCGATAACCAAGGAAACCATCCACCGTAGCACGCATTTTAGGGTTAAGCTTGTTCTCCATTTTAGGGTTAACAAGAAAAGGAGTTGATAGAAATTAATTCTTGGTCGCAAAAAATGAACCATGAAATGAGATGAGGCAATAACGATCATATTGTCGTTGGTTTTCAGGAACTGGCTTGCTTAGACTTTCCCCTTTTCCTCAGCTCTTTCGAAATCTCTCAGGAAAAACTTTCCATTAACGATCTGACTGGGTGGTGGTTTTTGATGGTCGTTTCCTGAGAGGAACAAATTCTTATGCACGAACAGTGTCTGGAATGTAAAAAGAAATGACGCATTTTTTGTACCATCCCATTTCAATTGGGGAGAAAGAGAAGAAGTAAAGATTTCGGAGTGCTCAATCGATAGTAAAGGAAAGAAAAAATTCAGAAGCAAATAGGGGGAGATACTTGGAAGAAAAGATCGAACAAGAACAAGAGAATTTGAAGAAGTAGGCGAGGAGAAACGTTTCGACAAGTTTTGTGTAAAGCAAGGACAAGAAAATTCAAGAAAGGAACTTAAGAAAAAAGAATAATAAAAGGGAGAACATAGAATGTATCTGATATTGGCGAGGGAAGAACGATCTGGCACCGATAGGAAGAGAGAGAGAGAGAGAAGAAACTTAAAAAAGACTGCCGGGAGAAGTAAGAGAGGCAAGCAAAATATCCAATAGGCACCAGGAAAAGAAGAAGAAGTAAAGACTTCAGAGTACAAAACACGAAAAAGCAAAAGAGGTGCAATATGTGGGGTAATTGCAAATGGGATGAACGAAGGAAACGTAAAAGTAATAGAACGCATTTCAAGACTCACTAAAAGTATCAAAAAGCAAAAAAAATAATAATACGGAATCCCAAAAAGATGAAAGACCAGGAAGACTGATCAACCATGAGATGAGGGCAATTACGGTTAGAAAGGGTACTGAATAAGAACTGGGATAATGAAGGCAATAGTGGAGGAGAGAAAGTAGTCTTTTTCAAAGTGGGCGATAACGCCCCCTTGCGGGCGCTAGAGGCCTACAGGGGGGCGGTAAAGGGCACAGAGAAAATTGGGGTAAACAAAATAAGACTCATATATGGCAGGCTATAATCTAACTAAAGTTATTAACGTAAAGATTTTACAATTTTAGGGGGCGCTAGAAAATAACTGATTCTCAAAGTAGGCGGTAGACGAAATTAGTTTGAGAACCTATGCTTTAAAGTTTTCGAGGGTTAACAAAGAAAATTTTTCAATAGAAGGCAAGGACATCAAAACCACAGATGGGGCTGAAGAATTAATGAAAACTTTAGATATCATCAGAACTGAGACCATCGTGACTTTTGCTGCTAAGCGGTAAGTGGTAAAACACAGGTAGCAATTTTCAAATAACAGGTAGCAATTTTTTATTTATTTATAAACTACTACTTGTTTTTTATCTATTATTTATAAACTGCTATTTGTTTTTTGATTTGACGTCAGTGAATGAAATGTTACAATTTGTTGATGATTTCAATGATTAACAACTAAAAGATTCAATTTTTTATAAGGAAGAGGCCCCGAGTTGATAAATCCTTTTTTAATTTGAAAAACTACGCTAAAAAAACTATAAATACTTGTCAAGACTTTAACCGTCCGGAGCCAATTTCCAATTTGAAATTTTTTGCCTCCACTTTTTAATTGTTTCGCCACGAATTGCTTTTTTTACTTCTCTACGTTTTACTTGCGCTGGATTTTCTTCTCGGTTAAGCAAAACGAAAAAGCAATTTGTATCGAGTCCAAATTAATTTTGATAAGTAGATCACAGTCTAAACGAAGAAGTCTGCAACATCCAGAGCTCCGAAGACCTTAGACTGTGACGTGGTATTTGCCTTAACTCAAGAACCGATCACATTAGACCCCTGCACATGAATTCAATTTGCCGGAGAATTCAAAACTTCGATAGTATACAAGGTGTTACGTAATAAAAAAACTTACAAAGTTAAAAAATAAAGTCTATGTAGCCAAAGCGAGATTTAATGACTTCATGACCTTACAAATTATGAGAATCGAGGCCTCCACCTTTTTTTTTATGGTATTTTCTTACTACCTCCTCTTCTTGGACTGGGTAGTTCGAAAGAATGCAAAGAAACTTGGCGCTGTAAATAGGCAGCATGTTGCTTCCAAAGAAATACGCGAAAGGAAAAAGAAAGGAGAAGGATAAGAAGGAATGAAGGAAAGTGAAAGAAGAGAAATTAAACAAGGAATTAAAGATGGGGGTGAGTAAGTAACGAAAGTTTTAAAGATCAAGAAATGAAATAAAGGAAATTAGAGAAATCATTAAGTTTCCGGAACATATGGCATATACAACGAAAGTTGTAAAGTAAATTCCGGAAATTAGTACGCCATCTTTTATCCAACAGTGAAAGCTTTCTACCTCTGTTTGTATTAAGTCTTATCAAATTACTTGTTTTAGTTGTTTTTAACAGACCACAACAGTCACTGTTTCCACAAATTAATGACGTGTCTTCAAATGAATTCCTGATTAAAGTAAGCTGTGATTTTTTAAAATAAAGTTGGCGACACGCGATGCAAGAGGACAGTTATCAATAACTGTCAGTCACACTTAATTAATTCACTTCAAAACAATACTAAAGCTTAAAGTAGATGCTGAAACTGTTGTCCTCCAGCTTCAATGCGCACAAACGTACCCTGCGCTTCATGTTTTCAAACGCGTTTACCAAGTGTTGGGGGTCATGCTAGCACAAACAAATAATTAGGCAGCTGGCAGTGCTACAAACCTTTAGGAATCATAAAAGAGAGGATGCCATTGAACCTTTCAAAACATAAAGACTGAGAAGACTGAGCGAAACGGAAGAGATTGTAAGAGGTTTAATAAGGGAAGTATTGAAATGGAAGGCAATCGGAGCCAGAGGAGAACTCAAGGGTGAGCAAGTAATTATTACAAAGGAAATTAAAGATGGATGGAACATAAGTAACGAAAGACATTCCAAGGAATGATGATCTTCAAGTATAGAAGGAAAAGGGAAAAAATCTACAAAAGGTGGGAGGAGCATAGATGGAGAGGATATTGCTAAAGTAATTAAAGCACAAATGTTGAGATAAATGGGGCAATCACAGGAAATAGATCCCAAGCGTTAATAAAGGAAGTTTTCAAACTGATGTCGACCATCTAAAAAATTATGTAACCAAACGTTTCAGCGACTCGCTTTACCATGAGTCATAACTGACCTTTGCAAACTACAAGAATTTCAGCTGCATAGGTGACTCATCGGAAATGTCGAGTATTACACAAGCATATGAGCAGACGTCTCACGATGAATCAACTGGCCCACATGTAAAGGATTACGTAATCGGAATTTCCGTTATAAAATCATATAAAAGGAGGCTGTTTCCCATGACAGATATCAAACTTCTAGAAGCCGTTTGATCGTGAATACCTCCCCGAGTCCGAAGGTGTATTTAGCATGCGAAGAATGTCATGGTGAGTGAACAAAGTCCGAAAATCCGTCCGTCTCTCTGTATCTAGTACCATGGTTTGGGTGAAAAAACATTAATTTGTTTGCCAATTAGTTATGTTCTTAAAAACTAGCAACTGCTTTATTTTGATTTATGAAATGTTGTTTTTCTCATTATAAAATTATTTTGTTGTGTTTCATATGATATCGTTCTGAAGTAATCTGAAATTACGTTTAAGTTTTGTATTATTTGACTAAATTATTACAGCAATCAATTTTGTTTCTTTCTTAAATTGTCTCAATAATTATTTGATAATACATGACTTTGAGTGTTTAGAATTTTGCTTCATGCCAAATTCCTTAATTTGGTTTGTAATTGTTTTTATTTATTCTGAATACATTTATTACAGAAACTCATCAAATAGAGTTTGTAGCACGTTCAATCAACTTAATGAATGAATTGTAATGACCTTGAAAAAGTTGTGCTATCCCAAGTCAACGTTACAAAGAAAATGCATCTCGGTGTTTGCAACTTCAATTTACCTGCTCACCCCCAAAAGTACTTTCAAAGACCCCTCCGCGGTCTGTTTACGGTGCTAATGTGGTCCCTCTAACAATATTGTTTCTAATCAAAGCACTTTATTTCGCAAATGTAATATCATCTCTCCATTACAAGCTCGTAAGGGCTAGGCAGGATTAAGAACCTGTCGATCGATCGTGGATGGATGGATGGATGAATGGAAGTAGTTCTGTGGTCGTTAATTGGTTCGGTTGTTTTTGTAAATTGTCGCCGCTCGCGTTCCGGAATTTAATAACCAGAGCAGTTTGCACCTGACGGTCAATATATTAATTTGTCGTTCGCTATTTAAAATTCTAGAGTTGCAATTCGTTAAAAAATTAATTAAATCCCAGGGCTTAGAATGTCTCCAACTCGCGAGATTAATTACTGAATTTTTCATGTGAACTCTCCTGCCCCCCCCCCTCGTAAGCTAAGCTAGAAACTTGGGGCCACATTTTCCGCAGCATAAACAAAAAGCTTAGTGCCACTACACCGCGTTTAAACCGAGCTTTTTAATAATGTATTGGCGCTTTTCTTTTTTTTAAACTTAAGTTTGGGGGAAGGTGTATTTTTTTTTTAATGAACCCCGTACGTACAACGTGTGCGAAATCGCAATATACTCGCGGCACAAAGGGATCGAGCCGAATTCAAATAATATATCCGTCGCATCCGACAATACATTTTACGTCAAACTCTCGGCGGAGATGAAAATCTCTATCAACTTTTATTGTCACCGACTTCTAAATGGTCCACCACAAAGATAGAATCGAGAAATTCCGAAGGCAATAAATCAAAATAGCTAGCGGTTATCGTTCACTAGGAAGGGGATTTCGCCCCCCCCTCAAACGGATACACCTACGGTATTTTCGCAGCGGCAGAATTTTTAAACAAGCTCCCCCGAATATGTAATACACATTTTCCGGTGGAAGAGGTGAAACGAGCGAGCGATTTGCTGTGGGAAAGCAACGCTGCAAATCTAATCTTGCTAATTTTACGCGGCTCCGGTGATTAATGGTTTTTCTTTCCTGGAGGAAAAATTTTGGCATTTTTTTCCTCCTTCCCCTTCAAGATTTTTTAATGCAATTAAAAAGTACATAAATTCCATGTTCGTGCAACCACAATTTCAAGCAATGTCATAAACAAATTTGAGTATTTTCATTTCGGTAGAGAACCCAACTGGAATACTTGACCATAAAAGAGTTTAAGCGGAAATCAACAAAGAAAGACGAACGTGTCCCTCTCACCGCACTCTTCAACCTGAAATTACAGGGCGTTAGAGGGCAAGTCATTGCGAAAGCTTACGTCTTCCTTTCACCACAACTCGCAGCGAAAAGTCGCAGGGCTTTAGATCAGGGAAATGGACAAATTCCTACGTCTTCCTTGAGTTTTTGCTACCCCAAGAGATTCTTTCTGATCATAGCTGCACAATTTTTTTTTGGGTCATCGCCTCCCTTTGCCAAGGTAGTGTCCATAATGGGATGGAAGTCTATGCTTTAAATAATTAATTAATCACTAAATACCATCGGATGTCTGGTGGTGTACCTTGGTATTTCGCAAATGCTTGGCCGACTTATAAATGGTATACACACCTTCCGAGGTTCGTGAAGTTACCATCACTTGGTAACGGCGTAAGGAGACTTCGCACACTTACTTCTTAAATAACAGCAATATTGGTGTTACTTACGTCTGCGTGTTATAGGATGTCTGGCGTTACCTCTACACAAGTTCTCAATCGAGTTAATGCTGTATACTATCAAATTTGCAATGTTAGGTTACCTATTTCCGCTAAAATCTGACTGCGGATCTACACGTTGGCTCATACATTTGCCGAAACATTTGCCCTATCATTTGCGTACAAGTATGCTATCCACACAGTGGTCAATAAATAATAATTTAATTTTCGGTTAAATGACGAACCATGATTACTCGACTTGAAAAGACTTTGTTTAAATGACAAGAATGACAAGTTTTATTTTATTGTAGGTATCATTTTGGTTTTGTTGAAAATGTTACGCCTCCTGTAGGTAGTAGATGATTCATTCATTTTCAATAATTTTTCTCTCAATTTTTTTCCTATAAAACATAATAAATTTTTGATGTGGTTGGGTAGAGAATTCAATGAGCTATCAGAACCAAGAAAAAAATTGGGGGTTGCTATTTAAAAAAATATGTCGCTGACGTCATTACTCGAAAACAAATGACTGATTTTCATTTGAAAATGTGTGCTTTTTAAAAACAAAATTTACCTGTCCGAGCGTTTTTTAGAAATGTCAAAAATAAAGAAATTAGGAATTTTATTTCATACTTTAGAGGCTCACTGTATAGCCTTCAGCAAGCAACGGTTTGTATACTGTACCGAGTTGAGTAGTTATTTTATGCGACAAACACGCACAAACGTGTGGACGGCACAAGTGTGTTGATTGGCCAACGACGCTCGAATTCCTTTGATTTGTCACTCTTTACCGACACCCAGGCGAACGCAGGCAAACTTGGCCCAGTCGAAGCCAATAAGACAAAGCTAACGGCTACACGTTCGCGTTGGCCAAGGTTTGCCAGGCTTCGCCCAGCGTGTGGATCCGGCCGACACCCAGACGAACGCAGGCAAACTTGGCTCAGTCGAAGCCAATTAAGACAAAGTTAACGGCTACACGTTCGCCTTGGCTAAGGTTTGCCAGACTTCGCCCAGCGTGTGGATCCGGCATGACGGGCAACAAACACGTTTTTGGTCTTGCCAATCTTGTTACAATTCGAAACCGCGTAGTGAATAGATTGGCAATAATAGTAGATTTTAGTCAATTTAGAATTTATGGCGGCAACACTGATACCCGAGAGAGCAGGCGTGGGATTATTGATCGTCACGTGACGTGTCCTTTTATGAACATTCTGATTGGTCGTTTCCGCGTTATCTTACTTTGCTTTGTTTCGAAGCGTCATTTCTCGTTTAGCTTTAACTTTAGCGGTGCTTATATCGTTGTGTTTAAATTATCGAAGTTTTTGCTAAAGTAAAATTAAGAAAAGTTATATCGACGTGGTCGGAATTTCATAAATGCACCGCTAAACGATTAGGGAAGATTTCTATTACCCTGCCAGAGCCTGGCTTTATGAAAAAATCTAGGGTTACGTTCTGGTAGCTTCTACTCACGTTCGGATATCTTCTTTTGGCATACCTCTCTTGGTACTTTTGGTATTACCGAAACTCACCACTTCGCTATGCGGATTCGTATCGCTGAGTTCAAAGAACGTGTCTGACGCAGTTGACTTATCAGATCGACCTTGACCTGTGAACACATTCTTGGTTATGTGAGTTTAATTTCATTAACTATCGTACGATTCCGCGTTGTATTAAGAGCGAATTTTCGACAGACTTTACGCTTTAGCATATGGACATTTATTTTAGTAGTAATGAGGCGTATTGCAACATTTTTAAGTCGTTTTAACCGTAGTGTATTCGGTGACCTTCTGTCGCATATGATTAACTTGTTTGTGACAATTGTAATTATTCTTCGTGTAACCTTCAGCGAACAAGCAAGTTTAAAATTAAAACCTCCTGGATTTGACCATTTAAAAAATTCCACGGCTCTTATTTACGGACCGAATCGGTCCAAACTCGGAACGTATGTGCAAGGCGATAACATCTTTTTATATACAGGAGCTCGGCCCTGAGTTCGATCCTGAATTTTAATGAGAGCCCGAAAACTGAGATTTTTGCACTTTTTGCTATTTTTCTCGACAACGTGATCTCAGAATTTTTTTAAAACTCTCTCGCACGCAAGAAGACTCCCCCGCGTACCTAACCTATGGGGGCTATATCCTGGGGAAACGCGTGTTTTTGAGATACGATTTTTTGAAATTTGTTGAATCTGTAAGCTTTTTTCTGGAATTTTTTACAGTACCTTAGAAGCTTGGATCAAATTGAGCTGCACGTCATCGATGACAAAAAATGACGTGGAACGCGATGCCGCCGCGCGTTTGAAGATCGGACGAGCGGAAGGCCGGTACAGGGCCGTACTCCTGAAAAAGGGTGGGGCGACTTTCGGGGGCCATCCCCACAAAAATTACCGACAGATCTGGCTGCGGACACGTTTCCGCTTACCCCGGTGCTTCCTTCTGCCGCCCCCATCTGTTACTTCCGCCTCGACCACGTAGCAAGCATTTGAGTGGTACGGTGCTCTTAGTGTATTTTAAATGGGAAATCTTAAATCGATCAGAAACTTCGAGGTTTTCTCGATCTAGTCGTTGCCCTATTAAACCTAGGCGGACGCGCTTTTGATACCGATTAGATGAGTCGGCCTTTGCGTCTGTCAAGGTTCCGCTTGTTCCGGTAGGATTCTCAGGGCCGGCTCGAGAGTACTTCAAAGTTGGCTCAGGTTGGAAAACTGAAGTCAATCCACCATTCTGCTTTCTTCTACCTGTCATCCATTGTAGCTCGAAATAAGGGTTCGATTTGGATTCCATCAAATTTACCATCACTATTCTTTTCCCTATCTTTGCCTTTGCGTCTTTTGAGGTCCCGCCCGTTCCGGTAGGATGCTCGGGGCCGGCTTGAGAGGGCTTCAAAGTTGGCTCCGGGTATTGTATCAGGTTGGAAAACTGAAGTCAATACACCATTCTGCTTTCTTCTACCTATCATCCAATGTAGCTCGAAATATGGGTTCGATTAGAATTCCTTCAAGTTTACCACAACTCTTCCTCTCCCTATCTTCATTATATCTAGAAAAAAAAGTTTTGGTTGAAAAACCAACCTTCTTAAACACTTCCGTCAAGCTTGTCAACCCTCTTCTATCTGCTTCTCTATTTTTGACATATTTTGTATTAGGATTGGGATATGAAAAGAGTGAGTATGAAACCACATACTGCAAATAAATGCGTAATTGGTTTTCAGTTAAACCCATTAATACAATCTAAAATTTATCAGTTAAAACATTTCACACTTCGAAATCGCCGTGCCTATAATTTATGAGCAGCAGCAGCAGCAAAGCAGAACGTAATGGAACGTAATGCCTCAGTTATAATTAGACCTGGGCACATATGCCGTAAAAAAGTCTGAATATATGCATGCAATATGTCTTAAAAAGATGTAAATATATGCCGAATATATGCTGTTTAACTGGTATATATGTAGTTAATTATCGGATATGCTGTTAAATATGCATTTGGTAAATCAAATCACAGAACACAACACAGAAAAATAGAATCTTGCGATTATGAATTATTTCATATATTATTATAATAAAAATATGTATAATGTACACACAGTTATATTTTTATGGTTAGAAGGTAAAAAATAAAATAAACTCTACAAAAAAATTATATAATACTTTTATTCACTTGAATATACAAATATTTAATTGCTCTACATATACAATGCATGAATTAAAACTTATTACAATAAATAATCATATATTTCTCGATATTTTCTATCAAGAAACTTTGCCTATCGTCACTTAATATATTTTTGTACATTGAGAATGATCTTTCCACATCGCAAGAAGTTATTGGACAACATTTAAAGAGATATGCCTTGTTAACAATTATCTGCGGATGCTCAAGGGAACCTAATTCAATGTCTAATCCGTTTAGAACATTTTTTACCGCTTGTAGTGTTTCCAAGCCAACATTTTTTTTTTAAACATCTTACAATTTATTTAAGATTTTATTGCACTTAGCGTTTTTAGGAATACTTAAATTAGACTTAAAATTTTCAATCAACGATAAGGAATTGGCTAACTGCAAATTTTGGTTTCTAAATTTTTAATAACACTAGGTATATTAGAAAAGTGAGCTTTAATGAATGAAAGCTGTGAACGTAATTCAGAGTTTCGCAAAATATTTTGACATTCAGCGACATATTGAGAAGTGTTCGCATCGAAGCTGTTTACTATATTTTTAATACCATCGAAATTATCACAATAAAAAAGTGCAGCCTCGATCCAAGTTCCCCATCTAGTAATAATAGGTTGTGGTGGCAATGGGATGTCAGGAAGCATTTCTATGTACAGTTGTACTCTATGTGGAGATTTTAGAAAAACTTTCTTCCCGTTATTAATTAATTGATTTACTAATGGATATTCCATTCGAATCGCCTCAGCAACACGGTTCAATCCATGTGCCAAACAAGTCACATGCAGCAAATTTGGATAAAATATTTTTAAATTTTGAGCAGCCTTTAACATATATGAAGCTCCATCAGTTACCATACACAAGATTTTATTTACATCTACTGTATTAGGTAAAAACAGCATCGAAAATGTTTCATTTATAAAACGTGAAATTGTCAAATGATTAGTTTTTTCTAGCTGTTTTACTGCTACCAAATAACTAGGGTTTGGCTCTCCATTCAAAATTCCAATAATAAATTTTGCGATATATCTACCTTTAGCATCAGTTGTTTCATCTATGCTAAACCAAATATACTATTTTGCAATAACATCTTTAATTTTTTTAATGTTTTCTTCGTATAATTTTGGAATGTGACATCTCCTTGCAGTTCTTCTGGAGACTACATTTTCCTTCGATATTACACGATATAAGAGTTTTGCATAAATCGTAGTTGAATTGATCTGCATTATTTTTTTCGTCAACAACGGCTGCCTCATTTCAGGTGGATTTTTCTCTCTATTTTTGTGAGGAATGGTACTAATATGTTGATCCAATTGAATTTTTTTAGTAACGTTGACCTATAAATAAAGAACAAAATTAATAATACCTACGTATTTATTACAGAATTGAAATAAATAATTATTAGATAGTTGTAATTAAAATTTATTCTTAACTGGCTACTTATTTGGCTGAATTGATGAAGATAAATAAAGCTAACAAGAACGTATTTCTCATAAAGGACACATAAAGGAAATTTAGGAAACAATGAAAGTTTACGATTGAAACTTAGAAAACTGTTTCCAGAAAATAAATAAATAAAAGAAAAAAATACAAAAAACGAACGCTGATATCCTAAGTGAACGAACAAAATTGAATTCAAAAGAAATTAAGTGACAAATTTTAGAAAAAATCCTAAAAGTATTTTTTTTATATTAAAAACTATGGTTTAAGGAAGCAACAGAAAATTTGAAAATGTTTTTAAAAAAAGAAAAAACAAAACACGATCGCTGGAAACCATTTTTTCACAAAAATTAAACAAAGGAAAGACGATCGCTGAAAGCAAAAATATATACATACCTTCTTTTCCCATACTGTACAAAAAACCACACTACCGTCGTACGTAAAACACGCATACTGCATCAACCACTTTTTTATCAAATCGTTGCGAGAAGTACCAATTTTAGGCATTTTTATCAGTTCGTAAACTGCGCACCACACAACTTCAATAGTTTGAAAAATATAATGAAGTTCACAAAATTGTTCTGTTTAAATACACCAGTAATTTCCGAAGTTCTTAGAATTAATATTGTACGTGTAAGAATTAATCTCTTCTGGGTACTGACCGTACGGGCGACCGCCAGGCGGTACCGATTGTTAACGAAATTCAGAGAATGGAATTTTTAAATTTCTAAAATTATCTGGTTTTGTTTACTGTGTGAATAAAAACCAAATGAAAATGCAAGAATTGTAGATATGCCAATTTACATGCTGCATAAATTTCGAATATGCCTTAAAATATGCTGTATGCAGTTAAACCTTAATATATGCCAGATATGCAAAATAAAATGACCTTTTTATCATAAAAATTGATCAAAAAACATATGTATAATAGGTTTCAAGAAGATATGCCCCTTCTGGAAAGATATGCATATATGCATTTGCCCAGGCTTAGTTATAATCCAATTTCGCAATATCACAGAGTTGATAACTTCCGAGTAAATTCACGTGGATTTACCGAGCGGACGGACAGTTTATCCTGTTGTGAAGGAAAAATAACGAAAAATAAAAAACTTCGCCGTAGGTGTCGTGGAATATTCTTGATGAATACGGATGGATGGCAATGCAGTTGGCGGTGGCGGCGGCGGCGGCGGCGGTGAAGAAACGTGACCGTACAATAAATTCAGCGCACGAAAAAAAAAAAAAACTAACGTTTCCACTCTATTTTATTCAAAACACAAACTCTATAATAACATTTCTTTTTTGATTATTGAAATGCGTTATTTATTTACTTCTGCGGTCACTTATAAATTACTGTGTTGGATCGGTCACGTTCCTGTGGGGGGGTTTGGAGGATCACGTGTCTGAGTAATGCAACCCCGAGGGTTGGTGATGTGCAGGAGAGAGATAAGTTGGTGTTGAATCCTCCGGTGATTCGCATCGTGAAAATTAGCGGAGTCGTGAACGGCTCGACGAGCACGCTTCGGTAATCTATGGAGGCATGACGATAAAAATTCATGTTACTAGAACGCATCCGTGTAATGGAATTTAAAGTGTAATTCGGTAAATTCGTTTAAGCCCGAAGATGGTGGGTAGGTATTACGGCAACGCAACGTTTTAAAATTCCATTTGTTTTTTTTTCTTTTTTTTATAGAGAAAACGTCACTAAATTCTCATAATTACGCTCGGTTCATTATTCATTCAAATGAAAATAGATTCTACAGAAACGAGCAAGAGAAAGAATCACTATTATAAAATACCTACCAAAGTGACGGTAGGCAACCATACATGCAAGTTTGATACATCAATGTAAAATCTCCATTTAAAGTGGCGTAGCGTCCAGGTTCAGCGTAAATAAAAACACGTCGATCACTTAGCAACACAACTTTATTCACAGTAAAATTTATATTTACAACTTGGAAAGTATACCGGGTATATGCAATTTTTTATCATTGTAAATTCCCTATTGAAGTTAAATGGTAAAAAAAAACGATGGTTTGCATATTCTGCACTCGTCTCAGGTTAGGAAAGAGTGAGACATCCACTCAAAGGGATGGTATATACGACACACCCGTAACTGATACGTATGAGGGAGACACCCATTCAAAGGGACCGTGTATACGAGACCCCAGTATCTGATAGGTAAAGGACAGGAGCTAAGTCGTTTAGCTCATTAGCGTTATGCACCGATGCGACGGGTGGATGACTTGGCGAATGACTAACTACCTTAATATGCGCTCTCGGCGCGCTTGTAAAGACTTGCGAGTGGAACTCTAAGGCTGGGTTTCTCAGTCCTAGTTTAACTTTAAACTCCTGTTTATTTCCATAGGAACAATTGTTTTTATAATTGCTACCTAGGGAGTAAAGAGGAGTTTAAAGTTAAATTTGTAATGCGCCCGGTTAAAATCCTGGTTTGTTGACTTTTACGTACAACTAAATAAGCAGTAAAACTGTCCAAACAAAAACTGAAATTTATTGCCAAATTAAATAACTGGACCGATAATGTTTACCTGCGAAATTCCAAGAGAGTCACCCAAACTTTACTACGACAATTGGTTATGCATTCCTGTACCATCCCTTCCGGACGGTCGACTACCTGTTAAGTACCTAGGACTTATCGCCGGCGCTAGAGGTTATTCTACTGGCCTATGTTCTGTTTCGGTTAAACGACCCTTCGGAATCAACGATAAACTTTGCCGTAATAATATTGATAATAATTATAATCTCGTGGCCGCTGTGAATTTGGACTTACGTTGTGGTAACCTGGTTCTTTTGGTGCGAAGATGTATATGACTTGAAAGAACAAGGAACTAATTACGTTAAATAAAATACGAAGTTAGATTTAATTAATTATTTATTGCAAAAAAAAGGTAAAAACTCCTTGTGCCAGCACTGAGGGATCCGATATAATGAGCGTAAAAACCTTGCGTTTGAAATCAATACACAGAAACAAAATTTACGGTTATCAGAAGTACAGCAGAACTCGCTTAACAGATTTCACTTTAGAATATCGGCGCGGCCTAACTGACTTCAAATCACACAGCTGGTGGTTACGTACAGGCACCATTAGTTGTTGGAGAGCTCTGCTCCTTAATTAGATTGACAATTAATTTAAGTTCAACATAGATTTGGTTTTGGTACTAGTATTTATCACTTCAGATCGTACTCTAAGACTCGTTCTGCTCAATCAACCAACGCACAGTGTGACACAATGGGTCTACAGTGTACATAATCAATTGAAGTAATTAATTGATTAATCAGACGTTCTGGGGAAGTCTGTGATGCAAAATGTCGCCCTCGGCGATCAATTTGCAGGACAATCAATAGCAATCACCAGTTTTTCAGGGACTCCTTTCGGAAGTGATAGGAAACCCTAGCTAAACTAATTAATTGAGGTCTAATGGGTAGGATCTTCTCTCGCTACGTCCAATCGCCTTAATCGTCGTTGAACATTAAATTATTTAATTACATGCATTTTTTGCTTGTTGTGGGGCAGTATATTCCCAGTGCAGAATTATTGGAATTAATGTACGTTGCATTGAACGATATTACAGAATTTTATCTAATATTACCCAATATTACGCATTATTTCACAATATTACCCAGTATTGTACCAGATTTAGCAACATTATACTATATATTACGCTTAAGGTAGATACTATAAGGACACGAGAGCTTAGGATGACAAACGAAAGAAGTAGCTGAGACAAGTAGAAGATTTTAGCTTCTGCGGCAATGAATTTGTTTTAATTTTGAAAACCTTGGGTGGTACCTATTGTTGAAAGAGGTGACTTCATAAACCGTAGAAAATTCGTTTCCCGCGCCCCATTCATCTTCGCTGCTTTCTTATCGTAAACGTCCCCGAATCAATTTTGCCGGTCCTCCTTGCAGCAAATAAAAATATTTACGGACGTAAGTCGGCTTTGCAGCAATATCAATAACAGACGAGCTTGAAACATTCATGGAACGCGGGCGTTTTTGTTTCGGGAACGACCGAGGTACTTAAATAGTAACGGCCGGGACTGTTTTATTCAGTACATAAATATGTATACAATGAGTACGTGACTTAGACTCCAAACGTTCCTTCCTTCAACTTCCACATAATTTATTCGTCGGTGTGTGTGCACGGGTGACTGCGTTTATGGATGGATTTCATTCGGCTTGCACACGACAAAGGTGCTAACCCGATCAATTACATTTTTATATTTCGCTCGAAAACGAATGCGCGACCAATCAGGAGTGCGCGAAATTCAAATTCTACGTACCATGGAATTGGGGGAGAAATAATCAGGACCTCTCTTGCGTGAGGCCGAAAACACAAATTTTGACCTAAAAATATAAATCTCGCGCTGCTTGCTGGTACTCCACAAATTTATATTATCTGCGAAGATATTTATTAGTCCGATCATGCGAACGCACATCACGTATTTTCCGTCACTTCGGACCTCCTTCGGGGCGTTTAGCTCTTCTTTATTTTCAGCCCTCGCTTTATACTTGTATTACTTTGAAACCCGATTTCCACTGGAACTGATCAATTTCGCCTTACCCTTCGACGCTCTGACTTTTTCAGTTTTACTTCGTGAACCATAAACGACCGCAAGGATTCGGAAACGAATCGGGACGTGATACGTTCGAGAAAAATATTTTTTTACTGCGCAATTATAAATTAAATTAAAGAAACTTCTTTTCCTTGACAATCCTGCGACTTTAAATTATGAAAGTAGGAAGCAACGATATATGTATACATAGTTTGCAACAGAAATCCATAAATTGCGGCGGCAAAACCACCGTTGGAAATCAAATGGCGCGTAAAATTACATAACCCGACATCCGGACATAGTTTGTGCTTATGTTTATCACAAAAAGTAAATAAATAATAGGCCAGAGTTGCCAACGATTTTGCTTCCTCAATAAAACAACTGCTTTGATCACTTCATCAGAATCACTCAAAACTTATGACTAAAGCACGGATTTAGATGCATTTTTATGTCGTTAGTCATCTTTTTAGTCGGGACATAAAAATCCGTGCTTTAATTATAACGTAGCATAAACGGCAGGGGTTATTTGAGGAATTTTGTTTTTATGCCTCAGATTGTATGAGCCTACACAAGACACTCAATTAATTAGTCTTCGATAGTTTGCGTAAGGTAGAAATTCCTTTCTTGACGGGGGTGGGGGGCGTAATCGCCGGCGCAATTTACAAAAACAATTTGTCAGCGCAAATTTCCAACGCGGCATAAATCTCGGCAGAAGAGTTTAGAGTATGAATAATACAAAGCAATAAATTCTACTAACTGTATCTCCGTCTCTGTTCGAGTTCTCTCTGCAAGGTGATAAATATACCGTGAGTTTTTTTTTAACTCTGAATATACAATGTAAATATTTCTATGTTCAGTTTTAGAAAAATCGAGTCATTAGGTCTTTTCGCGGAGACGTTCCGAACTAGTTCGGAACGGTTAAAATCAAATGCCCATCGAAATAATGAACGATTTTAACACGCTTTCAAGTGTATAACTTTCATGAGTGCATGGATTTTAAGGTTCCGAACTAGTTCGGAACGTCTCCGCGAAAAGACCTAATACATTGCAAGGGTATAGCAGCTACCTATGATGAAGCAATACGAGTTTCTGTAAAGTAATTTTAAGATTTATTTTGTTAACAAAAGCTCCATAATAAATGTTCGCAATGTTCTCCTTCGCGTTTTAAACAATGTGCTAAGCAATTATCTTATACCTGCAAAGATTTTCTTAAGATTTCGGAATTTAAATCATGACATTTCATAATTGATACCGACAGTACATTTATTTTGTTGAAGATTGCTAGGTGACGGCTAGGAAATTGCTTCCATATCCTGCAATGCATTGACATGTTTTTTTTTTTTTTAAACTGAACATATTGGGAATATTTATGTATGCTCAGAGATAAAAAAAAACTCACGGTATATCTATAAGGAATACGGCGATATCGTTTAGCCGACGAGGATCTCTCGAACGCGCAGCTTTTCGTAAAGAGGAAGTTTCTAAATAAAATCAAAAAATCCTTTTGCGCCACAGTTTTTAACGTAATCACATCTACTTTGATAGTGTTCTGCTTTGCATCAAAATTCCATAAGAAATAGCATAGGGGGGATCAACTTGTTATCTGCCATAACCACTTGTTATTTACAAACTGATTCTGTTAACAAGAACCTTCCACTTAGGGAACATCTATTGTATTGAAGTGGTTTCTTACTACTTGCTCAAAAGTTCCTTCGCAAATAAATAATTGAAGACTCGTTTAATGCTGCCTTTTGGTGTCATCAAAGGGCCCTCGCTTGTGGTCTTGCATGACGTAACCCAAAGAGTAACGCAATCCTCACAGCAAAGAAGTCAAGACTTGACTTGAGAATTACCATCAACGCCAACTACTTCTTCAGAAAACTCTGCATGAAAGTTAATTAATCAAACTGGTTGAACGTTAAACGGAAGTTATTAATCCGTAACCTGACAGAGGCACTCTAAGCAACTTCTTCTTTGCCCTTCGAAGCCTGATTTCTACACATAAATCAGGTATTTTATTGTCAGCGAATTCTGGGCGCAGTTTAGGTCGTAAAGTGTGTTTTCTTTTGCTATTATCCGTGGCTTTTTTGAGACCCATCTCGAACTTTCGAACTTGCCTCCGACAACTTGACGAGTGTAACGGGACGGATTCATATTTTATATTCTTTTATTTTATGCGTTACGATTTTTGGGCGATATAATGTCGCATTCATACTATTACTTTGTTCACCGGACTTCATTAATCACCAGGGAGTCTAAATTTAAATCAGTTTTTTTAAGCGCGTTAGTCGACCAAGCGGAGACAACATATCTTTTCGACGAGCTTCGATGCAATAGCGCATTGTTCGGCTCCGTGCACTCGCAGCGTCATCGAGCTCGCCCACTGTTATCTATGCATCGTATACTGGTTACGACCCCACTCTTTCGAAGCGTACGCTCAAGATAAATCAAACTGATTTAAATTTAGACTCCCTGTTAATAACGCAAAGAAATGTACTACGGGGCCCCGTTTTTCGTAATCTAAATATTTGTTTGAATGAACGTTTTTTGCTTTGCAATTATTTATCTTTTTTTTTAAATAAAGACAAGGGTGTAATAACTGGTGACTTTTATTGATTTTTATTTACCGTCCCTTTGTTTCGGGGTTTTGTATGACTTCGCCTGTCCCATTGAGTTAGTCGGCAATTGGGATGGATCTTAGTTTGCCCTCCCCCAATAATTTGCAGCCTTCGGATAGGTAGCAGTCTGGGATTTGCAGCTTCCTTTCCCGGATGATGGCCTCTTAGCTTAAAAGGTTTTAGGGCTAATATCCTTCCTCTAAAAGCATCAACCATCTTTCTCTTTCTTCTTGGTCTGTTGCAGTTTTCAGTTGTTTTACCTTAGGCCTTCTTCTTGTCACTCTTCTCCTCCTGGATCTTTTCTACTAGGTTAAATAACCTCATTTGTTCTTCATTCATGGCATCTTGAATAACTTTCTCGTCTTTTTTTTCTCTTCTTGGCTTGCGCAAACCACCTCATCCTTCTTTTAGAATATTTTAATTTAATAGCCTATTTTGGCTTGACATTTTTTTGTCAATCTCTCCGCCTGCATCTTCTTCAATTGCCATTCTTCATAGCTTTTTCTTCTTTTCTTTCGCTTCGACTTGCTAAGCTCTTCTTGGTCTGTCACGATTTCCACTTGCTTTGCTTTGTACATCTCCTTCTTCACGTGACCAAACCATCTCAGCTGTTCGGAAAGACCTTTGTGTTTAATCTCCTTTTATTTCTTCGATTTAAATATTTTAAAAGGACGGATTTCAGACGGATCAGGGTAGGAAATGGAATATTGAATTTCTGGGGTAAACAACACCCACGCGTTGTATGTGTGTGTGGATGTGTGTTTTCGGAGACAACACAAATAAACTCGTCGTCGTCGTCGGTGGTGATAGTGACATTTGTTAGTAGATTTCACTTGGAAATAAATCATATTTAATGTGTAGATAGAAGTAAAAAAACAAATATTTTCTTACACGATTTCCACTATATTTTTTGTAAAATTTACAAAATTATTAAATTACTACGACATGTTTCGCTATTACTATAGCTTCTTCGGGTAGTGACAAAAAATTATAATACTTTCGGTTTTATACTTAATACTGAAATAAATTGACCAATGGTGAGTTGTTAAGGTCCAGATGGCTATTGAGTAAGTTGTTGGAATTCTTAAGCTTGTTTATTTCTAGGAATTCCAGGAGGTCTAGTCTTTTACTTTTACTGTCGAGGTGTAAAATTCTAAAAGAATTAAAGAACACTTTTCCAGTTTTATTCATAAAAAAACAGATTCACATTACGCCACACATCTTACTGATTCTCAGCACAATTTCAATACCGATTTTAAAATTTTACACCTCGAAAGTAAAAGTAAAAGACTAGACCTCCTGGAATCCCTAGAAATAAACAAGCTTAAGAATTCCAACAACTTACTCAATAGCCATCTGGACCTTAACAACTCACCATTGGTCAATTTATTTCAGTATTAAGTATAAAACCGAAACGTATTATAATTTTTTGTCACTACCCGAAGAAGCTATAGTAATAGCGAAACATGTCGTAGTAATTTAATAATTTTGTAAATTTTACAAAAAATATAGTGGAAATCGTGTAAGAAAATATTTGTTTTTTTACTTCTATCTACACATTGAAATGGATCTCCACCACGTATCGGCCAAATCAGTCAAATCATATTTACACAGGAAGGTAAGCCTGAAATATTAACCAATTTACGCAAATATCTTCCGCGTTACTTTTGCAACTCAAATAATGCTAGCGAGATTATCGGCGACAGTGACAAATTCGCAACAAGTGTGGAAATTTCTCACGGTCTTCTCAAACTCCATAATTTTAAGGATCATAACAAAATTAATACATTCTACAGGCACTTTTTTAAGCTCTTTACGATGATATCATTAGATTTTACTTAAAACGTTTTGCCTCGTTCTGACCATCATCAACTTTATTTTTTCTTATGGGCGCTACATTGGGTTTTAATACCAATGATTAGATCTATTTTTTCTGATGCTTTTCCACATATCACACATCCCTATTTAATAATTTGAAACAGCTGGAAATGCAAGAAATTGTTGAAAATGACACTACAAAGAAAAACAAGGTATGCAGTGAAAACAAAAACAAAAAAAGTTTGATATACCTTCGAAGTTTTATTTCGTTTATCACAAAAGCAGATTTTTGAAAAATTTTTAAATATAAAAATGAATGATGTGAATAACAATTTAGTAATCGCAAGAGAAATTTACTTCCAACAATGACAATGACGCAGTATTTAATTAGTTTCGTAATTAAATTATACATTTTTATGGTTAAAGCAAGAAAGTATCACAAGAAATGATCTCTTTAAAAATCTCTCTTTCTTGTAAATTTAAAAATGTATCGTGTTAATAACAATTTAGTAATAGCAAGAGAAATTTACTTCCAATAATACCTAGAAAGTTGCCATCCATCCAGAACAATGTTAATAAGTTAGATAGAAACATTGCACTTTATTGATATTTTCATAAAACTCGAAGGACGTATCGAGATCGCCTTAATGATGATGAGAATGAAGAATTATTAGAAGAGGTAATTAATAGTTATTTATAAAATGTATAAAATTATAAGACTACAAGAAAGAATGTTTCCTCGAGCAGTAATATCTTTTAAGCTACAAGTTTTCTAAAGACATACATAATTTAATTTGATATTTTCTTGCTTTAATAATAATAATGTATAATTTAATTGCAAATCTAATCAACTATTGTTTTGTAGTTGTCTTTCTGGATATTGTTGGAATGAAATTTCGCTCGTTTTTACTGAATTGTTGTTGTTAACAGCACAATAAATTTTTAAATTTACGTCATTCTTGGATTCATAACGTCCATTTTTAGATCTAAAAATTTTATTAAAATCAGCTTTTGTGATATACGAAATAAAACTCCGAAGGTATATCAAACTTTTTTGGTTTTTGTTTTCATTGCATACCATGTTTTTCTTTGCAGTGTTATTTTCAACAATTTCTTGCATTTCCAGCTGTTTCAAATTATTAAATAGGGATGTGTGATATATGGAAAAGCATCAGAAAAACTAGATCTATTCAATGGTATTAAAATCCAATGTAGCACCCATAAGAAAAAATGAAGTTGATGATGGTCAGAACGAGACGAAACGTTTTAAGTAAAATCTAATGATATCGTTGTAAAGAGCTTAAAAAAGTGCCTGTAGAATGTATCAGTTTTGTTATAATCCCTGCAATAATAACTTCAGAAAAAAATAAAAAACAAAATTACGTTTTCTTGTTTTTTGGAAATATTTCAAAAACTACAAATCGTAGAAGATTTTTCAGAACAGATTATTATTATTCTGCACCAAAATACGCAACTTTGCCCCAATTTAACCGACTTCGTATCTCTTACCGTTTCCGAGATCTCAATGGTGAGCCTCGAATTTGTAACAGCCTGTATATACGTGTAAAAGTGGAGCAGCGAATTTTTCGAATAAATGAGCCGTCGCCGCTCCGGGCGGCTCGCAATTACGGAATTTATTTGCCGGAATGAATTACCCCCCCGTTTTTACATACACTGTGTCCACATTTCGATGCTCACCATTGGTATCTCGGTTATTAGAAAACATAGAGCAACGGTTAAATGGGGAATGTTTTGCAGAATTCAATGATCGCCACATATCTCATTTCAAATTTACCATAACTTTTTTAAATTTTAAGATAATTAAAGAAAACCAAAATTTGCCGATTTCAATGTTCCTCAATAACTCGATAACACCTAATGTGATCTCTTCTAAAGTTTTACAATGTTCAGACACTTTTTTAAGACAAAGCTTTTGATATAAACAGAAGCCCCCGATTGTCATTTGTTTTCAAGTTATTAGTGCTAACTTTTGTTTTTCATATGGCAGCCATATTGGATTTTTGATTAGTTAGATAGTCTTTAAAAGAGCTTTTCAACGATGTATAACATACCCGAAAAATTTTTATTTGTAGGGGAGATATTAACAAAACATAAATTAATTTCTAATATGAAATTAGTAGGCTATGAAATTAAACAACAATAAGGAATGAAAGCTTAAAGATATGCTAAGTAATACTGTAAAATAACGAAATGTTACTGATCTTTAATTTCATACTAACAAATACAGACTACCCAATAAAATTAGTAAGCCATGGAATTAAACATCCGCGTGAAACAAAATGACAAGCTGTCAAATTACAATTAGTGCTGCAGAGATTAGTTAATTAAAATCTTGTGTATTCTTAATTCGTAATTATTGATAAGTAATTATTTTTAAATATTAACATTAATAAGTATTGATGTAATGGCACATAAATATTCAAATGATGAAAAAGTTGATATGTTGGAAGTGTATTTCAAAGCAAATAGAAACTCTGAAAATGCTTGTACGAGTTACGCTGAGTGTTTTCCGGAAAGACAACAACCTCACAGGACAATGTTTGGAAGGATAATTAGCAATTTACGGAACTTTGGAAGTTTCGAACAAAAAAGAGCTAACTACGAAGTTAGTGATGCTGTTTTACGTCGAAATAATATTTTGCAAAATGTTACGAACAATCCAAGCACATCAGTTCGCCGAGTGGCTCGTGAAACTGGAATTCCAAAATCGACTGTTCACAAAACCTTGAAGAAAAGCAAATACCACCCTTACAAACCAACAATTGTACAAGGTTTAAACGATAATGACTATCACCGAAGATTACAGTTTAGTAGGTGGTACCTACGAAAATGTGAAGATGATGCTAATTTTCCTAGGAAAATAGTCTGGACAGATGAAACACGATTTACCAATTGCGGAGTGTTCAATAGGCATAACTATCATCATTGGTCTACTGAAAATCCACATTTGGTAAATCAAAGAAGATTTCAAGTTCGATTTGGTTTTAATGTCTGGTGCGGTTTAATTGGTATGCAGTTTGTTTATATTTTGTTTTGTTTTTGAGTTTAGTTTCATTTTAGATAATCACTTAATAGGTCCTTTCATCTTTGATTACAATTTGACTGGTAACAGATATGTGGAGCTACTAACAAACGAGATAATACCTGCTTTGAGAGAAATTATTAATCCTGAGAACATGCAAAACATTTGGTTCCAGCAGGATGGTTGCCCGGCCCATAACACTCGTGACGTACAACATTTTTTGAGAGAAAACTTTAATGAGAGAGTGCTTTCAAATAATGGACCAGTGCAATGGCCTGCGAGATCACCTGATCTTACCCCGCTTGACTTTTATTTATGGGGTACCACTAAAAACGAAGTATTTAATTTTGCACCGCCAGAAACTCGAGAAATTTTAGAAGAAAGAGTGGTGGATGTACTAAGATCATTAAACGGAAACACACTTCGTAGAGTTTGTAATTCTGTTAGAATAAGGTGTCAAAAGTGTGTGGATCAGAATGGTCGTCATATTGAACAGTTTATTTAAGTAAAGCTGAGCTTTTAGTACTCTTTCTTTACTTTTTACTTTTATGACTTTTCTTATCGTTTCCTATTTCGTTTTCAGTATTACTTAGCATATCTTTAAGCTTTTATTTCTTATTGCTGTTTAATTTCTGAGCCTACTCATTTCATATTAGAAATTAATTTATATTTTTGTTAATATCTCCCCTACAAATAAAAAATTTTCGGGTATGTTATACATCGTTGAAAAGCTCTTTTTAAAGACTATCTAACTAATCAAAAATCCAATATGGCTGCCATATGAAAAACAAAAGTTAGCAGTAGTAACTTGAAAACAAATGACAATCGGGGGCTTTTATTTATATCAAAAGCTTTGTCTTAAAAAAGTGTCTGAACATTGTAAAACTTTAGAAGAGATCACATTAGGTGTTATCGAGTTATTGAGGAACATTGAAATTGGCAAATTTTGGTTTTTTAAAATTATCTTAAAATTTTAAAAAGTTATGGTGAATTTGAAATGAGATCTGTCACGAGTATTGAATTCTGCAAAACATTCCCCATTTAACCGTTGCTCTATGTCTTTTAATAACCGAGATACCAATAGTGTGCATCGAAATGTGGACACAGTGTATATAAGTTTTTTGTAATTTTATCAATTTCTTTAATTTCTTGATCGTCTTTTGTTTTATTTTACGTCAAAAATTGCACACATTTCAAATTTTAGTTTTAGAAAGTTTCGTTTATACATATAATGAGATTTTTTTAAATTTTCGTTATTTTTAGTAATTTTATAAATTTTGTTGATTTCTCGATCGTCTCGTTTTGTTTTTCATCAAAAAATGCCCAATTGTCAAATCTTAATTTTAGAAAATTTTATTTAATGAACATTTTTTTATTTTTATTTTTTTGTAATTTTATTTAATGAGATTTTTTTTTTTATTTTGTAATTTTATTCAATGAGATTTTTTTATATTTACTATTTTTATTTAATTTTATAAATTTGTCGATCGTCTTTTGTTTTATTTTTCGTCAAAAATTGCACAAATATCAAATCTTAATTTTAGAAATTTTCTTTAATAAAAAAATTTTAATTATAATTTTTTAATTTTTATAATTTTTTGTAATTTTTATGATTTTTTGTAATTTCATAGAAAGTAGAAAGTATTGTTTATTTAATGAGAATTTTTTAATTTTAATTTTTTTTAATTTTAATGAGATATTTTTTAAATTTTATTTTTTATTTTTATTTTTTTTTTTTAATTTTATAATAATAATTTTATAAATTTTCTTTATTTCTCGATCGTCTTTTGTTTTATTTAGCGTCAAAAATTGCACAATAACTGTCAAATGTCTTAATTTTAGAAATTTGGACCCAGTTTTGTTTATTTCATGAGAATTTTTTTAATTTTTTTTTTTAAATGATTTTCAAAAATAAAAATCGCCTGAGTAAAATCAGTGATTTTAATGAAGTGATTTAAATTAGCTCAACCGAAATTTAGAGACATCTATCGGAGTTTTCCACAACTACCTTCCGAAATGCTTCGCCTGGTCGGTTGGCAGCACTGTTGCCGATTGTCGCCCACAGTCCCACATACATATAGATGATTTTTAACCTGCTATGGGATTCTCGTTTCACGATTCAATCGTATCGTTCGATACGATATCGTGAACGCTGCAACGATAGAAGTGATTCAGAAATCAAATCGTCGGCAATTTGCGGAAATCGATAAGAATTAGATTAAATGGCATGGAATTATAACTTTAGGAATAAAAAGTTAATGTTCGAATGGAATAAGTTCTCATATTACAGTCAACGAGAATACATGGTATCATTAAAACTCGATCGACAGGTGTCGTATCGTCAAACCAGAATCCGGCCATTGAGAAATCTGTCGTGCCACGTCCATGTGTGTAAGGTAAATCCAATAATATTAGATATTTAAATAAAATAAATTTTGTACCATTTCATTCATTCATTTCAGTTTCATTTTTCAATGTGGATAAGAGCGTTTTTTTTTTAATTTGAAAAGGGTAATCGGCTTAGAGTGGATTGGCAACACTGCCATTAATACATACCATTTACTTACTTATGATGTTCATCAATGATTTACCACATCCAGGGTTGCCAGTATTGGTGATTTTGCATCAGATCCGGTGATTATTTAAACAAGCTGGTGCTCTGGTGATTTTTTTAGAAATTCTAGTGATTTTTGCGTGTAGTGGGCCACTGCATTCATGTAATTTATGATTATAACAAGTATCGATTACAAAACAACTTGAAATCGTTTTACAGATGATTACCTACCGTTTTACAGATGATTACCTATCGTTTTACAGGTTTCTTAATTAATATACAATGTAAAGCACTAGGTGACACCAGTAGCGCTGTCTCCAGTAGTTTCCATTATTTAAATGTATCCGTAAATAACGTACTTCTTAACCGTTAGTGACTAACTTTTTTTTTAAATAAGCAAGTTAAAAAAACGTAAGTAAAATTGTTTAATATACCGTCTGTTTGATTATAAAGGCCCCAAGCTACAACTCATTTATTTTTGCTTAAACACCCAGTAAAGTGTATATATTCTTAAATGGGACGTTGTTTCCTAGAGAATGAAGTAAAACAATATTTTTTTGGCTACACTGTATAGGAGTCATGACGTCATCGACATTTTTTTTAAATGGCACGATGAAAATTTTTTTGCGAAATACAATAGAACATCCTTTTCTCTTTTCAACCACATAAAATTTTTATATCCTTACATAAGAAAATGTTCGAGAAAACTGAAAAAAACTACTTACATAACTTACCATTTAACATTTAAGGCACGCTAATATTTCTAGCATGCTATGAGTAATTTTACTGAAATTTGTCATACTTTATCTAATTTGGTAAACAATTTCTAAAATACCGGCACTGTCAATCTGACTTATAATTAGTTTGAAACGGTGAGAAATGAATAACATTAATGAAGAAGCCGATATGCTAGAGGTTTACTACGAATGTAGAAAAAACAGTGTCAGTTTGACAGTGCCGGTATTTTAGAAATTTTTTACCAAATTAGATAAAGTATGACAAATTTCAGTAAAATTACTCATAGCATGCTAGAAATATTAGCGTGCCTTAAATGTTAAATGGTAAGTTATGTAGGTAGTTTTTTTCAGTTTTCTCGAACATTTTCTTATGTAAGGATATAAAAATTTTATGTGGTTGAAAAGAGAAAAGGATGTTCTATTGTATTTCGCATAAAAATTTTCATCGTGCCATTTAAAAAAAATGTCGATGACGTCATGACTCCTATACAGTGTAGCCAAAAAAATATTGTTTTACTTCGTTCTCTAGAAAACAACGTCCCATTTAAGAATATATACACTTTACTGGGTGTTTAAGCAAAAATAAAAGAGTTATAGCTTGGGGCCTTTATAATCAAACAGACGGTATACAGGGTGCCCGTTTTTCGAGCCTAACCGTGGGGATCTCAGTTATTTGAAGAGATACGAAGTCGGTTAAATTAGGGCAAAGTTGCGTATTTTTATGCTGATTAATGAGCTGAAAAGAAAATTCACATATCTTTTACGGTTTTCAAGATATTTGAAGAGAACGAGAAATAGTGATTTTCGTTTTCAATTTTTTTAAAAAAAACCGTTAAAGATATGTATTTCTAAGTTCTACATTATTAAGGCACTTTTTTACAAGGAATTTAATTCTGTCATCGCCTTTATCATTGCAACAAAATTTGCAGGAAAACGACATTCAACTTTTTTTTTTCTTATGGGCGCCATCTTGAATTTTTATATTTTTAAATAATGTTTTCCTTTCTGATTACAGTGATGTAGTACACTTTATGATTTATAGTTGCAATTTGGATAGAATACCAAATACGTCTTTTTGCAAAGAGCGCCTTGGAAAATAAAACAATAATTTTGTTTCTTAAAATTTTTTGACATTACAATTCAACTTGCCCTAAACACCGTTCATATTGCTGTTTATTGTTGTAACAGAATGTCATTTTCAAGTGAATAAAAGCGGGATATGCTAGAAATTTATTATGCTTCTCATCACAATGCTCAAATTTGTTCAGAAATGTATCTGCAATGTTTCCCAGAAAGACGGCAGCCAAGTTTGGGGTATTTCCTTTCTCTTCTTAGAAATTTAGGCGAATATGGTTCTTTTATTAAGCCTAGAGGAAAATATGGCAACAAACCAGCTGAAAATGAAGACGAAATTTTGCAAGTGGTAAAACATATTTTCATAATATTGATTGTAGGAAATAATTTATGTTAAATTTGCTAATAGTTTCAGGAAAATCCTCCAGCTTCCACCAGAGAAGTTGCGCAGCAGTTAAACATACCACATCAAAAGATATGGAGGATACTTAAAAATCATAAATTTCGGCCATATAAAATTCACATAACGCACACTCTTCACTTTGGAGATGATGATAGACGCGTACGTTTATGTCAGACTCTAATGACAAAGATGCAGGAAAACCAAAATTTCTTAAGTAATGTGATATGGACTGATGGATGTAAATTCACAAATTCAGGGATGTTTAATCGCCATAATGAGCACATTTGGTCTATTGAAAATCCGCGACAGCATGACGAAAGGAGACCTCAAGTACGCTTTGGACTAAATGTGTGGGTTGGTTTATTGGACGATACAATTATTGGTCCATACATCTACGAAGAAACATTAACGGCCAATGGATACTTAAATTTTATAAGAACGTTTCTCGCAGATTACATTGATAATAACATTAACCTTAATAGATTGAGAGACTTATGGTTCCAACATGACGGCGCGCCGCCTCATAATGCTAGAAGGGTAATGGAAAGTTTGGCAGAAATGTTTCCCAACAAATTAATTGCAAATAATGGTAATGTGTGCTGGCCTGCACGATCTCCAGACCTAAACCCCTTAGATTATTTTTTGTGGGGTACCGTGAAAACAAAATTTTTAAAACGAAGCCTACAGACATTAATGACCTGCGCAGAAGAATTATTACTACTTTACAACACATGCGTAGAAGGGATGTCAGGAGGGTAATTTCTAATCTAAGAAGACGTTTAGAACTCTGCTTAGAGGTGGATGGTGAACAATTTGAACATATGTTGTAATTCCGTGTTTTTTCTTTTTCCATTGGGTTATAGTTTTTTTTTTAATATTGTTTAAACCAAAACAAATTTCATGCACATAAAATTTATTCTCATTTTAATTTTCTTCTATAAGTTACGTTTGCCGCCTATGTTGCGCCTCTTTGCTCCCGGCAATTTCACGACGTTGACCCACATGTGGTAACAGACCCAAAAGAGGTCTTTGGTGTTCTATCCAAATTGCAACTATAAATCATCAAGTGTGCTACATCATTGAAATCAGAAAGAGAAACATTATTTAAAAATATAAAAATCCAAGATGGCGCCCATAAGAAAAAAAATTTGAATGTCGTTTTCCTGCAAATTTTGTTGCAATGATAAAAGCGATGACAGAATTAAATTCCTTGTAAAAAAGTGCCTTAATAATGTCGAACTTAGAAATACATATCTTTAATGGTTTTGTTAAAAATTGAAAACGAAAATCACGATTTTCGTTTTCTTCAAATATTTTGAAAACCGTAAAAGACATGTGAATTTTCTTTTCAGCTTATTAATCAGCATAAAAATACGCAACTTTGCCCCAATTTAACCGACTTCGTATCTCTTCAAATAACTGAGATCTCCATGGTTAGGCTCGAAAAACGGGCACCTTGTATAAACAATACTTTATTACATCGTCATGTTTAAATCTAAACGAACGTTGTTTGTGAACGTGTCTGGCCGGAGATCCCGAGATCTAACTCAAATGCAAACGCAAATTCTCGAAACACCAAAAACATCAATTTTGAAAAGCAACTGAAAGATTAACGTCGAATCAAAGCGTGGAAGTTAAGTGTAAATGAACATCTCAATGTACAATTTTTAGGAACAGTAAAATCACATCGTCATAGCCTAAATGTAAGCTACGATAAGAACAACCTCGGAATCTGTTTGGTTTGTTTGCCAGTTGATTTATTTGTTTTTTAAATTGTGACAAGACTATTACAGGATAAGAAGAAATACAAGGGCATTGTACAAATAACGCATTTGATTTTAACTCGTTCTTTTTTTTTTTGTATTTGGCTTACGGCCCTAGGCGCAGGAACGCAAAGAAATCGGCCCTGTAAACTGTATTTTCAATCGAGGAAAAGAAGAACAAAATAAATAAATAGGGAAATGTTTATTATTACTGACTAGTTGCCTCATACGTGAATCCTAAGAGATCGTGTGGTTACAAAAACGTGCTAGTACTAGCGTAAAATATAAAAAAGAGAAACTAAATAAAGATTTACGTATATTAGGCAGGCATGCCGAAATAAATTTTTTTTAAAAAAACGCAAGCAACTAGTCTGCCAAACACAATACATAAATTAATGAAACGACGATGTGAAGCATGGGCAAAGGACGTTTAAAAAAAAGACACAGATCACGTCGAATGGTCATGCTTGACTGTGGAGGAACACAGAGAATATAAAAACCATAAAAGGCATACCTACTTAATGCAGGCAAAAAGAATAAGTCTTGAACTTAATGTAATTGATGAAGTTATTCCTGCTGTTTGTAGCCATAATTTAATATTGATAAATGAAATGCTATGTCTGTGGCACATTGTGCTTCAATAATAAAGTTCTCCTAATTTACTATGTGAGACCACTGTGCGTCGCTAAAAATCAAAGAAACGATGTCTGAAACGATACTGTGCAGATTGTTAACTTGCTGACTGCTGGTTATAAATAAAACTTAATACTTGACGTCGATAAATTTCTATTCGGTTAAATAGATCAGGTAAAATGATTGGCTATGATCCAACAATAACCACTGTTTTAATTGATTAAAATTCACTGTTCATATTTCATATTCTAACATCTTCAAACCCATTCTGTTCGAGTAAACAAAAAACTGTGGGTCAGTTTATTGTTAAATGCGTGCGACACAGATTTGCGTCACGACGTCGCGCCGATTCGATGAGGGTCACAAGCACGACCCACGTGCTTCCGCTGAAGTTAATGTGTCTAGCGCAGATGGTGCGCCGTCTGCCGATGCGTCTCGACGCTCTTACCACATTGGAAAGGCGTTGTTGGCATTCGGTAGAATGTTACCTTCTTCGGTAACAAGTCACTCAAGTTGTTCGAAAAAGTTTGGCGATTTGAAGTATTCCGGAACCGGATGATCCAACCTAGAGATTATCTTGTAGATGGATTTCTTCCAGGACTGCTCAGCGTCACGACCCTTCTGGATTGCTTTGAAGAATTCCCGTAGGGTCTGCTCTACCACAAACCTGAAGTTTGATGGGACCTAAAATCGTTCAATATTTACAATTCCCTCCTACAGAATAACCGCAGACTTTATATCATGATTCTTCTCCTTTTGCATTATCTACAATCCTATTACATCAAAGTGCAACAGAAGCAATGGGACAGAACGAAAATAAGCAAATGGTGCAAATATAAAAAGCAGGGAAACATTAACTCGTGACTATCCCGAAGTCATCTATGTCACTTCCTTTTGATAGACGATTGTAATTCAAAATAAAAAATAGAGTGGGTAGCAAAATTATTAAATAAATAAATAAGTTTGGAAGGGATTAATTGGGATGCGTGTAGATGTCTCGGTTAAAAACCACGAACCTGGGGGCCCCATACCTCGATGTGATTGTTACGGTTGTAGTGGAGGTTGAGTACTCTGTACAGTTCGGAGTCGCCACCCACGTGAAGGTCATCAGCGTTCTTGACGCCCTCCGAAACTGCCTGCCTTGCGTACTTTTCCATCTGGATGTAGTAGAATTCTCTGAAAAGCGAAATTAACACGTCAGGAGAAACTCTCCTTAAACATTGTGTAAATAAATAACGCACAATTCAATAACTTACTTGTCGACTCGCGTACATTGTTATTGTCGTCGTGTTTAAACAGACGCAGCTCAAGTGGTAAGATAAGAAATTTTATTCAATATAGGCGCTTTCGATGACTTACAATATACCTAATAAAGAAAATGAGTTATTGGCATCTAGATGATGACTTGGACTATCTAGTATCGAGCTTTCTTTAATTAAATTAATGCCTTGTGATGTAGGTTAAAATAAAATATTCCAGAATGAAGATAAATAATGTGGGTTTTCGAAAACAAAATCGAATTCTAAGATATTCCTCGAAAAGAAAAATTCTTTCTAATTCCCTCCGAATTATGGTTAAGCTTACGTGTACCACTTACACAATGTGTAGAAATACAAATGGAAAACTATAAGCTACATTTTTCTGCTCTTTCTTAGTTTAACACATGGGTACGAATTTGATTTCTGATTATTGTAATGCAACAAATAAAAGTTTTAATCTCTCTGCGTGAAACAATATTTAGGCGTCCAATTAGCGAAGCGTTATAGCATTTGAACAGGCAATGCTATGATTAATAAGTTCGGAGCAACTTTTGATTAATGTAAAGAAATAATATGTGTCATATAATCGCGCCGCAGCACGAGCATTTTCTAATCTGTAAATTGTGCCGTGGATAGCAAATAGCAACGAATACTGCTCCCCCATGAACTATCACGTACGAGATGGCGGCCAGAGCGAACAATAGCGTGTCATCGCAAAGTTGCAAAATTGTTGGTTACAAGTCGGTTGGATTGCAATGGTGCCCCCGAGCATATTCTGTATAATATTTGGGCCTTATTTGGGACCTCATCAGCAGAACAGTAGCTCGAGAGCTCCATTGCAACCCCGACGACCAGCAAGACATTCGCACGGTTAGCTCGTAAATGCAAACATGTCATATAATCGCGCCGAAGCACAAGTATTTTCTGACATGTAAATTGTGCCGTGGATAGCTGTAGCGTATTTCAGCTAAATGAAATTAACTTTCTTCAAATAGATTTTTTATTTTTGGACGTTCTTGTCATCTGTATAATAACAAAACATATTCAATTTGTAACTAGCCAATTTGAAGAATAATTCTATGTAGATGCCTCATTATCTTCCCCAGTATTAAAAAATAATACTACTGGTAACATAATTTTTCCGGCGGTTTGCGAATACGTTCGGAACGTTTGCGAATACGTTTCGTTGTCTCTGATTTCGTAAATTCTGCTTGGATTGTTTCCACTACATTAGGTTGCTGTTTTTCTTCTGGGTTTGGTACCACATTTGTTGGATCTTCTGATTTTCTTTCACGTAGTTGGTCAGCATGTTTTCTCTTAACATCACCGTTAATCAATACATGATATGAATGGTCACCAGTTTGATCTAATAAGGATCCTTTTTTGCAGCTCTTACCGCGTTCATTTCTAATCCACACTAGGTTATCATTATTAAAAGAACGCTCTTTAGGTCGAATATCGTAATATATTTTTTGTTCAGCCAACTGATTTGACATTCGATTTCTGAGATTTGGTTTCATCTGATCCCAAATTGTATACGGTTTAAGTTTTCATCCACTGTGACCCCTAAAAACTTATGAAAAACATATGAGTCCGAACACTTCAATATATAATCATTATTTACCACAAGTGTTGGTTTATCACACACCTTCTGCTGACCACTTGCTGATCATTTAAAGTATAATTATCAATCTTTAAACATATTTCTTCATTATGTTTCGCCTTATTACTTAACTCATTTACTATTTGCCAAGCTCTTTTTGTTACATTTGGTGAGTTATGTATTCTTGTTTGATAGAATTGTTTTTTGATGTTGGTCACCAGGTCATTATGAATTTTCTTTTGCGAGTTATAAAGTCTTTAAGCATCGGGTGTGCAATTTGTAAAGCATATAACTGTTTTAACTGCAAACTGGATTCGCGTACTTCATCGTTTACCCAGTTCTTGGTTTCTCTATTAACAGGTTTTAATCGTTTAGGAAAGCAAATATCAAAGTAAAATAAAAAGATATTATTAAATGTTGAAAATGATAAATCAAGATCGCTTGAGGTGTAAATTTCTTCCCATGTCTCACTTTGCAATAGACAAATCATTAAAGGATTTTTTCAGAATATTTGCCTGGTCTGTCCTAACAGGTTGACTTGCATGAGATTGGAATAGTACTGTTCTATGGTCCGAAATAGTATTGTCTATTACATAAGTAACATTATCAGAGAAGTTGGTAAATACCTGGTTGATTATGAAATTGAACTACTCGTCACTCGTGTTGCCCAGTATACAGAAGCCGTTAAGTTAAAGATACATAATAGCTCAGCTAATTTTTTAAAATCATTGTAATTCTGCTGCAGTAAATTGCATACCATTGTCAGAAACTCTTTGTTTTGGTAAACCAAATCGTGAGAACCATTCCTGCAGCGTTGATATCACTTTGATTGCGGGCGTCTTTTTCATCCGCTTTACTTCGATCCATTTTGAAAAAGCGTCTATTAATATAAACCACATGCGACCTTCCACTGGTCCCGCAAAATCTATATATACTCGATCCCATGGACCATCGGGTGTATTCCATGAGTACAAAGGAACTTCCGCTGGCCAATTTCGATTTTGCTGACATTCCTCGCACTGTGAGATGAAATTTTCAATATCACTGTCCAGTTTTGGTCACCAAACATAATGGCGTGCGAAAGCTTTTGCCGTCACTCTCCCAATATGTCCGTCATGAAGCATTTTCAAAATTCTTTGTCGGTAACAGCTTGGAATCACAATTCGACTGTGCCACCAAATAATTCCATGTCTTATGCTTAATTCACTTCGTTTTTCATAGTATGGTATTACGTCTGCCAATATTTTTTCTTTATCTGGCCAACGAATCCTTAAATCTTCTAACACTTTAGATCAGTCTTTCTCAAAGTGGGCGATAACGCCCCCTTGTGGGCGCTAGAAGCCTACACGGGGGCGGCAAAGGGCACAGAAAAAATTGGGGGATACAAGATAAGACTCATATATGGCAGGCTATAATTTAACTAAAGTTATTAAAGTAATGATTGCGATTGTGATTTTTAAGATGTGGTAAAGTTAAAAATTTTAGGGGCGCTAGAAAATAATTAATTCTCAAAGTGGGCGGTAGACGAAATTAGTTTGAGAACCTATGCTTTAGATAATATCGGGTCATTTAGCGTTTTCTTTTGTAAGTTTACCACCGTAATAGGTATATCATCCAAGTGTAGTTTCCTAATTTGTCTAATTTCTGAGGAAATTTCTTCTTCTGCTTTTGACCTTTCATAAATTGGTAATAGTAACCTTGAGAGCGCATCCGTAGTATTTTCTTGGCCTCTACGATATTAATGCCCGGTTGCACCAACTTTTAAGCAGAGCTTAAATTTAAGTTATGTTTAGAATGTGACATTTACGTGTGGTCAGTATAATGTCAAATACATTCTGATTGACATTTAAACTTCAACTTAAATATCAATTACCTGATTCGATGTGGTTTTCGGTAGTTCTCGTTTCTCACCAAAAATATATTCCAGTGGTTTATGATCTGTCACTAGTATGAATTTTCGTCCATACAAATATTGATGAAATTTTGTAATACCAAAGATTATTGCTAGTGCTTCTCGATCTATTGAAGCATAATGACGTTCAGAATTTGTCAACGTTCGTGAAGCGTAAGCAATCGGTTTCTCTTCTCCACATAGATATTTCTGCATTAATGTCGTTCCTAAACCATATTCGCATGCATGGCAAGCTAACAAGACAAATTTTCATTGTAATGTGCTAGTGTGGCATCCGCTGCAATTGACAGTTTTATTTTCTCAAACATTGCTTGGTCTCTTTTTGTCCACACCAACTTCGTTGCTTTTTGTAGTAATCGATGTAAAGGAGCGCAAAGTTGCTGCAACTTTGGAATGAATCGCGCGAAATAATTAACCATACCCAAAAATGAGCATAATTGACTGACATTTTTCGGTGTTGGTTGATCTCGCAATTTTTCCACAGTGGGATGGATCCCTGCTGCGTCTATTCTATGCCCCAAAAATATCACTGATGGTTGTAAAAAACGGCATTTTTATATGCATGTTACAATGGCTGCTTGTCGTAGTCGTTCGAAAACTAATCGTAAATTTTTTAAATGTTCCTCGTCCGTTCTACCCGTGACTATAATGTCATCCAAATATACTCCCACACCATCTAAACCGTGTAAGATTTTATCCATAACACCCTGGAAAATTCCCGGCGCCGATGCAATGCCGAACGGACATCGTCGGTACTGATAATATCTTTTATGAGTTGCAATTACCAAATATTTCTTTGATTCCTTCTGGACCGGCAACTGTAAATATGCACCTTACAAACCAATAACTGATAACTTCTTTCCACCATTTAATTGTTCAGTTATTTCTTCAAACGTTGGTAGGGGGTGTTTATCCACTATCATGTATGGGTTTATTGTTACTTTGAAATCGCCGCAAATACTATTCCTTCATTCTTTTCTCCACATTTACCGTTGGTGATGCCCATTCTATAGGTGTTTTGGATGGATCTACTTCCTTTATTATCTCGTTACGCATTAATCTGTCCAATTCTTTTTCTACACATTGCCGCATCGAGAATGGTATCGGTCTTGCCTTGAATCGAACTGGTTTCGCGTTTTCTCGCGAATAAATTACGGCCTTATAACCCTTAATTTCTCCACTTTGTCCGGTGAGTAAGCTATCAAATTCATTCAGGAGTATACCTAACCTTTTCTCAATTATATCGCTTTTTTCAACTTTGTTTTCTTTGACTCGTTTTATCTTTACTCCGTTTATGTCTATTTTGAATGACCGATTCCAATCGAATCCGAACAGTGGGGTCTCTTGAACATTAACTACTACTAAGCGTAATTTCTTCTTTTGCCCAAATGCTTTGACGTCGACAGTCGTTTCTCCTAGTGTTTCAATTGGAGTACCGCCGTACAAACTTAACATTTTCGTAGGTTGTAATGGTGGTGCCCTAGCTTCTTGCAATCATTAAAACCAACTACTGATCGGCTCGCACCAGTATCGAAATCCATGATCAATGTCTGCCCATTCACATTTACCAAAACTACAGTTTTTTTTTTAACCTAATTCAATTGTGTTTAGTGATTTTATTTGAAATGGTGGATCTGGATCCACATTCCAGAACACTCCGAGGTATTTCCCGATGACACATTTTCCTCCAATCGTTTAATTTGGTTCTTGCTCTTCACGATATTCATTTTACACATCCGAGCGAAATGACCTTTTTTATGACATCTATTGCACTCTCTATCCCTCGCTGGACATTGGTTTGATCCATCGAGACGTAGTCCACATTTTTAACAAATGTTGCTGCTATCTACATTCTTTGATTTTTAATTTTTTATTTCGCTTTGAGAATTTTCTCTTTCTTCTTGATGGATTTTCTTAATGATCAATTCATTTTTGTTCGCTTATGTATTCTATTTCAGCTCTTTCTAACGTTTGAGCCAAAACTTGCGCAAATGTCACAGGTGCTCCGTTTATTTTTCCTGTCGGCCAACGTTGACGTATTTCTAATTCAAATTTTTCATGACTGTCACCTCCGGCAAACCGATCCCGAAGATGTGTATCTAAAGTATTTCTGTCAAAATATGCTGCTTCCGCAAGTTTTCGCAATTCATTTGCATATTGTGCAAATGTTTCCCCTTGCAATCTGTTTCTTTTCATGAAATCAATTCTAGCCGAGAAACAGTCTGTCTCGGTTGATAATATTGTTGTAAGACTGACTTTAAATTATTATAATTTACTTGTCCAACTGGATTGGGAAAAAATGATTCCGTACCAACTGCATGGCATAGTTTTTGGTCCTAAAGAAGCTAATAATAATACGCGCCTGGCTTCCTCCCGTGCCTCCTAAACCTTTAGCTTGGCACTGTAATTCGAATCTGCACATATAGTTGTCCCAAGATTCCACTGATTTGTCAAATTTTTCGAACTGAAACCGCTGCATAGCCATTTGAATGAATGTTACTTCATCTTGTTCCATTTTTCTTATTATCCTGTCACGGTCGCCAAAATGTAGCGTATTTCAGTTAAATTGAATTAACTTTCTTCAAATAGATTTTTTATTTTTTGACGTTCTTGTCATCTGTATAATAACAAAACATATTCAATTTGTAACTAACTAATTGTAACAATAATTCTATCTAGATGCCTCAATAGCAAATCTCGTGCGTGATAGCTCATGGGGCAGCAGTATTTGTTGCTATTTGCTATTCACGACACAATTTATACAGAGTGTCCCGCGACGTAATGTACCATTTCACCTACGTCATAATCAATTCAAACTAAGTAAAAAACTCTAATAAAGTTTTGTTCTAAAGTAAACCGTTTCAAAAATATTGGGTGTTTAATGATTAATTTTTTATTTTTTTAAATTTTAAAGTTCATCCAATTATTTATCCGTTCACCTAATAATCAATTCAAACTAAATAGTAAAAAACTTTATCTCAAAAGGTGTTCATAATCACCCCCGTTGTTTGCTAAATACATTCTAGCGCACTCCAATAGATATCTTGTTGCCTTTTATAACATGTCATTGTTATTTTTAATTAATTGTGCGGCCTCAAAAATGTACTCTCGGATTTCTAGATCTCAACTAGAACTCTTTTGAAGCGCGCTAGAATGTGTTTAGCAAACAACGGGGGTCATTTTGAACACCAGTTTTTTTTTCTTTTTAGTTTGAATTGATTATTAGGTGAACAGATAAAAAATTAGATGAACTTTAAAATTTAAAAAAATTAAACATTAAACACCCAGTATTTTTGAAACGGTTTACTTTAGAACAAAACTTTATTAGAGTTTTTTACTCAGTTTGAATTGATTACCACGTAGGTGAAGTGGTGACATTACGTCACGGGACACCTGTAGGTCAGAAAATAGTTGTGCTCCAGCATCGGGGTTGGCGCGTGCGGAACTCATCAATGTAAGTGTACCCTACTTTTTCAATCTTTTACCACTTATGTAATTTAAATTTGTATAATCATAGGCTACCTTTAGTTGTTACACTCTTTCTATCATTTTTCTAGTTGTACACTGATGATGAACTAGGTCTGGTTCGAAAGTACATACTTTGTAATAAAACCAAAATAAAAAATTGACCGAATAATTTCAATGAAGTCTCCTTCCAAAGAAATTAATAAAAAATGATTACATTTGTATTTTGTGATAATTTTCAATACACAATAAAGGGTCTCAATGCTATGCATGTAGTTTTCTTTAACAATTTCATATTCGAAGCTCTAACTACAGCTTATTGTAACTAATCAAATTAAGTTTGAATATTTAAATGCTACATATTTTCTTTCAGCTTTGTGATTCCGAGTGCATCAAATATTAACTAAAAATTCGAGTTCTGTAGCAGTGCTTGGTCTTATTGGTGCAACTATAGCACGTCTAGGAATTACCAAGATAAGCATAAAATTTTGTGCTCTCCTCACCTAATTGAACTATTTTGTCAGGTGATTCAACTACTCCAATTTGACTTAATATGTCAAGATGATTTGATTTCAAGATGTTAATGATTGATTTACAAGACTCTATAGCCTCTTCTTTTGAAGCGAAACTATGTAATAAATCGTCAACATACATAGAGTTTCGAATAATATTAGCTGCTGCTGGATTAGAGTCTTGTTGACAATCAGCTAAGTGAATTAAACAACGAATTGCTAAAAATGGACTTGAGGTCATGCCGTATGTAACAGTGTTTAATTGATAAGTGTCAAGTGATTTGTATGGATCCGAACGCCAAAGAATTCTTTGCAATGCTCTCTGTTCAGGATTGATAAGAATCTGACGATACATCATTTTTACATCTGCACTTACAACATATTCGTGTTGTCGGAAACGCAAAATAATTGATAACAAATCTGATTGTATAGTAGGTCCAATCATCTGTAAATCGTTCAAACAGACTCCCGTTGTAGTCGGCGCTGAAACGTCGAAAACTACTCGCAGTTTTGTTGTGGAGCTACTTTCTTTCAATACTCCTTGGTGCGGCAAAAATAGGAAGGTTTCTTTAAAACGTATGTTTCTTTGACCTTTGACATATGTCCTAAAGATTCATATTCTGCCATAAATTCAACATATCTCTCTTTAAAAACTGCATTCTTTCTAAATTTAGATTCTAATGAATTAAATCTACCTTCCGCTAACGATTGTATGGAATTTTTCAAAGGTTGTTACAGTTCATTTCTTTCATTCCTGTTCTGAATACCCCCTGTATATGCATCGCCACCGCCCAGCCTTCATTTCTGTTCCGAACACGCCCTGTATATGCGAAATTCGACGTGTCGGATCATTCCTTGGACCGCGTCGTTGTACACGTTGCAGTCAGTGTAGGAATACCCGTATTTCGCCGGCGTAATTTTCTTAAACTTTCGTTTTAGCATATTTCTATTAACAGGACCTTCATTTATTTAAACAAATTCATTTTATATAGGTAATCCCTCCTTAATTGAGTTCAAAATCGCGTGTATGTGAGGAATTGAACGAATTATAGCGAAGTTCTACTTCTGGACGCGTATTATGCGTGACCTTTGTCCTTTCAGCCGATTGGTTCCCGCTATTACTAAGAAACGGTGTCTCGCTTGTTTAGAATCCTTCCTTGTTTGTCAAACGAGAAATGTTGCGCCATTGTCAGAACGAAACTTGCCGTCTCTTGGGTCACACTCTCTTTTCGTAAATATTTTTATGTGTGCGTGCCATTACATCGAAGGGATGTTAGTGCATATCTACGGCTAATTGCCGACTCTGATTAGACCCAGGTGTAAGACAGGAAAACCGCGTATCCCGTGGGTGTCACAGCTTCGCAATAGACCGAGGTAAGTTCCATACGCAGCAACTCTCGGTTTGACTTATGTATTCGTTTTATTTCATTTCTTATAGGCTTTTATCGTCAGCTTTTCTCGTGAGCTTTTAGCGTGAGCTTTTAGCGTGAGCTTTTATCGTAAGCTTTTAGCGCTTTAATCTGGAACCTACATCAAGAGGTATTTCTCGTTGGGTGCATCGCGAATTACGGCGGTGAAGGCTCCTCCCTCGCCCCTCTACGCGGAAGCCGGCACATTACAAAGTGCCGCGGCGGCATCGCCGCAAAGACACCGACAAACACGCCGAACATCAAAGGAATAAAGGTCGGAGCGTTTTGATTTCTTTTCGTAGTTTTGAGCGATATTTCGCGGATTTTATTTCGGATCCATTGCTTTAATTTTGTCGCAATAAAACTTGCAACTTATTGCATTCTCTTGCATTTTGTGGCATTAGTGACGATTTGAATTATTTTAAGATAGATATGTAGCGATTTCGGATCCGAAAAGTTAGGTCTATGGTCTTGTTGTGTACTTAGATCGATCGACTTGCGTTGAATTTGTTTTATTTTATTTTTATTTGTGTTTTAGCAATAAAAGTGTTCATGTTTTGGACGTAACGTGTTTTCTTAATTTTTCACGCGATCCCTTTCAAAAAAATTAAGTGGCGCCTGTTTTGGTTTGGCCTTCGCGTTTTGGTTAGAGAACCCCCTCCCGTCCCACTGTGCTGGCTGGCAACATTGGAGTAAAGTTTCGCTCCAATGTAAAACTTCTGCCTATCTACGCAGGTAGGTAGCAAGTTTTGGCGCCCAAACGCGTGTGGCTCGATTTTGCTTTGCGTTTTGTTGTTTTGTTTGTCGTTTAAGAGTATTACGTCCAGAACATTTATTTTGTTAGAATAAGTTGCGCATTATAATGGAATATAAACTATTACCGGACCGCCTTAATTCTGAGGAATTAAACTATGAATTATTGGTAAGAGGTATCCAAATTGACGGAACAGTTGCGCAAAAGCGTGCTAATTTAAGACGGCAATTGCGATTGGAAAAAGATTTACGCCTGCCTGTGCCGAAATACGACGTGACTTTTGACGATGACGTGACAGCTCTGCAGGAAAAGATTAGCGAGATTCGCTGTTTAATAGAGTCGCTTCCCGGCTCAACAGCTGTGTGCATTCACGATAAAATTTCCGCTAAGTTGGCTCATGCCATTGGACGCGCTCAGCGCTCCCAACCGACCAATAGTGACGAGACGCGACAACGTGCCGCCATCTTGAGAACGCTAGACGAACTTGCGTTCGACTTCGAACAAACCGCGCTCAATTTTGCGCCGAAAGAACCGGAAGTTACTGGGGTAACAGCATCCCCTTTACTTGATTTAACCGCGATTGCCGAGCATTTTCAGAACAATCCTTTATCGGTATCTTGCGTAGTTCCGGACTCTATTTCGCCGCCGAGTGCGACTTCAACACCTTTGGCTACTCTATCGCCGCCAAAAGCAAATACACCGCGAATTGAAGCCACGCCTCTCACAGTTAAGGCTGCTACCCACTCTGCGGCCAGTAACGAAATTAAGTCCGTGCCTGTTTCTAAATGGGGTTTGTCTTACAATGGGAATAATAAAGTCCTGTCTTTAAATGCTTTTCTCGAACGTGTTGACGAACTCTGCGTTTCGAGGAACGTGTCCGAAATCACGTTATTCGCTTCCGCATCCGATTTGTTTCGAGAGAAGGCATTAATTTGGTTTAGGGCTAATAGAAAGTTTTGCGATAATTGGACTGACCTCGTCAAACGTCTTCGCGAGGAATTTCAACCCTATAATTACGATGACAAATTGTTCGAAGAAATTAAGAAACGCACTCAAGGCCCTGACGAATCAATGGGAATTTATACGTCGGTCATGATCAATTTATTTAATAGGTTGAGCGTTCCGGTTGCTGAAAGCGTTCAGGTCAAAATTCTTCTGAACAATATTGCCCTTTCTATCAACGACAATTAGGATTGGTCGAGATTACTTCGGTAGCACACTTGTTAAGGTTAGGTCGACAGTTGGAAGCTCGTAAGTCAGCTGTTGAAGCATACGTTCCACCCCACGTAAAAATATGGTCTTAGAACCGGACTTAGCGTACGTCCAAACCTGTGCATCGGTTGTATCCGAATGTAAGGTGGAGCCTCCCAAACCTAATAAGACTTTTAAGTGTTGGAATTGCCAGAAAATCGGTCATTTGTCTCGAGATTGTTCCGAGCCCTTAAAGAGGCATTGTTATCGGTGTGGTCGTCCCAACGTCACTACCAAGACGTGCCCGGCGTGTTCAAAAACTCCAGAACAACGCGCTAGATGATCGGTTAGTACGTTGTTTCAGTATATCAAAGCCGATCGATCCTTTGGCAGTCCAACCTGTTCTTGACTATGTCTTGGCTCATGCTAAAAATGATGAGCGTCCTTATTTAACCGTGTCGATTTTGGGCATCCGTTTCTTGGCCTCTTAGACTCTGGTGCATCTCGCACAATCGTTGGCAGCTCGGGATGGGAAGTTCTTCAAACTTTAAACTTACCTTTTAATAAGCATGTAACGTCGTGTACCGTGGCGAATGGACAACCTTGTTCTAGTCCTGGTAATGTGGCCACCCCTATCCAACTGCGTGATCGTGTGAAAGTTATAAATGTTTTAGTTGTCCCTGAGTTACCTCATTCACTCATCTTAGGAACAGATTTCTGGAAGTTAATGGACATCGTCCCTGATCTGCGTTCCGGTGAATGGACCTTCGGTAGAGAGTCAATTGACGTGGTAGAACATCTTACCTCTCGGCAACATTTAACTGATCCGCAACAAAATCAGCTGGAGACTCTAACTAATCAGCTGTTTACAAATTCTCCACATGGTGAACTAGGTTGTACTAAACTCGTCGAACACGTTATTCACACAGATAGTGCCCCGATAAAACAACGTTATTATCCCATCTCGCCAGCTAGGCAAACTGTTGTTGACAAAGAACTTGATGACATGCTAAAGCGTGGCATCGTGGAGAAAATCAAAAGTGCTTGGTCATCTCCCATTCTTCTTGTGCCAAAAAGATGGAAGTTTTCGCTTTTGTGTGGATTACCGTAAGTTAAACCAGGTCACGACTAAAGACGCATACCCACTACCGTATGTCTCGAACACCCTTGACAAATTGAAAGATGCTAAATACCTGTCATCTTTGGACATTAAGTCAGCTTATTGGCAGATCCCAGTCGCCGAAGAATCCCGCCAATATACAGCATTCACTGTACCTAATCGTGGATTATATCAATTCCGACGAATGCCCTTTGGCCTGCACAATTCTCCCGCGACTTGGCAACGTTTTATTGATCGAGTAATTGGTGCTGACCTTGATCCTCACGTGTTCGTCTATCTGGACGACATCATTATTGTCACGCAAACCTTCGACAAACATCTCGAAGTATTATCTGAAGTCCATAAACGCCTGACTGAGGCTGGTTTGACCCTGAATCAGGACAAGTGCAGTTTCTGCCTTAGCGAATTGAAGTACTTAGGTTACGTGGTGGATCGCCACGGTCTTCATGTGGATCCCGAAAAGGTTCAGTCAATTTTACGAATGCCTAAGCCCACAACGGTTAAGGAAGTACGTAGACTAATTGGAACCGCTTCGTGGTATCGTAGATTCATCCCTGGGTTTTCCACAATTATCGCCCCTTTGACCAAGTTGCTCAAGAAAATTCTAAGCATCGGTGGGACGAAACTTGCGATGAAGCGTGGGAAAAGATCCGTGAGCATTTGGTTTCCGCTCCAGTCCTTTCGTGTCCTGACTTCACTAAAGAATTCACGATTCAAACCGACGCATCTGATTATGGCGTTGGAGCTGTCCTGACTCAACAACTCGATGATGGCGAGAAAGTCATCTGCTATCTAAGTCGCTCATTATCTCGAACTGAGCGCAATTATTCGACGACTGAGAAAGAACTCCTTGCGATGTTATGGGCGATTGAAAAACTTAGGCCCTACGTGGAAGGTTCTCACTTCAAAGTTATCACAGATCACCATTCACTGCTTTGGTTGAACAAGTTGCAGAACCCTTCTGGTCGATTATGTCGTTGGGCTGTACGCCTGCAGCAATACGATTTCAGTGTCATACACCGCAAAGGAAAAGAACATGTCGTACCTGATATGCTTTCTCGAACTGTCCCTATTATCGACTCCATCGACTTCGATAATGTTAAGGATAGTTGGTATTTGAATTTCTTAAAGAAAATTCGTTTGGCCCCGGAAAAGTTTCCGAGTTTTCGTGTTGAAGGAAACATCATTTATAAACTCGTTCGAAACACCTATTATCGACTAGCTGAGGATGAGCCTCACTGGAAGCCTGTTGTCCCTAAGGAATCTCGATTACAGATTCTTCACGAACATCATGATTCCCCGACTAGTGGTCACTTAGGTGTCTACAAGACTTACAATAGGATCGCCCAAAATTATTATTGGCCCAAAATGCACGCCGATGTTGCGAAATATGTTCATAGGTGTCAAACGTGTCTTCGCACCAAACCAGAACAGAAAGCTCCGGCAGGGCTAATGGGAGGTCACTCTCGAATTTCGCGACCTTGGGAGGTCATTAGCATCGATCTTGTTGGACCACTACCTAGATCTTCTCGTGGGTATCAATACATCCTTGTGGCAACTGATTGCTTCAGTAAGTTCACCTTGTGTTTCCCTCTTCGAAAGGCTACCGCCCCTAAGATCGTTCAGCACATTGAGGAAAATATCTTTTAGTTTTCGGAGTACCTCGTACGGTCATTTCGGACAATGGAGTCCAGTTTAAGTCCAAAGAATATCAAAAACTTCTGACGTCATACCACGTGCGCCCTGCGTACACTTCGTATTATCATCCAAAAGCAAACCCTGTCGAACGCGTTAATCGCGTAATTAAGTCCATGTTGACTGCTTATGTGGCGGAAGACCACCGCAAATGGGATTTATTCCTGCCCAAAGTCGCTTGTGCTTTACGAACTGCACGTCACGAAGTTACTGGTGTGACTCCATACTTCCTCAATTTTGGTCATGAAATGTGCTTGAAAGGTAGCTTAACCCTGACAATGACCCTGTTAAAGATGAATCCTTGGAGGTTGCTCCTCAAGATCCTAAGGATCTACAATCTCGTACCGGAAAGTTCGCAGTCCTCTACAAAAACGTACAGGAAAGGTTGCAAAAGGCTTACGAAAAGGCTAAGGGCCGATATGATCTTCGTAGGCGAAAGGTTGTTTACCAGCCCGAGCAGCGGGTGTGGCGTAAAAATTTCGTGTTGTCCGATGCTTCAAAACATTTCGCGGCCAAGTTGGCCAATAAATTTGTTGGGCCTTTCCTCATTAGTCGACGTACGTCTGCGGACACTTACGAACTTAAGGATCTTGATGGTAACATACTTCCTGGTACTTGGAACAGTGAACATCTTAAACCTGATCCCCCTGATGAGTAGAGATTGTCTTATTCATATTTCGGCCTGCGGATTGTAGCCTCTTAGAATTCTTCCGACGTATCTTCTGCGTGGAGTAAAAGGCTCCTAAAAGATTCTGTACATTCCTCACACCATCTGTGGAATCGAACGTCTTCGGATGTTCGCGTGCGATGGGTGCCCTAACGATCAGTCTCGTTGACTGTGAGATGTCGCCTTGCGATTTACTGAGTTTGTGGGAGTTACAAGAGAGTTGGATCTCGTGAAGACTCTTCTTGCCCTCTCTCTCTGTGAACCTGCGTATGAGCGAAGTCTGACAGGCCTCTTGATTGTGACTTGGATCACGCCTATTCGCCCGGGAAGTTTTCTTTTCTTCTTGTTTCAACCTTTCTTCTACTCTAGCTCTGTCTCCTTTTCGGATTGATCAGCTCAGCCTTGACGGCTTTGAGATATCCCTCTGCATTCGTCAAAGCTTGTGGGAATGCCAAGCGTACTGGATCTCGTGAAGGTATAGCTTGCCCTCTCTCTCTGATGTACCGCTGTGGGATACGCTCATGGAAGTCACGTCTGTAGTATGGTGTGTTCCGTGAGGAAGCCTTTATCTTTCCTGTTTTCTGTCTCTCTCGACTTCTCTCTCTCCTTGGTCTCTACTTTCGGAAATTGGGAGAAAAATTCTGTTCCGTCTGAACTGATTGATACTCGGATTCGACTTATTTTTTTTTGTTATTTATTCAACTTTACTGGACGTGTCTTGTGTTGTCAAATGTGACATTCGTCACTATCGAAGTTGTGATCTGGAGAATGTAGATTCTCTTCCCCTTCTAAGTCGTCTCTACGTCAGGACGCAACATCTCCGGGGGGTGAATCAGTTAGTTCTCCTGACTGCAATTTCTTTCATGGTCTCCGACCAAATCGTTTCGCGTAGTATCATTTCGTCCGTGTTTCGTTTATGTTGGTTAAGCCGAACACCCAACTTCGAGATCTGTCGTTCGCCGACGTGCCATTTCGTTTCGGCTGATTATAGTGTGGACATCAGAAATTTTACCTGTGGGCAAAATTTCCATCTTAGTAAGGGTGGGATTGTTACAGTTCATTTCTTTCATTCCTGTTCTGAATACCCCCTGTATATGCATCGCCACCGCCCAGCCTTCATTTCTGTTCCGAACACGCCCTGTATATGCGAAATTCGACGTGTCGGATCATTCCTTGGACCGCGTCGTTGTACACGTTGCAGTCAGTGTAGGAATACCCGTATTTCGCCGGCGTAATTTTCTTAAACTTTCGTTTTAGCATATTTCTATTAACAGGACCTTCATTTATTTAAACAAATTCATTTTATATAGGTAATCCCTCCTTAATTGAGTTCAAAATCGCGTGTATGTGAGGAATTGAACGAATTATAGCGAAGTTCTACTTCTGGACGCGTATTATGCGTGACCTTTGTCCTTTCAGCCGATTGGTTCCCGCTATTACTAAGAAACGGTGTCTCGCTTGTTTAGAATCCTTCCTTGTTTGTCAAACGAGAAATGTTGCGCCATTGTCAGAACGAAACTTGCCGTCTCTTGGGTCACACTCTCTTTTCGTAAATATTTTTATGTGTGCGTGCCATTACATCGAAGGGATGTTAGTGCATATCTACGGCTAATTGCCGACTCTGATTAGACCCAGGTGTAAGACAGGAAAACCGCGTATCCCGTGGGTGTCACAGCTTCGCAATAGACCGAGGTAAGTTCCATACGCAGCAACTCTCGGTTTGACTTATGTATTCGTTTTATTTCATTTCTTATAGGCTTTTATCGTCAGCTTTTCTCGTGAGCTTTTAGCGTGAGCTTTTAGCGTGAGCTTTTATCGTAAGCTTTTAGCGCTTTAATCTGGAACCTACATCAAGAGGTATTTCTCGTTGGGTGCATCGCGAATTACGGCGGTGAAGGCTCCCTCCCTCGCCCCTCTACGCGGAAGCCGGCACATTACAAAGTGCCGCGGCGGCATCGCCGCAAAGACACCGACAAACACGCCGAACATCAAAGGAATAAAGGTCGGAGCGTTTTGATTTCTTTTCGTAGTTTTGAGCGATATTTCGCGGATTTTATTTCGGATCCATTGCTTTAATTTTGTCGCAATAAAACTTGCAACTTATTGCATTCTCTTGCATTTTGTGGCATTAGTGACGATTTGAATTATTTTAAGATAGATATGTAGCGATTTCGGATCCGAAAAGTTAGGTCTATGGTCTTGTTGTGTACTTAGATCGATCGACTTGCGTTGAATTTGTTTTATTTTATTTTTATTTGTGTTTTTAGCAATAAAAGTGTTCATGTTTTGGACGTAACGTGTTTTCTTAATTTTCACGCGATCCCTTTCACAAAAAATTAAGTGGCGCCTGTTTTGGTTTGGCCTTCGCGTTTTGGTTAGAGAACCCCTCCTGTCCCACTGTGCTGGCTGGCAACATTGGAGTAAAGTTTCGCTCCAATGTAAAACTTCTGCCTATCTACGCAGGTAGGTAGCAAGGTATTGTGACTACAAATCTCCCATCAAAGTCTCTAACCATATGTTCTAAAAAATCGGATTCGCAAATTCTTTCTTCTTCAGATTTAAATTAAAATTTTTATCACTACAATTTTCAATTTCCCAAAAATTTCGTAATTGTTGATATACACTGAGAACCTTATAAGAATGTACATAGTAATTATATCAATGGAAGCTTCATTACATTATTATTTCCAAATTTATCTCATTCGCCATGGTTACCGTGCGTTTTAGTAATGACACTACTGATTTTGAATTGTCAGATTGAATTAAATTATTATTCTTTTGATTTATTGTAAAAATAATGTATACAACCGCCGAGAAAGAAGAAATGAACGCATTATCCTCAAATGGAGCTTCGTTGAGAAAAGTCTCTGCATTATTTGGTGCCAAATTTCATTAATATAATGTAATGTAATGAAATAAACCTTCCTTAATACTTTCTATGTGCAGTTTTTAAATGACTCAGCATTGAAAATTAAGTAGTAACCATAGCAACATGTTAAAACCCCTATGTGCAATTTTATACCTGTGAGCAACTAAAAATCAGATTAGAGTCGGCGGTGCAAAGAAAAAGTATGTCTGTTACTAACGCGGGTTAGGCTGATCTGACAGTTCATGAATGTATTAGATTAATTAATTCAGTTAATCGCAGACATACATTTTCTTTGCAGCCTACTCTAATCTGATTTTTATTTGCTCACTTTTTATGACTCAGAAATGTCTTATCTGATCACGTAATTTTCGTCTATGTACAGCGTTACAAGATTCTCACTGTATATCATTTGTCGTAATTGCATTACTCATAGTCGAGTGGTTTGTGGGAAATTTGCAGTCAACCTTACCAGATACTACGTACCCCAGCTTTGTTTTGTGTAAATATGGATGTATAGGTGGATCGTAACATAAAAGTTCCCAAAATAAATCAACTCCTATCAAAATATCGATTTTCTTTGACTTATAGAAATTAGGATCGGCTAAGGGAATGTTTTGTGGAAGTTGCATGTTACATAAATCTAATGTTTCACAAGATTGATTTGCTGTAATTCTGGAATAACTAGAAATGATAATGTTGCTTGTAAATCATTTATCTTTGAATGAATTGATGCTGCTGTGCGTTCAAAAATTTTTGTTTTTGAATCATTAATTCCAATAACTGGTATATTGATACCTTTTGTAGGTAGTTGGAGTTTGCGACATAAGTGTGTAGATATAAAGTTTGACTGAGAACCTGAATCCAAGAGAGCAGTACAGTCATGTAATTCTCCACCGTTGCTTTTAATTTTAACAATTGCAGTAGGTAATATTTGAAATATCTGACGTGAATGACTATTATGATTTGTGAGTGTATGGTGTGTATTCTTGTCATGTTCGATTTGAATTTGATGTGTTGGCAATATTTCATTAGTGAAGGCCAAACAATATATGACCTACCCTCAAACAATTGAAACACCCTTATGTTTTTAATTTCTTGTATTCCGGATTCTACTGGTAGCTTTAAAAAAACTTTGCAATTTAAAGTTCATGCATTTCCTTGCAAAATAGACAACTAAATTTATTTGTCGTCTGAGTTAAACTTACATTTTGTTGTCTAATTTGCTTGAATGAATTTCTAAATTGATTGTTTTCCATTGAAGTATTCGATTGTTTTTCTAATCTTTCCAGTAAGTGACACCTTTTTTTTCCAAAAAAACTAATAAGATCCTCGGTTTCCGGAAGATCATTAATTTCCACCAATTATTTTTCCCATTCTCTCTTCGTTTTTTGATCAAGCTTTTCTATTATCAGATAAATTATTAAACTATTCCATTCTTTAACAGGTTGTTGTAATACTTCCAACGCTCTTAGATTGCTTTGTAAATTGTCTAACTATTGAAAGATTCCTTTATGCATTTTGGAAATTCTACTATTGCTTTGATATGATTATGTATTCTGAGATTCTTGTCTTCGCACCTTTTTACAATTAAATTCCAAGCTACTTCATAATTGGCCGCTGACATGGGCAAACCTTGTATAACTTGAGCGGCATTTCCTTCTAGTGCAGTCGTTAAGTATTGGTATTTCTTAATTACAGGAAGATTTACATTTTCATGAATAGCTGATTTAAATGTTTCATGAATAATGGCCACTTTTCGTACTCACCATTGAACTGAGGCAATTATTTGAATTGTAATTTCGTGGTACGGGCGTTGAATCCAATGACGCATCATCAGGTGATGCATTGTTTTTTCTCTCTTCTTCGTTATCCAGAAGTTGACATTTTTTTAGAAGTTGTTTGGCCTTCACTAATGGTTTATGAAAACTGTCTTCAAATAATTCCCGCTGCACATATTCATTTTCCAAACAATTTTCATCACATAGCGCTTCTATTTCACTCTGACAATGGTCAAATTCCGCTAAAACGTCCTGAATTCGCGTTATTCGATATTCTAATTCTAAAGTGTCATTTGATTGAAATATTTGGTTTTCTTCTATTGTTGCAACTAAATTATCAATGTAATTACGAAAAGTTGTTACGCGAGCTTTGATTGCTCCTCGCTTACGTGTCAAAGACTGTAATTCAGCCATTTAAATTAAATTTTGTATAAATCACTGAATACTGTCAGTAAATTGCCAATATTTGAAGTATGTAAGTGTTAATATAAATTGTGAAGCTTTAAATAAATAATTATCATCAATCAATAATTGATTTCTGCAAATTGCGTCTATTGATGTCAACTGCTTGATGTTGTATACTGCCTGATGACTTGAACTTAATTTGACGGATGATTTCCCTTCTTTCACAATTTTCTTCTTTTTTCTTATGTTCTTCAGTAGCGGCAATATACTGTTGCGTATATCTACCCACAAATGTTGCTTACGTACACCTCAACCGTTGCGTGTATCTATCCACAAATCTTGCAACTACTCTGCGTCAAACTTCAATTTCTGCACCTGCTTTTTCAATCCGGCTCGAACTGGACCAAATTTTTATGTTTGGTTTATAAATGAAAAACCGTCACAATGATGATTCTGTTTCAATTTAGTGGACTGTATCTTGTAAAATATTTAACGCAGAACTCTTTTTCAACGAACCTGTTTTATTTATTTTTTGTATTGACAACAACTTGTTTTCCAAAAATACCACGCAATCATTTAAATTTATAATTAAAGTAGGCGAGATTTTTTTTATACGGTTGTGCACCTTGCCAATCGACTCGCTATGTAGATTAAAGGTTATGTAAATATTTTGACGTTTATAGGATTCTCATCGGGTTCCACCGTTTTAATTTAAAGAAAATGAAACAGTTTTAGTGGCAACCATAGCAAATATTCAAAGTGTTCGCCCCCGGCAATTAAATAAATATTTTGAAGCGTCACTTTGACAATTCACTTTCAAATTAAGCTGTCAACAGTTAGTGCTGCCAATCTAATTCAAAATTCATAGCCTACTCTAATTATAAATTTAAATGATCGCGTGGTACTACATACTAATAATAATAAAAACATCAACTTGATCTTGAATCCAAACAGTAAATAATATCCCATTAAGCTTTAATCAGGTTGATGAATGTGATATATTAGCTGCTATCAAAAAATTGAAAAATAAAATGACAGCAGGGTATGATCAAGTGCCTAGGTTTTTAATCAAAGATTGCTCTAATATTTTTTTAAAGCCTTTACAAATTATCTTTAACTTATCTCTGAAACTTTCTTGTTTACCTAATGTGTGGAAATTGTCCAAAGTAATCCCCGTCTTAAAAATTGGTGACCCGACATTAGTCTCTAATTTTACAGACCTATAACGATTCTGTCCAACTTCGCTAAAATCTTTAAAATTGTTTTATACAATCAAATTTATCCTATTATTAAGAATTTCATATCGCCATATCAACATGGCTTCATTGAGTACCGTTCTACTGTCACAAATCGTGGCAGTTTCACTCAATTTGTCTGAAACACTTGACAAGCGTGGACAAGTTGATGTCATTTATATCGACATTAGTAAAGCTTTTGATCGTATAAGTCACTCAATATTGTTAAATAAATTACTTGGGTTCGGTTTCACTGAGAAACTAGTTGACTTTTTTTGATCTTATTTTAGTCAAAGACAACAATATGTATACTATAATGGCTTCAAATCACACCTTTATATTGCTACTTCCGGTGTACCTTAAGGTTCGAATATGGGACCCCTTTTATTTGCAATCTATATCAATGATCTCTGCCAGTCAGTTTGTTGTAATTTACAGTTATTCGCAGATGATGCTAAATTTTTTAGTTGCATCAATTCTATTCAAGATTGTGTGTTGCTACAGACAAATATAGATAAAGTCAATCGATGGTGTAATAATAATAACCTACAACTCAACATTCACAAATGTAAAGTCATGACTTACTCCAGATGTAAAAAGAAATTTTCTTTTGAGTATTCCGTGGGACAGTTTTCTCTAACTCGGGTTACAACGGTTAAGGATTTGGTTGTATTATTTGACCCAGAATTTAGTTTCACGCAACATTTGCTTATTTTGGTACAATCGTCTAAAGAATCTTGGGATTCATTATTAGAAATTCCAAACCATTTAATAATGTCAATGCTTTAAAAGCTCTTTATTTTTTCTTATTACGTTCTAGAATGGAATATTGTGCTCTTATTTGGTATCCAATTTATATCAGTTATTCGGCAATGTTGGAAAAGATTCAAAGATAGTTTCTAAAATATTTGTGGTTTAAAACTCACGGCACATATCCTGACAGAGGCTTTTCTCACGACGTTTTACTAATCACTTTCGGGGTTTTGCCCTTGAGTTTTAGAAGAAATCGCATAGTTTTCACATTCTTGTATAAACTTTTAATAAATAATCAGGTGGATTGTCCGTTTCTATTAAATAAATTAAATATTTCTGTTCCCCGTCTTGCTGCTAGAGAATCTTCAACCTTTTACCTTTCTTCCGCAAGAACTAATATGCTAGTAAGATCGCCAATCCATACAGTGAGAGTGTAAAATTTGGAATAATCAGTATAAAGCGTAAATTATTGATTTTTAAGAAAATTCCAAAAACAGGTCAATTTTTAATTTACTGCGCGTTCTTTGGTATTGCGCCTGAATGTACCAGAGTGTCACAGATAAGAATGATGACGTCACTAACATTTTTTTAAGTTTGAGTTGATATTTCGATAGCCCCTGTGACTGTCAAAACGAAGCTATAAAAAATTTTACCTCTTTCATATTGAGAAAATTAATAATGAAAACTGAAAAGCAGAGATTTAATTTTAAAGTTCTTAAATGCATTTCTATTAAAAAATAAGTAAACTTAGGATATAAAACATCGTAAATGAATAAAATTATATCAAATTAAATGTTCAAAATGTCCATCAGCTTCTTCAGGATCTCCAGTTGAAAATAATTTCAATAAGTGGCGATAGATATTTGACTCAAATCTCTATCGCATATCGCGGTGATGAAAAATCACTAAGCAATGAATCCAGCTATACATAAAAATTAAATTACAAAATTAATCTAGTACAGGAACCAAATGACGAGGACCCCGATCGACAAATAGAATTTTCTGAAACTATGACAGAAATTTTACATCAGAATCCTATGATAATAAATAGAATATTATTTTCAGATCAAGCTGCATTCTATTTAAACAGTACTGTAAATAGACAAAATTGTAGGTATTGGGCACCAAATAATCCGCACTGGCTCCAAGAATATAAAACACAGTATCCTCAGAAACTTAACGTGTGGGCGGAAATTGTCGCTGATAGGGTTATAGGGCCATATTTCTTTAATGAAACATTCACAGGGCCGCTGTATCTAGAATTTTTAGAAATCGAATTAATTCCTGTTTTGGCTGCTATTTTTCCAAACCCAGATGATCCCGACATTCCCATCGATACATTGTGGTATCAGGAGGATGAAGCAGGGAGCACCACCACATTATGCAAAACCAATGCGAGAATACTTAAACAATGTGTTTCCCAACACGAGGTCCAGTGGATAGGTCTGCCAGATCTCCCGATCTGACACCGTTAGATTTTTTCCTCTGGGGATTTGTTGTACAAAGAAAAGCCCTATAATTAAGATCAATTAAAAAATCAAATTACAAGAACAATTAGAGCTATACAGCCCGAAACTATTCGCAATGTTCTGCAAGAGTTTCAAGCTAGACTAGCATATTGCCAAGAAGTTGGTTGCAGACATTTTGAACATTTAATTTGATATAATTTTATTCATTTACGATGTTTTATATCCTAAGTTTACTTATTTTTTAATTGAAATGCATTTAAGACCGTTAAAATTAAAACTCTGCTTTTCAGTTTTCATTATTAATTTTCTCAAAAATTTTCTTATGAAAGAGGTCAAAATTTTTATAGCATCGTTTTGACAGTCACGGGGGCTATCGAAATATCAACTCAAACTTGGGGGTTGTCATTTAAAAAAAAACGTCAGTGACATCATCATTTTTATTTGTGACACTGTACATTCAGATGCAATGCCAAGGAATGCGCAATTTAAATCAAAAATTGACCTGTTTTTGGAATTTTCTTAGACATCAATAATTTACTCTTTATACTGATTATTCCAAATTTTACACTCTCACTGTATGTATACACACGCATACATTCTGTATTAAGTGCATCGTTGCGCGTAAATTTCAATCTGTAGCAAGTTCGGTCCAATTTCGTACAGAATCGCGCTCGTGTTTGCTTCATAAATTTTGATTAATGTATATTCGCGCGCAAGGGTTTTATCACAGCAACTCTCGCTTAGAAATTTCAGATTATGACACCACCCTTACCAGCACAAACATTTCAACTACCCCCATTAATGTTCGCGTCTTTTTTTATTTTCTTGGAATTTTTTACAATGTTTCACAAAAGTGTTAGGTACCCCTAAGCTATGTCTAATGGAAATTTTCTCGCCCTGTACATATATAATATTCACAAATACTTTTTTTTAACTTATGTTTTGAATTCTGTTGTTGAAGAGGCGTAATAGAACGAAACCATTCAGATTTATTCATTTGCATGCTGTGAAGATCGCCGCCGCGCGCAAATACACCGAGCGTACAAAAACCCGTTATTTTCTCCGAATCCGCCGCTAAGAATGTTATCTTCTTGATATATAACTGAATTTACCGCTGACTTCTATCCGGCCGAAATCAGTCGCCGCCTTAACTTAACTCCCCCAATTCACCATTTCGATTGGGGGCAATTCCTTCCGGAATTTATTGCACGAAAGTGTTTAGGTTTTCGAGCGGCGGCGGTTTTAAAACGATCCGCGTTAATAAATAAACGTGCGCGATACAATGAAAGTAATTCCGTTATCTAAATTTCATCTGTTCGGAAATCTTATGCATATTGCGCAACGACCGTTCGTATTATGTTCCAAATGCGCGTCATGTGAATTTTATTTATGATTTTCAGAGTACCACTAAAAACAATCGAGCGAAATATTCCAGCTTTCACGGCTCTACGTTACTTTCGAATATTACTTTAAACATTTTCAAGTTCAAACTTTAATTAAGAATGAAACCTTGTTCGCGTTGTGGTTGGTTTCTTGATGGAGTGGCCCCACGTTGGGCGCCATTTTCACATTATGATTGAGGTCCTGTGATCTCCATGGTTACAAATGTCGAAATGTACAAATTAAGTTCATCTCACGCCGGCTAACTCGTAGAGATGGGCTGGATCAGACGTAATCCCAATACAAAGTTCCACACAAAAATCTGTTAAATAAATGAAAACAAAATGCAGTCAAAGCGCAGTCAGTTAATCTAACAGTGTATAATGTCAAGTGATAATATTATAATATTACGGGTGAAAAATTCATTTAAATCATTTTCAGTATTGCCAGTCACCCTGTATTGCGTGGGAACACGAAAGGTTCGTTATGCCTACGTGCTCATCATCACGTTTCAACATATTGCATCAGAAAACAAGAGCCATTACCTTTGCTTCACGGTAATGTTTTATCTCCCTCATTCCCCGCCATAAGTCGACCGTCTACTTTTACCAACCCCCTTCTTTAACTTGTCCGTCGATCTCGATGCGCGACGGAAATTCGTGAAATCCGCCAGAACTTAGAAAGAACGCATTGGGTGCACGTCGTTTTGTTTGTATTTGTGTTTGTGTCTGCTTTTGAGGAAATTCTTCGGGCTCAAATTGTCTAAGTGAATTATGTACGGTAAACAAGATACCGGATTCTGAGATTGTCACCTCACTTCGCCGTCATACTCCTCTGTCTGTTCGGACTTGAATTCGTCCAACGCTTGTGGTAGCCTTTCAGCAGGAGAGGTCGCTGGGAATAGGAAGACGCCTTTCACTCCAAAACAATCGTTTATTGAAAAATTGCACAGAAGCTAGAATAATTCTCAATGCGGTCTGAATACAAGGCGAGCAGTTACAAGACTGCGGAAATCTCCCTCCTAGTCGGCATTCGACGTGAACGGTACATGGGCAGGGGAGAGGTCCATTGGTCAATGACAAGCCTTTAATATATCCCACTTTCTACATAGGACAGTCTCATTACAAGAGAAAGGGGTTGTCGGGGTTGTTTAGCGTTCTAAGCGTCGTTTTTGAACCAGTCCAAGTTCCAAAGGTCAAACTGCGGCGCAATTACACTTTCGCTAAGATACAGGGTGACCCGAAAGCTAGAAATTATTTGCACCGAATTTTCTCAACATAACATACCCACGTTGGGCGCCAATTTTATGTACCAGCTTCGCAATTATCAATCAGTAGATCAAGTATTTTGTTTAGATCTTGGACAATCATCCGCAAGGAACTGAGAGATTCAGTAAGAGGAGAAAGTAGTGACTAGCAAATTTATCAGACGATAATGTGCCTGCCCATCCTTTCCGTCTCATAGGGAACTTCTTGTCAAGACTTTTCTTTCTTGTTGTTTTGTGTTCAGGCACCTTCAAATTCGTTAACGTCTCAACGTTTCGCTACGTTTATCGGTTATTATACGGCACGCCGTAATATAAGACGTAATGTCGAAGAAGACTGACAACAAGGAGCAAATTCTTTAAGTCCAAGCTCACGTGCGTAATTTAATCGAAGTTTGCGACGGTGAGTGTAATTTCTTGAAAAAATACACAAAAGAAATATTTTCTTATAATATTGGCAACCCTAAATACTAAATTTAATTCAGTTGTCATCAGACTATTCTCAACACTAGTTTAATCCTAATAAAGTGACCTTGACATTGGTGAAACAACTGAAATGTCCGTAAAAAGTTTGTGGGGGTTTTCTTAAATTCAAAATATTTTAATATAAATGGTCATGATTGGCTAGAAATCTGGTCTTTTGCGTTCTCGTCAATGCTCTAGGGGCGTGTTTAAAATTATTATTCACATTTGAAAACTATTTAAACTCGTTGCTCCGCCTAGCATGCGCTTGATTGGTCAAGAAGTAATTTTACATCTTTGTTGTGGCAACTCCGTTGCGTAGGACTAGTTCATTCGAAATGCTTTCTTGAAGTTTCTTGAGAAACTATTAATTTTGTAATCGTTTTGACATAGCCTGTGAACGCGCTTTGTTATTTGCGACATGCGTTGAGGGGTGTGGCGTATCTATTATTCGCAGTTCCAAACTCCGTCCCCAGAAATATAGGAGAGATACCCCCAGTTAGCACTTTGAGACGCTAAAGGTGATGTCCTCTAGCGGCAGAATTGAAGAGCGCTCGGATAACCATCATCAAGTTGACGGGCCAAAATCGGCTTACAACGTCACCTTAAAGATCCGTCTTCAGCGGTGATTCTGAGGGGAATCGTCAGGTCACCTACGGTTACCAAAACTCCGGGAAAGCATCCGAAATATGAGGGAGGGGTGAACAGAAGACCAGATAAAAATAAAACCTAGATAAAAATGGAAAACACGGAATACGAGCCGACCGACGCACAACGTGAGTCTAAAAACATACCTGCCGTAAATTCGACGGACAAGCTTGGAAAGACCTAGGACTCGCAGCAAACAATTAACAACCGGACATTATATCCGTTTACTTTTTCACTCCAAAACAAACACCGTTTTGAAAATTTACACAGAAGCGAGAATAACTTTCTATGCAGTCTGTTAGCAAAGCGAGTGCTCACAAGACTCACGGAATATCAAACGAGTCGGCGTGCGACGCGAACGGTACGCGGGTGGGGGGAGGTAACGTGTATTCGGTTCCTTGCACCGGTTGTCTTCCGTTTAAATGCACGGGAACCGTGGAACGCTTACGGTTACATTTTCCATCCCTGCTTGTAACTATTTGTAACTAGATTAAAAACGATGTGTTTGTAATGAATAAATCAGATTTACTCGCGTGTACTTTTCTCTCTCCTCAAATGCTAATAATGTTATGGACCCCACTAAAAGTGGAAAGATACGAAAGTATCCTCGGAGGAAATGCCATCTTGCTCAATGCCGGTAATCCTATCCCTTATACGCGGGAGTAAATGCGTACACGCTCACTGTGTTTTGGTTTCCCTTTCGCATAAACTTGAACCGGAATTCTCATATATGCCCGTCTGAGGGTTTTCTGTTTCAAATATTTTTGTCCCGAGGAAAAACTCGCCGCGTCCAAATCCGACGCGCAACGACGCAATGAATTTACATCGACGAGTCGAGCGTGTAAAATATGGTATTAAAGTTTCAACAACCATGATATGTTCACTCTGCGCTCGTTTCTTTGTGGTAACGCATTTTTTGTGTAAGTGTCACCAGTATTGTGAAAAATGTCGCGCGGTGTATTGACGAACCGCGCGGGTTTCTTTGAATTTATTAACGGAATTTGCGAGTGAAATGATTGATACTAACACGACAGCGAAAACATAAAATGATCCTCCCTTCACAGCCCCCCAAAATATATCAATTTATTTATTTAGTAAAATGAGAGCAAGGAGAAAGACAATGAAATAAAAATAAATAATAAATTGACGCCCAACGTAGGGCAAAGCTTAAGTACTTTTTCAGACATCGCCCTGCATTATTTTTGAATTTCAATTTAGATAATAATTATGATCTACGAGTATGCAAACACAAATATTCTAAACAAACATCGAGCACATGAGAAACTGTTATTGTTCTCCGCACAAGATGTGTGTTTTTTCAGGTCTCACTAAGCCATTAAATTTTAACCGGCAATTATAGCTGTTGCATTCTCTCCATCCAGCCTCAACGCCAACACATTACGTTTCCCATTGCAAGGAGATTATTCAGTGCATGTAACCGTAAGTTCAGGAGGAACAATATCAAACAATATCAAAGTCTAACGCAGCTTAGCAGACGTTGTCTTCGGCTAAATGGATTTATACGAAACGTCGCGACACGATTGCCAGCTACATTCTGCATCGAGGTTTGGACCTTTGGCTTGTCAGAATTAGAGAAACCTGGAAACGGCATCAATCATCAAAATAACGGTTGTGCTACCACCCAAATGAACAAATTAAAAAGTGGGTACGGATTGCTCTCTCTTGCTGATGCTAGCTAATCGTGATAGGATGGGTTCTAGTGCTACTTTTTCGTCTTATCTGTTTGACCCTGTATAAAACTGCGAACACTGGGGAAACTCGTCGATGTTAAAAACTCTACTTGGAAATATGTCCAACTTAATGGAGACGGGATTGGCTACAAATAGATTGTCAGTAGCTTAAACGTGGATGTAAAAAGGGCGCCACCTAGCGTACAGTTGCCCAAGTAGGTTAGTAAAACCATGGCCAGCTACATTAACATTCACTGACGTGTATGTATGGCCGTTTCAATTCGACTTTTAAAAATTTTGACGGTACTCCACTCAGCGCCTCTTGTGAGTTTTTAAGTAATTGCAGTTGTCATTAAGTTACTGACAGTAGTTTTCCAGTATCCTTAATAGGGAGCGCTGAGGGGAGTACTCCACGGCATGCTTTCTCGCAACCGAATTTTAGGCGAATTGAAACGGCCATACATACACGTCAGTGAATGTTAATAGAGCTGGCCATGGTAAAACTCGTGGTACTGCTAGGCCTACACGGTATATGGTGGTGTGGGTCATTTATTAATAAGCACCAAAAAGAAACTCATTAAACGACTCAGAATCTATTGATGTGCTTGGCCACGGAAGGGGTGCAGCCTTCGGGGCGTACCCTATGAGGTTCGGTAGCTACAAACAGGGGTCCTCCTCTGCGAACACGATATCGTAGTAGAGCTTCCATGGCATCAACAACAAAACTCGTTCGGAAGAATTACTCTGGCCCCAAAAACTCGGACAAGGGAGTGATCCTAACCCACAAAACGTGCTAACGGAAGAAACACAAAAATAAGAGAAACTCGATAACGAGAAGGAAGCTGATTCGAATAAGACTTACTCCACTGATCTCTATCAGCGAACCGACAAAAGAAATGTGGCGTTCCTAACCTCGAGTGATGCGTTGTTACCTGCGTTGGAGCTTCTCCAGGAACTTCTCACAAACGACACTAAAACAAAGCTACAGCACAAAAGGCGTAAAATATTCGATCGTCGTTTGCGAGCCTTACTCGTGGTCTGCCAAAAATGGACGCCAAGAATCATCAAGCTCGATAAATGGCCAGCCAACTCCCCTAACGTCGAAAATTCGGGCGCGAAAAACTACAGTGTTTCCAACTGTTATAAAATGTTACCACCGACAACCGAAATAGACCGAAAATAGACAAAAGTTAGCAGTGCTAGCTCAGCGTTCGTCCTGGGTAACCTTTCAGCAACAGCGTTGAACGTGCTCTGATTCAGAGCCGTCCTGGCACGCGTTATATAGGTCCTTAATTATAGGGTGTTCCTGAAACGCACGACCGGGCTCCGTTTCTGACGTCACGAGTTTAATGATATGTACGTGTTCAATGACTCGCACGTCAAAGTTTATAAAATCCAGCAAATAAAGTAACCGATCCAACCTTAAATTGTTCCAACGTGAGTTAGCAGTACTTCGTCGAGTCCGATAACACCCGTGCGTTTGTAACGGCCAAAAATGGGTGACTACGTTTCGTCCACCATCCCCGTGCGAACTCGCCTTATCTTACACGTCACGCCTTGGAGTTGGTTGTCTGCGCTACATCCGGCCCGCTGATATCAAACTCACTTACCGAAATATGTCAGTAGGGAAAGTCCCAAATAAAAACTCCGATAAAACGTCCGAAATAAAACCTCCGATAAAAACCTAATTAATTTGCTTATAAATCCTACCCGACTTATATGCAGAAATCAAACTTCGATAGGCACAGGAGAATACCTTTAGTTGCTTAGCATGCCGTTGTAAAATCTCGGAATAGTAACTTCCACTTAAACTTTGATCAAAACAAACCATGAAAGTCTTTGCAGGAACTCATTGAGCTTTCGAGGATAAAACCTATAGGAATAACTTTGCTCTTTTTCGTACCAGTCATGAATGAAGGCTGAGGTAGTTAGGGCACATACCATTAAGAAATTCCAAGAGCTAAAAGAAGGTGGAAGCTAAGAATAGGCCAACTAAGAGGAAGGCTCAAGAAAAGAGGAAGAAGGTAAGCGAGCTTGATAGGTCGTTTAGGAGCGACTACCATTCCGACAGAGGTCGTTACTTTTATAATCCGAAACGTTCGTCACAAACGATTCAGTGTCGGCTAGAAAGTCCAGGAAACTTTTGGATGAGTGCTTCTAGATACATGTTACCCGGATGGCCTATACATTAGGAGCTAACATTACTTCACTCTTCAGCTGAATCACGTAGGATTTTAGAGGACCCAACCTATTACCCTCTTTGTGCCAGTCGTCACCTTGAAGTTAGTAATGTCCGTAACACCGAGGGAAGGGGGAGGGTTTGAATAAATTTTATCGTATTTTTTCATGAGTTTTATCTGAAAGTTAACTGAAAAAATCTGATTTAAATAAAACGCTCACGTATATGGATTTATGGTCTAGTAAATCTTCTTGTAAAAACGCGGAACTGAATTGATGTGTTAACTTTGGCATGGCATAACTTTCGTAAAATTGCCATTTAATGAATAATGAATTCCCCCCCGACTCACGCGGAACATTTAAATCAAGCAAAGTTTCAAGATGGCACGAGAAAGTTCATTCAGGACGAAAGAAAAAACGTTCCTTACGCCCGTGCAGTTTTGTCCCATCCCTCTGTACGGAAAGTAATTTTTTGTTTTATTTGTAGTTCTCACGCCTTAGTTACGTAGCCGTGCGAATAGACTACGTGACCAATTTGCGATCGATTATTTCATTATTGGCTCTATTGGTGGTTATGGGACAAAAGTATATGTTCATACCTTTTGTTAATAAGTTTATTAATAATACGTTAACAAGGAATGTTGGTTTTACATAAGGTAATAAAGGCGCGCTCAAGTCACGGGCACGCCACACTTCTAGCAACATAACATCGTAAACATAACTATGAGAATTTACAGAATTTAAATTTCCCTACAGGCTCGCAGCCATTCCGGCCAGAACATAACTGACATCTTGCAATTGCAGTTAACAAGATTTATTGTTGCAATTCAGTATCTATTCAGTTATCACTCGCGGGCATTCTTTCGTGTAGAATACTACCTCCCTTACCGCATCGCTGCGATTAATAACGATTTGCTGGGTTTTTTTTTTTTGTTTTTTTTAGGGAGGCAATCAGAAACAGATAAAGACTTTTGCTTTAAAAAAAATGTTTAATTTATCATTTTGAATTGTCAAAGGAAGCAGTTAGGATATCTCAAAGATTTGTGCAACCACAATTCTGTATTTAAAAAATAAGTACATTTTATTTGTTTAAAACCTAATCAACACGATATGACGAGTACTTGTAGTCACTTCGTGAACCGCCGATAGGTATCTAAACGGTAGATAGTGGATAAGCTTTCCAACTACGATATGCCTAGTAGAGTTCGGTATTTCATGAAAAGCCTCGGTAGATAATGTATAAATATGATTTCTCATTATATGCCAGCACTTCGCGTAATGCCTAGGAACTTACGTATTTCGCTCTAAGACTACGACATATATATTTTTACATACTCCTACACTTTGTCGTTGCAGACTTTGTTTTTACCATTACAGTATATTTCTTTCTTCGTCTTAGCTATTACGTAACACAAATAGATTTCCACATTATATAATTCCCTTGACTCTTATTATGTATAGATTTAAAAAAATCTAAAAATAAGCATTTTGTAAGTCGAGTTATTGTTGTATTTGGTAGTGGCAAAACTTGTAACATACTGTATATTGAAGTACAACGTTAGTTGCCGTGTAAAACCAAATTGCCTGAGCGAAAATTGGACAAGTTGCTGTGTAACGCTAATTAGGGGTAAAAACGTGATTAGAGGGATCCCCCTGTTACCTGCCGCCGCATTTATATTTGCGCCAGAAGAATCTTTATCTGCGATGCTGCATTTTGTAATTTAAATTTGTTTAATTATAACGTAGAGAATTGCATTGTAGGGAATCCAGATTCAGAAAGAATTGCTGGTTTCGTCCAAAAACAAAAAAAAAAAAACAGGAAGAATTTACAATTGATGTCCTTATTAGGTACAGGATGTTGAAAAACATTGCACAAGTAATTTTTTATTAGCTGAAGGTTCAAAACTTCGCCATAATAATAACACTATAGAAATACAATAATTTTACCCCGTGGCAATTACGAACCGGTCCATGATCGTCGGGGGCGAACTCAATTTCGGAGGAGGAATTCCTTTATTTAATCAAATTCCACGGCAGAAGTTTTAATTCAATTAGATGCAGAAATAAATTATAATCAAATTTTGTTAACTTCCGGGGAGGAAGGTTTTGTGTCGGCGAGATGTAATTAAAGTTAATTAATTTCATTATCTTTGTTATTTAAGGAATTCGATGTTACACTACATAATAAAGGGCAATTCCAATTTAGTCGTTATTATTTCTTCTGGTTATGTTTTTTTCTTTCACATCGAAGAATTTCATGCAACACTTTCTACCCTGATAACTCGTTCGCCCCGTGACATGTCCTAATATGGGCATTTTCGATAATGATTTTTGATTGGTTGAAGCTGACGGCTGTTTGGCTTTGTTTAACTTTGGTGATGCCTGTGTCCTTGTGATTACAATTATGATGCAGTTTTTTTTTGCTAAGAAACTCTAGGAGAACTCGTATTCATCGTGGTCGGATATCCTTAGTGCATCGTCAAACGAGTTTGGGGTGATTTTCATTACCCCACCAGGGTTTGGTTTTCTTAAAATCCAGGTAATGTTAGGCTAACGGCTAACTCAGACTCCTTTTTTGGAATACCTCTTTTGGTACTTTTCGTTTTGGATCCTCTTTTGGTCCTTGATCATTTAACCGATATTCTGGAAGCAGTTTGTTACGGTTGGAAAATTTCGTTATAATTATTTCTAGTTTTTCAGGTCACCCTGTATTTACGTGGAAGCAAATACCGTTACTCGTCTTCCTTCGTTTCACAAGATTACAAAATATTGCACAAGTAGACAAATGCAATAACTTCCGCCACACGGACTTGCTCTATTTCCCTCATTTTCCTACGTAATTCAGTCGTCATCTCTTAACAACCCCACTTGCAGTGTTCTTTCCGTCAACCCCCACTCGTGAACGACCGCGCCAGTTCCACTCAGTATTGTTGCTCCTCGCTTAGCGTGAAATTTAAATCGAGAATATTATTTCGAGTTTTGATAAGTGCGTTCTAAGCAACAAAAGGCTTTCTTCTAGGCCTTTCGAAGTCTGATTCCTGCATATCAGGTAGAATTTATACAAGCAGCTAAGTGCGCAGTTCAGGCGTTAACGTTGTTCTTCATTCTTTCATTTAGGCTTATGCTTTACCGGAGCTTTGATTTGGGACCATCCGGCTGTTTATCTTTGGGTCGTGGTAGAAAATCGTTGTGTTTCATCTCCAGACATACTCCGTTGCTTGGTATCATCGTCGAAAGAGGGAGCTAGTTCTCCGGAACGCTGGGTGATACACGGGAAGCAACCGCCCGGACGTTTGATACTCGAACGACGTTAGTGCACACGTATTTTGGACGACTGAAGGTCGGATTCTTTTATTTAATTTAATTTAGTTCAAGCAATGTTGCCTTCGCAGAGATTAGTTTAACCCAGATTAAATATCTATTTTAGTTTGTAAGCGAAAAACGGATCCGTACTTCGCGTTTAATTTCATTTAACTTGTGATTTATCGCTCGTTTATTTTTAAGACCTGCGTGATCAAGTGTCATTCAAATTTTAATATTTCGACACAAATGGAGACAAAAGTGTCCAATACTGGTGACTTGTTTATTGTAAAATTCAACCCTTTGTTTTGGGGGTTACGTATGACTCCGACTAACTCAATGGAATGGCATTGAGTTAGCCGAAAAATAGGATGATTTCAATTTGCACTCTCAACATTTACAACCATCAGGTACGTTTCGTATCGCAAAAATCGAAGAACGTACCCGATTGAAGGGGGAGGTGCTCGCTTCGGACCACAGAATAACCAGAATGCAAACTCTTGTGGTGGGGGTAGGTCACGCAAATCGTAAAATCGCCATTTTGGCAGGCTAGAATTTGATTAATTGCGTAGTGCACGGTTGTTAGGTTATGTTCGCGGGAAGCATTTGTAAATAAATTTCTGCATAAAAATGACTGGAAAGAAGAAAGCTGGTGATGTGTATGCAGTAAGAAATTGCAGCAACAAGCAGTATCTTGGTAAACAGAGCTAAATTCTCGTTCTCACTTCATAGATAAAAGTGAAAATGTAATTTCAAAATTGGCGCCGCCGATGTCTAGAAGAGATGGGCAAAGTGACCCTTTCGATCGAGTTGACTCTTTGCCGTTTCATTGGGAAGCTCTCGGTTCTCAGCCCGGCGCAGCAACAGCTGACAGCTGCTGTGCTGAACTACAGCGAGCTGCTTCATCGGCTCTTTTCATCGAGTCGACTCGGTGAGTCAACTCGCACATCTCTATTGTCTAGCCTGACAAAATGGCTGAAGGTCACCGAAATGTGTACCGAAAAGATCAAAGGTGCCGCCGAGAGTTTGCATTCTGATTGTTAGATATTCTGTGCTTCGGACATCGAAACGACCTTAACCTACTGGGCACACTTTTGGTTGCGTGAGTTGTTAAATTGTTTCGTGACGCTGCATTGTTAAAGAGCGAATTTTCGAAATATCTTGCGCCTTTAATTATGTGATGTGAGTACAACATTCTTGAGTCACTTTAGACTTAATCGAAATGTGGTCTGACAAGTCCCTTATCGTGACAGTGCCAGGTAACCTCCGGTTTAACTTTTTCGCTGCGCCACCCAAGTTACGGAATATTTACTACAGATTCTACCCCAAAAATTAATCAATGTATTTTCGATGAAGCTTAATTATTTGGTCCAGAGGATAGCCTGTTAAGTGGACAAAAAAAAAACAAATTGCCAAAAATTATTTTAGCATATGCCGCCGCCAGGTTTGATGAATTTACTATTGTGGTGGTAATCACCCACTCGATAATGTAGAGCATTCACTCGCGGCGTGACTGTTTTATATAAGCGACACGAATAGGCTATTTGTTCCGGTGCCGGTGACACTTTCTATATTATCTGAACGTTATCAGCGTCCGGACGCTGCGGCTGACAGTCTTCTATTATGTAATATGATATAAACGTATATAAATTTAATTGCGTGGCCCTAAGTGGGGTTTTGGCATTTCTCGTGTACACAATCGAATATTTCCATCACCAGTCAACTACCTGCTCTAATGCGACACAATTTTTTTTATATTGCATATCTCACTTGTGACAATCAGTTGAGTCGTGACGCAGTGATTAGGTCACAGTTATTATTCTATTGAGAGCTCATATTTTTGTTCTGTACAAGTCGAAGCAACTGCTGGTAAATATCAATACGAGTTAGCAGCACCAGAGTAAAATATATTCGTCTGATGAGTTAGCTGTTGGAAACGGTTTTCGTACAGGACCAGATTGAATTTCTATCGACGTAAATAAATCATTTTAGAAAAATTTTGTGCAAATCGGTTTTGATTACAGCAGATTCCTCGAGCATGCTCTGTACAGCTGTTTCAGGCCTAGTTGGGTCTTCGTCAGCAAAGCCGTAGCTCGAGAAATCCACTGCAAACCAAACCGATTTGTCCAGGTTATTCGCCCTTGCGATGTGAAAGTAATAAACAACTTAAGTAGCGACATCTTGCAATCACTTTTTGCTCGAGGAATCTGCTGTAATCAAAACCGATTTGCACAAAATTTTTCTAAAATTCTCATATGCTTTGACAGCAAGCATGGCCGCCTCGCATGGGATGACTTATTAGGTAGCGAACTAGCTTCAATTTGTATATCCTACTGCGATGTTAGGTCAAAAAGCGATTGCAAGATGTCGCTACTTAAGTTGTAAATAAATCAATATAATACGTTCGCACGCGGCGTAAAATGAAACTACGATCCCCTCGACACTTGCAGATGATTTAGTAACGTGTCTTGTGCGTATCGTAATATTTCTGGATAATAAAATAGACCGTTCGCTGCAATCAACTAGATGACGCCACGTCCTTCTCCCTCTTTATTACGTCGAAGGTGTTAAATTGTGCAACTGACAGAGGCCAATAACTTCGATCGCTCGCTGTGCCATCTGTGTTACGATCCTTATTTATTAGAAGATATTCCTGTTATTTTCATTTGTGAGGGCCAGCGTGAGCCCTCGGCTACGCCAGGAATGTGTAATTACCTTCGGAGGCATATAAAAATTGAAATCTGTTGACCTTTCCCGGGATTTAAATGGCGCACAGTTCGTATATCATCAAGGCGAACGCTAGAAGAATGGTGGTGGTTACAAATATACAGTGACTTTCATAAAGTTCGTAACAAATGGGAAAAATTTTTATTATTGTTTTTTGTGAAAAAATTTTAGTACAGTTAGTTCGTGCACCAATCAAAATGAAAGACAACACAATGCCATCCAACTACTCGTTTAAAATGTGGCTGAAAACTTGAAAAATAGAAAGTCTCGAAAATGAAAAAATGCGATAATTCAAAAGTTATCAATCTTTTTGTTCTAGAATCGATGTACTCAGATAAAATTAAGTGTAATGAACAACCTACACTGTCTAAATACAATAATTTGCTAGAATTATGACCAAAAATCCATTTTCTTGGAATTTTATTTTATGTGATCTTAAAATTAAAATGCTGTTTTGAATCCTTCAAAAACAAATATAATCTCGTTCCTTGATCTGTGTATACTAAGATAAATATCACTAATCTGAAAATATTACTTTACATAGGACGCTTTTTACAAAAAATTGAAATTTCGCTTTAAAAAACACGTTTTTGTTACATTGCGTTTTTAACAAATAAAAATAAATTGTTTTAATTTATTTTTTGCATAATAGAAAGCTAAGATTTTTATAGAAAAAATGTTCTTTACAGCATATTAAATGCATACTTCTGGCCTTCTGAAAAGTATTGTACATTTTAAGCGAAAACTCGTAAAATAGTGTTAGCCATGACGTTGAACTTAACGTCAACAAGCGAAAACATCAGTTGGTTCGTTGATATTTCTTGTTCATAGCAAAGTTAATCTTAATACATATTCCGTTAAAGACAAAGTTGACTCAACAAGAAATATCAACGAACCAACTGATGTTTTCGCTTGACGTTAACTTCACGGCTAATATTATTTTACGGATTATCGCTGAAAATTCACAATATTTTCAAAATACCAGAAGTATGCATTTAATATGCTGTAAATGACATTTTTTGTACAAAAGAGCATACTTACATCTTGCCTTTTTATTACGCAAAAAAGAAACGGAAAGAATTTATTCTTATTTGTTAAAAACGCAATGTAACAAAGACGTGTTTTTAATAGCGAAATTTCTATTTTTTGTAAAAGACGTCCGATTTGAAGTAATACTTTCATATTAGTGGTATTTATCTTAGTTAACACAGATCAAAGAAAGAGATGATATCTGTTTTTGAAGGATTTAAAAGAATATTTTAATTTTAAAACCACATAAAATGAAATTCTAAAAAAAATGATTTTTGGTCAAAATTTTAGTAAAATATTGTATTTAGATGCTGTAGGTTGTTGATTATACTTAATTTTATCTGAGTGCATCGATTCTAGTAGGAAAAGATTAATAACTTTTGAATTATGGCAATTTTTCATTTTCGGGAATTTCCATTTTTCAAAATTTTAGCCATATTTTAAATGACTGGTTAGATGGAATTATGTTGTTTTTTATTTTGATTGATGCACGAACCAACTGTAGTAAAAATTTTTGCCAAAAGTCAATAATAAAAATGTTTCCCATTTGTTACGAACTTTATGAAAGTCACTGTATGTATATATAAAATTAATTCATTTTGAAATTGTTGCTTTACGAAAGCAGTCAACCCAACCCAACCCAGTCACCTTAATTAAATTGTAATCACATACTATCATAATAATCAACTGTCGTAGCCAAAATTATTTTTAAGGAATGAGTTAGCTTGTAATTTAAAATGCTTAATAAATATCTGTATATCAGGGGATGTTTGTTTATGTTTTGACGATAAGCCTAGCCGAGGGAACGTAAAATATTAAGAGAGGCAGGACAGTTTTTTCTCGTGATGCAGACTGAGAACGGTCGGTAAAGCGCGTGAGGAATTGTGTTACGCGTCGAGGCGACGGGATGTGTGACCTAGAGGGCGGCTGCAGAGTATTGGCTAAGAAGGCAATGTTCTGGCAGAAGTAGTATCGCGGTATACCCTATTTATGTTATTGGCAATGAGGATCATCGATGAGTTGGAGTTATTCTAATATAGCGAATATCGTCCTGATGCCGATGATCCGGAGCATTGCAGGGGGTATATTGTGCACCAACATACGGTACCGTGTGTGACTTACCGCAGTGGTCAGCACCGCTGATGAAGTGCACGGTATCGGCGAAACAATCAGCTGGTATTCCATATTCATTGTGAATGGGAATGCAGTTGGTTGTATTCCTGACCTGCTGAAGCATTGTGCTCCAGAATGGTCTAACATGACATGATGTGCACTGGATCGGAAACGGAGTGTGCTGACACTTACGCGATCAGTGACATCAATTGATCCTAAGAACGTAAGCTTAGGAGGCAAGGTATGCTAATATCCATCGGGAGGGTGGGTCTCCGAATTACAGGTGAATGTGGGGTTAATGCATGCGAAGATAAGAAGTCAACGTCCAAGGATAACTTTTGTAGTGTCCATTATCAATGTGAGGGAATGGTTGCTACTAGATGCACCGTTGGATTTCCGCGGGGGCACGCAGGCCCCCCGGTGAGTAGTATTTGATGTATTTTCGGACACCCGATGTAAGTCGCATTGTTTGTTGTATGTGTATCCCATGGCCTTCTAAATCAAAAGCGAGTTCTAACTGGCCTGGGCGTTTTGAAAAATTTACATTGAATTTTTGTGTTCGAGAAAACGCCAAAAGTCGACACTTTGGCGCTGGTTATGGGGCACTGACGGCAATGAGTGAAGTGCACTGTCATTATTGTCAATCAAAGTGAGTTCACGCAAAATTAATTAATACTGTGATTACCGTAATACAACATAATTTATGTGATATAAACTTTATAGATTCATGCACAAATCATTTGATCTCGTCGGGGTGAAGTACGCTTGCGCAGTAAAGAAAGACTGGCACTTTCGTGTTATGAATAATTACAAGTTACATAAAAGAGTTTCGACTTTTGATAATGTAAAACGTGTTAAAAAGGGCGTTGATAATTACGCACAATGAGAAAAGAAGCTTTATTATACATGTTGTAACTTACCACAGAAATTATTAGTATATGCAGGTAAGATTTTCATCTAAAACCGTAATAGTTTAATGCTAAATTAAGTTGTCGAAATTGGACATAAATACTCCACCTTATTCCAACGTAAATAATATCCAGTATGCTCAAATTTTTACAACAATAACATTAATTGTTCTTACACGAACTCATCCATCATTCACATGTGACAGTACTGTCAAAATTTTAGGTTAAGAAAGCGCCCTGTAAGCAGTGCTTGGCGGAGCACGCCTGAACTGCACTTTTGCGCAGGCCAGATAGAACTCGCTTTTCATTTAGAAGGCCATGGTGTATCCGTTTCTCACGATGCATCGTATGCGCGATAAGCGAGATGAAGAGAGAGAGAGAGAAAACTAGAAGGGACTAACCAGCGAACGAGTATTTATGAGAACGAGGTATGATCTGTTTAACGTTATTACTATTTTGACCCAAATGTACAAAAACAAAAAAAAAACGCTCCGACACAACCAAGGTTAGTTTTTGTAACTTAAGAAGTGTCAACAATGTCGTTGGTCTTAAGCAAGGGTACCCTTGCTTACCCTTGCTTAAGACCCTTGCTTAAGACCAACGACATTGTTGACACAACAATGTCGTTGGTCTTAAGCAAGGGTATAGGCGTGTCGTTCAAGGTCATCCCCTTTAGTTCTGTCATCTGAAGAATTATCGACAATGACGTGGTCATACCAGAGGCTGGCGGTTGACGGAATCTTTTGACCAACATGTGCGGTCGTTGACTTTTCGAACATGATTCGACACGTTTGTCCTTTCAGATACAAGAACTAAAGGACGACCTTGAAGACACGCATACACCTCTGCTTAAGACCAACGACATTGTCGACACTTCTCTAGTTACAAGAACTAACAACCCCCTCTAGAAACGGGTTGACTTTAAACGTTGGTCACCTCGCAATTTTTTTTTCAAGGCCGAAGTGTCATACTATCGTTCATTAAATTTTCGGGGCGAACGTATTCTGGGGTGTCTTGAAACGAACGTAATACAGAGAAAATTAAAATCTCATTGTGCACAACGGGGACGGGAGTACTGGAGCAAACGATTTAATAATGCAGCTCTTGTCTGCCGAAAAGGGAAAATGTTAATTTATGGAGATAACGGGGAAAAAACGTAATAAAAGATAATCTATGAGCTTTCCAGGATGGCCTAATTTGCAAGGACTTAATTAATTTTTGGCAATATATAACGCTCGAGTAACACTTTCGTCGATCAATCAATCAATTTGATGGGGCTTGCTTGTTGTGTTCGATTGCGTAACACGTCATTGTAAGGGGTGGCTCGAAAGTACTTATTTAGAAGCCCTTTTATTAAATTTCATGGCTTTCGTTAAATTCATATCATGTTCCTGTATAGGTACACTTTCTATCTTGTTATCTTCATTTTCGCCTGCGTTCTTTTTCTTTTTTGGAATCAATAATGAACTAAGAAATTTTAAGACGCACACACAAGGAGTTTATTTCAGCTAATAAATGTATTGACGATGATTTGCAGGGATCATAACGAATTCATTTAAAACTGCTGACGTGACTTATGCCCAGGTTTACAATGCCCGTTTATTACGAAATTTAGCAACAATATTTAACATCGAACGATGAAACTGATCGTAGATAAGCAAAATTCTGCAATGCAATGAATACATGAATTGAATAAGTCCAAACACCATATACTTTCCGCCCATTTCGAAAATAATTTTCTATCGTGAAAGCTTTTTGGACTATCGTAAATGCCATTTTAATTCAATTCAATCCTGCTGTAAAATTTAGAAAATCACAATGCTGATAATCAAAATGTCAAAACAGACTTAATTAAGAGTCTTACAACATACAACATACGTTTTCGAGTCATGACCAACTGCGAGATAAAATTCAGTTGTTCACTCAATGTATTGATGATGATTTGCAAGGATCATAATCAATTCATTTAAAACTGCTGACGTAAATTACTGACCTACTTACATACACAGACAAATAAAAGTAATATATGAAGGGAGAAAGAAGTGTTCTGAAGGCTAAATAAAAGAAGAATCTATCACCCTGAAACCTAAAATAAATTACAAATAAAAATTTGTATCACAAAATCTTTTAAGCGGACACTAAATCGCGCACTATACACTTTACGTTTCGCAGTCGTTCGACAGCTTCGAACGACTGCGAAACGTAAAGTGTATAGTGCGCGATTTAGTGTCCGCTTAAAAGATTTTGTGATACAAATTTCATCGGACAAGAACCAACTGTAAATACAAATAAAAAGAAAAAAAATTATACTAAGAGCCTCTCTACCTAACAAAACATTGCATAAATTGACTGCTTAGTGGGGCAATTAAAACAGGGACAAGGAATACACCAAAAACTCCAAAAAGTTCCACCAACAACATCACATTACAATCCACATGTATACTGTGGCCACTGAAATTGAATATTTTCCTAAAATGAGAACCTGCGTTTCGTTCTTGATATTGCGTTTACTGTCCCTCTGACAGAATTTATTGTACGTTAATTTGTGAGCCGTAAAAGATATCCTCGCCGGTGATTTCGCGTTGTTGACACTTTGTAATTTCTAAATTATTTTAGATAATGACGTCTTGTAACGAAACGTAAATACGGCTATTATTCGAATGCCAATTCTGCTGATGTGTTGATTGTATGATACCAATTCTCGATAACAGCCGTCTTTTGTTTAGTTATTAAACCGAAAAACTTCGATTAATTTCGATCAAAATCTGTAAGTGCTCATCGCACACGTGTTCCAAAAGTGATGCAGGTGTTTTTACGGTCACCGCAAAGCTTAGGCAGTTAGGTTTAGTTCCGATCGCGTTGCAACAAAATCCGTAGCGTAAGTTAACTTTTGTGATCATAAAACAAAAGCCTAAATTATGTAAGGGATGGACTCTGCATGTATTCACAATATCGCAGGTAAAACTAAAGTAATCCAAATCCAAAAATTCTTGAACATTGTCAGGGGAGCAAATTAAAGTTAAATTTATTGCCGAACTCCCTCCCTTCTCCCGAGTTAGAAGATTCGATTTTTTATTGATATGGGTTTATTGAAAACCGCGCATAATTTCCAGCGGATCGTCGGCGGTAACATTTCCGGCCATTCCGGATGAAATTTTATTCACAAGAGATGAAAAGAAATAAGTCAGGTATTTCACTCGGCATGAAACCATGTTGAAGTCTCTCCTGGAGTATCCCTAACCGCACCATATTCCACCAGTACGTGGAACGTGAGTTCGCCTCTCCCCCCCAAAAAAAAACGAGAGAGAATATACTATACATAAAGCGAAACCGTGTTTTTATACGTATTTATACCATCAAAGGGAATCATAAATTGTTGCTAAATTGCATTAACACCGTAAAATATTACTGAATTGTAGCTAAGCTTTTGGGAGTCGCGTTGCATATGCCTCCTCTATTTTCTTCACATCACATAGAGATGGAGTGCAATTTTTCAAAAAAAAGAAAAAAAATTAGAGGAGAGCGTCTGTTAACTTCTTTTGTTTTATGAGATCATACTAACTCAGAAGCGTTCGTTTAAGAACGCCGCCCCAAATTACGATGACGAACTGCGAAACCCCTAATTCTTTTCGTTTCCTAAAAATTGTTCTACGTTTTTAATGTCCTTATAATAAAAGAGATAAATACATGCAGGTACTCCAAGCGAATTCACAAAAGAATTTCCAACTTTAATTTTTTAGCGTAGCCGGTCCAAAACACCTCACAATAACTTGTCCTATTTGGACAAGCCCCCAGGTGAAAATGCTAAAGAGGGCAACACGTCTTCCTTTTTGAATGTAAACAATACGCCGTCACGATTTCAGGAAGGATTCAAAAAATAATAATGAATGTTCCCCCAACCCCCTTCTTGAACAGACGTGTCTTAGTTTCTTTTATTTTTGTTCATTTTCAAAATATTCGTTCTTATTTTAATTAGTGCGACGGGAATCCAAATTCTAAAATTCTTGGTGTAGATGATGTGACGGTGTAAGGAAGAAGACCCTTCGCCCAGAGCCCCCAGGGGGGTTATTCTCGAACTGGAGAGAAGTGATCGCTCCCGAAGATGACGTCAAAATGACGCATTTCTCGAAAGGTTTGTATAGGTTTATACGAGAGCCTACGTCATTTTGACGTCACTCTCGCAAAACGAACCCTCTCCCTCGTTTCGAGAATAACTCCCCTGGTGTCGAGCGTCCTCCTTAAAAGTAGACACCATTTATACCCCCATTGGCATTCTAGTTAAGGCCCCACTGTAGTCAAATAAAATTTCTGGTTGGCCGTGAAATTGGTTACCTATACATCCTGCGCACAAAAATGTACGAAACTCATGACGGCTGTCAATCAAATCGGACTTGGGGTATGTCACGCCCCTTAGAGTAATAAAATACAAGTTACCCGAAATGAAATTTATATTGCTATACGAGTTTGGTGTAGTTCTTATTCTTATACACGCTAACCTCATACGTAACAACGAATAATGGTATTTTTGATGTACTTACTGACGTTCGCGACTTTGTTCGCTTTGTCAACGTGATATTTGTGTTTGATTATTTATCTACATATTATTTACTGTAGCGTAGGAGAAACTAGTTGAAATTACTTTTTCCTTTTATAAATGAGGAGAAATTAAACCCCCGTAGTCTGATATTAGTGATCACTAATTACCGTAAAAGTCAAAACAACCGGCCTAATTATTCCCAGATTTAATTGCATATTTTCGACATACCGTGAGGAGATAAATCCAATATTTACTAATACACTCAAAGTCCAAATCAAAACAACCGGCCTTCTTAATCCCCATCTTAAATAATAATATAATCGGCCTAATTATTCCTAGATTTACGATTTCTCTTGGAGGAGGTAAATAAATTTTTAGAAATGAGGGAGGAGCTCCAAAAACCATATAAATATGTAATCTTGAATTACGCCCCTTTACTTTTGTGACTGTATTCAAACAGTAATGGTTCAGCCACACTAACGGCAAATGTGCTGCCTAACGTCATTTTTAACGTCTAATTTGCCATTAATCAGTCGCTACACCTACAATTAGACTTGAAAAATCGCGTTAGGCAGTACATTAGACGCAGCGTGGCTCCGACAACGATAGTGTAATGGTTCAGCCACACTAACGGCAAATGTGCTGCCTAACGTTATTTTTAACGTCTAATTTGCCATTAATCAGTCGCTACACATACAATTATTGTCAAGTTAGACGTGAAAAATCACGTTAGGCAGCACATTAGACGCAGCGTGGCTCCGACAACGATAGTGTAACGACGGATTATTGGCATATACGGCACTAATTTTGTAACGGCATTGAGAATGGCATTGCGCGCTAGACGATAGCTCGGCTGGCGGTTTTTGATACACATCAAACGAATTGCCGGCGAACGTATCGCATAGTTGTTGCCAGAGATAAAGAAAGATATATGTGAGGAAGACAGAACATATATTTTTTGCACGAAAACAGCGACATCTCGTGTTTTTAGTCACGTACTATCTTAGTTTTGATTGCAGGTTTCTTTCATTATTTCAAGTACTAATTTAAAATATAATTTTTGAATGTTAGGAAACGGAAAATGCTAAAATATTTGAATAGAACTCCTGTGATATTTGACATTTAAGATAAAGTTGCCAATATTTAAGTAAAATACCACTGCTGCAGCCGCTTCGGAGCGAAATGTGGGACAAATAATGACCTTAACCACCAATGTAAAATTTAGCGCATTAATTTTCTCGCGTTAATTGTCGGGTTCTTGTCCGTTAGAATGCCGTTAGACGTTAACGCAGATGTGCCCGAAGCATAACGACGGATTATTGGCATATGCGGCACTAATTTTGTAACGGCATTGAGAATGGCATTGCGCGCTAGACGATAGCTGGGCTGGCGGTTTTTGATACACATCAAACGAATTGCCAGCGAACGTATCGCATAGTTGTTGCCATAGATAAAGAAAGATATATGTGAGGAAGACAGAACATACATTTTTTGCACGAAAACAGCGACATCTCGTGTTTTTAGTCACGTACTATCTTAGTTTTGATTGCAGGTTTCTTTCATTATTTCAAGTACTAATTTAAAATAAAATTTTTGAATGTTAGGAAACGGAAAATGCTAAAATATTTTAATAGAACTCCTGTGATATTTGACATTTAAGATAAAATTGCCAATATTCAAGTAAAATACCTATGCTGCAGCCGCTTCGGAGCGAAATGTGGGACAAATAATGACCTTAACCACCAATGTAAAATTTGGCGCATTAATTTTCTCGCGTTAATTGTCGGGTTCTTGTCCGTTAGAATGCCGTTAGACGTTAACGCAGATGTGCCCGAAGCATAAGAGTGTTATTTTCCTGGTGTCAGAGGTGTCTTTACGTCTTGTGTGATTGTGTTCTTTTTGTCGCCGATTTTTTTGAGTAACAATTTTTGGACTGTACATTCTAAATGTAAGTGTAGTTCTAATTTTGGTAAGTTGGTTTGGACTTTACGTTTTAAATTTAGGTGTAGTTCTAGTTTTGGTAAGTTGGTTTTAATTTTGAAATATAGGTATATTTTTGGAGATCTAATTTCATTGGGTTACTTTGAATTTAGAAACATAAATACCTATATTTTTTGAATAAGTATTTTTATCTTAATTTTAGGCGTAGTTCCAGTTTTGAATTTAGGAACTTGTATATCTAAATTTTCGTTTTTCACTTTTTTCCTTTCTATTTTGCTATTACGTATTAGTTTCGCACATACATTAAAAAATGAAGTATAAAAGCAGTAATCATTTGACTTTCACTTATAAACGTAAAAGTAGAAAACAAATAGCAAAAAAAAATGGAAAAAAAGAAGGACCTCGGTAAACTGCATTATGAAAAATGATTCAAATTCCAGCGTAAGTAATACCGATAATGCTAACGTCGATTCATCTTATTCGGATTGGTCTATCGAAATGGATTCTTCCAATTCTAATGCTAAAACTCAACATGTAATTAGCGGTCGTCGAATTGTGGATATCGCGCATTTACTTTCGGCACTCAAATCAATTCAACATGAAGGCTTTGCTTGTTCTTTTTATAACGTGGAAATTATCAATGAAAGACGATTTGGACTTAAAAGCACATTTTACTATTAATATGAGATGTGTGGAAAAGAGGGATCTTTTAATACAGATAACGATGATGGTCTAGGAGTCAATAAAGCAGCAGTGTGCGGTACCATCGGAGCTGGATCGGGATATTCTCAATTAAAAGATTTTTGTGCGGGTTTAGATATTCCGATGATGTCAGAGAAAACTTATGTAGCTAACCAAAATCAAATTATGCATAACACGAAAGAATTAGCAATACAGGGAATGATTGCGGCAGGTAAAAACGAATAACGTTTAGCTGTGGAAGCGGGAGAAATGATAAATGGAATACCAATAATCTCAGTAATAGTAGATGGAGCCTGGAGTAAAAGATCATATAAAAGTAATTATAATACACTGTCTGGGGTTGGTTGTATAATTGGCGCAAGAACTAAGAAAATTCTTTATATTGGTGTTAAAAATAAATTTTGTTCAATATGTCACAGGAACAAAACAAGGAAAGAAAAAAAGCAGCATACGTGTTTTAAAAATTGGACCAAAACTTCAACTTCCATGGAAAGTCATATTATATTAGAGGGATTCCAATCATCAATGGCAATGCATATACAGGTGTCCCAACAGTGTGTTCTCGGGCCATATCTCCATAACTATTGAAGATACAAAAAAATTTTCAACACAATTTCTTTTTTAATTTAAGAGATCTACAACACAAAATTATTTTCATCTATACAGAGTGAATCAAAACAGTGGTGCCGGACAAAACTTTTTTATTTCAAATAGCATGCCCTATATATAAAATCAAATTTGAATTGCCCATAAAATTCTACACACTTTCTGTATACCATTGCCTATACCTAAACCTAACCGTTCTTGAGATATTTAACATTTTGTCAAATATCTCCCATTTGCAGCCACTATTTTATTTATTGATATTTTATTTATTTTTAACCCTAAGAAAAAGATTTTTGGTACAGATGTAGTTGATACATAAGCTTATCATAAGCCATTATTAAATATACTTTTATCGCTACAGGGTGGTCATGGTAATAAACGAAATCTCAGAAATTTCAAAATGACAGAACTCAATTTTCTTAAATAGCATGCTCTATATTTTTCTATCCTATATTCTTCGTTTAATAAAGTACTTTCATTTTTGTTAAGTATGTCTTATACCTATCTGAGATATTTTCTGAGATTTTTAGATTTATTTGAATTATTTCTTTTAAAACGAGTTATTATCTAAGGTGGCCGTGGAAAACGGCAAACAAATGAACCTGTTGACTTTAATAATTAATTTTCAAGCGACAACAATTTACAGGCATTAATTAGTTCTAGTACGTGACTCCTTTAAACAGTTATACATTTTTTTTGTACTTACGTCATACATGCCCCAAGCTCTCTATGAGCTTATCAGGAATGCGTTAAGCTGGTTATTGTAATATTGCCCGCTGCGGCTGCGACCGACCTACTAGGTGTTTTCCATCGGCATTCGTCTTACAAACCGGGAAAACGCAGAAAACCTAGTTCGAAGGGGCCGAAATGAATCTTGAACACAATCCGACACATAAGTGTTCCATTTGTCACATAGGACCCATATGTACCAGGAGGGGATTCGAACACACACCTATAATTGTCCGACCAAGCGTCAAGCCCGTTGCCAGCGGATCCAACCAACTTTCGCTATGCAACCATTTAGTAAAGAAATAATTCAATAAATCTAATAATTCATGTCTTAACAAGTACCCAACAGTCTAACACTTTGAAAAATAATTATTAATGTCAACCGGTTCATTGTTTGCCGGTTTTCCACAGCCACCTTAGACAAGTGTTCGATATAATTCAAATAGATCTGAAAATCTCAAAAAATATCGCAGATAGGTATAAGACATACTTAAGAAAAATGAAAGTACTTTATTAAACGAAGAATTTAGGATAGAAAAATATAGGGCATGCTATTTAAGAAAATTGTGTTTTGCCATTTTGAAATTTCTAAGATTTCGTTTATTACCATGACCACCCTGTAGCGATAAAAGTACTTTTAATAACGGCTTATGATAAGCTTATGTATCAACTACATCTGTATCAAAAATCTTTTTCTTAGAGTTAAAATTAAATGAAATATCAATAAATAAAATAGTGGCTGCAAATGGCAGTTTTTAGACAAAATGTTAAATATCTCAAGAACAGTTAGGTTTAGGTATAGGCAATGGTATACAGAAAATGTTTAAAATTTTATGGGTAATCCAAATTTGGTTTCATATATAGGGCATGCCATTTGAAATAAAAAAGTTGTGTCTGGCATTACTGTTTTGATTCACTCTGTATAGATGAAAATAATTTCGTATTGTAGATCTCTTAAATTAAAAATTGTATTGAAATTTTTTTTCTATCTTCAGTACTTATGGAGATATGGCCCGAGAACACACTGTTGGGACACCCTGTATATATATATATATATATATATATTACGACGTAGATTTCCGCGGGTGTTGTATGCTGTGGTCTTCTTCCGGGTATTCCTCCGCGTAGGGTTCTCAATAGAACCGTTGTTGTCTTGACGACGTTTCGGCAGAATCACATCTGCCATCTTCAGGTCTTCTCGGCTGCTTTCTTCGTTCTGCTTCTCGTTGTTATGCGAGTACAACTAACTCCTTGCGATGCCGGGGAGGGTTTATGTACCGAGTTACGGTCACGCGTCGTTGCGCTCGGTTGGTTTCGGGCCTGGCTTCTTGTTGTTGGTCGTGCCGGTAGGCTGGCTCCTCCCCCCGATGGTCTCGACTTTGTCTGTAATGCTGGTTTCCACGATGTTGATAGGCGTTGAGTGTCGTCTCTTGTGTTTAGATTCTTCGGATGTTTTTCTATTTCTATGGCTTCTCGTATGATCCTTTTGGAAGTGTGTTGTATGCTGGCTATTGTTTTTGTATTGTCAAAATCTATCTTGTGTGATGTGGCCGTTACATGTTGTGCAAGCGAAGAAGTTTTTTCAGTCCTGGCAAGGGATTTTATACCGGGTGTTTCAATGAAGATGCACCAAACTCGGTATGTTGGTAGATATCGTGAAAAGAAATAAAAGTTTCCTATAATATATTTTTTTTAAATGAATAAGTTTTGAGATAATCGAAGGGAAAGGAGAATCGTATATTTTTAAAACGTACAATAGATGAGAGCGGCCCGAATTCTTAACCTACCTTAACGTTCGGTTTTTTACTTTATTACCCCATAAACTGTGGCGCCTCAGATGATATGATGAAACACATTTAGTTCGTTCACTCCGTTCGTTCACTAACGTTGTAGTGGCGAGTAATTAGTTGGTGTAGTTTATACCTTTCATTTTTAAGTTTATTATGTAAGTGTGTGTGTGGGTGTGTTGGTGGTGCGATGGGCAATTACACATTTCGAGAATACGCAGATTATTCGAACACATGTAAGGTAATTGCCATTTACGTAATTCGCCCGCTTCCGAAATTGTTTCTTCCTCATGTGATCAAGTTCAGTCTGATAGGCAAATAATTTAACAGACCGGCGTGGCGGAAGCAACAATTCCAATTTATTAATTGTACATAATTGTAGTAATTGTTGGATACAGAGACAAATAAAAACGTTACAAGCGTTAATTATTTATCGTACATTATTAAGACTCGGCAAATTTGATGTAATTACGGTTTGCATAAATGTTAGTGCGGTGAAAACGCACGCTTTTTCAAAGTGTTCGTCTTTAACACGTCTTGCGGTCAAGGCCAAACTTAAAAGCCTGTCATAAATTTTTTCGTTTACGATAGTTATTTACTGTCTTCTTGCAGGCGCGTGCCATTCATAAAACAATTTAAATCGCTCGTCTTGTTTCACGGCTGCAGAAATTTAAATCGCTACGGTATTTCTAAAAACATCGGCTCCAAATTATGCAAATTTCAAGTTGCACCAATTAAAAATTTTTATTAAGATATTTTGTTTGAAATAATGTCAGAAACGTGTCCCTTAAGTTTGGTGCATCTTCAATGAAACACCCTGTATACTCCCTGGCTCTCCAACTCTATTTTTGTTTTTGGAGTTGGCAGAATGTTGCTGATCTTCTTATCCGTGTTGAACGTTGTTTCGATCTTATGCCTTTTGAGGACTCTGCTTATTTTGTCTGTTGTGCCTTTTACGTATGGCAAGCAGGTTCTTCCAAGTGGTTTCTCTTCTTCCTTTTCTTCTTTCTTCCGACGTGGTCTTTGCGCTCTCTTGATTTGGTTTTTGGAGAAACCGTTTTGAAGTAGTGCTTTCTCCAATTTCTCCATTTCTTGCTGTTTGTTCTTCAAGTCTGTTAATCTCTGTGATCTTGTTACGAGTGTCTTCACGACGGTGACCAGAAAAAAGCGTACACGAAAAAAGCCCACACGAAAATTGCGCACAAAAAAAAAGCCCACAGCGAAAAATGCGGACAAGAAAAAAGCGCACAACGAAAATTGCGCACACCGAAAAATGCCCACATGGAAAAATGCGTACACGGAAAATTGCTCACACCGAAACATGCTCACATAGAAAAATGCGCACATGGAAAATTACCCACACTGAAAAATGCCCACAGAGAAAATTGCGCACACAGAAAATTGCTCACACCGAAAAATGCTCACCCAGAAAAATGCCCACATAGAAAAATACGCACATTATATTTTATTTTCACATAAAAATGAAATTTATGCGCATTTCCATTACCGTACATGGTGTGTCAAATAACATGCCTTTTTTTAAATTTCTCCTCGTAGTTGGCCGTGAATTATTAGTTGTGAACTAGCCTTGCTTGAAACTTAAATTAACATATTATATCATATAAAATGTCAATTAATATATATACAGGGTGAGTTATTAAGCGCCCCTTCTTCCATAGCTCATTTATAGAACGAGATAGAATTTTTTTCTTTTACAGGGACATTCTACCTATTGAGCACTATAAATTGAAATTGAAAATCAGACCGTTTTCAATAAAATATTAATTTACTCTTAATTTGTTAAATAAATATAAATATTTTATGTGCTGCTGTTTAGAGGATCGAGTGTTATATCTTTCTATAGGAAAATACACAGAGTGTTCCATTAAAAAAAATCACGCTGCATGCTGCCATTATTTTATGTAACACTCTGTATGTATCAAAATAATTTTAGGTTATAGTGCTCAATAGGTAGAATGTCCCTGTAAAAGAAAAAAATTCTATCTCGTTCTATAAATGAGCTATGGAAGAAGGGGCGCTTAATAACTCACCCTGTATATATATTAATTGACATTTTATATGATATAATATGTTAATTTAAGTTTCAAGCAAGGCTAGTTCACAACTAATAATTCACGGCCAACTACGAGGAGAAATTTAAAAAAAGGCATGTTATTTGACACACCATGTACGGTAATGGAAATGCGCATAAATTTCATTTTTATGTGAAAATAAAATATAATGTGCGTATTTTTCTATGTGGGCATTTTTCTGGGTGAGCATTTTACGGTGTGAGCAATTTTCTGTGTGCGCAATTTTCTCTGTGGGCATTTTTCAGTGTGGGTAATTTTCCATGTGCGCATTTTTCTATGTGAGCATTTTTCGGTGTGAGCAATTTTCCGTGTACGCATTTTTCCATGTGGGCATTTTTCGGTGTGCGCAATTTTCGTTGTGCGCTTTTTTCTTGTCCGCATTTTTCGCTGTGGGCTTTTTTTGTGCGCAATTTTCGTGTGGGCTTTTTTCATGTACGCTTTTTTCATGGAATCTTCACGACAGACTGTAGTTGCGCTGGATGGTGGTGCGACTGAGCGTTCAAGTATCGGTCTGTGTGTGTCGGTTTGCGGTACACTGAATATCCGAGGCTTCCATTCTGTTGCTTCGTTATCAGCACGTCTAGGAATGGGAGGCTGTTGTCTTTTTCTATTTCCATCGTGAATTTGATCTTCGGATGTATTTCATTGAGATGTTCGTGGAATCTTCGTAATTCGTAAAAGGCACAACAGACAAAATAAGCAGAGTCCTCAAAAGGCATAAGATCGAAACAACGTTCAACACGGATAAGAAGATCAGCAACATTCTGCCAACTCCAAAAACAAAAATAGAGTTGGAGAGCCAGGGAGTATATAAAATCCCTTGCCAGGACTGCGAAAGAGTTTACGTGGGACAGACGAACAGAAGAGTCAGTGTGAGAAGAGAAGAACACCGCAATGCCGTCGAGAAGAATGAAAAAACTTCTTCGCTTGCACAACATGTAACGGCCACATCACACAAGATAGATTTTGACAATACAAAAACAATAGCCAGCATACAACACACTTCCAAAAGGATCATACGAGAAGCCATAGAAATAGAAAAACATCCGAAGAATCTAAACACAAGAGACGACACTCAACGCCTATCAACATCGTGGAAACCAGCATTACAGACAAAGTCGAGACCATCGGGGGGAGGAGCCAGCCTACCGGCACGACCAACAACAAGAAGCCAGGCCCGAAACCAACCGAGCGCAACGACGCGTGACCGTAACTCGGTACATAAACCCTCCCCGGCATCGCAAGGAGTTAGTTGTACTCGCATAACAACGAGAAGCAGAACGAAGAAAGCAGCCGAGAAGACCTGAAGATGGCAGATGTGATTCTGCCGAAACGTCGTCAAGACAACAACGGTTCTATTGAGAACCCTACGCGGAGGAATACCCGGAAGAAGACCACAGCATATATATATATACATATTGTCATGTTCACAAGGACACACAGTCTACGGATTCTTCAAATAAGCAGAGATTTGTTTCAAACTTCAAATGCAAAGGAAATTCTTCAACTAAAACAATAAAACAAAGATCTAAATATTTATTTTACAAATAAAATGTAACATACCTTAATTTTATGTGTATTCTTCGAACCAAACTGAACTTCCTTAAGAATACCATTTTTCTTACTTCCAACACAGACATTAGATGAAAAACTTTAACTGAAACAGAAACACAGGGGCAATTTAAGTATATATTAAAAGTTATACTAATTAAATTGTATCTTACAGTGAATGATCCGGAGTCTTCGATTTTATTGTTGAATTCGCCGAGGAATGAAATATGGGTGAACAGTTGCATAAGAGACTTCTGTGGCTGGCTTGAGGTGCAAGCTAGTGAGTTGGTTGTCACAAAGCAGGAAGAGCAGCGGAAGGTTTCCGGATGCAATCTTGATGTGCCGATTTTAAAGGTACAAGATGATCCTGTGGCAGCTGTTGTGTCGGCCCAGGAAACAAAGAAAAATGACATAAATTTTAGACATAAAAACGGGCGTAAAAGAAAATTTTTAGTAAAGTTGCCAAATGGGGAGAAGTTAAGATTAAAAAAACAAGAGGCGGTTAATTTAGGTTTTTGTTAACTAAGATTTTGTTATTTTTAAAAGTTAATTTTGTTATTAGTTCAATATAATATTTAAACTTACCGAAATTTGTTCAAAATAACGAAAAAACCACGAACGAAAGAAACACACTGACACACGCATTGACGTTTTAATGTCAAATAACAAAATAAAAAGATAATCTCGAAGTAGTAGAACTCGTGACGTCATTTAGCCTAGAAACCCAATTTTTAGATTCAAATTTAAGAAAATCAAAGGCGAATTTAATACATTGTATTATGAAATCTTAAATAGAAAAATATTTAATGATTGACGAAACAAACAGACAAAAGATTCACTGATAATTTATGAAATAAAAATCATTGGAAAAATAAAACAAATCATTGGTTTTTCAAAAATAAAAAACTAGCGCCGACGTCATAAAAAGGAGCCTATATAAAGCCCGTCGAACCGAGATTCGCTCTCATTCATCCGACACTCATCACGGGGTGATTAACCTCAAACAAATTGACAATTATCACGGAGTGATTAACTCTAAACAATTTGACCCCTGTTACAAAAGTAAATAACTGATTACAAAAACACTTATCATTGGGCGATTAGCCTATTACAAAAACTATTAACATTGAGCAAATAACTGATTACAAAAACACTTATCATTGGGCGATTAGCCTATTACAAAACTATTAACATTGAGTAAATAACTGATTACAAAAACACTTATCATTGGGCGATTAGCCTATTACAAAAACTATTAACATTGTGCGAATAACTGATTAAATAAAAGAAAACTTTTATCATTGAGCGACTAGTTCTTTATTTATAACATTCATTGTTGATTGATTAATTTATACAGTTTCATGATATTATTGTTGTTAACATTATTGTTTTATAAAGCATTGAAAAACTAGAGTAAAATAAAAGTTTAAAAATAAATCTAGCATTTTTATTTATCTCTACTGCTGCTCTTTCTACATAGTCCCACTTTCATTACTTAAAAAAAAAAAAAAAAAAAAAATTGCTACTAAATAAACCACAAGGTTAATGAAAATAGTTAAAAGATAAACTTTTAACACATAAAAGTTTGACAATAACCAGTGGTAGCTATTAAGTCATAGCAATAATTTGACGCCCGAGCAGGTACGTCATTAAGACATAGCAATAATTTGACGTATCAAGCTGGGACGTCATTAACACATAGCAATAATTTGACGCCCGAGCAGGTACGTCATTAAGACATAGCAATAATTTGACGTATCAAGCTGGGACGTCATTAACACATAGCAATAATTTGACGCCCGAGCAGGGACGTCATTAAGACATAGCAATAATTTGACGTATCAAGCTGGGACGTCATTAACACATAGCAATATATATATATATGTCGCAGTCTTTCGCGATAATCCGTCTTTGTAGATAAAGCCTAGGCATAACCCAATATGCCGGAAAATACTATAATGAATCGAAATTATAACTTTAGACTGATTAATTGCAGGCGTTATCTATAATGCCTGCAGCTCGCAGGCATACTCTATAATTATAACATTTGACAAGTCAATCTTAGGCTTTACTGATTAATCCTTCACCTTGTCAGTCAAATTCCATTTATAGAAATATTGAGCTGTAGGGAGGCTAGTGGGTATACAAAAGGGCACCTAATTTCTTGAAATATAAACAATTATAAGACAAGATATACGATATGTCTAAATAAATTTTTGATAAAGGTAGGTCATGGAAGTGTAAATGTATGTCTAATCTACAACACCAAGCATTCCAATCCCCCTTAAGGCAAAATGGTATCTATATGGAACCCAACTGTAAACTGGGAACTTACTTTAGAATAACCTTATACCAGTTAGAAAGTTTCAAACCCGAACATAGGAAACTTGCGTTGAAAAGTACGTTTATGGAGATTACTGCTCGCCATTTAAAAATACAATAATGGTAATGGTCCTGAAAGAAAGAAAAACTTGTGACCAATTTTACCGCGCTAAAATTATTGCTGAATGTTAATAATTTGGTGAAAATAAAATTTTTGAATTTTACCTGAAAAATTTAGTTTGTTAGTATGTCAGATTTGGAACCTTGAATTATTTTTTAATTGAAAATAAAATTTATACGGCAATAATTTTAGTGCCGTAATATTAGTCATAATATGTATTTCTTGGGCTATTGGAGTTTGCAGCTAAGCGTTGGCCACCTGGTGTCAACTAAACAAACCCTTGTTTGCTACATAACATCTCGTGTTTTGGCGTCGATTCTAAGTATATGATGTATCAGGATTGTGTTATATGTGATATTTACATTAAATCAACTTGTGTATTTGTATTGGTACGCACTTATACACGTGCATTACAGAAATTCCGAATAGCTTACAGAGGTTCAGATTTATCCGCGGTAGCGCTGCGATCTTAAAATCAAACGCCTATAAGTAATTGTTTATACTTTAAGAAATTAGGTGCCCTTTTGTACAATCACTACAATATTTCTATAAATGGAATTTGACTGGCAAGCCGAAGGTTTAATCGGTAAAGCCTAAGATTGACTTGTTAAATGCTATAATTACAGAGTATGCCTGCAAGCTTCAGGCATTATAGGTACCTAGATCACGCCTGCATTTAATCAGTCTAAAGTTATAATTTCGATTCCTTATAGTATTTCCCGGCATAATAAGTTATGCCTAGGCTTTATCTATAAAGACGGATTATCGCAAAAGACTGCGACATATACATATATACCGGCTGTTTCAAATTGAGTGTGCACTGAAGGGATCTTCTAAACCGTAAGAGATACAAATTTGGTTAAATGGAAGAAAAGTTGCACAAATCAATGCCTAATTCGTATTCATTCACAGAATAAATTTTTTCTTATTTCTTCTTGAGATATTGATCAAAATGTAAAAATGTCGATTTTCTTTTTTCCTCTGTATCTCTCGTATTATAAATAATTTTGAAATTCTGATTTAACTTTCTACAAGCACTTTCTTATTCTGCTTCGAATAGAGGTGGCAGAATTGAAGTTAAACGTTTCGTCTCTCCACGACCATCTTCAGTTTCGATTTTTGAAATACAACGTATATCTTTTAATTATTCTATTCGATAGCATTTTTTCTGCTGATTGCAGTGATGTATAACAATTAATACTTTTTTCAAATAAAGTTAAGATATGATAAGAAAAAAGCTTGATAGAGTTTCGTCATGGTTTACTTAATAAGTAAATTTATTCCTTAGTACTTTTTTTACTTACTAAATATTAATAACTAACATTCAAATGTCGGAAGAGGAAAAATCAATAAAATCAATCAATCAATCAAAGGGCTAATATTTGGTGATCTTAGAGGCCACGCGACAGGTCCATCTGTACCTATCAGGAAAAGTTTGATTCAAATAATTTGTTGTTATTTCAGCTTTATGTGCTGGTGCTCCATCATTTTGAAATTACAATTCCATAATATGATTTAGAGAAATGTAATCTAAAATGTTTTCCAATGCTATCCTTAAAAATTCGATGTAACGTTCAGCTGTTATATGATTTTCGTAAATGATCGGACCATTAATTCTATTATGCCAAATACCACACCAAACATTTAAGCTGAATTGTAGCTGTGGTCACACTTGTTGAAATCTTTTTTGATTCTCCCTGGACCAATATCTATGTACATTTCTATTAAATATTCCCTTGTTTGTAAAATTAGCTTCGTCAACAACTATCTCGTATAACAAATTCTTTTAACGGATACTACAAATGTGCACTATCAGTGTCCGTTAAAAGAATTTATTATACAATAACTAAAGAGACAGATATTAAATAATTCATTGAAATTTACACTATACCTAAGAAAATTAACTAAATATTTGAAATTATGTATTAAATAAAATTTTCATACAAAAATCTGTATTATTTAAGCTTCAAATTAATATCAACAATTAAGTGTGATATACCATTACAATCAGGAGAAAAAATGGCAACAAATACGATAATAAAAAGGTATACGTTATATTTAAAAAATGTAAACTGAGGATGGTCGCGGAGAGACGAAACGTGTGACCACAATTCTACTGCCCGTATTTTAAGCAGAATCCAAAAATACCTGTAGGAAGTTAGGACAGAATTTCTAAATTATTTTTAATAAGGGAGTTACAGAGGAAAAAAGAAAATCGATATTTTTACATTTTCACCAATACTTCAAGAACAATTAAGAGAAAATTGATTCTGTTAATGGATACGAATTAAGCAATGACTGGTGCAACTTTTCTTCCATTTAACCGAATCTGTAACTCTCATGGTTTAGGAGATCCCTTCAGTGCACACCCAATTTGAAACAGCCGGTATACACTGCGTTCGTAAAGTATGGAATAAATTCATTTTCTACGAAATAAACGATTTTTATGTAAAATCCTGAAACAGGTCGATTTTTAATTAATAAATGACACTATTTTAGTGGAATTTTGTATCTCCCCCTCCAAGCCCCTCCGAGTGACAGTTGCCCCTTTAAAATTTTTAAATGAAATAGGGGGTCATGTGATAACTTATTTGGAAGAGCTTTTCATTCTCTATTCAGTAGTATAAGAAATTTTTTTAAATTCCTATTTTTTATAAAAAGAATAATACATTTTAAAATCAACACATAAAATTTTAAAATGAAATAATTTAAATGAAATTTTCGAACTGGGAACCATTTGATTAATGACAATAGTACAAACGTTGCTGACGTTCATCTAAAACATTTCATTTCCAGGGTAATTTGATTAATTCCAATTTTTTTTAAATTCTTTATAAAAACGAATAGAAACTGTAGATACTAATGTAGGTAATCAACGTAGAAGTAAATGTAATAACACCAATATCAAAGAAACTGTTCAAAATGTCCTCCTCCTACCTCTTGACAATAACCAAGACGAAATTCAAACTCATGCAAAACATTGTCGATTATTTCCGGACTGATTCTCGTATTTCATTCCTTATTCTTTTAGTTCTTCAAGACTGTTTGGTTTAGTTCTGGAGACTTTACTTTTTAGAAATCCCCATAAAAAAAATAAAGAGGTGTTAGATCAGGAGATCTAGCCGGCTACTCAATTGCCCCCCTTCGACCAATCCATCTATTGGGGAAAACGTCATCCAAATAATGCATTTTAAAATTTTGTGTGTTGATTTTAAAATGTATTCTTTTTAGAAAAAATAGGAATTAAAAAAAAATTCTTATACTACTGAATAGTGAATGAAAAGCCCTTTCAAATGAGGTATCATATGTCCCCTCATTCCATTTAAAAATTTTAAAGGGGTAACTGTCACTCGGAGGGGGTTGGAGGGGGAGATGCAAAATTCCGCTAAAATAGTGTCATTTTTTAATTAAAAATCAAACTGTTTCAGGATTTTACATAAAAATCGTTTATTTCGTAGAAAATGAATTTATTCCATACTTTACGAACGCAGTGTACATAAATTGTGTGCAAATCGGTTTTGATTGCAGCAGATTCCTCGAGCAGGCTCTGTACAGCTGTTTCAGGCCTAGTTGGGCCTTCATCAGCAGAACCGTAGCTCGAGAAATCCACTGCAAACCAAACCGATATGTCCGAGTTATTCGCCCATGCGATGTGAAAGTAATAAACAATTTAAATAGCGACATCTTGCAATCGCTTTTTGACCTTACTTCGCAGTTGATGAAGGCCCAACTAGGCCTGAAACAGCTGTACAGAGCCTGCTCGAGGAATCTGCTGCAATCAAAACCGATTTGCACACAATTTTTCTAAAATTCTCATATGCTTTGACAGCAAGCATGGCCGCCTCGCATGGGATGACTTATTATGTGGCGAACTAGCTTCAATTTGTCAATCCTTTTAGTCAATCCTACTGCGATGTTAGGTCAAAAAGCGATTGCAAGATGTCGCTACTTAAATTGTCATATATATATATATATATAGATTATAAAGGAAAGGTTACGCCAGGAAAATACAATCATATAAAGGGTAATTAATGGCTTAACTGGCAAGGAAAAGTAACTGCCGACGTACGTTTCGGTCTTATTAGACCTCATCAGGACAGTATAACCAAGGTGTAAGGTGTTGACACTTGTCAACACCTGGTTATACTTACGTCGGCAGTTACTTTTCCTTGCCAGTTAAGCCATTAATTACCCTTTATATATATAGATATAGCAAAGAATTATTTTTTAAATGATCTTTACAATTGCGATGCGGATACTGTTCAAAAGAATACGTTAGGGCAACATACAAATCCTGAGTGGTTTAAGGAGAAATTTACCAGGCTGACAGCAAGTAATTTTGGAAAAATTTGTAATATGAGATTATCGACGAATACTACTAACACAGTAAAAGCTATTTTGTATTCGCAAACAAGCGGACAAATAGGAAATTACCCAAAATCATTGCAACATGGAATTCATAATGAAGCAAAAGCTATAGAAAAATTCACAGCTGAGTTTAATTTATCGGTCGCAAAATGTGGTTTATTTGTGGATCAGCATAAAAAGTGTTTAGCGGCATCCCCGGATGGACTGGTAGGTGATGATGCGATAATAGAAGTAAAATGTCCATATTCAGCGCGAAATATGTCTATTTTAGAAGCAATAAGGGCAAAAGTCATTACTTTTTTGACTACTAATTCCGAGGATGAAATTAAATTAAAGTCTAATCATAACTATATGTTTCAAGTTCAGGGTCAATTACATATTAGTAATAGAAAATTTTGCTATTTCGTTGTATACACGGAGAAAGATTTAGTATGTCACATTATTGAAAGAAATGATGATTTTTGGAATTCAGAAATGGTGGACATTTTAGAACGTTTTTATATAAAAGCTTTGTTGCCGGAAATAGTATATCCGCGGTTGAAAAGGAATCGGACGATTAGAAATCTTTTACGAAAAGACTTGTGAGGGTGTGCATATTTTACTTTTTTAATTATTTAGAAGTAGAATGGGGCAACTTGAAGATACCCAATCAATCTGTTTTTAATCAAAATTATTAAATCAAAATTGATTGGGGAAGCGCGATATTTAGAGTGATTGACTTGCAATAGAACGTTGTAACGTAATGCTCGCATTACAAAATTCGAATTCAGAAACTCGTTGAGACATCGTCCCTTGAAGTAGTATTACTGGGGCGGCTCCAGATCACCTTCAAATGACCTCTACGTGGATGGACATGTCCTGTGCCGCGACCGCTAAAAAAGGAAGGTCATGAGTTCTTCAGAGAATATAGGTCAATGACCAGAAGGTCTTCACGTGTCTTCTTCGTGTCTACAATGACCAGAAGCTGTTGACTAGGGGTGTGGTTGTACTTCAGGGTGTTTTGAAAGAGGTGAATGACCGATTTTTATTTTTTTTTAATATGTATAGACGCAGGGTGAGCCTTCATCGTGCGGAAGTCTTTAAAGAGGTTAGCAACGGGATTATATCTAGAAGGAAGCTGTGTGTGTTGTTTTCTTCATGCAGAACTATTTTTATTTTATTTTTAAGTCAATGAACTTTGATAATGCAAACTTTGCGGAAATAGTCTGAGGAATTTCTCGAACGCTCGAAATACCTTTATTGTTGTCGTGTGTCAATGAAATTGCAAATTTGCAAACATATTTATAGCAAGGTGAACGATAAAATATATTTTGTGAATGTATTGATTGATTTTACATTTATTTTTCTGTAGATATTACAAGAAAATAATTTTAAGGATGTATGGCAAAGAACTTCTTTTTCTTCTCAAGAAAAGGTGAAATAATTTGTTGACATGTACATACGAACAGGTCTTTGTAGTTTTCGTTTTATTTTCTTTTATTTTATTTTTATCGTTGGCATTCTTTTGCTGCAGACAGAAAAGTTTGAAGTTAATAAACTTCGATAATGCAAATTTTACAGAAATAGTATCTAAACGAAAAAATTTGCAAGCGCATGTATTTTTAGAATACATTATATTTTCATAATTAAAGTAGGTGAAACTGTAATTCTTTGTTATTGTTGATAAATTAATAGTAAAATGAATGATAAAAAAGAGACTTTTTTAACAAACAATTAATTTTTATTAGTATTTTTACAGAAAGTACATCACTAAAATAGCTATATTTATATTTAAAGTAATGCATAAATTAAAATATTCAGAATTTCTTATTAAAATCTAGAATATACAATAAACACGTCACTCAATTTTCACCTTAACTAAAAGTAACTAAATCCAGACTTTGATCTTGAGCAAGGAGGATCAGATGCGAAAATTTTTATTTTGTCTTAAAATAAACTTATGGGTCAGGTTGTTTAACTGTAAAGAAAATTTTGATTTAGTAAATGAAAAATTAAATTGGATTTATTTACTTGTTTAAATATAATTAATTTTCTTTAGTACAGTGAGCCTCTAAAGTATGGAATATAATTCATAATTTCTTTATTTTTGACATTTAGAAAAAACGCTCGGACAGGTAAATTTTGTTTTTAAAAAGCATACATTTTCAAGTGAAAATCAATTTTTGACAGTAATTTGTTTTCGAGTAATGACGTATCGACTTTTTTTTTTAATAGCAACCCCCAATTTTTTTTTTCTTGATTTTAACAGCTCATTGAATTCTCTATCCAACGACATCAAAAATTTATTGTATTATGGGAAAAATTTTGAGAAAAAAATGATTGAAAATGAAATGAAATAATAATAATAATTTAATTTTCGGTTAAATGACGAACCATGATTACTCGACTTGAAAATACTTTGTTTAAATGACTAAAAGAATGAAAAGTTTTCTTTCATTGTAGGTATCATTTTGGTTTTGTTGAAAATGCCACGCCTACTTCATTGGTAGTAGATGATTCATTCATTTTCAATAATTTTTTTCTCAAAATTTTTCCCATAATACAATAAATTTTTGATGTGGTTGGATACAGAATTCAATGAGCTATCAGAATCAAGAAAAAAAATTGGGGGTTGCTATTTAAAAAAATGTCGATGACGTCATTACTCGAAAACAAATGACAATCAAAAATTGATTTTCACTTGAAAATGTGTGCTTTTTAAAAACAATATTTACCTGTCCGAGCGTTTTTTCAAAATGTCAAAAATAAAGAAGTTACGAATTTTATTCCATACTTTAGAGGCTCACTGTATACTCTTTAGTAAGCGTGCATTTATTTCCGCGTTTTGATCCAGACGACAACATATGAATTGGTGCGAAAATTGCTCGTCCTGTTGCAATAAAAAATGTAACATAAATAAATAAAAAAAGTGATATGACAATTACTTACCTTAAAACAAAAGAAGAGTAATCCAATTGTGGGCGTACATTTCAGTGTTTAAACACAACCAATAAATCGAATTAGGTATTTACAGAAGATTTTTTTCATCAATTTTTTACGCATTTACTCCAGTTTCTTTAAATTACTCCAAAAGTTTCACTAGTTCTAGGTAATTTTTAAACTTTTTTATCAACGCTTTCAAATAAATATTCAAATAACTTGCCTTCAAATTTTTACTGTGGTATCAATGTTACACATTCTCAAGAATACTTATTTTTAACATGCTTCTTGAAAATCAAGAGATAAAAAAGTTTAAAAATCATTCAATATAACCATACATTTATAAGAAATGACAATATGGCACTTAATAAAATGGCAACCATGGATGGTGTCAGTACAACAATTGCTGTCATAACACTCGTATATAGACGGGTGCTATTTTGGTATTTTGTATATAGGTGCCACTTTACATAGCATTTCTCTACAGTGTATAAATTGGGTGCCAAATTTACATTCATTGTGCAGGGTGTCACTTTGATAGGAAAATATGTATATATATTGTAGTGTTGCTTTTATTTGCAGATGTGGTAAGTATTTAATTTGTCTATCTTCTCTTTTAATTTAATCTTTATATCACATCCACTACACAATTATGTAGTCTAGTAGTCTTATATGAATTCTATTTTATAATGTCAAAGTGACATTTCAGGGTGGGAACTCTCAATGTCAGTTGTAATCCAGTTATTTATTATAATTTTGAAGAAAATTCTTTTGAAGATAAATTGGTGAGTAATTTAATTGTTTAATTTTGTAATGTATGTGTAAAATTCTAAAGAAATAAAGGTAATCCCTCGTTTGCCAAGTGTTGCTACCTGTTACGCCCAATCGCGAAACAAGCGATAAGACTCCTATGATACTTTAGAACTTTATAACGTTTATATGTAGTGTGATGTTGAATTAGAATTTTTATATTATTATTATAGATAGAGCCTTATTTGCCAAGTGTTGCTATAATAATAAAGATTCTTTGTAAATGTGTATTGACAGTTCAAGTGATTGATGAATGACAAGATGTGTTATATGTAGTGTATTTTTAAAACCAAAAGAATTTTTCTAAATCAAAATAAACTTACTTTAGCGTTATGCAATGATACATCCCTGGACAATGGATTGATTTAATTGAAATATAGAATTGAGATCTTTTTAAATGTATATTGTCAAGTTTTTTTTATAATAACAAAATTTTTAATGTGTATCGTTTGGTATCTATTGAAAGATTAACGTTTTGTGTACATATCCTCCCCATTACACCTCGGTTTGTTTATTCTCTTAGGTGATCAACCCCTCCATTTTATTTACAAACACTTCACTCAATTTTACACTTCTGTCACACAAAACGTCAATCTGACGGATAACTTAAATATTTCAAATTTTAAATTAAACTAAGTAAGTATTCTTTTAACATTTCAATAAAATCTTAAATTAATTAACATTCTTAAACATAATAACCTAATTATTTGAATAATAACAAGTTTTTTAATTTTTAGGACGCTGCATCTTGACGTATGCTCCATCTTAAAGATGTTTCATCCCGAAGAACACCGCTCCTGGACGAATGCCGCAGCCCGCAGAACGCCTCTCGCATGATGTTGATAAAGAATGCTTTCATCTTGTGAAACGTTGTTGTCTTTGTGAATGTTATGAAGAAACTTATTTTTTCATTTTTGGGAAATATTGCATGAAGAATATTGCATTTTGGAAAGTTTTTATTAGATGTAAAATTTGTCGGAAACAGCATACGATGAATAAACTTCTGGACATAGGTAAATATCACTGCAATATATATAGTTTTTAAGAAAAGGTTATCCTTGTCTATCCAACTGTTATGTGTTCTATCCAATCCTAACCATTTCACAAATACTTTATTTTTATTTCTTAAAATTTTTTCCACAAGATAAACGGCAGTTGTTGTTTATAAAACGCGCCTAAAATCTTTCGACTACTGACATCGCTTAATAAATACGTAATCGGGTTCGTGAGTTGAACCTCTGGAATTGTGAAAATTTCAGTAGACCAGTTAGGCAGGTATTTCTTATCGAAAACTCCTCTAATTTTCGAAATACGCACATGGTCACCAACATTAAATTTTTTATTCTTCATATCAACTAATTTAATATTGCTGTACACAGTGTTTAATAATTTTTCTTCATCTTTCTTTCCAACTTCTGCCGGTTTCATACCTGTAGTTCTATGCTTTTGATTATTATACTTTCTAACAACATGTTGTAAAATGTCAATCCACTTATAGTGACCCTGCAAGTTAAATTCCTTCCACATTATTGTTTTTAAAGTGCGATTTACCAGCTCCACTATCGAAGCTTTCTTTTCACTAAATACATTATAATGATTGACGTTATATTTTTGTGTTAACTTATTGAAACTCTGATTGAAAAATTCTTTTCCTAAATCTGTTTGAATATTATTAGGTGCCTGCTCGCGGAATACATTTTCCATGGCATTTCTTACTTCCAGACCAGTTTTGTTCTTTAAAGGAAATGCCCAAACGTGTTTTGAAAAACAATTTATTACAACCAATATACAGGCTGTCTTACGAAAAACGCCCCAAGCTATAACTCCGTTATTTATGGACTTATTTTAACAAACAAAAAGGCAAATAAAATGAGACTAAAAATACTATAAAGAGAGTCCAGTTTCAATTTTTTTAAAAATTACCTACTATAAGGTGAGTCCAGTTTCAGTTTTTTTTTAAATTACTTTCAAGGTCAAACGACTGTCAACTTTTATTTTTCAAATGGCTCTGTATATTTTTTATTATTATATCTGGTAGAGATTCTTTTTCTAAATCCAATAATGTGCAACACTTTGATATTTAGAAAACATTTTTCGTAAAAAAAAGAAATGAACTAGTCTATTACGCAAAACGTGCTTTTCATAAAAATGTTAAAGTTTGTCGTGAAAACAATGTCACTGAGGTTATTTTTCACAGTTGTTTTAAACTATCAAGTTCTTCTACTTGTACGACTTATTGTTTCCTAAAAAAAACCGATTATGGATAACAATCACCTGACTGACTTATTGCAAGTATATTTTGAATGCAATAAAAACAGCAATCAAGCAGTACAGAAAACATTAATGAAATAATGAAAATTAAGTCTACAACTGTGTAAGTTGCTTTGGGAGAAAATCCCTATCTATAGAGACGCACTGCTTGTGTTTTTATTGCATTCAAAATATACTTGCAATAAGTCAGTCAGGTGATTGTTATCCATAATCGGTTTTTTTTTTCAGGAAACAATAAATCATACAAAGAGAATAACTTGACAATTTGAAACAACTGTGAAAAATAACCTCAGTGACATTGTTTTCACGACAAACTTTACATTTTTATGAAAAGCACGTTTTGCGTAATAGACTAGTTCATTTCTTTTTTTTACGAAAAATGTTTTCTAAATATCAAAGTGTTGCACATTATTGGATTTAGAAAAAGAATCTCTACCAGATATAATAATAAAAAATATACAGAGCCATTTGAAAAATAAAAGTTGACAGTCGTTTGACCTTGAAAGTAATTTAAAAAAAAACTGAAACTGGACTCACCTTATAGTACTTTTAGTCTCATTTTATTTGCCTTTTTGTTTGTTAAAATTAATCTATAAATAACGGAGTTACGGCTTGGGGCGTTTTTCGTAAGACAGCCTGTATTTGTAACCATCATTTTCCTTCGCTTAAGGAAGCATTTCCACTAAATCAGCTTGAAATAAATCGTTTAGAGATTTAATGATAATCTTGCGTCGCTTGAAATTAATCCTAGCGGGCCTATGAATTTCTTCTACTACCTGTTTTTTAATTTCTGTAACCATTATTATTTGATGATGTGCGCTTCTTTTAATTCCTCGATTATGGAATTTATCTCGTTCGTGTGATTCGTATTTCCCGCTGCTTGCGATGCGAACAGTAACCGTAACCTGTCCACGAGCTCGTTTGGATCATCCCAATAAACATAGTCCTTTTTATTATCGTTAACTTCCATAAATATGCCACTACCTAAACTCGTGGTCGGAGTACTTATCAACGGTGCAATAATATTTTTATATTTTTGCATTTTACTTCCGTCTACTTGCTTATTTGATTTATAATGACGTCGATGACTGTTAGTCTTAAGAATTATGATTTTATAATTTTTCCCATCTTCTTTTGAAAAATTTTCGGGGTATTTCTTAAATAACAGTCATATAATCCAGGGGTACCTTTAAATCTTCTGTTTTTTATAATTATATCAGGACCATCAAGATTTAACGTTGAATCACCAATCTTTAATTTTTCAGTAATTTTATCAAATCTCACCCCATATTTATGATCAAAGTGCTTATTTTCATCATCGTTGTATATTTCATTAATATATCTGCGTGGTAATGGGTGATATTGTTCTAAATAATCATCATATGCGTTCTCCTCAATGTCCTTGAAACGATTTTCCACATTTTCCTCCTCATCTGTGTCAATACTTTCCAAAATAGATTCTTTGAATTTTAGCGATTCATCATCATCAACATCATTATCATTTTTGTTGGGTTCTTTAGTATTACGAAATGACGAACACAACTTTACAATTAAAGGTTTTATTCGTAATGGAATGGAATCAGAATGCCATTACATTCAAGTATATCAAACTCACATAAATAAACAACATTCACTTTTTTTATCAGCACGCTCAAAGCACACGCTTTATTTTAAAAGCTTTCCTACTGCGCAGGACCCAACATTTCCTCCTCTGCCGAAGTTTCTTTGTTGCGGCGATACGAACGGTATCCGGCGAGTGAATGGTAATTGACACTTGTCATGCTCTGGCGACGCGGTCTATCTCTCTGCGGTGCCGAAACTGGAAGAGGTGCCTTTTGATCGTCATCAGTACTTCGACTGTGATCATTAAAGACAGGTAGATTTTCAGTAGGTGGGTGTTCCGCGGCTTCGTGATCTTGGTTGGAAACTATTTTCACCGGTCCTTCCTCATCTAAATCTATGTTTGGGCGATGGGCTACCTCACGATAGCGTTTCCAAATTTGATTGAAATGACGAACAATATTCTTGTCTCCTATTTTTATTTCAGCCATTGTCTTACCAACAAGTTTGACGACGATGCCATTGACACGGGAGCCATCCCACAATTCAACCATAACTTCCTCCCCTTCTTCGAAGTTGCGTCGACGGGCACCATGACGATGGTCAAATTGAGCCTTCATTTCGACCTGAGCTGGACTCAATTCACAGATTGAAGTTGGACTAGGCTTAAAAATGTTAAGCGGTGTTCGGGTTTGGCGTCCAAAGAAGACTTGAGCAGGAGTGTGATCATCTAGTTCACTATGCGGTGTGTAATTGTATGTGGCTACTGCTACATCTAGGGTATTCACGGAGTTGTCTAAAGATTTTTTTAAGGTTTGTACCATCCGTTCAGCTAGGCCATTTGATTGAGGCATGCGTGGTGGTGACCTAAGGTGGACAACGTCAAACTCTGAACAGAGTTGAGCAAATTCTGTTGCTGTGAACTGAGTTCCATTGTCGGAGACAATTGTGCTTGGTGCACCCAGATGTCGGAAAAGGATACGGAGATATTTGACTGTAGCAGAAGCTGTTGCTGGAGTAACCCAAGTTGCATCAATGTAGCGGGAAAAACTGTCGACCACTACGAGAAAAGATTTTCCTTTTGTTGACTCACCAAAGTCCATATGGATGCGATCCCAAGGCTTCTTTGTATCAGGCCACGGATGTAGAGGTTCCTTAATAGGGTTGGCTGCGGTAAGACCACACTGGAAGCAGGACTTTACCCTATCTTCAATCTCGTTGGACATTCTGGGCCAATAGAAGTGATGGCGAGCCAGATTCTTCATGCGTCGGATTCCTGGATGACCACGATGCAAGCGTCTCAGCACAAAATTGCGAAGCTTGTTTGGAATGATGACTCGTTCACCATCAAGCAATATACCGTCACTGTTGGTGATGCTATCTGACTTTTTGTAGTAGGGTGCCAATTCTGGATCAGACTTATCTTCGTTGTGCCATCCATTTTTAACTCGGTCTATAGTAGTAGGGATAGGCCGATTCTGGAACCTCCTCCGACCTTGACGGAAAAATTCAAGGTCAAGGTCGGAGGAGGTTCCAGAATCGGCCTATCCCTGACGTGACCTTCGCCATAACCTTGACATGGAGGAGGTTCTAGATTCAAGGTCAAGGTCGGAGGAGGTTCCAGAATCGACCTACTCCTGACCTTCACCATAACCTTGACGCGGAAGAGGTTCCAGAGTGAGATAACCTTGAAATGGTGTTGAGGTCAGAGGAGGTTCTAGTGTTGATTTCTGCTTAGTGACCTTGTGGTTGGAGGAGGTGAGGATTTAAATTAGTATTACCCCCACCTAAATTCTTGTTATATAAGGCCGTTATTTTGTGAATTGTTTCAGTTGTTGCAGAACTGTGAGTTGTGTTATACAAATTTAATAGTGCATCGTCGATCTATATAAAAGTAAGTTTATTAAATTTTTCTAATCATATACAATTCTTATATTTTTGATGTATTTAATAGTGACGTCTAAACAAATGGAATTTTTCCTGAAGCAGAAGAAAAGACACGTGGATGATCAAGGTGATGATGTACAGAAGAAAAGATTTCTCACTCAAAACGTTGATAAACCAAAAGAACAGGATGAGCAAGATTTGAATATGTCCTCAGTTCGAAACGAGTTTCAATTTGAAGTATTGTCTCAACCTTTTTTCACGGATGAAGATTTTCGTCAGTATGACATTAGCGAGAAAGCACCTTCAGAGATATCAGAAGTAAGGGAAGTGGCTGATGTGGACCAATTACCATTGTTAGCTCAAAGTGTATATTTTTTAAATAAGAGTCGCACGAAGTGGGTTTGCGTGGGACTGTGTGCCGAAACACTTTTTGATCCAGTAATACGCATTATGGGTACTAAAAGGCAGAGCATATCGTTTCTAGAAGAGGAATGGAAACAATTTTGTTCTTATAACTACACATTAAAATCATATTTTACCGAGAAAAAAACTGTTTATCCGGTAATGAAAATTAGTTCGGTAAAGGCATCGTTCGAACGTATCGAAGGAACAAAAATATTGAAATTAGAAAGAGGTGACGAGACACTGTATATATCTTATAAGGGTTTATTGGAATTATGGAAATTGTGTGATATTATATCATATCGTTTGGAGGTTTTGAAGCAATTGAATTATAAAACATTCTACTCCAACATGATTCCATGCGTGAGTGTTGTGGATGGTGACGTGAAGCTAACTGTCAAAGCATTTCTCAATAATGAAATATCTGAGAAAGGGGCGATTACAAATGAATTAATAATGTTCGGAATTAATAAATTAATGTGTGACATAAGTATGCATAAAGCCGTTACTATGTAAATGTTTTGATTCATTATGTACATATTACCGTAAAATTGTAAACATATGAAATTAAAAATAAAATTTTCTGGACAATAGTTTTATCATTTACCCACCTAATAACTTTTGATATATAATGTTTAGCGACAAGAGTATCAGAGTAGTACACATTATCATCGTCAACTGTAAGAAACAAAAGCCATAAATGCGGCGTCGCGTCAAGAGAGACCACATTTTGAGAAGTAGTGTAAAACGAAAAGGTCGTGGTTTACTTAATACGTTAATTAATAAACTGCCAATAGAGTTACATATACCAGGTTACAACTACTGCGGTCCAGGTACAAAATTAGATACTCGACTTAAAAGAGGAGACAGAGGTGTTAATGTATTGGACGAAGCGTGTAAGCAACACGACATTGCATATTCGTTAAGTGACGATTTAGATAAGCGTCACGAAGCAGATAGAAAATTGTATCAAGCGGCAGTACAAAGAGTTAAAAGTTCAGAAGCGGGACTTGGAGAGAGGGCATCGGCATTATCTGTAGCCGCCATAATGCGAGCTAAGACGAAGCTCGGAATGGGGAACAGTGGGAAGAGAAAGCGTGCGATTAAGCGGAGGAAGCGTGGTGGTGAATTATCATTTCGGGAAGCTGTCAAGAAAGCTCGACATGCCATTTCGCGCATCGGTAACAAGAGCATCTTAGAAAATGTTAAATTGGCGCAGTCAGTTTTAAAGAAAACCACAAAAATAAGACGTCCACGTCAAAGAGTGATTCCAATTCCCAAGAGAGGAGGATTTTTACCTTTAATTCCATTATTTGCAGCTTTGGGAGCAATAGGATCACTCGGCGGTGGTGCAGCTGCAATTGCTAAGGCGGTAAACGATGCAAAGGCTGCGAAAGAACAATTGAAAGAGGCAGAACGACATAATAGGGCTATGGAAACAAAAGCAGTGGGAAGTGGATTCTACATTAAACCTTACAAAACAGGATGTGTATTATATTTACCATCTAATTCAAAAAACTGAAATATTTGCCTCGGCGACCATTGAGTAACTTTGACATACTAAAATATGCTAAAATATTAAAATTACCATTTTTTCGAGGAGTGTTTATGAGAGATACATTACCTAAAGAAATAAGAGAACAGGAATGTGGAATTATAAATTTAGATGACAATTCTGGTGAAGGAACACATTGGGTAGCATATTACAAAAGAGGTGGAACTGTAAAGTATTTTGATAGTTATGGAGATCTACGACCTCCAGTGGAAGTGGAAAAATATCTTTTGTCAAACGGAGTAGGCGTTATTAATTATAATTATGAAAGATATCAAAAATCGAATTCACAAAATTGTGGACAATTATGTCTACAGGTTTTAATAGCCTTACAAGTTAAGTAAGGATTTAGTTCTTGAAAGATGGTCAACATGGAATCTTCACCGATTTCGTGTACATTTACTCTAACGGGAAATGAATCGGTTTTAGTTTGTGAGTTTAATCCACCAATATACCTGAGCGAAGACGCAACCTATGAAATGTGTATGTTAAATTTTGAAACGTTTAACGCAATACCTAACATAGATGAAAGTAATAATTTAATACATTATGAAGAAAGAGGAAAAAAGTCTGCTAGGAAAACTATCGATATACCTGCAGGCACATATGAACTCGATGATATTAATAAATTTCTGAAAGATAATTTTCAAAATAACAATATTCCTGATTATATAAACATTCATGAAAATAATAATACTTTAAAGGCAACCATAAACAGTTCGGTTAAGCTCGATTTTAGTCAACCAAATTCATTGGGAAGATTGTTGGGATTTGAACCCAGAATATTGAAGGAAAACGACAATAACATCGGTGATTTTCCAGTCGACATAAACAAAGTCAATGCTATAAGAATAGAGTGTAATTTGACCGGTGGATCTTATAATAACGGAGAGCCAGGTCATGTGTTGTATCATTTCTTTCCAAACGTACCACCGGGATTTAAAATAATAGAATCCTCTCTTCAAGCTATTTATCTGCCAGTGACCGTGAAGGTAATTACGAGATTAGTCGTTCGAGTCTTAGATCAAGAGAATCGTTTGGTTAACTTTAGAAACGAAGTAGTTACTATAAGACTTCACTTGAAGAGGTTTACATAATGAATATCTACGACAGTGGTTATTCGAAACAAAAGAAGTGGGATAGAATAAGACGTAATATATTATTTAAGCCACGAAAATATATACTGAATTGTTGTCGACAAAAAAAATTGAAATTGACACGAGAAAATAAAAAGTATTTAAAGAGTTTAGGTTATAATGTGTTAATCTCGAGAAAGAGAACAGTACCTTTTAAAAACTCTTAAAGAGAATTATTCTGTAGAAGTGACATAACCGTCAAAGGGTGAGCACCATCATTATACATAAATCAATTATTACCTAAACAAAATGGATATTTTGGGAGTAACTGATAAAATTAAAATGGATACTTCAATAACTAACGTTGAGTATCATTCACACTTACCATTCGGGCACTCGCCCACTAAACCTTGATCAATCTCCTCCCATTTCACCTTGGCTAGTCTCCACCCATTTCCCCTTGGCTAGTCTCCTCCCATTTCTCCTTGTGTTTTGCCTTGGAAACAGGATATCATAAAAATTCCCACACCCGTCTGGTATGTAACCTTTAGATGTTATTGAAATACATGATAGAAATTTCCTATTACATCATTTATGTAACCTTTCGATATTACAAATGTTAAACAATTCCTACAAATATGAAGCAATCTCCATTACATCATTTCTGAAGGTTTAACGTTCACTTTTCGGGTATATAAGAAGTTTTCCGTTCAGTTAACATCATAAGTGCTTTCTACAACAGTACTGGTAAGTCCTCTTTTAATTCTTTATTACTTATCTTAATATAATGCTGTTAATTCTTTATACAATTGAAGATAATACAATTTAATACTGTTTTTGTTCCTTAATTTAATACTGTTTTTATTTCTTGTTGTAGATCTAACATTGTGATTCATATCTTTCTTTTTTTCTACAATCTAATAGTGAGTATTTTTGTATTTTTTATATACGATTACTAAAATGATATGTTTTAATGCACCCGTGTTTTTACATAACAGTAATGTCGAATATTGGCAGAAATAATGAACGTGGCGGAAATGATGAAGGTTCAATTTTGCAACAATTTTTGCAGGATAAAAACCCTTCTACTTCAATTACTACTAGCGTGGTTTCTGCACTTCCAGAAAGTTCTCTGAGTGCAGTTACCACTCAGGCAAATGCTGTACCATCCTGGTTGAAAGACTTTGATAATGGTTTATTCCTCCAGGATGGTGCAGTTGATTCTGCCTTGACCGTACTTGGTGACGAGATAGATCGTTTAAGTCAAAATAATTTACTAACGCCGAATATTTCTTTTCAAATTCAACCTGTTCAACAAAATTTACTAACCCCGTCTACTTCTTTTCAAATTCAATCCTTTCCTCTTCAAACACAACCCCTTCAAACTCAAGTAACCCCGTCTACTCCTTTTCAAACACAATCCCTTCAAACTCAAATACAACCCCTTCAAACTCAAATTCCGCAAACACAATTTATGCAAACACATCCGCAAACACAATTTATAATTATTCCTTCAAAGCCACTTCAAACAGTTTCCGTTCAACCCCAAGCAGTTTCCGTTCAAGCCCCACAACCCCTTATTTCATCTTTTCTTAAACCTATCCAAAAGCCCACTCAATCCCTTTCACTAGTTTCCCAACAATCAATAGTTACTCCTATCGTTACTTCCACCGCAAATACTTCTACTGCAAAATCTGCTCCTATTTCTAAATCTGCTCCTATTTCTAAATCTGCTTCTATTTCTAAACCTCCTATTTCTAAATCTTCTCCTATTTCTAAACCTGCTCCTATTTCTACACTTGCACCTGCTTCTATTTCTGAACTTTATAACGTTCTATCTCGTGAATCCAGATGTACGCGGGGTAGTCGCAGATGTACCCGAGGTAGTCAATCTTCTCATCTAAGGACCGCTGGAAGTTTGTGGTTGCCTAAGCATGAGTATGCGTTATTTAGGCGTCAACAAAGGATGACTAGGATTGTTAAGAGCAGCTATCCTTTCATCTTTACGTTCGCCGCAAAATGACTCAGACTCAATGTTTTTGTCTAAGCAAAAGTCCAGTGCGGAGTTGTTAGGTCAGTCGCAACTTCGAGTTGTTGCAGATAATATCCCGATAAATCCTAATGAATCTGGTGATTCTGAGATAATTAATATATCAGACCGATCAATGGAGATATCTCAATTATCACCAGCTCAATCACCTATTGGGGATAATATTAATTCATCAAAATCTGTTAACATTATTTCCAATATTCAGATTCAACCACCCCCTCAACCTCAAATGCCAGCACAACCACTGCAGCCCCGAATGTCTACACCTATCGTTTCTTCAGAACCACTTCCTTCACAAGCACCAGCACCCTATATTCCTTCACAAGAACGCTTAGCACCCTCTATTCCTTTACAAGAACCCTTACCCTCTATTCCTTTACAAGAACCCTTTTCCAATTTATCTAAAATTATCTCAACAGCAGTCCAAAATTATTATGATGGAATAATGCCTGAAGTAAGGAATTATTGTTTACAGGGTGAGAGAAATCTTAGAAAAGTCACGGACGAGTTAGAAACATGCGAAGAGATTATGCGTATAGTTCGCCCAAGGTCTCCGACTGACCGGGCTTTGAGCGAACAATACGATAAAATTTCGCTTGTACGCGACCGTCTGAGTCTGATCAAAGATTTATTTCATAATCTTGCTGCAGACATCATAAAGTAGATATATCCCTACCTTATAGTTATAAGGTTCTATGTTATATATCAATCATGCATAACATAGAACCTTATAACTCCAAGGCAGCGATATGTCTGTGTTTATTTATTGTTGTTAAATGGATTGTTCATCGAATGAAGTTGTTCCCAAGAGATAGATTAGGTATAAAGTATACCTAATAAGACATCTGTATTATTAATGTTATTCAATTTACAGATGTCTTCACCGATGTCCAGTAATAGTGAAGTAGCGATGAAGTCCATTGTGCTGCAGCAAGTGGAAATGAAAGTGAGTCAATTATTTTTAGTTTTACAGTTTACAGGTATATTAATTTTTGTACTCATCCAGTTAACAGATGGAACACTATTAAATGCGGAAACCGCAACAATCAATTATTGTTCGTTCCCGCAGGTCTCACCCATCTCCCCTACATATACCCCAACACCAACGCAGCCGGCGACGCCGGAACGGCCACCGCCGGAGCAGCAAGTGGCGGCGCCTCAACGTCGCATACCCTTGAGGCGCGTTGTTAAACGAGGTATATTTGCGCCGCCTGTGTTGGGGTCGCAGCCTCAGCCGCTCTTCCCTGCACCAGCGCCTAAAACTGTGCAGGTTGCAGCAGAGGCTGCACCGTCATCCACCGAGATGGATGAGTCATGGGTTTGTTTTTATTATTACATTTTCAACATTTTTAATAACATTACTTTTACAGTGAAGATTGCCAGTAAACTGGATCACTTTAGAACTTGGATGGACAAGAGATTTCGAAGGCCGCAGCACCCTCTTACAGCAACATATTGGCCAGAATAAGTTCTAGAGTGATCCAGATTAGATTAGATAGAGCGGTAGATCGCCCTGTCGGTTGGGCGAGACTACGGTGGAGGCGCTCTTTAGTTTAAGTTAGTTTAAGTTATTTATAGTTTAAGTTATTTATAGTTTATAGTTTGTTATTTATAGTTTAGTTTGTTATTTATAGTTTACGTTTTTAAGTGTTAAATAAATAATTTAATTACAACACGCATTTTTACTATAAATAGCAGATGATATTAATAACTATAACATAATAACAGTGTCGCATTTGGTAAAGAGTGAAAGTACCACATCAGAAAACTACTGTTTTAGAAATATGAAGTTTAAACAACAGTCTCTAAAGTTACCTATACAAAATTTTGATGATGCAATCATAAACGAAACCTTTAAACGTCACAGTGTTCTTTTCGGAGGATCAACTAAACGTGCCATAATCAGTGGAAAAAGTGGGAGTGGTAAAAGTAATTTGATAGTGTCTTTGTTGGTAAACGCCAATGGGCTGCGTTTCAAAAATTTATTTACTGCCTACAGTGCCGGAGATAGGTTACTTTGAAATTTCTGATACTGATAAGATGGTATCCCTGCAAATGTAAAAGAATATTCAGTTGTTGTTTTTGATGACGTTCAATGTACTACACAAAATGTAATTAAAGAATACTTCTCTTTTGGACGCCATAAAAATGTCGATTGTTTCTATTTAAGTCAAACTTATAGTGCAATTCCAAAACAAATGATTCGTGATAATTGTAATTTCTTAGTGTTATTTCGGCAAGATTTTACAAATCTAAAGCATGTATTTGATGACCATGTGTATGGAGACATGACCTTTGACCAGTTTCGTGATATACGCTACGCTTGTTGGAAGGAACCGTTTGGTTTTTTAGTTATTGATACTGACTGTACTATCAACGGAGGTAGATATCGTAAAGGATTCGACAATTATATAAACCTTTAAAACCACTACATTTTAACATTGTTCTTCAGTGTTGTAAAAGGCGTTAAAGGAAACGGATGCGCTATGAGTAATAAACTTAAAGCTGAATTAGCTACTGCACGTGAAAGTTTGCGTACTAAATTAAAAACACTTAAATCCGATATCGAACGATCAAAACATCATATTGAGCAATCAAGAAAATACCTTCAGGCGACTTATTCACCTATTGTGGAACCACTAAGAGATATTGTCAATAAGGTAGATGTTGTTCGCAGTATTTTACCTACAAAAGAAGAGCAACAATCGTACGAAGCCAGTGAAAAAGGCTTTAAAGGGGACCCGAAAAGTTCTTTCATACGAAAAAGACCTCTTTATAAATTAAAATCTGATCCTTCATCACAAATTACATGGTCAGAAAAGCATGATGTGAGTACTTCAACACCAGTTGGTCATGAAATTGGAAAGAAACAACCTTCCATCTTAGAAGAAGAAGAAATTCACGACATCTCTCATGGAGAACCTGAATCTCCACCATCAAAATCTGCTTATGAAGAAGCTGAAGAGTTTCATACAGATAGCAGTAGTGTCCCTTTAGACCAGTGTTTCTCAAAGTGGGCGATAACGCCCCCTTGTGGGCGCTAGAAGCCTACAGGGGGGCGGTAAAGGGCACAGAGAAAATTGGGGGAAACAAGATAAGACTCATATATGGCAGGCTATAATTTAACTAAAGTTATTAAAGTAATGATTTTAAAATTTTAGGGGGCGCTAGAAAATAATTGATTCTCAAAGTGGGCGGTAGACGAAATTAGTTTGAGAACCTATGCTTTAGACGAATCCGAAGCTCATGCTCGTACTCTTTTACAAGAACGGAAATCAATACTACAATCTAAATTACAATCACCAGAGGTACAACAAATTGATCCGTTACCACGTGATTATATTACACGATTTAATGTTGATGTGGAAAATGAATTTGACACCAAATACGGTATAAGAAAACATGATGGGAAATTGTTTATTGGTGCCGCGGAAGTTGCGTTTGATGGTCGTGATCTTGTAGTAGGAGACTTAACATATAAAGGTACAAAAGGTTTATATGAACTGATTTTTAAGAAAGCTCCTGAGAAATTTACATTTCATGATGTACGTGACTATAGAGATATATTGAGAAGAACTCATGCATTTAAAGTAAATTATAATCCTTCTGGCCGAATATCTGCAAGTAAAGGATGTAAGTATACACATATTATAAAACCAATAATGCAGGGAAAACCACCAAACGTTTGGTGGGCTCGAAGCTGGAAAACAGGTGGAGCTTTAGAAAAAGAACTTATACCTAACAGTTGTACACAGTATCAATACTGGGATAATGCTAATGAATTAGTAGAACGATTACGTTTATTGAAAGCATCAGAATCTGCAGGTCATACAGGACATACCAATGAGATTATAGCTATTATCGAAGAATTGAAAGAAGCCAAAATTATTTCGTAAATTTTAAGTATTTAGCTGGATGATATCGAGGTCATTCTTCAGTTTCACATCTTTGTTGGTCAGTTCACGATGACCATTGATAAGTTGGAAGGCACATTACTAAACATACAGTTCTCAAGCATATTGTTTCTAGACAATTATTTTACGAAACATTATTAGACTTTCAAGGTGATCAGTTAAATACTCAAGGCGAATTTATTCTTTCAAATAGAGGTAATCAAACGACGTATACGATTCAAGAAACTTGCGTGGTTAAAAAAGTAATCTTTCATAAACCTTGGAACAGGGAAGTATATATCAACGGTATAGATTGTACTGATACTTTAATTGGAAGAACGTTGAATGTGGGAAATAAAATCTCGTTTTCTTGCACAGCTGTAGTTTGTGCAACTACATTATTTGTTGAATTCATTATAAGGAAACGAGTTCTAACTGAAAATGTCTAATCTATCATCGGCTGTAAAACGTGATGTTATCGATGAACTGCACAAACCAGCAAGGAAAAACTTTCGCCGTCGTCGAGTTATAATAAAAGGTCTCAGAGATCTCTTCCAAGCAGATTTAATTGAAATGCTTCCTTATTCAAAGATAAACAAAGGATACAAGTACATTCTGGCTGTGATCAACACATTTTCTAAATTTTCTTGAGGAATAGCATTAAAAACAAGACAGGTAAAGAAGTAACCAAAGCTTTTCAAACAATCTTATCTGAAGGTAGAAATTCTATACCGAGAAATCTGCAAACAGATAACGGAAAGGAGTTTTACAATGCAGACTTTCAAGATTTAATGAAGAAGTATAGAATTAATCACTACAGCACATATTCTAATTTAAAAAGTTCGATAGTTGAACGCTTTAATAGAACATTAAAACAAAAAATGTGGAAAGAATTAGCATGCAAGGAAATTTCAGCTGGTTCAAGTTATTACCACAACTAATCGAAGAATACAACACAGTTCACAGTACGACGGCTTACAAACCTAGTAAGATAAATCAAAGAAATGCGAAAACTATTTTACAGTCCGTCTACAGCAATATTAAAATTGTGGATCCAAGAAGTGCAAAATTTAAAGTTGGAGATCATGTGCGCATCAGCAAATATGGACAAGCATTTGCGAAAATGTACACTCCAAATTTATTTACAATTTCATCAGTGCAGAATACTAATCCTCGAACATATCTAATTAAAGACGCTGACGGTGAAGCTATACTTGGTGGGTTTTACGAGTACGAATTACAAAAAGTGAAACATCCTGATGTATATTTAATTAATGTGTTGAGAAAAAAAGGTAATAAAGCACTAGTTGACTAGTTAGTTATTTAGGATTAAGTTCTAAACATAATGCTTGGATACCAAAACGCAATGTTTTATAATAACTTTTTATTAACTATAATTAGAAACATACATTATTTACAATAAATATATTTTACGAACTAACATATATATATATAATCTATTTACTATTTTTATTACTTTTTTCTAATTCCTTTTCTAATTCTTCAATTAATTCTTTCAGTTTTCTATCTCTTTCTATATCAGCTGTTTTATAATGACCCCATGCGAGAGTATGAATCTTGTCATCCAGAATATAACGTTTATCATCTTTCGATGATAATGCAACTTTATTTTTCAACTCTGTGTACACCGTATGAAAATCTGAATGAACACGTACATTTTTTTAAAAATGAAACCATCTCGTCCAATAATTTCTTTGTAGTCATCCACAGTTAAATATTTATCTATAACATATTTTTTAACACCTTTCGCTTTCTTAGTACATTTTGAAGTAAGCTTTACACAATAGGCTTTCGCGCCTGTACCAACGAACGATTCTATTACTTGTCCGGCGTATTCATCTTTGAATCTTCCAATAATTGATTCAGTTTGAGGCATTTCATGAATATTATTTGTTGGGTAATTTGAAGTATCAAATTTATTTAAATTTTGCTTTATATCTTCGTACACATTACCAGTATTAACGGATAATATTAAACTGTCCGTATCGGTATATAATAGAGCTGCATGATTGTTATATTTTCGTTTTATGAAATTATAATAAAACTCGTACATTACTGTTTTCGATATTTCCAAAACACAAAATCCTACGTATAAAGGTTTGTTATAATTTACTTGTACTTTGGTTAATTCTATTGCGACCACTAAAAATTTTACTCGATTTGTAGTTCGGTTTAGCAATCAATGATTCACCTCCCGGTCTCCGATTATGACTTTCCCACCTGGTAGCTAATTTAATGTCGACGCGATTCTCAACATTTTCCATGACAGACACTATTATTAGTTAACTTGTAGAAATTTTTTTCAAATTCGTTTTCGCTTCAGCTCGTTTTTGCGAATTAAAGTCTATATATATTTTTAACCAACGAGACTGTTTAAATTTAATTGCCCTGTGAATTTGAATTAATGTTAAACCATGTTCCAAACATTGCTTTAGATTTAAATAGTGAATTACGTATTTGGTTTTGTTATAGAGATTTGGAATAAGTTTACTATATTTTGACTTTGGTGGAATTATGTTTTCCGGACAAAACGGCAAATCGTTGTGCTTTTCATGTAAATAAGTCGGATATTCCAAATCTACTTCGAATACGTATCCAACATCTGAATTTTCTTCGAATTCTGAAATGTTAAGATTGTTAATTTCTTCTCTGCTTAACAAAGTAAATTCTCCCATTGGAATTCTCGAACACATCGCATGCCCGTAGAGATTTGTAGCATCAAGATAAAGTAAATAATTAGTTGCCTTGCTTGAATCAAAGCTCTGTAAAAATTTATTATTAGCGTTTTCAATTCTTTTAGTGCACATGCTCACTCCACCACGAATACCCATTCTGAAAAAGTGTAACATATCAACATCCTGTAATAATTCTAACTTAATTTTCGTCATTCGTAACATTGCATCCCAACTTAATCCCGGAGCTGTGGCAAGGGTCAAGTTTATAATTATCAATACAAAGATCTCTGAAATTTTCAAATACGTCTGCTAATAATAAAATATCTGATGTTACATATATATCGCTGTGATCACCCATACTTTTACAATTAAATAAATTCCAAACGCGCTGTGCCCTTTCATAATCTTCATCTCTAATGTGTTCATCATAAAGCATGTCATAAAATTCTTCTCTAGAAGGTAAGGTGGGATAATCTAATTTCTCGAATGAGTTAAAACAATATGGAAAAACCCCTTTTTGCCGTACTAATTTAAACATTTCATCATCATTGAAATATTTCCTAATTTCCCTACATTGCCAATCTTCCAAGTATGAGCCTAATTTTTCCAAAGACGATTGCATGAAACGAAAAGAATCTACAAATCTTATTTTGAAATAGACTTTGCGCATTTTTCCTTTACAATCTATCTTATCCCCTACGTGTATTAATTTCGAAAAAGATATATATTTTTCTTTATTTTGTGCGATCACATCAACGTCCTCTCCTTCTAATGCCATCGTCTTCACAAATAAATGACTTTTGGTATTTTAAAATTAACATTACACACCGAATGAGCAGCTCCTCTAAACGCTCCAGTTAAATGTTCATGGTCTCGGACTTTTTCCTTAACATCCAATATTGGTCTTTCACAAATATGACACAACGCTGCGCTGTCGTAGACCTCCTTTTCTTCTCGTGTTAAATCAAGCATTGGTTTAATTTTACTTAAATATTTATCATAAATCTCTTTAATATGTTTTTCTAACGATTTCATAAACTCAGTAGCAGCATTTTGTCCGCGATATAACTTTAATTTTGACAAATTGTTATTAAAGCTACACTTAATATAATACGCAAAAGAATGAGGTTCGTGTTCATAACATTTAACTGTGAAAGACTTATCTGGAGTTGGTTCAACTCTATCTAATGGTTTTAGTAAAGCCTCGAAATCAGCGTACACAACAAAGGGCAGTTTCAATTGCTTCTCAAAATGTTCAAATTGTAATATATTTTCTGGGATAGATTCACCATATTTATTTATTTTTAACTCTGCTGATAGTAAAATTGTTTTGATAATTTTACAATCTTCTCTTTTGTGTCGTTGCAATTTTTCTACACATGGAAAGTATATTAAACATCCTTCACAAATATATTTCTCGTGACCGTGGTGTGACGTCTGTTTTGACACTAAACGCGATAAATTTTTAATCCAACAATAGTGAATATTTTCGTTACCGTCATCAACCAATAACAAATTTATATGAATATCTTTTCGATTTTTAGTAAAATGTAGCGGTCCTACAACTTCATAGACTATAACGTTACCGTTATAAAGGGAAGCAAGTCCATAAACATTTATAGAAATATTGTTCTGACTTTCAAATTTTTTCACATCACAAACTTTCAGTGGAAATTCTAAATCTGTGAAATCTGCTACCGTGCTATAATGGGGATACGAAGATATCCTTTGAGGAAGACCTGTCGGTTGACACATCGCTGATGTTATCGCCCAGGCAAAACAAGCGTTGTCATTATTTCTAACGTTTATGACTGCTTTTTTCGCACTTATTGAAGCCGGTAATGACATGAAGCTGGATGCTCTCAAAGGATTATATTTATTAATGTTGACTTCCATATACAAAATTCTGCACAAAGTCCACCCTGCAACAATATTTACAACATTATACATTATTCCAAAAGAATGTATTAATTACTTTCTTTACCTGAATCTCGCTCCTGAAACTCTGACATTTTAGCATGAATTTCGTTCACGAAGTGTCGATATATATTATATACAGAGTGGCCCAACGAAAACAGTCAGATTGAATATCTGCCAAGAAAATTTTTGTTTGAAAAAACGCAAAAACAGGTCGATTTATAATCCAAAGGGGACACTTTTCTATCCTATACCCAACTGTCATACGTCATCCCCCTCCCTTCCAGCTCTCTAAGCAATAGAATTTAAATAGGGAATGTACCATGAGTGGCATATCATTGAAAAGGTAATTTTATAGAGAATTCAGTAATGTGAATATGAATACCCGACAATTTGATTTTAGCGCCCTCTTTCGGGGAAAAAATTGTTACATAATCCAAAGTGTGACAACTCATATGAAAGCTAATTTTAATAGTAACTCAATGCGCGAATTGAAATTACGTAAAGATATTGAAAACTGACTAGAATAACTAAAAATATGGTTTGTAACAGATTTGGTAACCTTATTTTTAGTTATTCTAGTCAGTTTTCAATATCTTTACATCATTTCAATTCGCGCATTGAGTTACTATTAAAATTAGCTTTCATATGAGTTGTCACACTTTGGATTATGTAACAATTTTTTCCCCGAAAGAGGACGCTAAAATCAAATTCTCTGATATTCATATTCACATTACTGGATTCTCTATAAAATTACCTTTTCAATGATATGCCACTCATGGTACATTCCCTATTTAAATTCTATTGGTTAGAGAGCTGGAAGGGAGGGGGATAACGTATGACAGTTGGGTATAGGATAGAAAAGTGTCCCCATTGGATTATAAATCGACCTGTTTTTGCGTTTTTTCAAACAAAAATTTTCTTGGAAGATATTCAGTCTGACTGTTTTCGATGGGCCACTCTGTATATCCGTTCCAAAACAAGTTATTTTATTTTTGGTATTGAAAGATTTTATCTCGGTACTTTGTTTAGAATCCAAGAAATACACTCCGAAAATTTCCACATTCCATTTTAACGCTTTATGAATATCCAATATACTCTGAACCAAAGTTAATACTTTTTCTTGAATATTATACGTAAAGTCGTTAACGTCCACATAGTTGTAGGGTTCCGTGATACATACGAAACAATTTTATCACCGAATGCACCCGCTATCTTTTCTACACCATTATCAACAATTACAAAAGCATTGCTTTTATGTGAATTACTACGTAGGTATGCCGACAAACACTTTCTGTTAACGTATATTTCGCACACATCACATTTCACGAGGTTCACGGGGTCAAGAACTTTGGATGGACCGGCTTCATTTAATTTTAAACGTTTACCGTGACATGCTGTACGCATGTGTCGATTCTTATTATCAACTCTCGTAAATTCTTTTCCGCACTGATTACACTCAAACATGTTTTTAGAACTGTTATTTCGATCACGTTCAATACAATAGGTTAACTCAACGTGAGTGTCACTTCATCTGTAGGTACGAATTTATACACCTCCTTATACAGGCTGTTTCAAATTCGACCCTCACCATTGGGATCTCGCTTATTCGAAGAGATAGACGGTAGGTTTAAATTTGGCAAAGTTGCAAAATTTTATGAGCATTAATAATCCGCAGAGAAATAACTTCTATGTTAACTCTTATTCGAAATAATTGTAAAAAATCAAAAATTGTCATTTTCTTATTTTTCCTCTATCTTCTTTATTTGAAGAGGTATCAAAGAAATAAAAGTACTTTGTTAAGACACTTTTGAATTCTCTACACACTGATGAATACCATTTTGCTATAACACGTTTCGTCAAATTGATATCATCATCAAGTTCATTTTTTCTTGTGGGCGCCATATTGAAATTTGGTCGCAAAATAATCTACTCTTCCTGCTGATTACGCCAATATAGCACATGTTATCAAAATTCTTTAAAATAAGGTCAAAATTAAAATTTATTTTTTTGAGACAAGAAAATTGGCAATTAATGGAAGCCTGGGTTTGGATTCAAATCAAAAACAGTATAATCTGTCATATTAATACATACTTGTTGCTAAATATTAACATAATAACAATAGCATAATATTTAGAATTGAAGAAAAACGTGATGTTACGTGCCTTGTATTCGTGCCACAAACGAAAACAGCAAGTGAATTTTATTTTGAACATTCGAAGAGCTGCAATAAGTTTAAGCAAACTAATGCAATTATGTACAAATTAAAGTGGAAATTGGTTTGAACATTTAATGTAAATATCTTATTTTGAGAGCCTCTATTTATTTATGTCATTATTATTTCTTCAATTTAGTTCTACATTTTTGTTACTGTAAAGAGTAGGTACGTATTCTAGTAAATGATTCCTGCTCTTCAATATTTTTGTCTAATTGTAAAAGTACTATTCTAAGCTGTTTGTTCTCCGAGTAGGTTCGAAAGTACCTACAGTTCACTTGCTGTTTTTGCTTTTTTGTTATAGGAATAAAACACACGTAACACACATATTCTGTTTCTCTTATCTTATTGCTGTGCCGGTAATATTTATTAAACTAGTGCCCACTAAGGTGGGTCAAAAAACCAAACTTTGAGGTAATCTTACCTAATAGCAAAATTATGTTGTCTTTTAGTGATATTATGACACCTACGAAATATTTTTGAATTTAATTAATATTTAGAGGGTGCGCCTTACGTTTGAATTTTTGAAATTATACAAGAAAGGCCATATAGTATGCCATGAAAAGTTCGTATTTGTAATAATAATAATAATAATAACAGAGTTATCATCAAAACTGTATATTAAAAGGGCAAGAGAAGGTGGATAAAATTAAAACTCGAATCTCGCAGCAATGCCTAAATTCGATAACAAGAAAGATTTCAATATTGAATGATTTTCATTGATTTTTCTGTTGTATTATTTTTTTAATTATTAATAAATGATTATTTTATTCTAATAACCCTATTTTCCTTGAGACATTTATGTTATATGACTATCAGAATATATTCAAGGTATTCGTATTTCCAAGGCAAAGCGCAACCTGAAGATGAGGTGCTATTTACTTTAAATTCTAGCATTACACTGTTTTCATATAAAGGCAACATAATTTTGCTATTAAAAATCAAAAGCGCAATATTCGTTTTTTTCCATATAAAAATGACCCACCCTAGTGCCTACATCAAAGACACTGCTTTTAATTTGACTCCAAAGTTATCTTCTGTTAACCACAAAATTACCTTCTGTTAGCTACAACAATTCCTATATTATATCAAATATTCTTAATTCTGACATTATTTTAAATAATTTTGATAACATGTACTATATTGCCGTAATCTGTAGGAAGAGTAGATTCTTTTGGGACCAAATTTCATTATGGCGCCCATAAGGAAAAATGAACTTGATGATGATACCAATTTGACGAAAGGTGTTACAGTAAAATGGTATTCATCAGTATGTAGAAAATTCAAAAGTGTCTTAAGAAAGTACTTTTATTTTTTTGATATCTCTTCAAATAAAGAAGATAGAGGAAAAATAAGAAAATGACAATTTTTCATTTTTTTCAATTATTTCGAATAAGAGTTAACATAGAAATTATTTCTCTGCGGATTATTAATGCTCATAAAATTTAGCAACTTTGCCAAATTTAAACCTACCGTCTATCTCTTCAAATAAGCGAGATCCCAATGGTGAGGGTCGAATTTGAAACAGCCTGTATATGCTACATACTTTAAGGTTAAAGTGGTTTGAAGATCATGTTAAGGTTACTTCGAGGTTACATTCAAAGTCATATGAAGGTTACCTCAAGGTTATTTCGAGGTCACATCAAGGTCACCTTAAGGTCGTTTCAAGGTCACTTCAAGGCCATTTCAAGGTCACCTCAAGGTCATTTCAAGGTCACCTCAAGGTCATTTCAAAGTCACCTCAAGGTCATTTCGAGGTCACCTCAAGGTCATTTCAAGGTCACCTCAAGGTCATCTCAAGGTCACCTCAATGTCATTTCAAGGTCACCTCAATGTCACTTCAAGGTCACTTCAAGGTCACCTCAAGGTCACTTCAAGGTCATCCCGATATAACCTCCTCCATGTCAAGGTTATGGCGAAGGTCACGTTAGGGATAGGCCGATTCTGGAACCTCCTCCGACCTTGACCTTGAATTTTTCCGTCAAGGTCGGAGGAGGTTCCAGAATCGGCCTATCCCTACTACTGTCTATGACTTTTTTGAGAGACAAATCTTGTTTGGTGATTTCACGAAGCATTTTACGAGCTTTTGTTGATCCCATAGCTTCCAAAGTAATATCGTTGAGTTCTTGATCAATGTGAATGGAAGCAATGACATTTTCAATGTCGTTTTCCTGAGCTTCTCGACGGGTTTGTTGAATTAGTCGAGAGAGGGCATCAGCACGTCCAAAATCTTCTGTTCGGATGTATTCAATGCTGAAATCATAGCCAATCAAACGAAGTGCCCCACGCCGTAGACGAGCAGCAGTTCGTTCGCTCAATCCTTTGGTGTTGGAAGTCTTGAACAGCGCAAGTAGTGGGCGGTGGTCAGTTTGGAGAATGAAGTGTCGCCCCCATACAAACTTGTGAAATCGCTCGACAGCGGTGACCAAGGCGAGGGCTTCTTTCTCGATTTGACTGTAGTTTTGCTGCGATTTAGTCAATGCCTTGCTCATATGGAACACTGCTTTTTCATTACCGTCAGCATATCGTTGGAGTAAAACACCACCAATGCCAGTTTGACATGCATCGGCTGAAATGAGGACTGTCTGACGTGGATCATAGTGTGCAAGTAGGAGAGGTCCTGTGAGAGTGCGTTTAATTGCACTGAAGGCTTCCTCTTGTCGATGGGTCCATTTGAATGGTATGTGCTTTCGTAGCAGTTCCTCCAATGGTGCTTTGAGTAGATGGACGTGTTGGACGAATTTTCCGTAGTAATTGATCATTCCAAGAAGTGATCGTACCTCCTTCTGATTGGATGGTTGGCGAAGTTCCTTTATAGCTTGTATTGGAACTGGATCTGTAGAGACACCTTTGTCCGTAACGACAAAACCAAGGTATTTGACTGAAGGCATTTAGAATTGGCATTTATTTTGCTGTAAACGGAATCCCCAGTCTTGAAGACGTTGCAATACTTGATGTAGACGACGATCGTGTGTTACCTGATCAGGTGCCATAATGAGGATGTCATCCAAGTATATGATTACTCCATCGATTCCAGAGAGACAAGAGTCTATCGTACGCTGGAAAATGGCCGGAGCAGGCTTGAGGCCAAATACAAGGCGATTGTACTGGAACAGTCCCCGGTGAGTCGTGATTGTAGTAAGCGGTCGGCTTGAATCATCTAGATGCAGTTGATGATATGCATCTGAGAAATCAAGTTGACTAAAAACTTTGCTTCCACTAAATTTGGTCATAATTTCTTCTATGTTTGGAATAGGATAATCGTCCGAAAGTAAAGCGTCGTTGAGCCCAGTTGAAAAGTCAGCACAGAGTCGGATCTTGCCATTAGCTCGACGGGCAACCACAATTGGAGCGGTCCATTCAGACGATTCCACTGGAGTCAAGGTACCATTCTTGACGAGCCGATCCAATTCAGCATTCAGTGTTTCTTGGATAGCTAGTGCGACAGGACGGTAAGCACAGTGTACAGGTCGTGCTTCTGGTTTAAGACGAAGATGTACTTGAGTCTTTGTGCAGGAACCAGCATCTTGTCCAAATAATTTCGGATACTGTGATTGTAGCGAATTAACAGTGACACCAGTCAATGTGACAGTGTTGACATTAGTCCATTTGATGATGTCAAGACCGGAAAGAACTTTTTCACTAAGCAGACATGCATTACTATTTATTACCAGAATAGGGGCTGTGATAGAATTTCCGTTGAAAGTGAAAGTAACCTCACAGGTACCTAGGGTTTTGATTTTACTTCCGTCAGAATTGAGAACTTTTGCAGGACACTCGTCAAGGATTGGTGTGCCGATTTGTTTCCAAGTTGTCGCGCCAATGGTAGAAATGTCAGCACCAGTGTCGGCTTGCATTCTGACATTGATTCCATTGATGTTGACGTTGAAAAATTTTCGGTAATGCTCATCCGTAAAGTGAATGTCCTGAAGGTAGATAGTCTTGACTGAAGTATTCTGTTTTCGTGCTCCCTTCATCATTCCGTCCTCACGTATTTCTTCTTTCTCGACCTTCTTCTTTTGCGACAAACTTTGGCCAAGTGGCCAACAATTTCGCAATAATTACATGTAGTATGCATGTGTGGACAATCGATGCGCCGGTGTGATGTTGATCCACAGCCTCGGCATGATGATGTTGAATGTGATTCAGACTTTTCCATCTGGTTGTATGCCTTCGGTTTATTTTACTTGATTTAAAGTTGACAGCGTTGACTTCCACAGTATTATTTATTGTTCTACTCAACATTTGTGTCGACGACTCGGTTGTAATAAGAACGACACTTGTCCCTGATCTCAGCAAACGTTGATGACTGACTGTCTTTGAGTATAATGGCTCTAAATGGTTGATAATACGGATCATTCATTCGAAGTGCGGCCAAGAGAAGTTTGAATTTGTCAAGATCTAATTTGTCAAATTGAAATATGTCTCCCTCCAGGTTGACTTCATCCAAAACAGTGTCAATGTTGCGGTTTGTTGCCTTTGCAGTAAGAGTATCGTAATGACGCTGAAATAGCGTGCGTGTATCGGAAAACAGGTCTTCCAGAATTTTAACAAGGCCATCAAATTTCATTTCCGTTGGTTTATTTGGTGAAATGCGACCACAAAGTTGACGGTATTCTTGATCTCCAAGAGCATTGAGTAGGAGTGACACCTGCAGTTCTACCGAAAGGGTTGAGGATGCTTCTGAGAAGGTAATCTTGTGAGAGAATGTAGAATCGATCGACAAATCAAAGGTAAACGTTCAAATCCGAGCAGCTAAGTTGTCCAATGTTGGTTTACTTGAGGTTGAAACCTTTTGTTGCTCTTTTAGAAGACGCAATTCTTCTTGTTGAACTTGTAAAAGCGTGATTATACTTTGCAGAATACTTTCCATTTTTGAATCCATTTCAATACTGACTGCGCCAATTGTTGGGTTCTTTAGTGTTACGAAATGACGAACACAACTTTACAATTAAAGGTTTTATTCGTAGCAGAACACCCTGTTTATCGTTGCAAGAAACTATTAGATCTCGCAATTGATGAACGCATTTCAATGGTGAAGAGTAAAAAACTATTTCTAAACTGCTTAAGGTCAAATCATTTCGCATCTAAATGTAATGCAGGTTCTTGCCAGAAATGTCATAGAAAACATAATACGCTATTACATATGGATCAAATACGCAATGACATTCCATCGACCAGTTCGAATCATATTTCTAACAATCAAAAAATATCAGCTCATGTTTTCCTGTCAACAACTGTTATTGATATTTATGACTCAAGAGGTAAACGTCATTCATGTCGTGCTCTACTGGATTCTGGGTCTCAGTCAAACTTCATTACAACTAATCTTTCAAAAAAACTTGGTCTCACTAGGAATTCATTTGACTCATCAATAACAAGAATAAATCAGTCGTCCGTTACCATTTCTCATTCTGTTCAAGTGAAAATACGATCTCGATATAATGCATTCGAAGCAAATATGGAATGTCTCATTCTAGACAATATCTCAGGCAGAATACCTATTGTTTCCATTGCAAAAACTGAAATTCACATACCAAGAACAATCAAACTCGCTGATCCACATTTTAATGTTTGCAAGGACATCGACTTACTAATTGGTGCGGAAGTTTTCTGTCAATTATTATGTGTCGGTCAGATCAAAACATCTTCGAATCAACCATACTTACAGAAGACACATCTTGGTTGGGTGGTATCGGGGAAACTCATTTCTAATGGAACCACTAATCTTATAACGAAATGTCATCTATCAGTAGCTTTAAATATTAAAGAACTCGATGAATCTATAAAAAAATTTTGGGAACTGGAATCTTATTCAATTAAAAGCAATCTTACGCAAGAAGAACAAGCATGTGAAAATCACTTTTTTCAAACTCATTACAGAACCGTAGAAGGGAGATTCGTGGTTTCCTTGCCTATAAAGGGTGAAGTAACGACACTTGGTGATTCCAGACAACAAGCTTTAAAAAGATTTCATTATTTAGAAAGAAAATTAAGTAAAAATCCAGACATGAAAATACAATATAATGCATTTATGGAAGAATATTTGAACTTAGGGCACATGGAAGAAATCTCCGAGAGTCAACTTAAAATGAATTCATCCCCAAGTTTCTACCTGCCTCATCATGCCGTTATGAAACAAAGTAGTCTGACAACCAAACTAAGAGTAGTTTTTGACGGGTCATGCAATTCCACTACTGGTATATCTCTCAATGATTTGCTAATGATTGGACCCAAACTACAACAAGACTTATTTTGTATAATATCAAGATTTAGAACCTTCAAGTTTGTTCTAACCGCTGACATCGCCAAAATGTATAGGCAAATCATAGTAAATAAGGAACACAGACGCCTTCAACGCATTCTATGGAGAAACAGTAATCTAGAAGAAATTAAAACGTTTGAATTAACTACGGTTACATACGGAACAGCGTCAGCGTCTTATCTTGCTGTAAAATCACTACAACAAGTCGCACGTGAAGAATCCTCTACATATCCTGTGGGCTCTGAAATAATACTTAGAGATTTTTACGTAGACGATCTCCTTACAGGAGCTAATACCAAATGTGTAGCAGAACAAATAAAAAATCAAGTGATCACCATTCTAGCAAAGGGAGGATTTGAATTGCGAAAATGGTGTTCTAATAATCCAGAATTGTTGAGTGACATATCATCAACTTCAGATACATCTGTTCTGGATTTGACAAAAAATGACAGTATCAAAACATTAGGCCTTCTATGGAATTCTAGTTCAGACAGTCTTCAATATTCAGTTATCCCTGAATCTTCTACCAAGCAAATCACAAAAAGAGTAATATTATCAACAATATCTAAAATTTTCGATCCTTTGGGACTCATTGGGCCTGTACTAATCAATGCTAAAATTCTCATGCAAGAAATTTGGGCATTAAAGATTGATTGGGATGAATCACTTCCAATAGAAATTCACACAAAATGGAGGCAATATGAAATGGAGTTACATGGAATAAGGGCAATAAAAATCCCTCGTTTTGTATTAGAATTTGAAGATCCAAAACAATTAGAAATTCACGGATTTTGTGATGCAAGTGAGAAGGCGTATGGAGCGTGTATTTACATTCGATCCGTTAATAGTCACGACAATATTAGTTGTAACTTGCTTTGTGCCAAATCGAGAGTTGCACCTTTAAGAAATATTTCTCTTCCACGATTGGAACTCTGTGGAGCACTCTTGCTATCTCAATTAACTCACACTGTCATTGAATCAATACCTTATGAAATACACAAAGTGTTTTATTGGACTGATTCTACTATTGTTTTGTTTTGGATAAACTCAAATTCTAGAAATTGGAAAACATTTGTTTCTAATCGCGTTGGAGAAATACACGAAATAACTAATCCTTCGCAATGGAAGCACATCAGTACGAATGAGAATCCAGCGGACACCATCTCCAGAGGAACATCCCCTTGACTTCTTTTACAGAAAGATCTTTGGTGGAAGGGACCTGATTGGTTACGAAAAGAATCATGTCACTGGCCAAAACCTATCGTTTTCCCGCAATCAATTATCATACCAGAGCAACGAATCACAACTTTGTTTTCTGCCACTGAATCCCATTGGGAAATATTTCATAAATATTCAGATTTCTGCAAACTGATTCGTATTACAGCCTACTGTCTTCGATTTAAAAATAATATTTCCGCACGTTTGGAAAACATTTTAATGATTAAGACTGGTCCAATTACTTCAAATGAATTAAACAACGCCACAATTGCCTTAATAAAAAACATTCAAAATTCATCATTTCACAATGACATTGACCATTTACAAAAACACGGAAGTGTATCCACTAATAGCCCGTTATTGAATTTAAATCCATTTCTCGAAAATGGCATTTTAAGAGTTGGTGGTCGTTTACGAAACTCCAACATACCATATGATCAAAAACATCAAATATTATTACCATCACGGCATCCATTCACAGAGTTGTTAATAAGATATGAACATTCTGAACAACTTCATTCAGGTGTGCAAGCTACCATAGCTGCCATACGTTGTAAATATTGGATCACAGGTGCTCGCAATTCGGTGAAATCTGTAATTAAAAAATGCGTCACCTGTTTTCGAGCAAGACCAGCAAATATACAATATATAATGGGCGACTTGCCTACTAAGCGTTCCCGACCATCTCGTCCCTTTGAAAACGTGGGAGTTGATTATTTTGGTCCTTTATACAGGCTGTCTTACGAAAAACGCCCCAAGCCATAACTCCTTTATTTATGGACTAATTTTAATAAACAAAAAGGCAAATAAAATGAGACTAAAAATACTATAAAATAAGTCCAGTTTCAATTTTTTTTTTAATTACCTTCAAGGTCAAACGACTCTCAACTTTTATTTTTCAAATGGCTCTGTATATTTTTTATTATTATATCTGGTAGAGATTTTTTTTCTAAATCCAATAATGTGCAACACTTTGATATTTAGAAAACATTTTTCGTAAAAAAAAGAAATGAACTAGTCTATTACGCAAAACGTGTTTTTTTATAAGTGTTAAACTCTGTCGTGAAAACAATGAAACTGAGCGTTATTTTTCACAGTTGTTTCAAACTATCAAGTTCTTCTACTTGTACGACTTATTGTTTCCTAAAAAATTATGGATTATGGATAATAATCACTTGACTGACTTATTGCAAGTATACCGGGTGTCCGGTAAAGAATGGGCCATACTTCAAGGGTGTCTTCTTTGGGTCAAAACAAATCGATTCAAACCAATTTATCTTAGTACAATTTTGCTTCATTAAAAAGTTATGGCCTTTCAAAGATAATTTTTTTATTTCAATATTTTAGCAAAACTCGTTCATTTTTGGAGGTATTTAATTGCAATTTGGTATTTAAAGGTTTCTTGTACTGCTGAATCTGAATATCTTCCTATTTTTAACGTAACATATAGGGGGCGCTCTCGAGATCCTGACATTCCTTTGTTTATTGCTGTACTTTTTTTCAACGTGAATATTTTTTAAAATTATATTCATTTTCCTAAAAGAACTTTTAATTTACTTTAAAGAGGTATACTTGTTACATGTCGCTAAAGTACACCAGTTTTGAGAAAAATGGCTTTGAATATGATAATGCTGAATATTACTGTTTTAGGTCTACGTTGAATCAGGCACATAGACCCGTATTTCAGTTACAGTTTAACTTTAATCTTCACTTTATTTCCATGGGAACAACTGTTTTATAATTTTTACTATGGGAGTAATCTGGAATTGAAAGTTAAACTATGAGTGTAATACGCAGCCATAGCAAACATAATAAGATTTTTACGTAATGTATCGTTGCTTTAAATGTGGAATTGTAATTTTTTTCCAATTTTAAGTAAATTACGAAGTAGTGCAACTTTAGGTAATTGTCTTTTCATCCCGAAGTAGCGTTACTGGTGTAGTAAGTATTCAACATTTTCACATTCAAAGCCATTTTTCTCAAAACTGGTGTACTTTAGCGACATGTGACAAGTATGCCTTTTTTAAAGTAAATTAAATGTCGTTTCAAGAAAACGAAACATATTTTAAAAATATTCACGTAAGAAAAAGTACGACAGTGAACAAGAGAATGTCAGGGTCCCTAGAGCGCCCTCTATACGTTACGTTAAAAATAAGCAGATATTCAGATTTAGCAGTACAAGAAACCTCTAAATACCAAATTACAATTAAATGTCTCCAAAAATGAGCGAGTTTTGCTAAAATAGTGATATAAAAAATTATCTTTGAAAGGCCATAACTTTTTAAAGAAGCAAAATTGTACTAAGATAAATTGATCTAAATCGATTTATTTTGATCTAAAGAAGCCACCCTTGAAGTATGGCCCATTCTTTACCGGACACCCAGTATATTGAATGCAATAAAAACAGCAATCAAGCAGTACAGAAAACATTAATGAAATAATTAAAATTAAGTCTACAACTGTGTGAGTTGCTTAAGTCAATCAACTGAGTATTATCCATAATCGGCTTTTTTTAGGAAACAATAAATCATATAAAGAGAATAACTTGACAGTTTGAAACAACTGTGAAAAATAACGCTCAGTGACATTGTTTTCACGACAAACTTTAACATTTTTATGAAAAGCACGTTTTGCGTAATAGACTAGATCATTACTTTTTTTTACGAAAAATATTTTCTAAATGTCAAAGTGCTGCACATTATTGGATTTAGAAAAAAAAATCTCTACCAGATATAATAATATAAAATATAGAGAGCCATTTGAAAAATAAAAGTCGACAGTCGTTTGACCTTGAAGGTAATTTAAAAAAAAATGAAACTAGACTCACCTTATGGTACTTTTAGTGTCATTTTATTTGCCTTTTTATTTGTTAAAATTAATCTATAAATAACGGAGTTATGGCTTGGGGCGTTTTTCGTAAGACAGCCTGTATATCCGTGAAGGCATTAGAAAAAATAAAAAATTAAAGAAAGCGTACGGTGCTGTATTCATATGTTTTGCTACAAAAGCGGTACATGTAGAACTAGTAGGAGACATGACTTCAGAAGCTTTTATAGGAGCATTAAGAAGATTTATGAGTCGCAGAGGAAAACCCAGTAACATCTATTCAGACAATGGAACGCAGTTTTTAGGAGCCAATAAAGAATTAAAATTATTACATAATCATTTTTATACACAATTTCGAGAAAATCAATTTTTAAATTTAATTTCAAAGGAAAATATAAATTGGCAATTCATACCACCCAGATCTCCACATTTTGGAGGCATCTGGGAAGCAGCAGTCAAGTCTTTCAAGCATCACCTCAATCGGATATTAAAAAACTCATCTCTCAATTTCGAAGAAACATACACATTGTTAGTGCAAATCGAAGGCATTTTGAATTCACGTCCCCTAACACCTTTTTCAAATGACCCGAATGATTTATCATTTCTCACCCCAGCACATTTTTTAATTGGAGATTCAATGAAGACTATCTCAGAACCAAGCTTGACACACTTAAAGGTGAACTCATTATCACGTTGGCAATATCTGCAACAACTACGTGAACACTTTTGGGCGAGATGGTATAAGGAATATTTAAACCAATTTCAAGTCCGAAGCAAGTGGAAAATCAATCGAGGTGTACAATTACAGCCAGGACTATTGGTACTATTACGAGATGAACAACTTCCATCTATGCAGTGGCCTATTGGACGAATTGAAGAAGTATTTCCTGGAACCGATGGAGTTATTCGCTCCGCAAGTGTAAGAACTTTACGAGGAGTCACCTGTCGCGCAACAGCTAAATTATGTGTCCTACCTGTAGACAATGAACAATGAATTCGGCTATAATTTTTTGAAAGTTCATGCTTTCAAGGCGGGCGGTATATGTTAAGTACTGTATTTATGATATTTAAAAAATGTTGATGTATCTAGTGTGCTTTTTAAAAATAATAATAAACAGTTTTGACAGAAAAGAAATTTCAAAAAAAATACTGCTTATTTTTTTATGAGAAAATACTGATTGCCACTGGAATTATCTGTTATATTCAAAGTTGGAAAAATGAAAGAGAATTTTCCAGTTTGACAAAACTTTTATTATTGTGTTTTTTTGTAACTCCAGTAACGAGCGCTTGTTTTTAATACATCTCGCGTACATAACATTCCTCCACCCGCAGTTTTTTAGGAGTACAACATATACAACATATGTAACACAAGGTAACTAGAACGAACTTAAGTGCACAGGCAAATCTAATGTATAGTATAATTTTCGGCAAGATATTTGGGCCGACGCCGATCACGTTGTGGTCTGCTTGGAAAAACTGAAGTGGAGGACGAAGGCACATCTTCAGTTGGTCTGCTTGACGATGGCACATCTTCAGTTGGTCTGCTTGGAAAAACTGAAGTGGAGGACGATGGCACATCTTCAGTTGCACTCTCCTCTTGACTTCGAATGTTGTCTTCTTCTTCATTCTCACGTTCTTCTACAGCAGGAGTATTAGTTTCTACTCTTTTATTAATTGCTTGTGACAATTCATCTATATAAGAGTCGTCATATTTTGCAGAATCTTGTAAGGTGTTTACAACTTTACCATGAACAGGTTCAACTTGCCTGAAATTAATTGATCAATACTCCGGCTATGCATTTTTCCTTCACTGTCACGAACAGTATATATTTTCCTACCCTGATTAGCCACAATTATTCCAGGAGACCACTTTGGTTTAGATTGACGGTAATCTCGGAAGTATATGAAGTCATTTAAATTGAAGTGACGCTTATCATTATAGTCCAGGCTCACTGAATTTGATCTGAATTTAGGATGGATTACTTCCAAGGGGGTACGTACTTTTAGCTTGGAATAGAAACGATCTGCAGGTCTTTCGTTTGTACTTGTGCAAACGGCTGTGCGCATTGCAAAAAGTACTCGAGCTAATCTGGTGTGCCAATTTCCTTCCAAGTGTTTGCGAAGAAGATCCTTAATCGTACCCACTGCTCTTTCCACTAATCCATTTGACGACGGATGAAATGGTGGCGAGTTAAGGTATTTCACTCCATTTCTGGTAAGGAAGGAACGAAATTCCGTTGATGTAAATTGGGCACCGTTGTCGGAGACCACCAGAGATGGAACACCAAAATCAGCAAAGATTTCTCGTGTTCTTTGAATTAATGCAGTAACGGACATAGATGCTACTAGGTTTACCACTGGAAAGCGCGAATATGCATCAACCAATATTAGGAATGTCTGACCTTCAATCGGTCCAAAATAGTCGAAATGGACTCTTTCCCAACTGTATGTGGCTGTTGGCCACGGAAGTGGTTCAGTCATCGGCGGATAATGCCGTTGCACTTGACAATTTTGACAGCATCGTACTAAGGTTTCAATATCTTTGTTCAAACCGGGCCACCAAACATATCCACGTGCAGCTGCCTTAGTCCTTACAATTCCGTGATGTGAAGCATGAATTGAATCAAGGACTCGCTGGCGTAAGCACTCCGGTACCAGGACTCGGTCTCCGTTTAAAATGCAACCACATTGAACTGATAGTTCTTTCCGACACTGCCAAAATACCTTCAGTTTCGATGGTGAAGTTTTCGGCCAACCCTCGCGTATGTATCTTGTAACGGTGTTCAAGGTGGGATCCTTGTCTGTGGCTAAAGATACTTCTCTATGAGTGACCGGACCCTCCTTCATCTCTAGAAGATGTATACCAACTGGTTCTGGGTATTCATCATTAGAATTGTGAGGAAGTGGCATCCTGAAAGCGCGTCTGCATTCCCATGATGTTTACCTGGTCTGTAAACAAATTCATAATCATAAGCATTCAAGAATAAAGACCATCGCAACATCCTGGGTGACAAGTGATCAAGTGTTTGTTTTCCACGTCGAAAAACACCTAAAAGTGGTTTATGATCTGTAACAAATTTTACATCAGAACGTCCAAAAATATATTTATGAAATTTTGTCGCTCCAAAAATGAAAGACAAGGCCTCCTTATCTATTTGTGAATAATTTCTTTCAGTCTGTGTCAATGTTCGTGATTTGAAAGCTATCGGTCTTTCCGAGTCCTGATTATCCACCTGAGACAGAACAGCAGAAATTCCATAAGGTGAAGCATCACAAGATAAGACCAAAGGCTTAGATCCGTTGTAATGTGTGAGAACAAGGTCGCTCGTCAATAATTCTTTAATTGACTTTACTGCATTTTCCTGATCTTCCGTCCACTTCCAAGGAGTATTCTTATCAAGTAGCCTGTATAAAGGCTCAAATGACGTGGCACGATGTTTCAAGAAACGATCGTAGAAATTTATAATACCTAACAGTGCTTGTAGCTCAGTCTTGCTTTTTGGAGAAGGGGCTTTCTTTATCGCTTCGATCTTCTCTTCAAGCGGGTGAATACCATTAGAATCCACACGAAAACCCAGAAATTCAATTGATGAAGCACGAAAAGTGCATTTGCTCTTTTTTAATTTCAATCCATTTTTGTACAATTTATCCAGTACTTCATTTAATCGAAAATCATGTTCCTCTACTGTCTTGCCCGCGACAACGATATCATCTAACAGGATAGCAACGCCTTCAATGTCCGCTAATAGGTTCTCCATTAGTCTTTGGAATATACCTGGGGCTGCTGAAATACCAAATGGCATTCTATGTACAGTGAAAAGACCCTTAATTGTGTTGATGGTCAATAATTGTGCCGAGTCATCATCCACCGGCAATTGAGTAAAAGCTTGATCTAAGTCTAATTTAGAAAAAATTGATCCACCAGAAAGTTTCACGAAAGAATCATCTAATGTTGGCAACGGATATTTATCAGGATTTAATGCTTTGTTTAATGTTGCTTTATAGTCACCACAGAGCCTAATGCTGCCGTCCTTCTTAGGAACTACAACTACAGGAGTGGCCCATCTAGAAAAACGTACTGGTTTTAAAACTCCAGCTTCTTGTAAACGCTGAATTTCCTCAATAACACGAACTTGCAAAGCGTATGGAACAGATCGACTTCTCAAATATATTGGATTAACTTTTCGATCAATATCCAGACTGACAACGGGACCGTTGTACTTACCTAATACACCGTCTTCAGTTTGTAATGCTGGATGTTCAAAGTTGGGTGAATATTTAACGGGCGTGTGCATCAATGATTGAATTCCATGCAGTCCCTGCACAGAAATACCTAGTGCTGCAAACCAGTTCCGACCTAGCAGGTTATGATTTTTGCATCCTTCTACCACGATTAAGGGTAAAGTAGCAACTCGATTGTGATATTTGACCAAAACATTCTTCCTGCCAACAATGTCCAGATGTTTGTTATGAATGTCGCCTAAAATCAATCCATTTGTTGGCATTAATTTATGAAAATTTAAGGAAGAAGGCCAATATTCTTCAAATGATTTCTTGTGCATAACAGTAACTGCTGCTCCGGAATCTACTTCCATGGGTATCATCTTACCGTCTATCTGTACAGAAATCATAAAAGGTGGAATTAAATTAACTGACCTTCCACTTGTAATAGTATGTATTCCCATGTAATTTCTTGCTTCAATGTTAAACAAATTTTGATCATATGTGGGAATACTGGTTCCTAATTGATAATATTCTGATGGCACTTGCGACGTACTTGAAGTTACCGTAGAATTCAATAAAATATTATAATTTCCGCTCGGGTTTTCCGCTGAATCTTCATTTCCATCATCAGAAATTGTCATAAGGTGAGTACTCGTTGCTGTGTTTTGTTTCTGTGGTTGCTTCACATTTTTATTCTGATTTTGTTGATTTTTGTTTGTTTTTAAGTTCTTTCTTGCTTGACAAATTTTCACTACATGGCCCCATGTGTCACAATTTGTGCAATATAACGAATTTTTATCCATAGGACACTCTCGTGCCACATGATCGCCCGCACAACGAAAGCATTTAACTTGCGGTACCTGTGTTTTACTAGGATCAGTTTCAAATTGTCGGCTTTCCATTATCGGTGTCATATTGGAGGCTGTATGACCATATCTAAATATTTGCGGAGTTCTAATTCCCGATGTATAATTAACTGTCATTGAATTTGGTGACATTTCCTGGACGTGTAATAAAGCTGTTTCAGCTCTGGAAGCTGTTTCTATAGCTTCTTGTAGTGTGAGATCTTGTCGTTGAAGAAGCCTTGTGCGAACGCCTCCATCACGCATGCCACATACCAGTTGATTGCGGATCATATTGTCTAAACTTGCTCCAAAACCGCAATCAGATGCAAGACGACGTAGTTCTGCTACAAATTCACTCACTGATTGGTCTACTTTTTGATTACAGTGATGAAATCTGTAGTATGCTGCTACTTCATTTACTTGGGGTCGAAAATGTGCTGTGAGGTGTTTAATAATTTCATCATATTTTACTTCGTCCACTTGTCGTGGGTGTAAAACATTGCAAGTTAAGTTGTATAGCGGTTCCCCACATGTAGTAAAGAAATGTGCACGTTTGAGATTCTCGTCTTCTATCATCATTGCCGTAAAATTGAAGTTCAAAAGCTTCAGCCAACGAGGCCATTCCGTGGGTCTCGTAATGTCGAAAGGGCGGATATACGATGTTGATGCAACAACCACTGGTTTGTTCTGCGAGTCGTTGGCCATTCACAACGGTCCTTCTCTGATCCTCGTCGCCAAAATGTTATATTCAAAGTTGGAAAAATGAAAGAGAATTTTCCAGTTTGACAAAACTTTTATTATTGTGTTTTTTTGTAACTCCAGTAACGAGCGCTTGTTTTTAATACATCTCGCGTACATAACATTATCTTCATTACTAGTGACGGTCAAAACACTCTCAAAAAAGTCATAGACCGAGTTAAAAATGGATGGCACAACGAAGATAAGTCTGATCCAGAATTGGCACCCTACTACAAAAAGTCAGATAGCATCACCAACAGTGACGGTATATTGCTTGATGGTGAACGAGTCATCATTCCAAACAAGCTTCGCAATTTTGTGCTGAGACGCTTGCATCGTGGTCATCCAGGAATCCGACGCATGAAGAATCTGGCTCGCCATCACTTCTATTGGCCCAGAATGTCCAACGAGATTGAAGATAGGGTAAAGTCCTGCTTCCAGTGTGGTCTTACCGCAGCCAACCCTATTAAGGAACCTCTACATCCGTGGCCTGATACAAAGAAGCCTTGGGATCGCATCCATATGGACTTTGGTGAGTCAACAAAAGGAAAATCTTTTCTCGTAGTGGTCGACAGTTTTTCCCGCTACATTGATGCAACTTGGGTTACTCCAGCAACAGCTTCTGCTACGGTCAAATATCTCCGTATCCTTTTCCGACATCTGGGTGCACCAAGCACAATTGTCTCCGACAATGGAACTCAGTTCACAGCAACAGAATTTGCTCAACTCTGTTCAGAGTTTGACGTTGTCCACCTTAGGTCACCACCACGCATGCCTCAATCAAATGGCCTAGCTGAACGGATGGTACAAACCTTAAAAAAATCTTTAGACAACTCCGTGAATACCCTAGATGTAGCAGTAGCCACATACAATTACACACCGCATAGTGAACTAGATGATCACACTCCTGCTCAAGTCTTCTTTGGACGCCAAACCCGAACACCGCTTAACATTTTTAAGCCTAGTCCAACTTCAATCTGTGAATTGAGTCCAGCTCAGGTCGAAATGAAGGCTCAATTTGACCATCGTCATGGTGCCCGTCGACGCAACTTCGAAGAAGGGGAGGAAGTTATGGTTGAATTGTGGGATGGCTCCCGTGTCAATGGCATCGTCGTCAAACTTGTTGGTAACACAATGGCTGAAATAAAAATAGGAGACAAGAATATTGTTCGTCATTTCAATCAAATTTGGAAACGCTATCGTGAGGTAGCCCATCGCCCAAACATAGATTTAGATGAGGAAGGACCGGTGAAAATAGTTTCCAACCAAGATCACGAAGCCGCGGAACACCCACCTACTGAAAATCTACCTGTCTTTAATGATCACAGTCGAAGTACTGATGACGATCAAAAGGCACCTCTTCCAGTTTCGGCACCGCAGAGAGATAGACCGCGTCGCCAGAGCATGACAAGTGTCAATTACCATTCACTCGCCGGATACCGTTCGTATCGCCGCAACAAAGAAACTTCGGCAGAGGAGGAAATGTTGGGTCCTGCGCAGTAGGAAAGCTTTTAAAATAAAGCGTGTGCTTTGAGCGTGCTGATAAAAAAAGTGAATGTTGTTTATTTATGTGAGTTTGATATACTTGAATGTAATGGCATTCTGATTCCATTCAATTACGAATAAAACCTTTAATTGTAAAGTTGTGTTCGTCATTTCGTAACACTAAAGAACCCAACAAATAAGTTAGAAAAATCTGTTGAAATTAGTAATAATATTGCTAAATCTCTTAAAGTACAGCATCCCACATTTCCTAAATTATACTGCATTCCAAAAATTCACAAACCTAACACACCTCTTCGGCCAATAGTTTCTACTATAGGTTCTTCTCTATATTTCTTATCAAAATTTGTTTCAAAAATTCTTACTCAAGTTACTAGTAAATCAGAATACTTTATAAAACATTCTTATGAACTTGTAGATAAATTGAAAAACATAGATATACCAAATAACTGTATTATAATGTCCTTAGATGTTGTTTCTTTGTTTACTAACATTCCAAAAGAGTTAGCTTTAAAAAGCATTAATAATAGGTGGATAGAAATTAAAGATTTTACAGACATCTCCAAAGAAATTTTTTTAGAAATTGTTACTTTATGTTTTGAAACATCTTATTTCGCTTTCAATGATAAATTTTATAAACAGATTTTCGGTACAGTAATTGGTTCTCCTTTATCGCCTGCTTTAGCTGAAATTGTCATGCAGGAACTAGAAAAAAGTGTCATTAACTCATTACCTTTCAATTTAACTTTATATTTTCGTTACGTCGATGATATTTTATTGATTTTGCCTTCAGATAAAGTAGACTTTGTTTTAAGTAGATTTAACTCTTTTCATAATAGATTACAATTTACAGTAGAAAAAGAAATTAAAATTCACTAAGTTTTCTAGATGTAAATATCATCAGACGTAATAACAAATTAATAACAAATTGGTTTCATAAACCTACGTGGTCAAGTAGATATATTAATTTTCATTCGTATAGTTCTAAAAACTATAAAATTGCAACAATTATTTCTTTAACAGATCGAGCTGTTTTACTTTCTGATAAACTTTTCATTTATGATAATTTAAATTTAATAAAAAAGACTCTTGTTCAAAATTCTTATCCAATACATCTTATAGAATCAGTAATAAAAAATCGTGTTAAATATTTGTAAAAATTCAAAAATCCACAATAACAATCAACAAACTTCAAACAAAAATACATATCATTACCTTACATTGAACCACTATATGACACATTTAAACACATATTCAAAAAACACAATTTAATTTTAGCAAGCAAATCTGTAAATAATTTAAATAGTATTTTCTCAAATTTAAAAACCAAAACACCAAAACTAAAACAACCTAACGTAGTTTATGAAATTAAATGTTTAAATTGTAATTCATGTTATATTGGAGAAACAAGCCAAAATTTAAAAAAACGTCTAGACCAACATAAATATCATATCCAAAAAAATAATCAAAATCATTCAATGCTTGTAGATTGAACATTCATTAGAAAATGACCATAATTTTGATTTTGAAAATACTAACATTTTATATTACGAGTCTAATATTTTCAAAAGACGTTTTATTGAAATGTGTAAAATAAAAATGTCGTCGAATTCTATTAATAAACGTACTGATTTTGCAAATTTAAACGATATATTTTGTAGTTTTCTCGATTCCTTAAATAGAATATAGATCTGTAAATTTTTTAACATTTATAATGTTCAAATTATTTTTAGATTAAAAAATAAAAAAATAAAAAAATTAAAAAAAATCAAGTTACTTTTTCAGTTTCCGTTGACAACCTTGTTTATTTTGACAACATATTTTTCACTTCTGACGAAGCTGTCGAACGACTGCGAAACGTTAAGTGTATAGTGCGCGATTTAGAAGATTTTGTGATATATATTTCTAGTATTAAACGTATTAAATGATGCCAATAGTAAGAGTCCACAATCAGCTGTGCTTTGCGAGTATCACATAAGAAAGTGAAGAGCAATATTGTTACGGTAATAATTTATGTAACATGAAATAAGGGTCGTAACTCAGTATAACAAAACATTTATTAACAACTAATTACAACTACAATTACTTACATTCCTATTTTGGTCACTTACAGACAATTCAGACTACATGACACTCTGACTAGATGTTACTCTAATGCCTCTAACGTTCGGCGTTTTGTTCCTGGGGTATTACGTAAATTGTCCCCTTGACATTTGTCTTCGGATGTGCACACGGCTCGACATTTACCTTCATGTGTACACGAATGAGTCATACATTACATAAATGCAAGTGAATCATACTTATGTTTATAAAATGTTTCGCTCGAATGATTTTCGTAGCTCCACATTCGTTGGTCTTCTCGTCCTAGTTACAATATTGCTTTTAATTGTGCAGCAATTCTTTAAGCCCGATTCTCTTAGCAGGGTCCAAATAACGACGTGAGTAAGTCTTTTCGCGTATTCGGTATTCGCGATTCGGTTGTTATTTTACGTTTAATAGACGTTAACATAATCGTTAATTGATTTTATAGTTTCATACGTTGCGTGACGTAAGTGTATATTTAATAATTCACGAAGCGCTCTGAAAAATGTCAAGGCGTAACAGCCGGGCGATTTATTATATGTTTCGGCCTAAAAAGAAAAAAGTTCTTCATGTGTGTTGTACTTTGTAGGAAACTGGACGTGCGTACGTAGATGTGCGAGGGGAACGAGTTACGTGTGCAAATGCGGAAATGTATGACGCTCGTTTTCGTGTTGACGAAGTGAAGTTGCTCTTCACAATAGAGCTCCCCAACAACGTAAACGAGAGGCCGTCGAAAATAGCGCAGCAGTATCCCGGCTACAGCCTTATTTTCCATTACGACAACATCACGAAACGGGATCTGGATTTGTTTTTATACGACGACGGTCCCAAACACACGCCGGTAATAATTCTGATGAATTACGATGAGCGGATACCAATTTGTCAACATAGTTTATTTAACGAACCCGTTCCTGTTCGAGGCGTTCTCGAATGGAAGATTTAATTTGGAGCACACCGACGTCGTCGTGTTCGTAACGAGCGACTTTTGCGCACTTAATAATACGAGGCCCAGATTCGACGTCGCGTACGTATGGAACCAGAAGGGCCTTGATCAATCTGGTTGCGTCGTTTTATACGATATTTCCACAAATGACTTCTACTACGTTCGTTTTTATGTCGGGAATGTGACCGGCGTACTGAATAAAATCCCCAACAAAAGTGATGTGCCTCGCTTGTTGGATTACATCAACGAATTTAGAGACTTCAACGGGCACAATTTCAACATCGCTTTCTATCCCTATGCCCCCTTCATTTACTGCGGGTACGCAAGTTATTATTTTTTTTCTGGTCTAATCGTTACTTGATTTTTCGACCCCTTTCAAACTGCGAAGGGTTATTGCGCCGTTGAAGGAATCGACGGCGAAATTTTGAAACTGTTAAGCGGTTTCTTGAACTTTCGATTTCGCATGAAGAATTCCGCCACATTACAACCGGAAGGAGAATGGAAAGCGATGATAAAAGACGTAAGTCCTATCTTAAGTAAAGTCCAACAATTGCGTTAAAAATCCTGAGCTCGTGATAACTTCACCCAAGCAAGGTAGTGGACCCGATCCAAAAACACTTTGCAATCCCTTGAGGGTAGGCAACTTAAGGCACTCCAATGACTTAAATGAGTGGGACTCGCACAGATGCCGCCACCTCGCAATCGTAAATTTCGAGGGCACAACCTTTACCATCTCTGGAAGTCGCGAATTTCTAATTTCTTTTCATGCAATAAAGAAACTATTTTCTTACCCTTTTTCTCACTCCAAATTTTTTCTAAAGACCTGAGTGACGATTTCTTTATTTGTAGCTTTCCGGTTTGAGTTTTGAGCACGCAGAATCCTTTTTCCGCCGAATGTATGGAATTTGGCCCTCGTCTTTCCGTTGGTTTTATTTTTCGGGATTATCGACTTCCATGCTCTTCGCATTTCCTTTGTTTGCGCCGAAACGAAAGCCTAGGACTTGCCGCAAATAATTAACAACCGGGCAGTATACCCGTTTAATTTTGTTACAGTCAAATTTAATCGCACAGAATTTGCGACGCATTTTATAGCGAGCTGGCAACGTCTCCTGTATCTATATGTTGTCTGAACATCTGACAATACTGTTACCCCTGCCCGAAATATCTATTTGAAGTCCCGCTTTCGTATTGGTTCTTTTATTCAGAACTCTTGACGTCATATTCATGCCATTGGTTACCGCTTATGACGTAATAATATGTCGGCGTCCTTCCGCTTTACGTTGGTATTACGTTCAGTGTTGAATCCGCTCTCGTGGTGTATAGTTGCGTGGTTTTGTGATAAAGAAATTCGTGCTCTGAAAGTGAGGAGGATTTAACAACGGCCCTGCCGGAATAAAATTCATACCACCGAGTGGTATGAATGGCCAACGCCATTTTGGGACGCTAACGGTTTTCATTTCTCTTCAGGCTTCCAGTACAGGCTTTCAGTTCGAGCTTTTAGCTTCGACTTTCAATTATCAGTTTGCGGACAAGTCGAAGTACTATTTCGATTTATCTTATCGAGCCACTTCACTTCCGCTGCGAAGAAATCAGTTCCAGCGTTCCTATGACGTATCTTGCGAATCCGCTTTGAATCGGATCACCGGTGTTATAAACAACCCACAGGTGGCGTCGTGAGTGCCAACTTCACTCCGTGGCCCGACAGACAACAAGGTTGTGGAAAGATAGTGAGTTTTGACGTCTAACTTTATTTATTTATTTTTCTTTCGTGAACGGTTATTGCATGCCTTACCGGAGAGCGAATTTCGGCTAAATACAATATTGCATGTACAGTTTTAAATTATAGAAAGTGAATAACTGTGTTAACTGTAGATTTATTAAGAACTTGCGATTTAATTAAATTTTGTTTTGAACAAGCACAGGTTTAACCTCTATTTGTTCAACGTTTTAGTATCCAATAAAGTTTAAATTTGTTAACTTTAGATTCGATTTTGATTTCTACGTTCATGTAAATACCACTGAGTAAAGTGTAGCCGCTATTTTCTTTTTGACTTTTTGCCCAATCCTGTCAGTTCGGGGATACTGACAAGATTCTTTGCCTATCAGCTGAGGTCTTCCGTCCTGGTGCCCTTAAGAATTTTAACATCATATCGACCCACTCCCTTCTCACTGTTGCTAGCCGAAGGAATAGCTGATAGTTAATGCAGCGCAAAATTTGTCACCTAATCGAGATAAGGTTGAGGCTGTCAATTTAAAGTAAATTTGGTGACAATTTTTCACTCCAAAACAAACACCGTTTAATGAAAAATTACACAGAAATGAGAACAATTCTCAGTGCGGTCTGAATGCAAGGCGAGCAGTCACAAGGTGAAATTTCCCATCGGGTCGGCGTTCGGTTCGCGGGCGGGGGAGAAGTCCATTGGCCAATGACAAGCCTTTAATATATTCCACTTTCGACATAGGAGAGTCTCATTACAAAAGAAAGGGGTTGTCCGGAGTTGTTTAGCGTTGTAAGCGTCGTTTTTGGACCAGTCTAATTTCCAAAGGTCAAACTGCGACGCAATTACACTTTCGTCAAGATACCCGAGAACTAGAAATTATTTGCAACAAATTTTTTCACCATAACACATTCGCAATTTGTTTTCAAGATGGGCGCTGGATGTGCGTTTCGTCTTCGAGGCGCCTTTGGCCTTGCCGTCTCGATTTTTCGAGAGGGTTATTGTGATTGGTCAATGTGGATCCGTACCGTGTATTGGGTATGCAGGCAGAATTCCCTTAGTATTTCGCTAGTCACGCTAAGATGCATATTGTTTTATTGTGGGCTAACCCCATTTTTGATGTTTGTTTGTGGAAATGCTGCATGGAATTATTTAATCCGTGTTCTGGAATACGCACACTTCGTGTAACGGAAGCAATTTTTCTGCTTTTCGAAGCCTGACGACTGCAAATCAATAAGGCTTTGGGGTATTCTGATTTTCCTGCAAGAGAACGCATTTGAAGTGTCCTTTTTCACGGAATCGAATTCGGCCCTCATCCTTCCGTTACTTTTGTTTTTCGGGATTATCGAAATCGCGTCTCCTTTGTAATTTCTTTCTTTTTGTAAGCCAAGTTTAGTTGGAATCAATAAAAAAGATAAAACTTTACAAATAAAAAAAAAGAAATTTAAAATAATTTCCTGAGGTAGAATTCAAAACAAAATTGAATAACAATAACTATAAGAATAATGAATAGTGACCTAACATTGCATTACAAGGCGGCCATTCGTGCTGTCAAAACATAATGAAAGTTTCAAATTTTTTGTTGCAAATCGGTTTTGATTGCAATGAAATAATATTATAAGGAGAAGAAACGGTATTCTGTACATACAAAAATCAAAGCAGTGTTAGTTTCTAATAACTAATTGACAATTAAATTGTACAGCACAGAGAAAAACATAGAGAAGAGAGAGAGAGACAGATTATGTCATGATAATCATTAGAGTAGCTTCTCGGGCGTTTATGCTCCCAGTGGGACCTTCACACCGTATTGACAGATGCATTTGAAGTTTCTCTCTCTTCAGATCCTTTAAAAATCCTTCCGCAGGCTTAAAATTCTCACCACCCAGAGTATCCATCCACAAACTTTCGTCTTGTCATGTATTTCTAAAAATGAAAAGTAATTACAAGATAATTTATCAATTTCAAAAGCTTAAACTTTTTGTAATGGTTAATATAATATACGTAGATGCGTATTTTGACAGCTACACTGCCATCTTCAGTACACACACATTTCCATTGGGAATTTGGCGGGAAGGAGAATATCCTCTGATTCATATCAACCAAAGGTTTAATTTGTGTATTGGTGTGTACTAAAGATGGCAGTGTAACCGATCGAAATATGTATCTACGGATGTAAACATGTGGTAGGAGATTTTTTGATTTATTTATAATTTCTGAGATCTTTTAATAATTTTTTTTCTTGAGGGCCAACCAAATAATTTGGAAGAAAGACTTCTGTTACTTCGGTCTCTCGTCCTAAACAAGTGGTCCGGGCCTACCGGCCTATCGGCCCGGACCACTTGTCCATTGAACTCCCCCCACAGAGAACACCCACCACAGAGAAAAAAATTCGAAGAAAGCGCTTCGCGCATTAAGGGCCGCTCGCCGTTTGGGGCTCGCGACAGCTAGGAAATTGAATTTTCTCTCGGGTCTCTTCGACCTTGACCCCGAAGTCAATCATTTAAGTTGAAATAAAAATTCATTTTCGATCTCAATTCGTTGCTTTTGTCGTCTACAGTTGGGTTCGCTCGGGTTGGGTTGACCTTGAACTTCCGTTTGACCTTGACCTTTAACATCGAATTTTTTTTATTTTGAATTTTTTCGATCGCGTTTCCTCGCTCGGATCGACTACAGTTGTTCGCTCGGATTGGGTTCGCTTGGATTGGGTTGACCTTAAACTTCCGTTTGACCTTGACCTTTAATTTTTTATTTCGAATTTTGTCGATCGCACTTCCTCGCTCGAGTCGACTACAGTTGGGTTCGCTCGGGTTGGGTTGACCTTGACCTTCGACTTATCCAATGTTTTTTATTTTGAATTTCTTCGATCGCAATTCCTCGCTCGGGTTGACGACAGTTGGGTTCGCTCTGGTTGGGTTCGTTTGGGTTGGGTTCGGTTGAGTTGGGTTCGCTCGGGTTTTGTTGACCTTGAACTTCCGTTTGACCTTGACCTTTATCGAATTTTTTTTAATTTTGAATTTTTTCGATCGCAATTCCTCGCTCTGGTCGACCACAGTTGGGTTCGCTCTGGTTAGTTCGCTGGTAGCAGCCGTCCAGAGCGGATGTGTTTTTTCACCTGCGAACTCGCGAAGCAAATTAAGTGCGGAAAGCAAGCAAAAAACAAGTGCAGTGAACTTGTGCGTCAGTGCAGATCCAAGGGCTGGTCCATTGAAACAATTTGCGTGTCACTGGGCCACAAGAGTCTGCGAACTGAGGGTAAGTTACCCAGCCATAATTATTTAATAAGAAACGTGAGACAAGAGAGCCGACTGGTGCAGTGCGTGAGTGCGAGCCTTTTAGGCTCGACTAGCGGAGAAAACAGTGCTAATTTGGACCACTAAGACTGAAGATAAGACACCTAGAAATAATTAAATTATTAGTAGTTTAAGTGCGCGAGCTCGGGCGCGGCCCGCTAATTACCGCGGGTCAGTGCGGGGTTGAACTTTGGACTCGGTGCGTGTCATCAACATCAACAGCGCGCCGGCGAAACTAGGTTAGGTGAACGACTCCCGGCCGAAACTTGGCCAGCGGAGAAACAATGGATACGAATCCAAAACCCGGAACCCCGGGCGGAGCGAGAGACTCTGCTGCGGGAGCTATCGAGCAGAAGCTAAGATATAAGTATGCTGCCAGGAAATCCGCGGGGACGCACTCTTCTCCGCGAGTCCAAACCATTGACCTCGTAAGAGAGGATATAACGGTGGACTCAGCATCGCCAAAAACACCGAGCGACTACGCTATCCGTCGTGACTCGCTGGGCTCGCCGTTTCAGCGATGCAACTCGCTGAGTAGCGAGCAAAAAAAAAGGAGGCTGCTCGACACCTCAATAGAAGGAAACTCTTCGCAGTGTGCCTACAAGAAAAAAGAGAGCTCTATCGTTTTCACTATAGTGGACACAATAGGCATGCTCTCTAAGCAGATTAACTATCTCGACAAAATAGTGGAGGCAAACCCCAACACCAAAAGAGAAATTAAAGAATCCACCTTACAACTAAAAAAGAGTATAGAAATACTCAATCGCAAGTCGATTCAGGCTTGGCTGGAGGACAACCGTTACGAAAAATTAGAGAAACTTATGATCGACATTGAGACGCAAACAGACGGCGTTGCAACAACCGACTTTGGCCGGGACACAGCAAGTCAACAATCTGGAAAACATCACGACCCTTAAAGATTGGGAAAACGTTGCTTCCAGGGAATGGGCGGAGGAAACATTCCAAAGAACTTCGATAGTGGTGGGTAACCCGCTACAAACCCATAATACTACGGTTAAAGTAGTAATAGTGGAGCCTGATGATCTCTTAATGGATAAAAGCATTAAGAAACTCTTCAAAGACAGATGTCCTGAGCTACAAGAAGCGACGGACGAGTTCGAGGTAGTCGAGCTGACCACAACTCGGAAGGCGAGGCAAGGCCTGGGCGGAGGCACCCAGAAGATCATCCGTATCCAATTAAACGGAACTACAGAGGACATTTGGGAAAAGCTCCAGAAATTAAGGGAAGAGACCCTTGAAAACGGAAAGGTGGCAATCCATCACATTAACATGATGGATATTGCCACCCTGAGGAAAATGACGGAATGCGTTTTCCACGGCTCTCAGACAAAAGTAGCTATTTACACCACTAAAAGCTACATGGAAAACGACAAACCCAAACCAACAGAGCACAAGAGGGAGAGGAAGACCTTTGCCATCATTGTCGCAAATGACAAAGACAAATATCTGGAGACTGAAAAATGTAAAAAAGGCCATCCAAGACGAACCAGAGGCCAAGGCCATCAAAGGGCTCAGGAGCACCAAGGAAGGGAAGCTCCTGATAACCCTCGATAAGGATGAAGCGGCACTAGATAAAATCCAAAGAATAGTTGCCGAGGTGGAGCCGAAAGGTGCCCGGAAAGCGGCACCCAGAAAGCCAACTGACACCCTCCACATAAGGGGTATGGACGCGGTTACCACACCCGCTGACGTGGGAGGGGCCATCAGGAAGGCACTGGATAAGTCTGGCCCAATACTGTGCAAGATGAGTGACCTCAGGCCAAATGCGGAAACACGCTGGCAGTGAGCGTCACGCTAGAGAAAGGCGATGCAGAAAAAATCATTGCGATGAAAACGGTCAAGGTTGGGCTGGTCCCCTGCAACATAGAAGGGCGACTCCACATTCCGAGGTGCTCGAAGTGTTGGAGCTACGACCACAAACCCAAGGATTGCAAAGGGCCGGACAGGACAAAGGCGTGCCTAAACTGCGGAGAGGAGGGACATGTAGCCAAGGGTTGCCCGAATGATCCCGCATGCCCTATCTGCGACGCAAAGGGACACAAGGCTGGCATTGGTAAGTGCAATGCCTTCAGGGAAGCCCTAAAGACAGAGAGGAAAAATAGAAATGGAAAAAAGACAACGCGAAATCCACAAGACCGCAGACTCGATAACACAGAAGATGCCAAAAAGACATCCAAGCCAAAAACCCCCAAAAAAACTAATTGGCAGACACCGACCAGAATCAAAACCGCATTTGCTGGAGCGGAAGTAAACACAACCTCTCAAACTCCAAAACAGCAAGAAGGGAAACAAGAACCTGTCCAACACTAACATGGCGCACAACAACAATAAGCACCCAACAACTACTTAGCAACCTAAAAATTATACAACTTAATCTAGACAGGCATGTCGCGGCCCACGATCTGATCGGACAAACAATTTACGAACAAAAAGCCGATATTGTGATTGGCCAAGAGCCTAACCGTAAATACACGCAAAAATACTTCTGCGACGATCACCAAAACTCCTTCGTTGGCGTGAGCACGAACATCCCGGTTCTACACATAAGCAAAGGAGACGGCTACGTGGGAATCGAGCTCGAGGCCCTGGTGGTGTACTCGTACTATTTTTCTCCGAACAAGCCCCTCCAAGAATTTGAAGAATTCCTGAACAGCCTGGAAAACGACATGAGATTCCAAGACAAAGGCTGCGTCATTGGTGGCGATCTGAACGCCAAGTCGCACATCTTTGGAAGCAAGTCGGACGACCAAAAGGGGAAGCGGTTGGAGGAATGGGTGGAGCAACTGGACCTCACTGTTCAAAATAAAGGCAGTGTTGCTACCTTCTCGAACATCTTAGGAAGCTCCATCATAGACATAACTCTGACGTCGGCTTCACTATCTGGGAGTATAAAAAACTGGAGGGTCGAAGAAGAACTAGAGAGCATGAGCCACCACAGAGCCAACACATACACGGTAACAATGGTCCGTACAAGCGCACCAGAGAACACACCAGCAAACGGTTGGTATGTCTCGGCAAAAAACCTGAACCAACTGGTTGGAGACTGCATGCTTGCGAAGAGCGAGAGCAAACAAACCCCGGAGGAGCTCATCAGGAACATCGGTCGAGTCTGTAACAAACATCTGACTCCAAGAACGAGCCGAGTACACCGACTCCGGCCAGTATACTGGTGGTCGGAAGAAATCGCCACGAAGAGAAGCGAAGGTATCGTGAAGAGAAGGGCCCTGATTAGATCAAACAGGAAACCGCTCGACAGAAGACTCGCTGCGAATGTCGTACGGGAATACAAAACTGCAAAAAATGACCTCAAGAAGGCCATTAAAAAAGGGAAAGCTGCCCGGTGGAATGAATTGTTGAACGAACTGGATACCGACCCATGGGGGAAGGGATATCAGGTAGTCACAAAAAAACTAAGACTGAGACCTCCTGTAAAAATGAGCGAATCCGAGGTGAAAAGCCAGATAATTAAGTTGTTTCCCACAAAACCTACAATAGATTGGCCAACAGAAGCAATAAGTCCTGAAAATATCAAGCGATTCACGGCTGCAGAAATTGAAAACGCCATAATGAAAATAAAGAGCAAGAAATCACCAGGCCCGGACAATATTCCTACGGAAGCCATGAAGGCGGTTGCCATGGCTAACATTGTGACTTTCATGAACGTGATGAATGCCTGCCTAGAAGCGGGTAAGTTCCCGGACATATGGAAGAAGGCAAGACTCGTGCTTGTGGAAAAGCCAAAAAAGCACGAGGGAGACCCGCCAACATATCGTCCCATCTGCCTCTTAGACGTAGCGGCCAAACTATTAGAGTCGCTCGTCAAAAAACGATTAATTGAGGAACTAGATGACCGTAACATCCTACATGAACACCAATACGGCTTTAGGTCGGGCAGGTCAACTACGGACGCGCTGGCCAAGGTAAGAGAGACAGTGAGCAAGACCAAAGAGGTAGCTTGCCAACACAGAAAATTTTGTCTGATGCTCTCGCTGGACATAGAAAACGCTTTCAACTCTGCCTCGTGGCCACACATAATCAACGCACTAAAAAAGGCAGGGATCAGCGACTACATCGCAAGAATCCTGCAGTCCTACTTGCTGAACAGGGTTATCGTAACTCCATACGGTGATGAGACAGCCGTGACGTGCGGCATGCCGCAGGGTTCGGTTTTGGGGCCGACGCTGTGGAACATACTGTACGACGGCATACTGCAGATGGAAATGGGACAGGGCATTACGACCTTGGCCTACGCGGACGACCTTGCGGTGTTAATCACTGCCAAGACGAGCACCCAATTAGAAAACAAGGCGCAGTACGCTCTCATAAAGATAGAAGAATGGCTAAAACAACACGACCTGAAACTAGCCACGGCAAAAACGGAAGCGGTGATTCTGACTGGTCCTAGAAGACTAAAGACTCTCGCATTATAACACGAGGGAGCCATTATAACAACAAAAAAAGAAATCAAATACCTGGGCGTGCATTTAGACAGGGATCTGAGGATGACCACCCACGTTAGGAAAACATGCGAGAAAGCGGCAAAATCCTTAACGGCGCTGGCGAGGCTCATGCCCAATGTAAGCGGACCAAGACCTAAGAAAAGGAAGGTCCTAGCCGGCGTAGTACTATCTACCATAATGTACGCGGCGCGGCGCCTATATGGTCACCGGCCATGAAATTCAAACTTTACGAGGGACTTCTGGAGTCAATAAACAGGAAAATGGCGATACGGATAACCTCTGCATACAGAACTGTCCCCACCGAGGCAATTCTGGCGATCGCAGCTATACCACCAATAAGGCTGAAAGCCGAGGAACGGACGCGGAAATATGAAGCAGACAAAACAGCCGTCGCATACGACCAGGGCATCCTAATGGAAAAATGGCAAACCGCATGGGATTCCTACCGTGGGTGGACGAGAACCTTCATAAAGGACCTCAGCAGATGGTGCAATAGGACATTCGGGGAGGTGGACTATTACATCACACAAGCAATGACAGGCCACGGGGTGTTCGCTACTTACCTGAAAAAAATAGGTAAGCTGGAGAGCGACGACTGCTGGTACTGTGACCAAGTTGACAGCCCAGAACACACAGTCTTTGATTGCGAGAGATGGGACGATATAAGAAACATCGCACACAGGAAGTGCGGGGAAAAATTTTTCACAGAGAACATCTCTAACATCCTGCTAAAGGATGAAGAATACTGGCTGCACATAACGAGCATGCTAAGAACCATCATGGAAACAAAGACAGAGGACGAAAAGCAAAGACAGGCAAGGACGTAAAGAGTACAAGGATGAGATAACGCCCGGAAATGACTGAAAAATAAAAATAATAAATGAATTTAAAAAAAAACATAAATACAGTCGATAAAGGCCGATGCCTGCATGGAGCCGGAATCCGGCGGCAAGCAGGAATGCCGGTCTAAAGTTGATTAAAGTTTATGAACAAAGACCAAAAAGCGACAATAAAACAGAAAGACAACACCGTGCGAAATTCCTGAAGTAATGCCTAACAGCGGTTCCCGGGAATTAGCAGCTGCGAGAGAGGAGTAGGAGTTTTAGTTGGTAGGCGCCTGTGTTGGAGACCTTCAGAAAGGCTACAACCGGGCGAATCCAACATGCTATCAACTTGGATCACCGTTGATGGTATCTTTTGAAGATCTCTCCAAACCTCTCGAAAAAAAAAAGGGTTCGCCCGGGTTGGGTTGACCTTGAACTTCCGTTTGACCTTGACCTTTAACTTATCGAATATTTTTTATTATGTGTTTTTTCGATCGCAATTCCTCGCTCAGATCGACTACAGTTGGGTTCGCCTGGGTTGGGTTGACCTCGAACTTCCGTTTGACCTTGACCTTTAACTTGTCGAACTTTTTTTTTATTTTGAATTTTTTCGATCGCGTTTCCTCGCTCGAATCGACTACAGTTGGCTTCGCTCGGATTGGGTTCGCTTGGGTTGGATTGACCTTGAACTTCCGTTTGACCTTGACCTTTGACTTATCGAATGTTTTTTTATTTTGAATTTCTTCGATCGCAATTCCTCGCTCGGGTTGGTGATAGTTGGGTTCGTTTGGTTTGGGTTCGCTTGAGTTGGGTTCGCTCTGGTTGGGTTCGATTGGGTTGGGTTCGCTTGAGTTGGGTTCGCTCGGGTTGGGTTCGCTTTGGTTGAATTCGTTTGGGTTGGTTTCGCTCGGGTTGCGTTCGCTAGGGTTGGATTGACCTTGAACTTCCGTTTGACCTTGACCTTTGACTTATCGAATGTTTTTTATTTTGAATCTCTTCGATCGCAATTCCTCGCTCGGGTTGGCAACAGTTGGGTTCGCTTGGGTTGGGTTCACTTGACTTGGGTTCGTTTGGGTTGGGTTCGCTCGGGTTGGGTTGACCTTGAACTTCCGTTTGACCTTGACCTTTAACTTGTGTTAAGAAAAATTATTTCAATCTTTTCGATATCAATTTCATATTGTTCTCACATTCGCGCTCGCGACCTTGACCTAAGACCTTTGGCACACCTGGTCGTCGAAAATCGACGTTTTTAAAAAAAATCCCTATTTCTTCCAAATTTTCGGCCGTGACCTTGACCTTTGACCTTTAAGTCGATTCGCTGTCGAAAATAAAAAATTTTCCCCGATTTCTCTCGAATTTTTTGTCGCGACCTTGACCTTTGACCTTTAAGACGATCCGGTGTGTAAATTCAAAATTTCTTGAAAAACTTAAAATTTTTTGAAAATTTACCCCCCGTTTCCCCAAATTTTCGGTCGCGACCTTGGCCCTTGACCTTTAAGACGATACGGCGTGGAAATTCTAAATTTTTTGAAAAATGCCCCCCCCCCCTCTTGCCCTAATTTTCCGTCGCGGCCTTGATCTTTGACCTTTAAGACGATACGGCGTGGAAATTCTAAATTTTTTGAAAAATGTCCCCCCCCCCTCTTGCCTAGATTTTCCGTCGCGGCCTTGACCTTTGACCTTTAAGACGATACGGTGTGGAAATTCGAGATTTTTTGAAAAATTTCCCCCCTTTCCCAAAATTTTCGGTCGCGGTCTTGACCTTTAAGACTTTCCGCTGTATAAATTCTAAATTTTTTGAGAAATTTAACATTTTTGGAAAATTTACCCCTCCTTTTCCCCAAGTTTTCGGTCGTGACCTTAACCTTCGACCTTTATGACGATCCACCGTCTAAATTCAAAGATTTTTGAAAAATTTCCCCCCTTTTTCAACAAATTTTCGGTCGTGACCTTGACTCTTGACATTTAAGACGAACCGCCGCATAAATTCAAAATTTTTTGAAAAATAAAATTTTGGAAAATTTTTCCCCCTCTTGCCCATATTTTCGGTCGCGACCTTGACCTTTGACCTTTAAGACTCTCCGCCGTCTAAATTCAAATTTTTTTGAAAATCCCCCCCTTTCCCCAAATTCGTGGTCGTGACCTTGACCTTCGATCTTTGAGACGATTCGCCATCTAATTTGAAATTTTTTGAATATCCCCCCCCTCCCTCATCCCTCTACATTAACGAAGTTTCTTTCTCGAAATTCGAAATTTTTAAAAATTCCCCCCCCCACTCTTCCCCAATTTTCGGTCGTGACCTTGACCCTTGACTTTTGCGATGATTCGTTATCGAAATTCAACATTTTTTTGAACCCCCTCCCCACCCGTTTCCCCATATTTTTGGTCGTGACGTTGACCTTTAAGACGATCCGCCGTCTAAATGCAAAATTTTTTTGAAAATCCCCCCCCCTCTTTTCCCTATATTTTTGGTGATGACGTTGACCTTTAAGATCCGCCGTGTAAATTCAATTTTTTTTTAAAATTCTCCCCCCCCCCCCTCTCCCTCGACGTTAATCCGAATTTCTTTTAAAATCACCTCCCCCCTCCCATTTCTTGGCGATTTTTTTTTAAATCCATCTTGGGTTGGGTAGTGCCGATTACAGTTGGGTTCGTTCGCGTCAAGTGGACTTGGGTTGGATTAATCTTTTTTTGCAATTTTTTCTAAGTTTGTTCAAATTTTCTCGAATTATTTACTTTCCGTTCGTTTCCGCTCCTCGAGACGTTTCTTACGACGTGCGACACGCCGTGTCCATCTTTATTTAGATTTAAAACGATAATAACAAATAACGATAAACAATCGACAACAAATAGTGTCGGTATTTATTTAGTTTGCTCAAATTTTTTCGAATTTTTTATTCTTCGTTCGATTCCGCTCCTCAAGACGTTCATTTCGACGTGCGACACGCCGTGCCCATCTTTTTATGGATTTAAAATGATAATAACAAATAGTCGGTCATCGATAATGATTAATTAACAACAAATTTCGACAGAGGAAAGCACTCGACGTACGTCAGACGAAAAAAGTGCGCGGCGATACGCTTTTTCTAGATTCAGAATGATAACCGAAGAAAGTAAACAAATAAATAAATAAATAAAACGAAATCATTTATTCGAACTGAGAATTTACGTCGAGCGTTTAACAAAAAAAAAATTCCCGGCCAGCCGCGATAATTCGTTTCCAACTGATGAACGTCTGAAACGACGGCCGGACGTTTGAAAATCCCGCGCTCCAGCTTTCGACGGGCGTCAGCCTTTTTAGGTTAGATAACACACGTACATCCCCCTTCGGAGCAGAGCGTTCACTGCCGTGCCGTATACAGTGTTGTTCTTCGACTAAAAATTATTGTAATAGAATTTTACAGAAAACTGTAATAGATTTTGTTTTGACGTAATAGATGTGCTTTATATTTATTTCTTAATAATTAAGAAATAAATATAAAGTACTATCTATTATTTTTCACTGACCACCTCTGGAACGACGACACAATCTACTTTATACTCCATTCTTCCACATGGAAATGGAACTGGCACTCGAGTAACTTGAAAAGCAACCAGCAAACAGCTGACAGATGACGAAGTATCGGGCACGTGCATGGCCTTCTAAATGAAAAGCGAGTTCTATCTGGCCTGCGCAAAAGTGCAGTTCAGGCGTGCTCCGCCAAGCACTACTTATGGGGCGCTTTTTTAACCTAAAATCTTAACAGTTCTGTTACATGTGAATGGTGAATGAGTTCGTGTAAGAACAATTAATGTTATTATTGTAAAAATTTGAGCATAATGGATATTATTTACGTTAGAATAAAGTGGAGTATTTATGTCCAATTTCGACAACTTAATTTAGCATTAAACTATTACGATTTTAGAATAAAATCTTACCTGCACATACTCAAAATTTCTGTGGTAAGTTACAACATGTATAATAAAGCTTCTTTTCTTACTGTGCGTAATTATCATCGCCCTTTTTAACACGTTTTATTTATAACACGAAAGCTTTTTAAAATGACAGTTTTTCTTTATTGCGCAAGCATACTTCACTCCGACGTGATCAAATGATTTGTGCATGAATCTATAAAGTTTATACCACATAAATTATGTTGTATTACGGTAGTTACAATATTAATTAATTTTGAGTGAACTCACTTTGATTGACAGTAATGACAATGCACTTCACTCAGTGCCGTCAGTGCCCCATAACCAGCGCCAAAGTGGCGACTTTTGGCGTTTTCTCGAGCACAAAAATTCAATGTAAATTTTTCAAAACGCCCAGGCCAGTTAGAACTCGCTTTTCATTTAGAAGGCCATGGGCACGTGTAACCAACCGTGTAACCGAATACCAAAATAGAGGATGAGTTCGCGATGACGCTCGCTCTGATCAAAAGTGTGAGGGAGAGCGACTGCGTTTCACTGCATGTAAGAGTGAGAAAGAGAAACACTCCGATCGATCTGAGTGTAAACGCGAACGCACCCAGAAAGTGCAAACGGTGCAAACTGCACATGCGCAAATCTTTAAAATTTACAAATTGTAGGCAATTTGATTACATATCGTCTTTGGAAGTTGAAGATAATACGAAATGTAATAGATTTTATCATCGAGTAATAGCGTAACAAACAACATAAAAAGTAATAAATCTATTACGCCCGTAATAGCAAGAACAACACTGGCCATATATTAAAACTATCTGTCAAGGACTCGAGATCGGCAACGTTCGCGACTGACATCGGAACTCGCTCCGAACGTTCAGAAATTGTCAACTTGTTTTAGAGTGCGTGCGCGAATTGTTTCGTTCACCTTATTCATTAGAATTATTTCGTTTCAAAATGGACATGATGCCGTCAGTTTTGCGTGCTAATGATAACCTTTTGTTTGAAATACGATTTCGAACGGAACAAATTCTGCTTAAGGTATTTAATTAAACTTAACGCAAATCCGATCGTCGGTAGTTAGTCGTGCCAACTTCGGGTTCGCTCGAATATTAGAACGCTTTACCCTATTGACGGGCACACTTTTTTGTATAATTTCTTTTACGCTTAATTAATAATGAGGAGAACATGTTTTCGTCTATATTACCCTTCGACCATACACCCCTAGACGAAGTATGTCACTCAGACGTAGGTAGCAAAATTCTGCCAACATCAACGGGAGGAGGGTAAGGGGTTTACTGTTTACAAAGGAACGTCGGCAGAGGCGGAGTGTCATTAGGGAGCAACTTTAATTAACATAAATACTTAACAAAAACATGCAAAGAAGCCTTTTTCTAACAATTTTATGGTTCTTAAACAATATGTTCAGGAGTGTTTCTATTTTGGCATATATTAATTATTATTTGTTATTTATTCTGAAACAACAAAAGGTTTTAAATAAACCTTTACCTTTGTAAATATTTTATTGATGTTGAAATAAAATCATTTTATTAAATAAACTATGTATTCATTAAAATTATTTTTTAATATAATTCCTGTCAGGGTCGCTAATGTATTTTGTTTTGAATTAATAATATTAATATGCCACGTAGAACTTACAAATGATATGAACGTTGGGAAGGCTTTTCCCGTTTTCGTGAACATACAAAACACACTTTCACCATTCTTTTTTAAGTTTGATTATTTTTTTTATGAAATTCAATACGAAATGATTAATTTCGAACACGAAAATATAGGAAAACACCATTAACAACTGCCACTAGTGTCGAAATGAAACGAAAAGTCACGATATATTAGAGGGTTCTGGTAAACTAGCCAATGAAAACGTCGGATTTTGCGGAATCTTCTAAGGTCGAGTTTTGCTTGCAGTTGCACATTCCCCTTACCCCAACCTGTTATGTTGGCTGTAAACAAACTGCAAGCATACTCAGTCTAGGAGTGTATGGTCGAAGATATTACCTCTCGCATTTACTCAGTTTGCCATATTTTATTTATTATAAACGGTACAGGGGCGAACTCTAATATCGTCACATAACTAAATCGCAAAGTCCTAATTTTACATTAGAACCTTGAATTTATTTAAGACGGTTCAATTTGTTTGTGAACGTCGTCAACGAACGTGGCGTAGTCGGAAAAGGCAAAGTTCTGCGCAGTAACTGAAAAGGAAAATCCTCTTTTGGGTCCTGCATTTCCGAAAAAAAAAAAAATCGGCAATACGTAAAATTTTTCGAAAGTCGGATTAAAAAAATTTCGACCTCATAAGTCGGCCATCTTTGATTCGAGAATGGCGCCGATGTGACGGTCGTGTTCGACTCGCCGGCACCTTTAATTTGAATGGTCGCACGACTTACTTACCTCTTAAAGGAAAAATTTTCGACCTCAAAAGGCGGCCATCTTTGGTTCAAAGATGGCGTCGGTATAACGGTCGAGTTTGCCTCGCCCGCACGTTTAATTTAATATGCGACTCGACGGGTTTATCTTTCACGGGGCGATTTTCGATCGCCGCGCCGCCATCTTGGATTCCAAGATGGCGTCGGTATGACGGTCGAGTTCCTCTGGTCGAGACCTTTGAGGTGATGTGCGATACAAAGGACTTTTCTCCACGAACACAGCGGGAAAGGCGGGACGCGAATTTTTTTAGTCCTTTCGGATCGAGACGGGTGGCGTTGGATAGAGAAAGGAGTCGGCTATCCTCTCGTCGAAACATTTCGGCAATATCGGCTCCGGTTGCGTAGAAAAAAATTCCGGAGTGTAACTCACCCGGAGCGGCATTCTAAACCGTGCGGAGCCGGCCCCGTGCATCGTACCGGAACGCGCGGGGCCTCAAAAGACGCGGGAGAAACTAAGCTAACGACCGTGAAAAACTCGTCCGCCTGGGGTTAATGGGGCACCGTCCAAATCGAAAAGACCATCACAATAGGGGTGTCCCCATTTAAAATGCATTGGATGCATCGTTCCGCTCGAGCGCATTTCGCCACCTTAGGATGGGTCCGAGGGGGAAGTCGCGTACGGGGCGGCAAGAGGGAGGACGGAGTTAAGCGGAAACGTGTCCCGGGCCGAATCCGTCGGTAATTGTGGCGAGGGCGGCCCCCGAAACTTTTCCAATTTTTTCCGGGACTCCGGGCCCGTAGCGTCGTTCCGGGTGACCGGAGCTCGAAGCGCGCGGCGGCGTCGCGTTCCTCGCGATTTCCCGCATGATTTTCCTGTCAAGCTCAATTCGGTCCGACCCCCCCAAGGTACCGTAAAAAATTCCGAAAAAAAGTCGCAAAAAATGGGCGATTTTCAAAAAATCATTTCTCGAAAATACGCATTTTCCTGGGATATAGGCCCCATAGGTTAGTTACCCGGGGGTGTCCTCTGGCGCGTGAGGAAGTTTAAAAAAAATCCTAGTCCCCGTTTTCGAGAAATTCTCTTCGATGTTGGACGACCTCGTTTTCGCGTCACTTTTCGGGCCCCGGCTCAAATCCAGGACAGGCCTCGGGGCCGTGCGTCCGGACGTAGGAGCACGCGTCGGTCCTGCATATAAGTTCCCAATTCGGTTCGATTCGGTCGGTAAATAAGGGTCGTGGAATTTTTTTAAACCCGAAAAACGGTGTTTTTCGGACACGCGCATACAAAAGCTTTCCCCCCCTCGTCCGATCGCCAGGCGCACACCGGATTCGGATTTTTCGGTATTTTTCCTCGACCTTGGCGAAAATTTCGTTTCGATTGGATCACGTTTAAGGGTCGAAAAAAATTCCCGAAAAATAGCTTACATCGGTGCAGAGTCCGACGCCGCGCCCCCTGGCTCCCCACAGCGACGGGCGACAGCTTCGCGACCGCCCCCGAAAATCGTCCGAAGGACCATCCCAGACATGGTATGAACGGCATTCCGCGAAAAAATTCCTCGCGTCTATAACCTGGTTGGTACTCATTTAAATAATATGAAATAAATTCGATAAAAAAGAGGGTAAAGAAAAATTTTACCGTGGGACTTACAGCTGAATTCAAAAAAAACGGGAAATGATTTTTTTCCAGTTGTAAATTTGGTTCCACTTGTCAGTTAATTGTCTACTTGACAAGACATACATATCTTTAAAAAAAATTAACCTATTTACCTATGAACTGACATACCGTCAAATAATTCTAACCTATTTTTAATAAATCCATTTTCACACTATGAAAATATTGAAAAAAACGTGTCGATTTATTTTGACATTTCCCGATTTTTTTGAATTCAGCTGTTATATGTGGGAAAAAATTGTGAAAACAATTTTCAATATTATCTACAATTATCACACTCTCTGATCTGAGATGCGATAACCCACCTAGGAAAATTAAGTGGGGCCGAACTAGCTCAGGGCGGCAGGGGTAGTTCGTCGAGACAAAAATTAATTTAATAAAATAACGTAATGAAAGGGGCGCCACGCTATTTAAAATCGATAATGATTTCCCACTGGATAATAGCGAAAACTAAATTCTCCCTAGACGTCGCTACTCAATGTTGTGTCAAGGTCTGTGATTGTGCACCAAAGATTTAATCATCAAAATTAATCAAAATAATTAGTACAAATAGAATTAAACACCAAGAATCGGATGAACAATTTACCTTTTTTTTTTTTTTTTAAAGAATATAATACATACAGGGTTAGTTAAAAGTCTGGAAACGGTCATTTATTGCCGTTATTATTCATTTTAGGAAATTATGTTCTTTATGAAAGTTTTTTAGGAAATTTTATCTACAATTGAGAATACTTAAATTTTTTTTTTCTTCAATTGTCTTTGAGTTATGCCTATCTGCGTAATTTTTTTAAACGGAAACTTGTTAATTTTACTCTACCGTTCGGTGGAGTATTTTTTTCTCTTCACAATAGCATTCTTATTTTTTTTTTTAAATTGAGGAGTTTCTGAAAAAAAAACAATATTTCAAGTATTCATTTCCCGTCGTGCATGCTTATTAGCGCTAGGACAGGTACATCTAAGTAAGCGATAAACGAACTCGAGCGAGTAACTTTATCAATGGTTATTGTTTACGTCAAATTCAATTGTGCAAATGACTGCTGTTAATATTAGCAATGGCGACTTTAAATGAACGTCAAAAAATTGAAACCATTATGATGCTAGGTTATGGAGATAGACGTAGAAGTTTACAAGACGTTTGTAATTTATTTAATAGTACGCATCCTGACAATTTGAACATTTAATTTAATTTACTTAGTTATTTATTAGTTTCTTTTGTTGCTTTTGTTTTTAATGATAAGATTGTGACCGATAACTTCAATTTTGTCTAGATCTACCTAACTAAAATAAATATTTGAACCAGAGTTTTCAATTTCACAAAAAAGACAAATTTTTTTTCAGAAAACCCTCAATTCTAAAAAACACAAGAGTACTATTGTAAAGAGAAAAAAACACTCTACCGAACGGTAGAGTAAAATTAATAAGTTTCCATTTAAAAAAATTACGCAGATAGGCATAACTCAAAAACAATTGAAGAAAAGAAAAATTCAAGTATTCTCAATTGTAGATAAAATTTCCTAAAAAACTTTCATAAAAAACATAATTTCCTAAAATGAATAATAACGGCAATAAATGACCGTTTCCAGACTTTTAACTAACCCTATATAACGCATTACACATGAATTATAACCTCTGGTATGATAACGTAAGTATGACGTATGACATAACCTTAATTCAGGAATTCGAATTCCGCGTAATTAACTAATTTAACTAATTATTTCTAATATTTACAATGTATCAAATCTTATAATAAAATAATTTTAGGTCCGCTACTTGATGCTGATAAAAATTAATTAGTTCACTATACCTGTGGTGCATAAGAAGAATGTTCCTATTGATTCAAGGATAGAACTCAGGAGCCTCTGTTTCTAAGAAATACACCAGCCACGAGAAATCTATCAGGCAGCTCCCAGGATTGGCAACAGTTACACCTTGATACCGCCCTTGTTTATCACTGCGTTCGTAAAGTATGGAATAAATTCATTTTCTACGAAATAAACGATATTTATGTAAAATACTGAAACAGGTCGATTTTTAATTAAAAAATGACACTATTTTAGCGGAATTTTGCATCTCCCCCTCCAACCCCCTCCGAGTGACAGTTGCCCCTTTAAAATTTGCAAATAGAATGGGGGGACATGTGATACCTCATTTGAAAGGGCTTTTCAGTCTCTATTCAGTAGTATAAGAATTTTTTTTAATTCCTATTTTTTCTAAAAAGAATAATACATTAGATCTCTAGCTGGATCTCCTGATCTAACACCTCTTAATTTCTTTTTATGGGGATATCTAAAAAGTAAAGTCTCCAGAACTAAACCAAACAGTCTTGAAGAATTAAAATTAATTAATTAATGTTTTACATGAGTTTGAATTTCGTCTTGGTTATAGTCAAGAGGTAGGAGGAGGACATTTTGAACAGTTTCTTTGATATTGGTGTTATTACTTTTACTTCTACGTTGATTACATACATTAGTATCTACAGTTTCTACTCGTTTTCATAATGAATTTAAAAAAAAATCAAAAAAATTGGAATTAATCAAATTACCCTGGAAATGAAATGTTTTAGATAAACGTCTGCAACGTTTGTACTATTCCAATCTATTGCAGGCTCTATTAGCCGCCGAGGTCGCGACCTGTATCGCAGGTGCCATCCAGCGAATCTTCCTTCACCGGACGAAGTTAATTATCTTTTAAGTCCTCCGATCCAATTAAAAACTTTAAATTGAATGTTTCCTGTGACTTCCGACGCGACGACTCGCCGTCAATTATATTAATAAAAATCTATGGACGCCAAATCGGAGAATCAATGTCGTTTGCTAATTATTTTATCAGGCAACGATTCATTTGGAGGACACGAGAGTTAAGCTTTGAACTTTTCATGTAAGTAAGTAAGTCACTGACGCCAAGTCGTTAAAGCAATCATCAAACAACGTTCAAACTTCGCGCTCACTTATACTTTTATAATCTGATCCTTTCGTCCTTTATTCCTTCGAGAACCAATCCGTGAAGTTTACAGGAATGTGGCGGCAACTACTAACAGGCCACTCCTCTCTGTTTTGCAGGTTGCCTCAAGCATGATCTTTTACGTGACATTCTCATATTTGAGAATGTTCCTTGTTTCTTCGAAAAATTCGATTGGTTTTGACATAGGGTGGGTTTATTCATGACAGGTCAAAAAACTTTTCTTCTCTTTGTCCTGTGGGGTTGAATGATTTTACTTTTCTACTCCCTTCTGTTCTTGTACCACTAAGTACCACTTAGTATTTCTTTCTTTTGCAACTTGTCTTCCTCTTGCCGCATTGTCTTGCGTTAACCTCTCGTGCTCCTTCTTCCTCCAACTGCTTGCGCGTTCCAACCATCCCAGTTGTCACTCTTGCACTCTTAGCACTGGTTTTGTTTTCAATTGTTTTCTGAGCACCTTTTTTCTATTTTCTATTTCTCTTCGCTTTCTTTTTCTCTTTTCTAGATGTCGTATGCCTGTCTTTTGGTGGGGTGAAGAGACTTCGTTTTTTCTTATTATTTATTTCTTTACACTACACTTACACTTATTAATTTGAAATATAAAATGAACGAGTCGAATCAGTGTGAATCGAATAAGTTAAATTGAAAAACGTGAAACAAGTAAAATAGAAAAATGAATGTGAATGTATTTGAATGTCTACATGAATGTCTGAATGTAATACTCGAGTGAATGTAATATTATACAATGTCCCTTAAAACTAAGAGTTGTGGATTTTATAACCTTAGCGCGGATGATGCAACGTGGGGGTGAGTACATGATACCTCGGATTGCGTTGCATCATCCCTTAGCCTGACTACATAATATTTATCGTTTATGACACGTAACAAATATCCTGGATGTCTTGAAGTTTCCTTTCTTAACAAAAGAAATCTATGTGCGAATACTAATCAATATTGGATCTAGGTTTTACAAAAGGCACGTTTTCTACTAATGTTCAAGAAGGCAATAAAAGTGTCCTTTCTGAAATTTTGGCTATTGTGAGCTGAAATTAAGAATACAAATGGTATTGACGATATCTTATTAAAAATACAGAAAATCTCTTAAGTAATAAAAAATGACGTGACAGTTGAGCAAAAGTTTCACGGACTCTGCAGGTAAAAGTAATAATCGTAAATCAGACGTAAAAATCCGTAGTTTGGGGTAGCATTTTAAATTAGATAAGAATACCTAGAATCGAAGGATAAAACTTGATCATACTCTAGTCTAACATCTAATTAATTAAAAAGAAATAGAATTATGCATTTACTTAACTAAATGAATTAAAAACGAATTAAACTAACTCGTGTCTAAATAAAAACCTGGTCAAGTAGGCTACATTTAGTAATTCTGCTATGTAAATTGTTACAGTTTACTTTCGATCGTGTGCGAGAACACCCTGTATAATGTATATTTCAACGTTCCGAGCTATTTTTAACCCGTTTTGTTCTGTTTCTCCACTAGGCGTAGGAATGTGCCATTCCACGCCTATGCAATTCACCCAAAATTCTCTTTTTAATATATTTTCGCTAAAAGTTTCAGACCAGCCGAATAAGTACATATTATAATAATTAACCCCATCCTTGATTTATGTCGAGATTGTGTCTACGCAATATTTAATTGTCCAATTTAAATGGTCCTATTTTGCGACGCGTGTATTAGTGGATGAACGAGTTCGAGCTTCGGAATGCGGTTGAAGTCGGAAACTGTTGCATATGCCAGTAACCTTTACCCTTTATCTTGATTGGTTTCCGCTGACGACTTAAAATCTGCCATTGGCACATTCGAATATTTCTCTCTCTTTTGTTGTTTTTTTTTTTCTTTTCCACCGGGGAAGCGTCATTTTTTCAGTAATACTCTGTTCGTCCCATGAGCTGCATGTGTCTTTCGCGGAAAATTTAGTGTCGTGTTCGCTTCATCGAGGAGGTGAAAGTGAGTGGTACGGCTTTGTGCCGAATTTCTTTGGCTCATTTGGGAGCGGAAAAGCCGCATTTCCTCTGCGGTTTGTGTCAGCCTAGCCTCCCGACAAGGTAAATTTTGCGTGATGTTAATCTCTCGACCTGGCTCTTACGTTCGTCTTTCTCTTCCTTCGTTTATAGGCTTCTGTTACCGGTCTTGGGTAGGACCAATCTTCTGTTACCGATGAGTGTTTTTTGCGAAGTACTTTTGACACCCACAATTTTTCTAAAGTACGCAAAATGTGTATATGTTATTATTGCAACACATACTTTAAATTCACACAATAAGATTCTATTGTAAATGTGTAAATTGTGATAAACTATTTCATTTCAATTATTTCTCGTCCGTTTTCGCGTTTGAACCGGTTTAAAATAAACAGGCACCAAAAATCTACAGAGCAAAAAGGTGTATAAATAAAAAAATCGCATAAGTCAGTTATAATTGTATGTGGAGATTTTAATGTAAATTTTTTAGAGGATTCCCACGCCAAAAACGATATTGTCAATCTATTTCTAGAATACAATATTAAGCAAAGTATATTTGTTCCAACAAGAGTTACAAATCGTTCCGCCACTTTAATCGACAACATCTTCACTGATGGAGCATTTTTGCCAATGAGTGTCCAGGTGACCGGTACACATCTGTCAGACTACTCTTTTCAATTTTTAGATGTATATGTTAAATTACAAACTATTCCACAACAACTGAGCAGATCTTTTTCAGAAGCTAATATCCAGCATTTTGAGTATTTACTGCAAAATGAAAACTGGCAGGAAATGTACGAAGCAGTGGATTTCCAAAGTAAATTCGCCTCTTTTTATAATTGCTTCCTAATGTATTTTAATTTGTGTTTCCCCATCACTAAATTGAAAACGAAAAATAGAAACGGTACACCATGGTATAACGATGAATTAAGAAACTTATTCGACTTACTGAGAGAGTTAAGTGACATGTACAAATATTATAAGACCAATACGCTGAAGCACAGACTAGCTTTTACCAGAAAATTATATAAGCAGAAAATAGCACAATCAAAAATGTATTACTATAATGAAAAAATTACTACATCCAGTAACTTGTCGAAAACGTGTTGGCAAATAATCAATACTTCATCTCGTAAAGATTCATTTAACACACCCGATGAATTACACGTTAGCGAAAATGTCCTTAAAGATACCCAACAAATTGCAGACGCTCTTAACGAAGCATTTTTGGATATACAAGAAACAACCGGAACACCCACCCCCGAAATTAGCTTATCGCAAACGAATATGTTTTCCATCTTTCTATATCCCACAACAAGTGCAGAGATTTCAAAAATTATTAATAAATTTTCTTCCCAAAAATCAAGCGGCGCCGATAATATTCCCGGTTTTATTTTAAGTAAAGTTCATGAATTTATATCGACACCTTTATCATATTTAATCAATCTGTCGCATGTCGTTTGAAGGACATTTTCCCGATTTATTAAAACAATCTAAAATAATTCCGATTTATAAAAATAAAGGTGAAACTACAAATTGCGCCAGTTATCGACCCATCGCGTTACAGTGTTCTATTGCAAAAATATTTGAGTCCGCTTTTAGTGATCGACTAGTAAACTTTTTAGAAAAAAATAAACTTCTTACTCCAAACCAACATGGCTTTCGGAAAAAACCTTCCACCGAGACTGCAATTTTAGAAGCTTTTCATTTCATATTAGATTCCTTAAACAATAAACGTAAAATCTTCTAAGCGGACACTAAATCGCGCAACTATACACTTTATGTTTCGCAGTCGTTCGACTGCTTCGTCAGAAGTGAAAATTATGTTGTCAAAATAAACAAGGTTGTCAACGGAAACTGAAAAAGTAACTTGATTTTCTTTTTTATATATATTATATTTATTTTTTAATCTAAAAATAATTTGAACATTACAAATGTTAAAAAATTGACAGATCTATGTTCTATTTAAGGAATCGAGAAAACTACAAAATGTATCGTTTAAATTTGCAAAATCAGTACGTCTATTAATAAAATTCGACGACATTTTTATTTTACACATTTCAATAAAACGTCTTTTGAAAATATTAGACTCGTAATATAAAATGTTAGTATTTTCAAAATCAAAATTATGGTCATTTTTTAATGAATGTTCTACAAGCATTGAATGATTTTGATTATTTTTTTGGATATGATATTTATGTTGGTCTAGACGTTTTTTTAAATTTTGGCTTGTTTCTCCAATATAACATGAATTACAATTGAAACATTTAATTTCATAAACTACGTTTGGCTGTTTTAATTTTGGTGTTTTGGTTTTTAAATTTGAGAAAATACTATTTAAATTATTTACAGATTTGCTAGCTAAAATTAAATTGTGTTTTTGAATATGTGTTTAAATGTGTCATATAGTGGTTCAATGTAGGGTAATGATATGTATTTTTGTTTGAAGTTTGTTTATTGTTATTGTGGATTTTTGAATTTTGTAAATATTTAACACGATTTTTATTACTGATTCTATAAGATTTATTGGATAAGAACTTTGAACAAGAGTCTTTTTATTAAATTTAAATTATCATAAATGAAAAGTTTATCTGAAAGTAAAACAGCTCGATCTGTTAAAGAAATAATTGTTGCAATTTTATAGTTTTTAGAAGTATACGAATGAAAATTAATATATCTACCTGACCACGTAGGTTTATGAAACCAATTTGTTATTAATTTGTTATTACGTCTGATGATATTTACATCTAGAAAACTTAGTGAATTGTTAATTTCTTTTTCTACTGTAAATTGTAATCTATTATGAAAAGAGTTAAATCTACTTAAAACAAAGTCTACTTTATCTGAAGGCAAAATCAATAAAATATCATCGACGTAACGAAAATATAAAGTTAAATTGAAAGGTAATGAGTTAATGACACTTTTTTCTAGTTCCTGCATGACAATTTCAGCTAAAGCAGGCGATAAAGGAGACCCCATTGCTGCGAAACGTAAAGTGTATAGTTGCGCGATTTAGTGTCCGCTTAGAAGATTTTGTGATACAAATTTCATCGGACAAGAACCAACTGTAAATAAACATAAAGTTGCGGCAATTTTCTTCGACATGTTAAGAGCATTCGATACTATCGATCACTCACTTTTGTTACATAAACTTAGTAATATTGGCATTCGTGGACCAGCACTCGCTTGGTTAAAGGAGTACTTGAATGATCGTACTCAATACGTACAAATTAGCAACACGTCATCATCATCAAAACAAAATCCGACCGGAGTTCCACAGGGATCATTGTTAGGCCCGTTGCTATTCATTATCTTCATTAACGATATAATGTCAACACTTTCAACACCAAGCAAATCCATTTTATATGCAGACGATTCTACGATGCTAATTGCGGCTAATGATTTGGAAACGTTAATCTACAACTCAAACAATACCGTTAATGAGATGTGCGATTACTGTTGTAACAATGCTTTGGTTCTGAATCCGTTTAAGACAAATTTTATGAACTTTATAACCAAAAACAATAAAGTCAACAGCAGTTTATTAATAAAATGTAATCATAAATCTATTGAACAAGTGCGTAATACAAAATTCTTAGGTATCTACATGGATGAAAAGTTAACGTGGAACACGCATGTTGAATACTTGTGTGCCAAGACGAGCTCAGTATGTTTCATTTTAAAAAGATTGTATGAATTAGTAAATTTAAATGTTCTCCGACTGGCATATTTTGGCCTTTTCCAATCCGTTATCTCGTACGGAATTATTTTTTGGGGAAGTGCTGAAGTCGACAGACGCCAGGCGATATTCGCCACTGACCGTTGTTTACGTATTTCGTACAATTTTTGCGCTCTAATTAGGTCAATCACACTACAATCCCACGAAGTTCCCTCGGTCTGGTTATAAGCAACAAAGGGGTTTCCTCTAGGCCTTTCGAAGCCTGATTTCTGAAGACAATCGGGTAGGATTTATATAAGCAACTTTGTGCTGTAACATGCCATGTTTTTTTATCATTTATCTAGACTTTTTGTTCCGAACGTTTTTAAACGGAGGTTCGGTCCTGGACGTTTACCGAGTTCATTGCAGCTTTGATTTTGGATTACCTGGCTGTGTTATCCTCGGGCCGTGGTAGAAAATTTCGGTGGCTTTCGTTGCGTCCATCTCCGGTCAGCCCAATTAGCGACCCAATAGCCCCGTTTCTTACCAGTCGTGTGAGTCCTTCAATAGGTTCGTTCGTAGTGCAGTTTGTAACTAGTTTGGAACCGTCAGAACGAGTCGTCCATCGAAGTAATCATCAGTTTGCTCAGTTGCTTTAGATGCAAAACGTTCACTGCTGCATATTTCCAACGGTTTCCAACTAATCAGTACTGCCCTACGAACATACCTAATATTAAATATCTGCTCAACCGTCAGTAATTGGTACAGGGAAAGTGTATAGCCAATTGAAAGATAACTTTATGAGGCATCTAACGACGACATAAAAATAATACCGTTCCATTTAAAAAACAAAAGTTGTTGCTCTTCAATTGCTGTCAAAATGGAAATAACTTTACTGGATCCCTGTTTAATGAAAAGTAAATTTTGTAACTGCTGCAGATACCTTCAACTTAGTTTGTAACAATAAAACAATATTTGCTTTCTAACTTTATTCGTTAATGGAATATTAATTATAAAAATTACATTTGAATTTTCCGAAAACCATAAACAAAGCCTAATATCTTAAAAACTATAGGACTTAGGTGCAGGGAACCTTTATCAAACTTACCCTAAAATAACATAACAAGCTCAAATTCGTTATAAAACATAGGGTGTTCCATTTAAAATAACGAAGTTACACATCGTACAGCTAAATTGAGACACCTTGTATATTTCAAAATGATTTTAAATTATGCGAACCTTGAAAAGATGATAGTTTTGTATAGAACGTTTTTCCATATATTCAATAGGAACAGCGTTATTGAATAGACCCGGTTAAATATTACACCCTGTACATATGTCCATATGAACTTTTTTGACGCAAATTACTCGGAGAATAAGCCCTTAAAGTTTTTCGCACATGTTATGAATCACCCTGTATATAAATTTCCTGGTTGACTTACGCATTGTTTATTTCAGTTTCCTCGATGATTTAGATCGATTAGGCGCAAAAGATTACCAACCCACAGAACAAGACATCCTTCGTACTCGAGTAAAAACCACCGGAATCGTAGAAGTGCATTTTTCATTCAAGAACCTTAATTTCAAGTGAGTATTAAAAAAACAAAGATGCACGAAAGGCGAGAGTCATGTGACCTTGATACTTTGAAATCTTCTTCTTTCCAGTCTGGTGTAATAATGAGTTCTGTTTTGCAGATTATTCGATGTTGGCGGACAAAGGTCGGAAAGAAAGAAGTGGATACACTGTTTCGAAGACGTGACCGCGATCATATTCTGCGTTGCAATGAGCGAATATGACCAAGTCAAGTATTACACGAAGACGAAACGACGGTGAGCAAATGCTTTTTTTTTTTTAATCTAGCAATAGACTTTTAGAAACCGCGGTGAAATTGACGTTTCTTATTTCTCAACATTCCCACCATTGAAAATTTCGGACGATGGTAAAATTGACGTTTCCCTTAAGAAAAATATTTTTCCAAGTTTTACAAAAAAAAAAAAAACGTTCTGGCATTTTTAATGAAACCTTTTAACACATTCTAATTTTCTTTTCGTGGAAATTAACTCGTCAGAGCGCAACGGTTTGATTAACGTTCAATTTTTTAACGGAAACCGTGGTGGAATTGATGTTTGGTATCTTAAAAATGTTACTTTTGCACCACGGTTTAAAAAGAAAAAGAAAAACAAATGAACAATATTCTGACATTTCTTCATAACTTCTTTTAGAATGTTCCAATTTTTTTTTTTTTTTTTCATTAAAATTAACATCGATGGCGATTTACTGACTTTTTTTTAACGGAAACTGTAATGGAAATGATTTTTTCTGGTTTAAAAATGTTACATTTACACCACGGTGTTTTATTTTTTTAAATTTTTTTATTTATATACAGCGTGCCCACCGAGTGCCGCGGTTTTCTCTATAGTATATAAAATAGAAAAAAATTCAAACGAGCTAGGATGTAACTCAGTCAGCTCTACTTCCTAAAATTATTTTTAGGTATACAGAGTGTTCAGTAACTGAGAGCCATACCAAAGTTATATTTTTTAAATGGAACACTCAGTATATATAATACATGTTAACAGTCACTATTTTCTGGAAAGCGTCCTGTGGTAGGTAAAACGAAGTGAGTCTATATGAATCGCGATTTAATCCGAGCGGAGGAGCACTCCAAATATTAACTATTTAAATCCGCTCAGATGAAATAATACTAACGATTCCATGAAAAAAGTGTACACGAAAAAAGCTCACACGAAAATTGCGCACAAAAAAAAGCCCACAGCGAAAAATACGGACAAGAAAAAAGCGCACAACGAAAATTGCGCACACTGAAAAATGCTCACATGGAAATATGCGTACACGGAAAATTGGTCACACCGAAAAATACTCACATAGAAAAATGCGCACATGGAAAATTACCCACACTGAAAAATGCCCACAGAGAAAATTACGCACACAGAAAATTGCTCATACCGAAAAATGCTCACCCAGAAAAATGCCCACATAGAAAAATACGCACATTATATTTTATTTTCACATAAAAATGAAATTTATGCGCATTTCCATTACCGTACATGGTGTGTTAAATAACGTGCCTTTTTAAAATTTCTCTACGTAATTCTAGACGGACTATACTTAAGTTTTTTGAAAATTAGATCTAACGTAATCTTACACGAACGTGGTAACTAAAGCTAAGGGAAGCGAAATTAAGATAGCAAAGATATAAAACAGTGTTTATCTTCGCTCGGTTGCCTCGTCCGCGTAAGATTACGTTGGATCAAATTTTCAAAAAACTTAGTTTCGCTCAACTTAGCTTCGCCTAGCGCGCAGTGGCCCGTCGCCTTAATAGTTACTTTTTATAAATAAAAATAAATTTGAATTTTGTCATCTTGTATAAAAAATAACTGTTACATATTTCTGAGACCGTATTTGGAGAGTTTTACACGCTCATGCTTTTATCAAAAATTAACATATTATTAAAACAACTACAAACAATATTAACACCAACTGATTATAAAAGATGTTCAAATTGTTCCCCATTAATTGTTTGAACTGCCTCAAATAACAGTCTCAGATCTTTCTTGAAATGTTTCTTTACAACCCACGGTGAATTGAATACTAATAGTAGTAGCATTCCTTTCAAGAGCTTCAAGCTCCGTACAGCACGTACAGTCGCAATCATAAGTAATAACGCTTACAGAAAGTTTATAGAACATCCTTCAAAACCATGAATGTCGAATACATCCAAATCTTACTAATACTCAAAAGTGAATCCGGGATGTCGTAAATTATTTTTTGTTTGGAAACGACAAATAAAATGAGTCTTTCTGTGAAGGTTATGTCATGAATTATGATTGCGATTGTACATTGAACTGTTCTGTGCTGTTCACAACTGCTCTAGTTTGTGAAAGGAATGCTACTAGTGGCAACATTCAAGTGAGATAGGGAACCCGTCCATTATCGCATACCCGCTTCTCCCTCTAATACAACTGTCAACCGTGACAGTTAATATTGGTTAATAATTGTGTAAAAGGAGACGCGGGTATGCGATGACGTAATGGTTCGCTATCTCACTTGCAGGAATGCTGCCAGCGTTAGTATTCAATTCACCGTGGGTACAAACCTCAAATATAGTCCATCTAGAAAGTATCCGGAAAAAAGAAAATAACACTGCCACTTCCAATTCCAATTTAGTAATGAAACAATAACAATAGAGGACGATGATTCTAGTTATTTGTTTATGTAATTTCTTTTTAATCCAGAGAATTATATTAAACGTTCACAAAAGCTGAAATCAAATCAACTGCATCCTGAGTAGACTTGGCGTTTCGTGGATATAAAATTGATACTATTATTTTTTTTACATTTCTTAGTTTAGACGATTTAAAAAATCCTTTTTCTTTAATTATGAACCCCTCTGTTGAAAATATGTTCCACCAGTTTTCTCTTTTCTTAAATTTGACACTAATTACTCAAATTTTTCTGTTTGTTTAAAATTGTTAACATTCAACATCGGTGGTCACTTTCTTTGTTAGATTCTTTGAAAAATATGGTTTTTGCAAAAAAACTGCGCTCCTAAGATATCGAGAGTATAATGTAACATATAATAAGAAGAAAATTGAAATGCTAAGACTTCCTACAAATTTTTTTATTTAGATCCACAACCGGTTTCGTCTTTTCGACTTTTTCAAGTGGTTGATTTAAATATTGTAAATACCTTAATTTTTGTAAAATATCATATACATTAATATTATTGTAAAACTAGTTGTAAGAATATGTGTGGAATCTAAATATAAACGTTTTTTGTATAATGACAATTTTATAATTGATAATAGATAATAAACAATATATTGATAGAGATTGCCAAATTCCGACCATTCGATCTGCCGTATGAAACAGCATAATCCCACGTTTAAACTAATAAAATGTTAACAGTTTGTAAAATGGATCTTCTTACGCACGTCGCCAAAACTGTGACTATAGTTTGTTTTTAAACTAGGAGGAGTAATTTGAATTTTGCCCGCCAAAAACTGTTACCCCTAGTTTAAAAATAGACTATAGTAAAGCTTGATTCACATATCAGGCAATGTTCGTTTCAGGCAGGTTACATTTCGGTCTTCGACAAATATTTTCTTGTGTGTTTCAGTGACTGTATTCATATCTAGCGGAGCGTATCCGTTCATGCAGCAACCGTTTATGCGGCACTCAATATGTGTGAAAAAAATTTGCCGAATTGCTCATTGCTCGATAATGTAAATCCAGCTGAAAACCAATTTTTATACACAGTTGGCCTGACCAACACTATCTATGCGTTTTCCGTGAGTAAATAAAGGATAGATAGTAGAAACCGCATGAGTAAACGAAATAGCTACATCAATCGACGTTGCCGATTGATAACACGGGCCACGCTCCGCCGGCCGCATTCCTACCTTCGCACGCAACATTATAATATCTCTATTTCACTTCCACACACGTTTCAATGAGCCTCTCCTTCATTTACTCACAAGAAGCGCATAGATACAGTAGGAGAGGCCAGCAATGTATGTAGTTATTGTATCTACGTACTGGCACCATCGGCGGCATTAAAAGCGAAACGAAAAGCAATAAACTCGTTCGAAAATGAACCTTAGACAATAGACAGTGCTACTTACGGCTGTGGCCTTGGTATTGCGTTTCGTTTTAAGTGCCGGCGAGTATGACTCGTTCAGATTGATAAAATCAATGACGTGCGTAAAAGATTCATTTAACAATAGTATGTATGTTACATATCGAGAGTTGTAAATAGCAAATTACGCACGGTAGAAAAGTTACGCATGAACCGCGCAGCGGCGAATGCAAGTAATTTCACAAGTGCGTAATTGCTTTACAATTCAAGTTTTGTACTATACTTTACCTACGACCACAAAAATTACCTTATTATTCAAGTTCAAAATAATCAGCAATGACACTTGCAATTTCGACGACTGTCAATCTAATGTGATGCGGCTATGTTGATCTAACTGCAAATGTGCTAAAGCAGGTGCGTTGTGCCTTTTTCTTACTTTACGCACGACGTTTGTAAATACCCGCTTACTTAATTTATGTGTTGTACGTAATTCGTCATTTACAGTAGTGGTCGTAGATAAATTGTATTTTATGACATTTGTTAAGTTCGGCAATTCACGTGATATAAGCGTGGAGTAAAAAGTAAAAATACCGAATTCAGAAATTTCTTTTAATAAAAAACATGAGGTTATGATATACGTACATATGTCAATTTAAGTTTCAAATAAGGCTAGTTCACAACTAATAATTCACGCTCAACTACGAGGAGATATTTTAAACAAGGCACGTTATTTAACACACCATGTACGGTAATGGAAATGCGCATAAATTTCATTTATGTGAAAATTGAAAATAAAATATAATGTGCGTATTTTTCTATGTGGGCATTTTTCTGGGTGAGCATTTTTCGGTGTGAGCAATTTTCTGTGTGCGCAATTTTCTCTGTGGGCATTTTTCGGTGTGGGTAATTTTCCATGTGCGCATTTTTCTATGTGAGCATTTTTCGGTGTGAGCAATTTTCCGTGTACGCATTTTTCCATGTGGGCATTTTTCGGTGTGCGCAATTTTCGTTGTGCGCTTTTTTCTTGTCCGTATTTTTCGCTGTGGGCTTTTTTTTGTGCGCAATTTTCGTGTAGGCTTTTTTCGTGTACGCTTTTTTCTGGTCACCTGCTTCACCAATACTAACTAGCGTGCTCCGTTCTTTCATCTGTTGATTTTATTTAAAACGAAAACTTAAAATTACAAAACCGTTTCAAACGAAATCCGGGGTAATTACGTAAGGACGAAATGTATATAGCTCGGCTCTCGCGAGTCTGGATATTTATTTTCGAGACGGTCGGAAGTGACTTCACTTCACGAGTTTTACGTTTCACGGAATTACCGGATATTATTTCCTCCGAGAAGAAATATACAGTAAAACTCGGATATAACGAGGGCTTAAGGGACCACACTTGTTGCTCGTTATATGCAAGTGCTCGTTATAAATTTAAAAAAAAATGCATATGTGATATGTACTATGAACACCAAAAGAATCTGGGACAACTCTACACCTGCATTTTTGAGTTTATTTAATAAACTGATAAGGTCGAATACAACTTTAAACAATTAATTTTGCTTGTTCTATGGTAACGTAAAAAATCACAAAAGTAAACAAAGGAATATTTTTTTTAACAATTAATTTGACGTATTTAAATTTTTTTTGTCGGGCATAGTACGTACTACTATATCAAACAAAAATATATTTTCCAAATTTTTGACATTATACTCGCTATATGCAAGGTAAAACAATTTTTTTTTTTCAAAATTGGCCTTTATAAGCAAGTTCTCGTAATAACCGTGCTCGTTTTAAACAAATATTTATATACAGACTGGCCCAACGAAAACAGTCAGACTGAATATCTCCCAAGAAAATTTTTATTTGAAAAAACGCAAAAACAGGTCGATTTATAATCCAAGGGGGACACTTTTCTATCCTATATCCAACTGTCATACGTCATTCCCCTCCCTTCCAGCTCTCTAACCAATAGAATTTAAATAGGGAATGTACCATGAGTGGCATATCATTGAATAGGTAATTTTATAGAGAATTCAGTAATGTGAATATGAATACCCGAGAATTTGATTTTACCGCCCTCTTTCGGGGAAAAAATTGTTACATAATCCAAAGTGTGACAACTCATATGAAAGCTAATTTTAATAGTAATTCAATGCACTAATTGAAATTACGTAAAGATATTGAAAACTGATTAAAATAACTAAAAATAGGGTTCGTAACACATTTGGTATCCTTATTTTTAGTTATTTTAGTCAGTTTTCAGTATCTTTACATAATTTCAATTCGCGCATTGAGTTACTATTAAAATTAGCTTTCATGTGAGTTGTCACACTTTGGATTATGTAACAATTTTTTCCCCGAAAGAGGACGCTAAAATCAAATTCTCTGATATTCATATTCACATTACTGGATTCTCTATAAAATTACCTTTTCAATGATATGCCACTCATGGTACATTCCCTAGTTAAATTCTATTGGTTAGAGAGCTGGAAGGGAGGGGGATGACGTGTGACAGTTGGATATAGGATAGAAAAGTGTCCCCCTTGGATTATAAATCGACCTGTTTTTGCGTTTTTTCAAACAAAAATTTTCTTGGAAGATATTCAGCCTGACTGTTTTCGTTGGGCCACTCTGTATGTAATTTATCATATCAAGAAACGGGACTTTTCAATTTCCTCGCTATATCCAAGTTCTCGTTATAACCAATGCTCGTTATAAGCAGTTTCACTGTACTTGCTCACTGAGAAATGATTGCGATTTGCGTGCAACCAAAAGTATTTCAGAGTTCTGAACGTTCCCGTATAGTTAGGGTCAGCTGCCCAGTACCAGTTGATCAGCCGCTTCCATAAACAATATTTTAAAATAATCAATCAGTAAATTTTGGATTGCAGCAGTGGTCGAAATGGGGGCAGATTTAAATAAAATCTAAATTTTATTAATTGGCCATTTTAAAATATGTTTATGTAAGTGGAAGACCAACTGGCAGTGGCAGGCAGTCACCCTACTTTATTTTCAATTTTGCATTTATTCTTATGGAACGTCGTCCCCTTATCGTACTTCTTATTGAATTTGGCGCAACTATTTTAGTAAAAGCGAGGATTAAAGGGGCATTTTTTTAAGTAAGGTGAAGTGGGGTAAATGTGATATAGTTTTTTAGTAGTTCACGAAGAAAAGGCTAAAACTAATAATTTTGATGGAATCAACATTTTTAAAAAAATTATCAATGATTTAAATATAAAATTTTTTGCGCAAATCGGTCTTGATTGCAGCGGATTCCTCGAGGCGGCCATCCTTGCTGTCAGAGCATGGCCGCCTTGCATGGGATGACTTATTATGTAGCGAACTGGCTTCAATTTGTCAATCCTACTGCAATGTCAGGTCAAAAAGCGATCAAAAGATGTCGCTACTTAAAATGTTCATTACTTTCACATCGCATTGGCGAATAACCTGGACAGATCGGTTTGGTTTGCAGTGGAGTTCTCGAGCTACGGTTCTGCTGACGATCGCCCAACTAGCCCTAAAACAGCCGTACAGAGCCTGCTCGAGGAATCCGCTGCAATCAAGACCGATTTGCACAAATTTTTTTAAAATTCTCATATGCTCTGACAGCAAGCATGGCCGCCTTGCATGGGATGACTTATTATGTAGCGAAGTGGCTTTAATTTGTCAATCCTACTGCAATGTCAGGTCAAAAAGCGATCAGAAGATGTCGCTACTTAAAAGATTTAAATATAGTTCCTAATTGATACCAGGACTGACGCCTTTTCAGTTCCTTTTTGAAAAATGTTAGGCAATTTTTTTTAAAACGATGTCAGTATATCGCATTTACCCCAACATTTGGGGCAAATGTGATGATGATGGCTATCTACCTATGAATAATTCTCTTGAAATGAAATGGAGCTAATGTATAACAATTATCGTAGTTTATTAGTTATTTTGGTTTTTACAAAACTAAAATATCTCGATCAAGAATATTGCTAAACACATGTCAACTTCAGTGTTACCTTATATTATGACCTGTGCTATGACCAGCGATTGTCTCGCCGCTTGCAGCTACACTAGCAGGTAATTTCGTTCCATCTAGTGTTGTGCTTATTCGTATACAAGTTTAAAGAGTTGTAAGATATATGGCAGCAGGAGTAATGAATTTGCGTTAAAATTATGACAGATTATCACAATTGCCCCTTTATCACATTTACCCCACTTCACCTTATGTAAATTGAAACGTTCGGTCATTTTGATCTGCGTGTAGCATATTTTATCGCGCGTTTAAATTTTTAAAATTCTTCGTGCAATACATTTTTAATTAAACGCCGTTTAACTTAACAATATTATCTAAATTAGCTGTTTTAATTGACAGCCGAATAACTGCAACAAAATACATTGATGCGTCCGAACCGGCGAAGCATGAACGGGTATGGGGGTGGATAAAATTTATTTGGAAATAATTCATTATCCATTCGTTTTAATGTGGAATCCATCAGCGCAGTTAATTAAATTTCTATTTACAGTTTTCCGATAATGAATCCTCCTCGTGCCGTATTAATTTTTCATTTAAACGGATTATTACCTTTTGGCGGCGGCGGCGGCGGCGACGGATCGAGCGAAAAATTTATATAGACTCCATCCCCCGCGTTCGCTTCTCATTTAAGAGACTGAAATTGGCTGGGACTTCAGACAGGGGAAGAGGTTTCCGGCGCTGCGCGATTTAATACCTGCCGCGAACTCGGATCCGGCGATGTTCTATATTTAATTGTTTTTAATAAAGAGTTTCATCGATTCATCGAACGCGGAAACTTTAAGCCCAATTTATTTAGGCTATGGTTTCAGTTTCGATACAAACTGAATTGATGGGTCTAGGTCTTGGAAACAAAATATTCGGACAGACTTCATTCAGCAACAAGGAGAATATACACGCGGAATAAAAAGTAATAAAATTTAAATGTTCTGGGTGATGTCGTTTTTCCCCCGCTTAGAGACGCCTGATAGTTGAAACCACGAATTGTAGCCTCGTTGTCGTCAACAATTCAAAGAAAATGCACGGTCTTATCAAGATAGACTTCTTGCAAAGAATACCTACGCGCACCTGAAAAACTTGAGAAAAGAAACGTTTATATAGCAACTTAAAGATATAGGCACAATAAAAAATAATGAAATTTAAATGTTTAAATGTTTAAAAGTGATGTCATTCTTCCCCCGCTTAGAGATGCCACATAGTTGACACTGCAACTTGAAACAATTGTAGCCTTGTTGTTGTTCCTGTCAATTATAAATCAGTTCTTTTGTTTAATTTTCACAGACAATAGTGATTCATTTTTTTCCGACAAATAAATGGTGTCACTTTGTATAAGAAATAAATTATGAGTCTTTTATGTTAAGTTCGGCCATAAAATTGAAGAACACTGTTGTTTTGTTTTCTGTTTCTAATTATCAAATTGTTTTTAATTGCTTGTGAAATTTAGAAATTATTATTTGACTTGTACACCGAAAGATGGCACCGCTTGCAATAGCAACGATTTTTGAATTTCTGGCGCCAAATTCAGACAAATCAAATTCACTCGCAACTAACGTTTCGATTTAGTGCACCAATCGATTTACGTTGAGGTATTTCATTATTTTTTTATCAAATAGATGGCGCCACTTTGTATAAGAAAAATATATTACAAATCTTTCATGGTAAATTCAGCCATAAAATTGAAGAACGCTGTTGTTTCGGTTTATCAAATTGTTTTTACTCACTTGCGAAATTTAGAAATCAATATTTCCGTTAACAGATGGCGACACAACCGATAACAAAATAATGCTTTAATTTCGGCGCCAAATTCGAAGATAAATTGAACACCGTTTTGTTTATTAACTATTAACTATAATGAGACTGCAATTTAAGAATCAGTTTTTACACCGACAGATGGTGCGCGCTACTTTCGAAAATAAAGTCAATTTTGACTGACGAAAACCATTTCGATTTGGTGCGCACAGTTCAGTTTACTTTGAAGAATTTCATTATTTTTCAACAAATAGATGGCGTATCATTGCAGCTGTAAGAAAATAAATTATGAATTTATTGGCGCTAAGTTCAGGCGTATAATCGAACACTATCGTATAATCTTAGACTTCATTCAAAGAATACTTGCAACCGGAGACCTTGAGAAAAGAAACGCTTACACGGTAACTGGAAGATACACAACGAATAAAAAAGAAACTCAAATGTTTCAGGTTATGTCATTTTTCCCTCGCCTAGAGACGCCGGCTAGTTGATACGGCACATGAAATAACTCTAGCCTTGACGTCGTCGTAAACGATTCAAAGAAAATGCAAATGAAACACACGGTATGCACAATTGTGCGTTCTCTAGCATGAAAGTACAACGATCACAGCGAATTGTCTACATAATGATTTCATAATGTAAACTATAATTACACTACAATGCTTACGCGGTGGAAATATACTTCTGTGCTAGTTAACATTAATTTTAAACTGTAATTTATTATGTAAATTATTTCCGGTTAACGTTTTTAGATTAAGATTATAATTATTCTAACGCGAGAGTATTCTTTTCTCTTTACGGCCGTATAAAAATAACGTAGGGTTGTATAAGAAAAATTTTGAGAAAAATAATTTACTGTCTGAGACTGATATGTTTTAATACTTTTAATAATTTAACCTTTAACTTTTTTATTTTGTTTCTTGAATTTTCGATTTCCTGCTTTAATTTTTAGTTTTTTTCCTAATTTCTTGCTTCGGTTGGACAGAGTTAGGCTGGCTTGTTCAAATTTTCATTTAACCTTGACCTCTAACGTTTTAAATCTTTTTAATTTTAATGTTTTGCTTGGGTTAGATAGAGTTAGGTTGATTCCTTTATTCTTGACCTTTAATATCGTAAATTTTGTTTCCCGAATTTTGAATTTTTGTTTCAAGTTTCTTTCTCAATTTTTTGCTTGAGTTGGATTCAGCTAGGTTTGATTGACCTCGAACTTTTGATTGACCTTCACCTTCAACCTTCCTAAGCCTCGTCCCTTGAAATTTTAAATTTGTTCCCCATTTCTTGCCTTGGGTTGGTTTGACCTTGACTTTTAACCTTTGTGAGTTATCACAAATTATAACTGAAACAATTTTAAGTTGACGTAAGTAATAGCACAAAATCCTATTTTCTAACGTAAAACAGTCATACCAACTACACAACACATTTTCAAAAGACCCTTCTAAGGTACGGGATATTTTTATTCCTGCATCTGTCTATCGAAATAGCTACTAGTAGCTTCGCGCGAATTCTCGAAAATTCGTCGTGGTTTGCGCACGCTCCTGATGATCGATCGGTTTTGAAACGTTCCCCGAAGGAGGACTCCGTTTATAGAAGTAGAACCGGGTGCGAATTTACTCTGTATAGTTAACTGTTTAATTTTTAAGCTCAATTAACATTTCGTCATTTCTTTCTAGTCCTGTCTTTAAATCTGCTGCGCATAACGAACATGAGTGCCCCGAAGATGGTCGGCCACTCAAGAGAAATCACTCTCGAATGCCACTTCGACATGGGCGACGATGAACTCTACTCAGTTAAATGGTACAAAGACGACCAGGAGTTCTTCAGATAGGCACTTTACAGATTAAAGAATATATTTTTTTCAATTTTTTATGTCGAATTGAACCTGATCACGTGCTTTGCTGTTTTTTAAAGGTACAAGCCTCATCGTCAACCGAACACGATGACGTTTCCGGTGGCCGGTGTCCACCTGGAGCAGAGTCGTTCCTTCTGCGGTTCAAATCGATGTTACGTCCGTCTATCGAACCTTGTTAAGGTAGTCAGTGGGGGCGCATACCAGTGCGAAGTGTCCAGTGAGGCCCCGGCATTTCGTTTGGTGTCGGAAACACGCAACATTTTAGTGGCCGGTGAGTATGCACTTAGATCTAGTTCTGTACTAACCTGTATATTACACACAATCAATCTGACACGATTCTACACTACTATTATATCCTGCCACCAGCAAAACACAATGAAGTTTGTTATTGTTTGGCAAATTAAAGAGGGTTTTTATTGAAATTGATTGTACAGGGTTTTACTGAACTTAATTATATAGGTTTTTGCGTTTACTGAGGCGACATATGGTACATAGAAAAAAAAAGGTAAATTTATTACGTTTAAGGCGGAGATGGCAAGATGGCGTCACAAGCAAAAGGTGCGGAAAATGTAGCTCCGAGTGATAAGTGCAAAAAGTGCTATAGTAATGCGATCAAAGGACCGAGATGCATTAAATGTGGAGCAAGAATGCATCCTGGCTGCGTTAAATACATTAGTACGGTAATTACCATCGATGAAAACAACATCATATGTTGCGAAGATCACACTGACGAACGTAAAAACGAGATTGCAAGTGACCACGCAAATCCAGACCTTAATACTAGCATCAATAGTGACACCAGTGCTACTACCGTCCTTGAGTGCGACACAAGAAACGTAGAAATATTGTATTTAAAGAAATTACTGCACGAAAAAGAATCAACCATCAATAACCAAAAGGACAGCATCAACTTCTTGAGGAGCCAAATCTTGCTGTTAAGTAAGCTGTTATCTAAAAAATATGAACCTGACCAAATTCAGGTAACCAATTCTCAAGCATCTACAAGGTTAGAATTCATCCCGCCAAAATCGCCAAACCATCGGCCATCAATCGAGTTAACCACAGAGTTAACTTTGAAAATAAATTCTATGGACCTAATAATAAGTTGTCGAAGGATGCTTACCCAACTTTGAATCTACCTGGTAAGTGATTATAAATTCTAAGGCATGATAAGCAAATTCTACTTATGACATTATATTAATAAGTTAATAATACCTACAGAACCCATAAATATTTTAGCAATATACCTGCACCAGTTGAAAGTGTTTAGGAAAATATTGATTTACCAACTAACATATCTGATGCACCATGATTATTGACTTACTTCTTGAAATATTCATTTTTGGACAGCTGAAAATGGTTCACCAAGAAAACGAATTACGCCTTTTAAACTATCAAGAAACGAATTAAGTAAAGATTGTTAGTAGTTCAAGTATTATAAATAGTTTATAGTGTTGTGTTTTAGGAATGCTACAAAATGAAATGCTCCCTATGGAGGCTAACGATATACCATCTACATCACAAGGTGAATTATATATTCTCAGACAATGATGTAATCATGCTTTATCATATCAGTTTGATTATACATAGTTTGTCTGCATATTCTGAAGTTATTCTTATATTAGTTCCCAAATCATTGAGTTATTCCCTAAAAAAAAAACCAAAGCTGAAACTAGTTAGGTATTAGATCACAACAGAACTGAAAAAAAAACTATAATCAAAGCAATCAGCAAAAGTTTCCATTGCAATATTGAAAAACGTGTGTTATTTACAGGAATCCCTAGTATAACAACAGGACATTCTTATATTCAGTGGCAACCACCTCATTTACCTTTGATGACAGCCACTTCTTCATTAAGATTTAAGATGTAAGTGTTCAGTTCAGTTATGTTATGTATTACTTGTCTACAAAATCAATGGATTTTATAGGTGAAACTTCAACATCCAAAGCGAAACATTCTCGAGTTAAAGGAAAAAAGACATTTATTAGGAATCCTATGTCTACAAATGGTCAGTACTTAAAAGTTGAAAAGGAATATGTCATTATCAGGGCCGGCGCTACCGGCAGTGCAAAACGTGCAATCGCACGGGGCGGCAAACTTTTAAATAGCGGCAAAATTAGGAAATTTTGGCAAACCTATTTGTATCACCGACAAACTCAATATTGCTCTAATGTAAGATTTATCAGTGGTTGAATTGCAATTTAAACAATTTATATGCTTCCTTTATATTTTAGTTGTTTGACTTGGTCTATTATTTCCATAACGGACGAGTTGTAAATACAGAGAGAAAAAAGAATCTTCACATGAAAATAATATTTTATCCCGAAGGAAACATATCTTTGCTACTATTGGAAGAAATAGTTTCTTTAAATTAAAGCATATTCATTAACTATGAAGAATTATTTTTCTCAATGTATGATATCTAAGCAATACTTTTAGTACTATTATGTGAAATATTTTACTTTAAGTGGTGTACATTTCAATTGCAAAATATAATAAATCCTCTCCCTTGAATATTCAATTCTTGCAATATAAGCCACAGTTTGAGCCTCAGTCATATATAGATAATTAAGATAGCTAGTATATAATTAAATTAGTTAGCCTTTGGTTATAATCAAATGTAGCTATTCATTTCACACTTAAAGGTAGTTGAAATATAGCTATTTTTGATTTTAACTAGCTGGCTAATAGCGAATAAAATGGCTACATGCTACAACACTCTTATTTAAAATTCCCGCGGTTAGTCTTAGTACCCGCCAAAATTAAGAGATGGCGCAAGCTATTTTAGTAACAGTTACTAGTACAGGGATTTGCATTCTCTTTATGTTGTGTTCTGTGGAGTTAACCTGTGGAGTTAACCACGAGTTAACCAGTAATGCAGGAATGCCAACAGATAAAATGGCAGGAGAACCGACATCGATGTCAAGTAAGATTAAAAATCCCCAAAACATGAAAAAGTTCACATATGCTCAGAAGTCATCAGCCGTCCAAGTGACTGCTCAACCAATTGCTGAAAGATGTGGTCTGTCAAGTATCATTAAAACAAGTGGAGAAAACTCCAACCTCGACACCGTAACCAATAAGGTCAGCAGTGATGGATGGTCCTTGGCTAGCAATAAAAGAAAACACGCTGGGATCATTGGCAAAAAAATGAGTGGAATCCAGACCATACCAAGATTTGTTGCTCTTCACGTCTATCGACTCCACCCCAATACCACTAAAGAAGATTTAACTGACTTTCTACGACCCAGCTTCCCTGAAGTAATATGTGAGAATCTAATGGCAAGGCATGCAGATGTATACGCTTCTTTCAAGGTCAGCGTACACAGTGAAAACTTCAATAGAGCAATGAATGCAGACGAATGGCCCAAAGGAGCGTGCATCAATAAATTTTTTTACGTACCTCCGAGGAAGCCGATGATAACCTAACTTTATTTCAGCCCGACATCTTACTACTCAATATACAAACATTAAATATCAATAAAATAAATTACATTGAACATGAATATTTAAACGAATACAATAATTTAATGTTTGTATGTTTAACCGAGGTAAGCGTTAAAGCGGATAACCTAATCCTATTGAATTTGCATGACTTTAAGTTAAGTAGTTTCTATTGTCGTACTAACTATAAGAATGGCGGTGTTGGAATCTGGACTAGAAATCATATTCCAGTGACTGATTTAAATTTAAGCAAATATTGTAGTGAAAAAGACTTTGAAACTTGTGGGGTAAAAGTAACATCCCATAATGCACGTCAAGCTTTAAGTTTAAATTGCTACCGATCACCCTCAGGGGACCTAAATGTCTTTTTTTGATAGCCTTTTTAATATGTTAAATGATCTGTTCAGTGTTAAGTATAATATTGTTTTATGTGGAGATTTTAATATTAATGCCCTTGAAGATTGTAATAATTTTAAGACTCTCTGTGACTTGTTAAACAATTTTAATCTTAGGCCCATGGTCAAATGGCCCACTAGAATTTCAACCAATTCCATGTCAGTAATAGACAATATATTTACCAATGTGAATAATTGTGGGAGTTGTGCCGTTGTTGACAGCTGTGTCTCGGACCATCGCAGTATACTAATGGAATGTAAAATATCAAACGCACAGAATCTTTCAAATTCTATTTATTACCTTAAAAGACGTTATACAACAACAGCAATGGATAATTTTAAAAAGGCATTGCATAACCAGGTGTGGGACGAATGCTATGCGTCGGATGACATTGATCTAGCGTTTAAAAATTTTATTGATATCATATTACTACAATTTAATTTTCATTTCCCCATTACTAAATGCAAGAATAGAAAGCAACCAAATAAGGAATGGGTAAATCAAGAAACAAAAAAGTCTAGTACAAAACTAAGAGATTTGCATCTCCTCACAAAGAATTTTTACTACATTCCAGAGCTTAAAGAACTATATAATAGTGCAAAATCAGCTCACATTAATTATTCGAACTACTTAATTCCTTGAAGCAAATGGTGATATCGCAAATGGACCCAAGTGTGTGTGCGCACCTACATCACTTGAGTAGAAAACAAACGTTATGGACAATTTAATTGCCCGATATCTATTGGTGAAAACATTTCGTTCGGAAGCTACGCACGGGATGGAAATGTTTTGAATTTGAATGTTCTGGGTGATGTCATTTTACACCTCCTAGAGACGCTGGCCAAGTCAGTTCCTATCAATCCTCTCTCTGCGTATTTGTTTTCGTCGCGAATGTTTCTCAGATCGATTTTTATTATAACAGAAACTTTAGATGTGGTACAAAATGCCTCTTCCCTCTTCGAATTAATTTTGATTGAATTGGTTGTATTTTCATTATTGAATTTTCGTTCGAAAGGCATTTTCTGGTACAACCAACCTACAAACTATCACAGTATGAGTCATTGGAAAAGCATGATTCATCCTGTAGTGCGATTTCCCGACAGGATTACATAATCCCCTCCTGCACATTTTAGTATGATTTTCCGATGACTCGTATGTCACGGCAACCCTTTGTATACGGAAAAAACTGATTTGCAGAGGCATTCGAATATTTAGAGTGTTATTCTAGTCAGAGGAAAATTCCTCATGTTGTATCATAGTGTATTATGGAACATGTAAGTAAGTTAATAAATGTATTGTTTAATTTATCGAGCTTCTTTCCGTAATTTATTTCGTAACAATGACCAATGTTCAACAATGTTTCGTAACAATGCCCTCTCTTATGAGGTAAGATAGCAGTGATAGCACCATATCATCTTAAACACCGAAATTCTTCAAACTCGCTCCTCTACATCCTTTCCAATCGAAAAAGCTACTAAGCAACTAACCTGTACTCAAAAATTTCTGGTTTTGACCTACTTTTAAGGGATTATTGGAGAAGTTGGACTAAGGACTTTACACTGCTGCATGCTGGGGGGGAGGATAAGCTGAAACTTTTAAAAGATGAAAATTAATATCGATCAGTACATTAAGGTTAGGAAGAAGTAGGTACATTAGGAGTGTAATATTCCATACATGAATAATAAAGACGAGGGGGAGAGAGAGTAAGTAAATTATTAATAAGCGAATTTACAGCCACGCTGCTCATTTATTATCCAGCGAAATCCACTTCCTACAAGCAACATCAGTTTCTTACGTTACATTTATCTCCTCGGCGCAAATAATTTTCGCTGCTGCGGAGCGATTAATTCATCAGATTTCTTACGCCGGGCGAAGTGGGGGATGCAAAAAAGCGGAAGCCGAAATTGAAACGCGCCAGGTAGTGCGCTCCCCCCGAGGAGTAACCTAACCGTATTTCTTATATTTATTTATTGTGTATGATATCGCCTCGCGGAGATAACTTGAACAAAAACGGAGATACAGTTAGCAGAATTTATTGCTCTGTATTATTCATACTGTAAGCTCCCGTGCTGAGATTTAAGCTGTGTTGCCATTTTGTGCCGACAAATTACTTTTGTAAATTGCCCCCGTCCCGGTTTCCCCCTTAGACGCGCGGAACTTTACCACTTTACGCACAGTTCGTTCAATCGATTATTATCGTTACTAATTACTCTTTCATTCGCTATGGTAATAAGTCAGAAGTTTTGTTAGCTTTGAGGGTCAAAGCGATTCAAGATTTAACTTGTTTTTGTTCGTAAGAAATCATTTAATTGTTTCGTTTTCATTTTATTGTTTACTTTGCAAATGAAATACAAAGTGGAAGTAAATATTTGCACGTTGTTGTTTGACGAGCGACTAGTATGATTAGTTGAGTCGATTTGTTTAATCGTTACTTTTATTTTTTCCGCGTATAAGTTATTGGGCTATCTATTTATAAGTAGGTGGTCATGATGTGTGTGTGTGTGAAGTAGTAAGTGCGTGTCTGTCCTGCTGAATGTGTTCGGATTTCAGGGGGTGGTCTCCATCATAAATCTTCCGCGCGCGGTAAGAGAATGCACAATGTAACGACCATATTTCTAACGTGTTCACGTCATGAACACCCAAAAACGTCCGCCTTTATACTGTTCTTGAGCCTTTATTCCTCCCAGACGTTGGATTCGATGTCTGTTCTGTTCGTACATGGCGAAGCAGCACACAACTGTGCATTGCAGAAAAACATCCCAACCGTTAACTGCAACGCTTTGATATTGCTGAATGAGTTGAACGATCAATGCACTGGCTGGTTTAATAATTCTGCCTGTGTCAAATTATGACAGGGTAATAACGGTCACGGGGAATTACCGGAGTAACATTACGAACAATTGTGAAAAGAGAAAAGAAGAAGGCAGCCAACGTATGTAAAGTAAAGGCAACGATGCTCGAATGGAGTTTCAAAATTAGAAAAATAAGTTATATCTACGACAACAAAGAATCGCGTTACGTAAATAGTACAGCTGCGCAACCTTGTTCTTGTTTACTAACATCATATTTCAGGTATTCATAACTTGCAGCTGGGCAACCTTGGTCTTGTTTGGAGCTGAGTAGTGTTAGGTTGGTTCGCGGCAGCTAGGATATCGACCAAAACTTCTTACTATCTTTTGTCAGTATTTTCTCTCTTACAATTATATTTATAAGATACCCAAAACACTGTCCGTGGAACTTATTTATTTAAAACTGTTACAGAGTATTGCATACAAGTAAAACATCTGAACTTATTATGTTTCTATCAATAACAACCTTTTTAATAATAGCACACTATGAATGAATGATTGAAGTGTAGGTTTATATCTTAACACTATCGTTTAATGAAACTATTGGAAACGTTCAGACTAAGTCAAAGTTAATTTAGAATAGATTAGAAATTTTCGTACTGGAGCTTCAATGGCGTACTTTGAAGTTCTAAGTCTGTGTAGCAACATCGCCATCTTTGGGTCAGACGCTAAACTTCTTTCTAACGTTTGACGAAACTGTTGGAAAACGTTCAAACGAATCCATCATGCTTTGGACTAAATAAAATGTATTTCTTTCTTTTGATGCAACATCTTTGAATTTAGAGTAGATTTGAAATTTTCTTACTCAAAGTAGTGAAGCTTCTTTGTAGTTTCGGTGGCGCAGTGGTTAATGCTTTGAACTATTAAGTCTGTATTCAAATCCCGGGCAATTGAGCCAATTATCAGCGCCATCTTTGGGTTGGAAGTAAATTTCTTTTTTCGTGTGAATCATGCTTCCAATTGGAACAAAATATTTTCTTTAATGGAATATCGTTGAGTTTATAATAAATTCGAGATTCTCTTACGCAAAGTAGTGAAGCTTCGTTGGCGCAGTCGATTTTTTTTTATCTCATTCTTCTGAGGATTTTTCCATAGAAGACTCGCCCCCTTAGTGCGTTGAACTACATACTAAATAACAACGTATAAGATAAGTCCCATCTTTGTTTTGTCGATTTATCTCCCCCCTCTTTCTCCATTGAAATAAATTATAAAAAAAGGGCTAAAACGCCATGACTTTGGTAGTTTGTTACAATTTATTTTCGATCGTGCGCGAGCACACCCTGTATAATGCATATTTCAACGATTCGAGCTAATTTTAACCCGTTTTGTTCTGTTTCCCCCACTAGGCGTAGGAATGTACCATTCCACGCCTACGCAATTCACTCAAAATTCTCTTTTTTAAAATATTTTCGTTAAAAATTTCAGACCAGCCGAATAAGTACATATTATAATAATTAACCCCATCCTTGCTTTGTATCGAGTTTGTGTCTACGCAATTTTTAATTGTCCAATTTACGTGGTCCTATTTTGCGACGCGTGTATGAGCGGATGAACGAGTTCAAGCTTTAGGAATGTGGTTGAGGCCGGAAATTGTTGCAGATGCCAGTAACCTTTACCCTTCATCTTGATTGGTCTCCGCTAATGACTTAAAATCTGCCATTGGCACATTCGAATATCTCTCTCTTTAGTTTTTTTTTTCTTTTCCACCGGTCGGGGGAGCGTCATTGTTTCAGTAATACTCTGTCTGTCCCATGAGCTGCATGTGCCTTTCGTGGAAAATTTAGTGTCGTGTTCGCTTCATCGAGGAAGTGAAAGTGATTGGTACGGCTTTATGCCGAATTTCTTTAGCTCATTTGGGAGCGGGAAAGCCGCATTTACTCTGCGGTTTGTGTCAGCCTAGCCTTGCGACTAGGTAAGTTCTGCATGATGTTACTCTCTCGACCTGACTCTGACGTTCGTCTTTCTCTTCCTTCGTTTATAGGCTTTTGGTCACGGCTTTGCCCATTCTTCTGGTCACGGTTTTGACCATCCTTCTATTACTCGTCTCTGTTAGGGCCAACCTTCTATTGCTGATCTTGGATTGGATCAAGCTCTGGCATCTCGTGGCAAATTGCAACTGCAAAGCGACGCATGCATCCGGAGAAAAGCTGATGTCCACGGAAACGCTCCATAGACGGACGTAACGACGCTACTTAAGCAGGTCATATTTCTTTAGTGTCTGTTGAAATTTTCGGTTCTCGGTGGATTGAATGTAGCCGCATTTGTGCATGTAGTTCGCGTATGCCCGCGAAATTAAATCCGTTTCGGAGGAATTCTCCGGCTATTGCGTGTCAAGCGCACAACGCGGTTTCTTGGCCGCTTGAATAGACGACTATTATTTTGTGTCATTTTAATTAGCTTTGTAGCTGTTTCGGATCCGAAAAATTAGATTTTATTTTATTTGTTTTTTTGTGTGTATGTTAATAAAATTGTTCATGCTTTGGACGTAACGCGTTTTCTTAATTTTTCACGCGTTTCCTTTTACAAAAAAAATTAAGTGGTGCCTGTTTTTGGTTTGGCCTTCGCGTTTTGGTTTGAGAACCCCCCCGTCCCACTGCAGCTGGCTGGCAACATTGGAGTAAAGTTTCGCTCCATTGGAAAACTTCTGCCTATCTGCACAGGTAGGTAGCAAGTTATTAATAAGTTTCGTACTGGAAAATGTTTGTATACGATTTTTTGCTCCTTTTTGATTGGGTTGAGTTGACCTTGACCTTAACCTTGCTTATTGAAATTTTAATTTTTTCAAGTTTCGTCTCCTAATTTTTTGCTTGGGTTGAGTTGTCCTGACAGTTAGTTAAAATACAGAGCGGCAACGTGCAGACGTTCTCGGATCTAGTTTCGACAGACCTAGGAATTCCGCAAGGTGGAGTTTTGGGCCCGTTATTGTTTGTGATTTTTATGAACGACATTAACAAGTGCCTGGCCGATTCCCAGCACACAATATTGAATTATGCAGATGACACTAGTGATTTTATGACCGTCTTAGTGACATATCTAGTTATCATGCCCAGAAATTAATTGTTCAATTTAATAATCGTATTGATCATGTACGCGTGTGTAAGTAGAACCCACATATCAAAACCGAGTGGCCTGCTAGAGAACGATGTATTCATTACCCCCGTACTATCGATATCATAAAAAACTAGAACAACTTTTCAATCCAGTTAGCCATGCGTTTCCATTATTTTATTATATTGAATCTCACTTTGCTGTCAAGTCAGTAACTGTTTTTTTGTTAACGCTGAAATTCTGAGAAATTTGTCTAACTGTGACACCCTTTTCTATGCAAACAGTTATCTTAGCTTTTAAGATAATATTTACTGTAGAAATTTTTGACAATTTCAAATAAATAATTAACACGTTCCGCCGTTACTTTGTGATATTCCATTATAACAAAAATAATACACAGATAATTACTTTGTTAATATCACATTTATTGAGTGAGAGGTGCGAGTGTATCCGAGAGTAATATGTTCTGAGTTTAAATACAATAATTAAATACATTTTGCGAATGTGTTTGCTTTGCAAGAAATAGAGCTGACGCGGAATTTTGATTTTTGTTATCTGGGAATATTATTTTTCGATCGTTTTCTCGTAAATGATAAAAACTTGTGTAAAACAATCGATTTTAAGACTAACTCATACAAGACTGGTGCGCATGAAGACATAATTTAAAATAATATAAATAATTAAGACTTTAATCAAACGTAATTAAAAACGTATAGAATGAACTCAACTATTGTTACGCGAAACCAGAGACAAAAACTTGCCGATGGGAAAAAGACAATTACTAAAATAAATTCCAATAATAGCTACGTGAGTATTGTTCACAGTGACGGGGATGATTCCAAATCAAGTTTATCCTCTATAAATGTTACGCTAAGAGATAAATTAGTAAATGCACAAAGTGAAATTGAAGAAATGCAGGCGGTGAATAATAAACTAAAGGCCAAAATCTGTCAACTAGAGATAGAATTAAATACAAAATCAAAAATAATTACCGAAATAGTGACTAAACATAATTTAAAAATTGCAAATTCTTCTACCCAAACTGACAATATCTCTAATAAATCAGTGAGCTCACAAACTGATGAATATATAAATATCAGTTCAAAAAAATGCAATTACAATGATCTAAATTTGGCAACTGATGTCGATGTAAAAGAGATTTTAAGTCTAGACATCAGTAAAATACTAGACACTTCAGTCTTAAAATCTGAAATTGTTAAACTAAGGGATAAATGCTTAATATTTAAGCACAAATTAAACATACTATCCGAAACAGTTACTGATCATTCTGATAAAGGAAATAGAGATAATGATATAAAACCAAATAAAAATAATAAGCAAACTCTAACAAAGAATTCAAGCCATGTCTATCGAACAATACCTATCAAGGAAACTAACAGCGCGAGAAAACACAGATTCCTTGTACTAAGTGATAGTCATGGAAGACATTATAGCGGTTTCCTCAGTGAGAAGTTATCAGAAAAATGCGAGGTTTTAAGTTATGTAAAACCGAACGCGAGATTGAATTCTATTGTAGACAACTTAGATACTGTTTTTAAGATTTTGGATGTGACGATTATTTGTTTGTGCAAGGAGGTACAAATGATATTGATAATTGTTATGATAGCTCGAATGTTGCAAGAATTGTCGATACTTTTAAAAATATTATGGATAGAACTAGAGGCGTCAATACAGTTATCAGTACGATTGCATTTAGGTTTAATAAACCACAGATGAACGGTATAATTGAACATGTTAACAGAAGTCTTTATACACTAGCTAAACAGTACAGTCACGTAGAAGTATTCTGCATCAATAATCTTCTATATCGTTCTTATTACACAACAAAAGGTCTGCATCTCAGGAATTTTGCTAAAAGAATTGTGTGCACTGAATTAGCGAAATTCATTGTTGACCATCCTCAAGAAATTCAAGGTGAATCTCATCAAAAAAAATTTTTTCGTTTCGAAGCTTTCTAACCAAAATGTAGAACTTAAAACTACAGAAATTAAAATTATACATCAAAATATTAGAAGCCTCCGCAACAAATGTTTGGATTTGGAATTAGTATTAGAAAATGAACATCCGGCAATTCTTTGCTTGAGCGAAACGTGGTTAAACGAATTGGAAATAAATACTATAAAGTTGAATAACTATCACTTAGTGGCAAGTTTCTGCAGAACATCGTCTTCCCATGGTGGTGTTTGTAGGACATAGATGCAACGTGTGTAGTAGGATTACATCAAATATGTGTAGAATCTATATTTGAATGTGTAGCTGTGCAATGGAAAATACGGGACCAAACATACGTAGTCTCTTGTATATATCGGTCTCCAGATGCAGATGTTAATACTTTTTTAGAATGCATGTCTAAATTGTTAAGTATGTTTTCCAAAAAATCATATATACTAATTCTTTGTGGTGATTTCAACATAAATTTTTTAACAAATAGTTTCCCAAAGGTAAATCTTGTTAACTTGTTTCAATCTTATAATATGCACACATGTTTTGATGTTCCAACTAGACTCACTAGTCATAGCGCCACTACCATTGATAATATAGTCACTAATCTGAGCAAGGACGACTACTGTGCTGAAATACTAAACACCATGCTATCCGATCATACGGCGCAAAGCATTCGCGTCATATTCAAATTGGACCTGCAAAATTCTGCAGAATATCATTATAAACGCACGTACATAAAACACGCTAAATTTGAATTTAGAAATCTATTGCGAAATGAATCCTGGAACTCATTATTGGGCCTTCAGGAAAGTGTAGATAATTGTGTGGATTCATTTAATGATACTTTATTATATTATTTTGACGTTACATTTCCTGTGAAACGCCACAAAATTGATTACATGACAAGTACATTGAAAGGGTCCTGGTGCACGCCAGGTATTAGAGTTAGCAGCGCGAAACTGAAAAACTTATACCAAATAACAAAACGTAATCCTTCGAGAGAGTTTCTAAATTATTATAAAACATACAAGAAAATCTATAAGCAAGTCATACAAGCTGCAAAAGCACTGTCGGTTAAAAACTATGTGCAACATTCGTTTAATAAATCTGCAGCAGTGTGGCGCGTTATTAATGATCAGTTTACAAAACCAAAAAATGCTGATTTTAGAAAAATTCTATACAAGAGCAAAGTTATCACCGAACCAATAGAAATTGCGAACTGTTTTAACATATACTTTTCCGAAGTACAAGATTTTCCTAATATCAGTGAAAATAGTTTAAATCTTAATGGCGGATCTGTTAGCACAATGTTTCTTTCCCCAGTTACTGAGATCGAGGTTTTTTCAATAATAAATAGCCTTAAGCAAAGTAATTCCTGCGGACTTGACGGAATACCAGTAAATATTTTAAAAGATTGTGCTATATACTTAGTAAAACCATTAACACATTTGATAAATTTATCTTTTAGTCAAGGTGTTTTTCCATCTGCTTTTAAAAGAGCAAAAATCTGTCCTCTGTTCAAAAAAGGTGATAAATTTGATATCGTCAACTATCGTCCTGTATCAATATTGCCATCCTTGTCCAAAGTATTTGAAAAAGCATTTTTAATAAGGCTAGTTAAATTTTTAGATGACAAACAAATAATTTCAAAACACCAGCATGGTTTCTGTAAAGGAAGGTCTACAGAATCTGCAGCACTAGAATTAATAGAAAGCATTCTAGCGGACATAGATGCCTGTAATAAGACAATAGCTACTTTCTGTGATCTAAGCAAGGCTTTTGATTTAGTCGAACATAAACGATTATTAGACAAATTATATTATTATGGCATTCGTGGAGTTAGTCATAAATGGTTGTCATCATATTTACAAGGCAGGTCACAGATAGTAGAAATTAGATGTTTAAGCAAATGTAGTAGATCGTCATCACTTGATATTTACAAAGGTGTCCCGCAGGGGTCCATACTGGGACCAGTATTGTTTAACCTTTACATAAACGATCTACCTATAAACCTAAAAAATGGTAATAAATGTGTAATGTACGCAGATGACACTGTCTTGATTAATCATGGAAAAGATGTTGAGATACTTTCAACTATGACTAATAATGCGGTTGAGGATATGAAAAAATGGCTTCAAGATAACCAATTATTGCTAAACGAAACTAAATCTCAGTTCGTAGAGTTTTGCACTAAAAATACAAATAAATGTAATAATGTAAAAGTGGGCTCCCTTCAACGCGTGTCCACAGTTAGATATTTGGGTTTCGATTTGCACGAGAACTTGGATTGGACTGAACACATAACAAATTTATCTAAAAAAGTTAGTAAAAATATATTTGCCTTGAGAAAACTTTCTTATCTATGTGACATAGAAACATGTAGGACCTTTTATTTTAGTAAAATATATTCTCTGTTAAAGTATGGATTACTACTGTGGGGGACAAGTTCGCATTCTAATATACTTTTCATCTTGCAGAAATCATGCATTCGTATTATTCATAAGTTACCTTTTAGATCATCATGTAAGACTGGCTTTATAGAAAATAACTATTTAACTTTATCAAGTATGTATATTTATTTCGCAGCTGTTTATATTATATTATATATATTATATAAAAATCTGCATAGTTTTGAGTCCAGCACTGCATGTGAAAACTATAGCATACGTCAACCGTCTTTGCTATTGCCAAGATGCAGATTAGAAATGCGCAGAAAAGGTCCTCTTTGCTCAGCTATTAGAGTTTATAATAAACTTCCCAATAAAATTAAAGAAGCTTCCTCCCTCGCTTTGTTTAAGGATAATTTAAAATGTTGGCTTATCCGGGAGTGCTATTATTCTTTGAAAGACTTCTTTTCAGTAAACTAATATATACATTTGTTCGTGATAACTGTAAAATATTGTTTAGTATGTTTGTTTATAATTGTTTGTTTTGATTTTTTGTGACAATGTCGATGTCTTTTACAAGATTTTAACGGCAATAAATGCATTATTATTATTATTATTATTTGTCACACAGTGACTGCAGTTTCAACATTACAATGTCATTTTCAAACTGATCATTTAAACTGAAACCTAGTCTACATATACACCAAGAAAACTAAATTCTAAACTATTGACAATAACTACGTAACATCTGGAGGGATTTTTTAATTACAAGCTTCGAAGAAGGTTGAATACATTAGGTCAGTTTGGTCGTTCAATAAAATTTCTTCGGAATTACTCGCCGCTTTACGAATTTCTAGTGACTCCAGTAGGCTTAATTTAAGGCTTTTTTCTGCGTAATGTAAAATTTGTGTATTGTCTGAAGTGAAAGAATGTTTTTCTGCAATTAAATGGTTGGCAAAATTTGAATCGGTTTTTTGTAGATTGAAAGACCGAATGTGTTCTTGAATGCGTGTGGCAAAATTTCTCCCAGTCTGACCTATGTAGACGCCTTTACAATCATTACATTTAAGTTTATATACGCCAGATTTTTTAAATTTGTCTATTTTATCTTTAGTGTTAAAAACCAAATTTGAGATTTTATTATAGGGTTTATATGCAAGCAATATATTTTGATTTTTGCTAATTATTCTGCCGATTTTTTCGGATATTTTACCAAAATATGTAAGTGAAATGTACTGTTTGTTGTTACTCAAATTTACCTTGGGATATACCGTCTGTTTGATTATAAAGGCCCCAAGCTATAACTCATTTATTTTTGCTTAAACACCCAGTAAAGTGTATATATTCTTAAATGGGACGTTGTTTTCTAGAGAACGAAGTAAAACAATATTTTTTTGGCTACACTGTATAGGAGTCATGACGTCATCGACATTTTTTTTAAATGGCACGATGAAAATTTTTTTGCGAAATACAATAGAACATCCTTTTCTCTTTTCAACCACATAAAATTTTTATATCCTTACATGAGAAAATGTTCGAGAAAACTGAAAAAAACTACCTACATGACTTACCATTTAACATTTAAGGCACGCTAATATTTCTAGCATGCTATGAGTAATTTTACTGAAATTTGTCATACTTTATCTAATTTGGTAAACAATTTCTAAAATACCGGCACTGTCAAACTGACACTGTTTTTTCTACATTCGTAGTAAACCTCTAGCATATCGGCTTCTTCATTAATGTTATTCATTTCTCACCGTTTCAAACTAATTATAAGTCAGATTGACAGTGCCGGTATTTTAGAAATTGTTTACCAAATTAGATAAAGTACGACAAATTTCAGTAAAATTACTCATAGCACGCTAGAAATATTAGCGTGCCTTAAATGTTAAATGGTAAGTTATGTAGGTAGTTTTTTTCAGTTTTCTCGAACATTTTCTTATGTAAGGATATAAAAATTTTATGTGGTTGAAAAGAGAAAAGGATGTTCTATTGTATTTCGCAAAAAAATTTTCATCGTGCCATTTAAAAAAAATGTCGATGACGTCATGACTCCTATACAGTGTAGCCAAAAAAATATTGTTTTACTTCATTCTCTAGGAAACAACGTCCCATTTAAGAATATATACACTTTACTGGATGTTTAAGCAAAAATAAATGAGTTGTAGCTTGGGGCCTTTATAATCAAACAGACGGTATAGTATTTAGTGTTTGTTTTTCTAGTTTATTTTTTAGAATTTTGTCAATAATGTTGCTGTTGTATCCATTATTAATAGCTATTTGTTTTATGGTTGTTATTTCTTTTTTAAGATTATCATGTGAAAGTGGAAGATGAATGGCTCTGTGGATCATAGAATTAAATGCTGAAAGTTTTTGTTTGTGTGGGTGCGAAGAATCTGCAGGAATTACTGAATCTGTGTATGTGGGTTTTCGGAAAATATCAAATGTTAAATTATTGCTGTTTTTGGTTATAGTTACGTCCAAAAAGTTTAAATTATTATCCTCCTCTGTTTCGACTGTGAATTTAATATTAGGGTGTACTGAGTTAATATAATTTAAAAAGGTTTGTAACTGCCTAGTTGTACCACTAAAACATGCTATTATATCGTCCACATATCGATACCAGAAATGTATATGCTTTTTACTTAAATCGGATGACAGGATTGTTTGTGTAATATAATTCATAAAAATTTCAGCCAGTAACGGGCTTAACGGTGAACCTATTGCTAAACCTTCTTTTTGTATATAAAATTTATTTGAAAACATGAAATAATTTTGATTAATAATTAAATTTGTTAATTCTAAAATTTCACTTGAGATTAACGGATTTATTCTTTTTTCTACCATGATATTTTTCATTAAATCTAAGCAGTCTTTAGCGGGTATGTTGGAGAACATGTTGGACACATCGAATGATACTATTTTTGCATTAATTGGTATTTTTTCTTTCCGAAAACCCACATACACAGATTCAGTAATTCCTGCAGATTCTTCGCACCCACACAAACAAAAACTTTCAGCATTTAATTCTATGATCCACAGAGCCATTCATCTTCCACTTTCACAAGATAATCTTAAAAAAGAAATAACAACCATAAAACAAATAGCTATTAATAATGGATACAACAGCAACATTATTGACAAAATTCTAAAAAATAAACTAGAAAAACAAACACTAAATACTATATATCCCAAGGTAAATTTGAGTAACAACAAACAGTACATTTCACTTACATATTTTGGTAAAATATCCGAAAAAATCGGCAGAATAATTAGCAAAAATCAAAATATATTGCTTGCATATAAACCCTATAATAAAATCTCAAATTTGGTTTTTAACACTAAAGATAAAATAGACAAATTTAAAAAATCTGGCGTATATAAACTTAAATGTAATGATTGTAAAGGCGTCTACATAGGTCAGACTGGGAGAAATTTTGCCACACGCATTCAAGAACACATTCGGTCTTTCAATCTACAAAAAACCGATTCAAATTTTGCCAACCATTTAATTGCAGAAAAACATTCTTTCACTTCAGACAATACACAAATTTTACATTACGCAGAAAAAAGCCTTAAATTAAGCCTACTGGAGTCACTAGAAATTCGTAAAGCGGCGAGTAATTCCGAAGAAATTTTATTGAACGACCAAACTGACCTAATGTATTCAACCTTCTTCGAAGCTTGTAATTAAAAAATCCCTCCAGATGTTACGTAGTTATTGTCAATAGTTTAGAATTTAGTTTTCTTGGTGTATATATAGACTAGGTTTCAGTTTAAATGATCAGTTTGAAAATGACATTGTAATGTTGAAACTGCAGTCACTGTGTGACAAATAAATGTGATATTAACAAAGTAATTATCTGTGTATTGTTTTTGTTAATTTCAAATAATTTTAAATTTGTGGTCGGCAGCAGTTTTGAACAGCTTAAAAAGTCTTGTCCTAGTTTTTTATGAAAGCAAGTAACTCGTGTCTAAATAAAAACCTGGTCAAGTAGGCTACGTTTAGTAATTCTGCTATGTAAATGCAATGGATAAATTCTCGATCACAACCCACTTGACCAGGTTTTTATTTAGACGCTCATTACGTTTCTGTTTAATTCTGAATGTTCCCGTTTTCTGTTGATTTGACTGCCCCCCCCCCCCCATTAACAAGGTACCATTTTTAAATTATACTAAAAATTGACTATTCCAAGCTCTAATTTAATTACCGCAAGACCGCGACAGTTTTTTTTGTGCATTCATAGAAGCTAGGTGATCAGAATTGGTCGAGATTAAAAGAGCTCTCGAAGCTACTTGTAAAATTGTATTAAAGTAGAACGGATCGCCCTAAACTTTTACGAGCTCCTAGGTTGTAATTCTGGCTAATAACCAAAACGTAAATACCACTGCGACGTACATAACATTTTAAAAGTACATTCCAGGCGATAACCTAAAATCAAAAAATTAATTAGAAATAGAATAGAAAGGACTGGCTGCAAGCTCGAAAGATTTCTCTAGGCCCATTTGTTTCCGGATTATGTTCCAGGTGTACTATGATCGTAATTAATTATAAGTTAGTGGTTCCGGGAAAGACACGCTAAGCGGCTTCATTTAATTACGTTAACGACAACACTACGGGCTTGCTTAAAAGCAGGTGAAATAATCTTGTAAATGAATTGGGCGCATCCGGGGGATAACGTGGGGTACATAAAGTATGTTATTAAGGAGGGTGAGGGTCTGCCTCAACATTTTCCTTTTACTTACCTACTATCACAACCTTGAACAAGATATTAATAATTTAGGGTTTAAGGTGTCACGTGCATGGTGTCATTTGCTTCAGCAATACTAAGATACATATATTTTTTTGACATAGTCAGAAGTAATAATTTATAATATAACGTAACTGAAGGACTCATTTATTAAAGGTAATAATAAGTAGATTTACAAGATTTGCACTTCACTACATGAGGAGGAAACTTTCCTCTGACTAAAATGACACTTTAATTAATTACAAGTCAGTTTGTCAAGTATATATAGGGTTCCTTTTTAGAAGGTTTTTCTAGGAAAGCTTTAAGCGTCGGAAAACCATTCTAAAAGATGAATCATGCTTTTCCAGTGACTCATACTGGTGATTCCGTGCATGACAAGACCGTCTTATGTAATTGTTTATGTTAATTATCCTTCCTGGAAGCTTTGGCGGACTGTTTCATGCGAGAGATGTGAGATGGTTTTGAGTAGTTGACTCGAATAGGATGCGATGTTAATTGAAATGCCCCTGGCCATTTCATTTCTATAAAAACCAAATGCATTGTTAGTTTCGAATGTCCAGATTCACGAATTTAATTCGATTAACGTGATTGTCTTGATACTTCCGGATCCTCAAGCCCCCCGTGAACGTCACAATTTAAACTCGAAGGCATTTATCCAATAATTATTTGATTAACTTTAATGCGGTTCCTGCTCCGGAAAGTTATTCGGGTGTCTTCTGCTGAGAATAAGGGAGGCACAAGAGAAAATATATATGCGGAACATGCTTTCGGTCTATTGTCAGGTCGTCGCCTGCCGCGAATGTTAAACACAATTAACGAAACTTTCAAGAATATGTATTTCTATAATTCCCGCTGAATATGTATGGGGAAGAGATGAAATGTATTCATTAAGCTCCGCCGAGTTGGCTGCGATAAAATTTTATTATATAAGCAGAAATCCTGGGAGTAAATAAAATTAAATGCGTTTACGTCGCGGCGGCGGGCGGAAAACTTTTAAAGTTCGGAGACAGTTACGGGTCTTTAGGAGAAGTTTATTGCTGAATTTAAAATTATTTACTTAGTATGGAAAGGAGGCAAGCCGAAGTTAAATTGGATTTTTTATGGGCGGATAAAAATTAGTTGCAAATTAACTGCTTCGTGGAACGCCGTGCTTTCAGGAGCTTAACGCTTTATTGGAGATAACGAGTTCGATTTTTTTTGCGATCATTGGCTTTCACTGAATTTTCTTTGCTTCGATGAAATCAATAATAAAGTTTAATTTTAGAAAAATGAATCACCGCAAACAACCGCTGAATTTTTTTGTCTTTTCATTGATGGTTGGGCGAACGGATATGGAGAGATATAAAACAACAAAACCTTATTAGATACAGCTATAGAATGCATGATTTTTCATTCAACGCAATGCTACCTACCTGAAGGCTGCAAATTATGTGAGGGCAAACTAAGATCGTCCCAATTGTCGGCTAACTCAATGGAACGGGTCGAGATCATACGTAATCCCAAATAAAAGTACAATTAAAAGAATGAAAAACGACCTAAACTGTGCACAGAATTTTCTTGCCATAAATACCTGATTTACTAGTGGTGATCAGGCTTCGAAAAGCAACCACTGATGCTTGTCTTTCACGTAGAGTGCTTTTTATCGAATCGCGGAATAAATCTCCATTCGATTACCTTTCAACCACTAAAGGGAATAAATAAAACAGGAATAAATAACACAAGAATTTTTTAATGGAAATCGATTCTGATTGGTTTGCTGCATTTATTTCTTCTGTTTTTTTTTTTTCGTAACGAATGTAACGAAGAGATTAAATAAAGACAGATCGGTTCCCTGCACCAGAAGATAAAAAAGTAGTTGACTCTATACAGGGTGATATACTTTTTTAAATGAAATTCTTTCTTGTCTGTTAAAATTTAATTTAAAAACAAGTTTGCAACGACTACTCGTATTAGGCGGATAGCTTTTATAATGACGTTTCAAATGTCGACGTTTCGATTTACGTTGACAACATATTCAGGATAAGGAACAAATAACCAAAATATTTGTTACCTCTCCTGAACGAAAAAAAATAACGTAAAAAGAACAACGTTGAAAGCTAACAATCAATGTCCTTAGTGTGCAAGTGTGCATTAGTGGTGATTTTTACTTCATTTCATGTAAATTCAAACCTTTGTATTGGGATTACGTATGACCCAGCCCATCTCCATGAGTTAACCAGTCTTGAGATAAACTTAATTTGCAGATTTGAACATTTGTAATCAGATAGGTCACAGATCACCAGAAACAAAACAAGAGAAACCGCACCAAACGCCTATTAAAAACAAATTTAAAAAATCGACAGAATGGAGCAAAGAAAGTGAAATGAACAATTTGAAGAACAGTATCATCCGAAAACAAAAGAAGATCGACGATTCTCCAGCCGAAGAAACTGCAATACCGTCCATGTTATTTCGAAAATAATTCGACATAATAAAAATAATAAAAAAGACAATAAAAATAAAGAACAATAAAGGGCAAAGAATGGGGCGGCTTTCCGGCAGAAAGTTTTTGAAAATGATTTTTTTTAGCACTTCTCTAGAAAATAGTAGACATTCATTTGATTTACTTAAAACTTAACAATCAACAGAAACTAAAAAAAGGAAACCCCATGAAACGCCTATTAAAAACAATAAAAAAATCGGCAGAAAGAAATAAAGAAAAACGAAACGAGTAACTTGACAATATGAAGGACAGTATCATCCAAAAACAAAAGGAGAAGCAATTTTTAAATTTGAACGAAGGTATGAAAATAAATAAAAATGGGGGACACTTCTGTTCACGAGAAGGGTTCGGCGAAAACTCGATGCCCTTTTGTATTTTGCAACTGCGGCATTTGTGTGAGTCCCCCTTTTGGTCTTGCTCATTTAGGTCACTAGAGTGACGTAAGTCGCCTACCCTCAAGGGATTGCGAGGTGTTTTTGCATCGGCCTCACTACCTTGAGTGAGTGAGGTTCTCACGCACTCAGGGTCTTATTTACTCTAACATATCTTAATGGCTACTTATCGTAAGGAGAGTCAGTATTTTGGCTAAAGTTTATCGCTTGGGCCCTTTACCTCCTAAGATTATTTATGTTAACAATTATAGCGTGAAATTCTTTCGTGAATAACTCTGAAGTAATTTTGTTTAAATTTAAATTTTCGGCTGTTTACAAAAGCGTTGCGGCGCTGAGTTTACCTGACCACGTCCAGTGTCTTTAAAGTGCTTTGGCAAACAAATACGCTTTTCTACACACAGAAAATAAAAGTTCATAAAAATTTAAATTAGTTTTAGCATATCATACTTTTTGGGTAAATTTTGAAAAGTTCGAAATTTGTTTAGCCATCTACATATTATAATTGTCTGATTAATTTGTATGTCACTCCTCTTTTATTTAACGTAATGAGTTTATAATATGAATAAAAGGCCTTCAACGAATATTTTCGAGCTTGTTTATAATTTCGTATCGACAAAGAAGTTGGAGTCAAAGTTTCCCCTAAGTAACCGCAAGGAAGAATTTGATGATCCGGATCTAACGAGGCAAATAAGCAGGGCTCTAAAAATATTGATCTGGGGGGCGGCGAAATTGAAATATGAGCGTCGATGTTTATATTACGGTTATTTTCCGATCAATTTTACACGATACGATTATTGATTGCCCTTCCGGAGAGTGCTCGGGAAAATGTCTGCGGGCAGCAAACATAAAACGCGCGCGGGATATTTACTTACTCTCACGTGTCGTTTTATTCGGGAGCTTAATCTACCCCCCGCAGAAATGAAAAGTGCCCCGCTACCGACCGGGGGCTTAATTATTTATACGTTTTAGCCCGGATGTGTCAAGCGTGATGTTGTAGTCGCCTGGAATTATTAAATAATTCACAAGGAAAATGAACGATGAACTTCATTATGGGACGTTGCGTTGGTTGGAATCTCGTAAGTATTTCAGGAATGCTAACGATATTAAGCAGAGGACTTCTTTGCGCCCCCAATGATTTTCGGGACTGTTGAAATTTTGCAAGTTTTTACTTTTATGTGAATTGTAGTAATAAATAAAGAGAAAATTTATATCACAAAATCTTTTAAGCGGACACTAAATCGCGCACTATACATACACTTTACGTTTCACCATCGTTCGACAGCTTCGTCAGAAGTGAAAAATATGTTGTCAAAATAAACAAGGTTGTCAACAGAAACTGAAAAAGTAACTTGATTTTTTTTAATTTTTAAATCTAAAAATAATTTGAACATTATAAATGTTAAAAAATTGACAGATCTAAAATTAAAAAAAATCAAGTTACTTTTTCAGTTTCTGTTGACAACCTTGTTTATTTTGACAACATATTTTTCACTTCTGACGAAGCTGTCGAACGACGGTGAAACGTAAAGTGTATGTATAGTGTGCGATTTAGTGTCCGCTTAAAAGATTTTGTGATACAAATTTCATCGGACAAGAACCAACTGTAAATATAGAAAATTTATACAAATACATATATTCAGAATAAGTAAAAACAATGACAAATCGATTTAGACATTTTTTTTAATGATTACGTATAACAATTTAATCAAATTTAAAGGACACTGTTAGACAAATATAAAATTTAAATATAACTAGATACTTCAGAACGACATCCTACAGGGTCAAAACGATATCATACGAAACAGTGCAAAACAACTCGAAATGATTTTAATAACGAGAAAAACAGCATTTCATAAATCAAATAAAGCAGTTGGTAGTTTCTAAAAACATAAGTAAAGGGCTGTGAGGGACGGGTGGTTAAAAATGATTACAGAAAGTGAATGAATTATCCTTTACTTTCAACTTAATTTTTATAAGGTCTCGTCGAAACACTATGTTCTTCTAGATGTGTCGACGAGAGTAAAAGAGAAGTTCTTAATGTTATGCCCAAACTAGGTCTTCATTCCCAAAATTAATTCCACCACAATAATTAACAATTTCCACTTCTTTTCCTCACTCTTTTACTGAAATTTTAATGAGACCATAAAGGAACCAAGTAGCAATTTCTTTGTTAATACGTATCTGGTTTGAGCTTTTTAGCCAGACATTGCTGTTATGCCCTCTTTCACGGTATGAAACTTTAGCCCTTGCCCGCCACTACAAGTATTTTTTGAGATTGAAGAAATTACGTTCTTTCTTTAAAGAATCACATTTACTTGAAAATAAATAAATATATTCAGAATAAGTTAAATGTAATTTAATGTTTACCTCAAATGCACTCAGATTTTTGAGACTATATTGCATGTTAGCACATCTACCTACAGAATGTAGAAGGGATCATTGAAATAAAGACGACAACACGATTCCTACACCATGTTGATCTAATAAAAACCTTTTGAAAAAAACAGAATCAATTTATGTATGCACGCGGGAATATTTTACACACATATGTAAAACGTGTCTTTTCCATCTGATCCCCGTTCGTATTTGGGTCGAAGCGAAATTGACATACACACAATACCGGCACTAATATTGAAAGCCGCCGAATATTTACTTCAATAACTTCGGGACGGCCATAGATTTTCCGCTGTATTAATAAAACATGTATGTGTCGAACGAACGCCGACGAAGATAAATAGGTTTTTTGAATGCCGCGACGATATTTGCGGAAACCCTTGAAGCGAACGTATTACTGATTTAGTGCGTTTCGTAACACGAAACGGACAGGAATAAATCATTCTCAGGCTGAAACTTTTCTCGAGCTATCTATAATAGCCAAAACCGCTATGGTAAGAATTGCCCAACTGCACTAGACTTGTCGGCCAGAGTAACTTTAAAAGACTTTTAACAAAATCTTTTCTTTTCAGTCAACTTAACGTCCGGCCTCCGACTAACGAACATGTCCGCCCCCGCTGTGGCAGATCTCCGCAGTGACCTCAGCCTGGACTGTCACTTTGATATGGGTACTGAAGAACTGTACGCGGTGAAGTGGTACAAGGATGTTCACGAGTTCTTCAGGTAAATGCCTGGCAAGCGTAGATTCCAACTTGCGTCTTGCAGCAAAACCTGTCCCAATCCATCAAATAGTAAAGTTTATGCTCCCGGTGAATTATTGAAACGAGATATATTACGTTTTAGTGCAGGTAAAATATTCAACTCGCTTTAACAAACCGTGGAAGCCTTTTAAAACGGGCACAATTTTATAAAGCAATTATTTCGCATCTCTCAACGTAGTGTTTCGGGTCACTCTGTATTGTGTTTGAACAAAATACGTTAGTGGTTTTTCTTTCATTTCACAAGATTGCAAAATATTGCATCACCAAACAAAAGCAATGAGCTATGTTTTACAGTAATGTTCTATTTCACTCACTCACCGGCGTAATTCAAGCGACAGTATCTCTGCTGATCGCCTGAGGTGCACATCGTTTACTCGACCTGCTGACCTTTTCTTCAGAGTGGAACGTTTGATGGAATAATGAACGGAAGATATTTACCGTGATCTCTGAACGACCTTCTAGGCGACCCCAAAGTATTTGTTTATACTTGTCGAAACCTGATCTCAATAAATAAGTCAGGTATTTATACGAAAAGTTCTTGCCTGACCGAGGGAAACTTTCCGGCCATTTGGAAGAAGGCCAAGCTGGTGCTGATAGGAAAACCCAGGAAAGCAGCGACGACACGCCAGCGTACCGACCCATCTGTGGAACGTCCTATATGACGGGATACTGCGCCTGGACATGGCCAAGGAATCACAACGATGGCCTACGCGGATGACCTGGCGATAATCATCATTTCAAAATCAATCACCTTCTTGGAAGAACACGCGCAGTACGCCATGACCAAAGCAAGAAATAGACTGGAAGAAAACGACCTGGAACTGGAAACCGCAAAGACATAAATGATCATACTTGCGGGCCCAAAGAAATTAAAAACGATGACTCTAGCTGTCGAAGGAACGAATATCACCTCGAAAGACATTAATAACTCACTAATTAGCAGCTGCAAGAGAAGAGCAGGAGCTTTACTTGGTAAGTGCCTGCCCACTCGACTTTAGAACAGCTAATGCGCTCGGAAATCTGAGGGTCGGATTCTTTTATATTATGTTTGATGATATGTTTGTGTTGAATTAAAACAAGCAATGCTGATTCCGCAGAGTTAGATTAACTTAGATTTATATATTTATTTTAATTTTCGTTTGTGAGCGAAAAGCGGATCCGTGCTTCGTGATTCAATAGTACTAAACTTGTTGATAGTTACCGTCTATTTATTTAAACCTGTTTGGTATAGCTTATTTTTCTTTTACAAGTTTAAACACCACACCAATAAATACTAAGGCCACAATTTGCTTTAACTGCTGCCTCTTTCTTTTCGTTTTCTAAATTTTACAGGCTTCGTAACATGTTGTGTAGGCTTGGGAGGCCCGAGACTGCAATCTTCTTTGCCCGCTTCCCTTTGATTTCCAACATCCTTAAACCGTCCATATTTTAATTAAACCGATCTTTTCTCAGCCTTGCCTTTTTCCCCTTCCGCTTTCTGCCAATAATCTATTTTTGTAATTCAACCAAAGGAAGAGTGTAAAGAAGAAAGCTATTTCAAAAGCAGTAAAAAAGAAAAGTTTTGAAACTGTAGAAAGACCAAACAGTAAAGAGCAAATTTTTTTTGCAAATAAGCCTTCAGCGCGAGTAGCTTGGATTGGATTAAATTAAAAGTATTGCAGTGCGCTATACTATGCAGTTTGACGAACATTTTTTTCGTTTTGTTAAATTTCCATCCCAAAATTTCCGGAAAGCCGATTTGAAATTCACGTAAGAGCGAGTCCGGTGAGACTATCTTAGACAAAGGAGACCGTTCAAGTGGTGACATGTTTCTGAAACTTGCGGGTCAATTCAGTATCATTCGAACAAAATATTAATTTAATATGTACACCCGCCCACATCGCCCCGTAACAGAACCGTGTGGATAATATTTACCTGAATTGTCGGGGGGCCGTTTCCCTTGTGTTTTACTCACAGAGCGGAAGTTAAACATTAATTGTTCTGAGGTTTTTTTGAAATTCTTGTTAAGTTGATAAAATAGAAATGAAATGAATCTTAGGAGAGTGAGAAACTCTGAGGATTTCCCTGCAGAGAGTTAATTAGATTTTAATTTATTAGGGTCCCAATTAAATTATTTTCCGCGTGATTACGTAATTATTCCAAATTTATATCGGGCTTTAATGAAACAAGACGGCCTTCATCGATTAGATTCTTCCCTCGCCCCCCACGTGTCCTGTCCTGGACCGTTGGAGTTACAGTCGAAATTCCAAAAACTATTATGAATTGACAATCTGGATTCAAAGGACTTACTTAATTACATTCGTTTTATTATTATTATTATTATTATTATTATTTTCATATACCAAGTGAGCCATTTTTAATGAGATAACTCAACAGTACTTCTTCTACCGAAAAGACCGTAGGAGCAAGGGAAACGAAAGTTTTAACCCCGAAAAGTCGTCTTAGGCCCGAGAATCATCGGGTTTAAGAACCCCGATTAAGCATCATAACCCGGGCTATGACGACTTCTATTAATGATAATAATAAATAGTATAAAGATTCAAGTCGAAAGTACTTCTTGACTTGTCAATTGAAATCCAAAAAGACCTACACCAAGGATAATGACCATTAGTGTGCACTTTATAGAACATTTGAAGGTCAAATAAGTTTCGTACAAATTTGTTTTATTTTTAATGCATTTCTCGTTGATATTAGATATGACGAGCTAACGAGAATCGATACACAGTTCGTTCATAAAAAGGTAGATCGTTTCGCGGAACAATCACGCCTCGAAATTGTTTTGAATGTAACCATCCCACGGGAATCCGGAGCGTGGGATACATTACCATCGGAATAGCAAAACGCCGGCTACAAAATAAGCTCGGGGATCTTTCCGCCGCAATTTGACGAAAAATAGCAGGCGGACCGAACATCAGTGCGCGCACATTGTGCCCCCGTCGATTTCGCTTTGCATGGAACTGCACTCAGAAGTTGCGCGCAATTAAAACTTGAATTTTAATTAACGCTTGACAAATATGGCAAACAAGTGGTTTTATTTCACTACTAGGCGTTTGCATTTTAATCCGATGACATCAACATCACGCGAAACATTAGGGGTAATTGCGCTCCCCCCCTTTTTTTTGGCCAATTTCATATGCAAATCTGTAACAAACCCGAAATACTATACTTCTGCAAAATTGCAATAAACGTAAAACATAGCGACGGAATAGGGGAGGCAAAGTGTACAGTGAGTATATATTGCGTCGCATCATAACTGCCATTATCTCATCCCGTCCCATGTCAGAGAACAATCACGTTGATTTTCCTTCCTCCATTGCAGATATCTCCCTCATCATCAGCCGCCCGAAATGACGTTTCCCGTGGCAGGCGTTCATATGGTCCCGAGGGAGACGATCTGCAATCAAAACCGCTGCAAGATACGTCTGACCCGGCTTACACGAGTACACAGCAGCGGTGCCTATCGCTGTGAGGTCTCCAGCGAAGCACCGGCTTTTAGATTGGCGTCTGAAACCCACAATGTCACTGTGGCAGATATGTACCGACGAGAAAAAAATAAAATAAAGAACTTTGCACTAAAACGACTCAAAAATCTTGTCCCCGCGTGTACAACTTAACTATTTACTCGATTCAACACTTCAAGTCTAAATGGTATTACTTTTACTACAACAAATTACATCTGTCAATTAAAGCCGCAAGATTTGTCGAAAATTCGCGCTTTGAGAAAAATGCAGCGTTACGACGAAGCGGTTAATAAAGAAATACGGTACGAACTCACGCAATCCAAGAGTATATCCTGTAGGTCGAAGGTCGTCAGTACATTGATCGGAGCATTCGTAACGAAACTACGTCAAACACCTTCCTTCAGTCGGGCACAGCAACTGCTTCCAAAATGTCGGTTAATTAACCGAGGGCCAAAAGGGTAACCAAAAGTAAAAGTACCAAAAGAGGAAACAATAGAATTAATTACAAGATGGCGTCACGCAGTTAGCCTAACATTACTTGGATCTTTAGGTAAACCAGGTCCTAGTAGGGGAGTGGAAATCTTCCCTCATCTCGTTTAGCGATGCACTAGTGAAAATTCCGGCCACATCGATTTTGAATTTTCTTCATCTCCCATTGCGAAAACTCCGATAACTTAAAACACAACGATATAGGCACCATGAAATGAATTCTTCCATTATTTGTTGTGCCTACTACTTGTTCTCATCGTCCTCTGTGTTATTGTTCAGTTCATTATATCATCCCCTGTCATTAAGAATTTCCCTCTTTTCCTTTAATGTTCTTTATTACGTGATGTTTATTTCCTCTGGGTTGTTTCCTCGCACTAAAGAATGTCTTCTGGTTTTCGTTGAACCTTTTTGTCCATGTTTGCCTCTTGCCTGATTTTTTCGTTTGTCCTCGACCATTTCTGTTTCTAAGACTGGTGATCTCGAAATGGCCAAGTCAAGTCATTTTCAGAATGTCACAGGAGAAAGCGCGATTGTAGAAGGCCTTCGTGCTGAAAGAACCCCAAATTTAGCAAACATGCGCGTTCTTTCACACAAGCCGTTTCGTTCAAAATTGACTCTCTCATAATCACGTCGAGGTCATCAATTTGCGGGGCGTTCCATAAACGAAATAACTTGACGCCGTCGAAGTAAGTGTAGTTGGTGTAAGGTGTATCCGGACTATAACAGCACCAACGGGTGAGATGTGCCGGACTATATCTTGCCGGTTGGTGCTGTTATAGTCCGGCAAACCATACATCTCACTCGCTGGTGCTGTTATAGTCTGGTAAACCAACCAACTAATCCAAGCACCCTAACTTCGCCTCCCTTCGGACCACCATCGAGATGAATGGCGACCATTTGTGGACGGTGTGCTTGAGCTTTAGGGCTACGCGAACATGTAGTAGCTGGTCGTTCATCTGCTCTTTTCTGTTGGCCTATTCATGATAATATGATTGTCTAAATGTGTAGGGGGTGGTGCAGAACTTTTTTCTCAGAGAAGGATTTACTTAATATCTTTCTCACGGAAATTTTGTATCTCTTGGGATTTTACAAAAAGAAGCTCTCAAGTTCTGCTTCAATTTGCATTTCTCGCGGAGATTTAGGCAGGAAATTAGGGGACATAGTAATCACTTTCTGCGAAAGGTAATTTTTTTATAATGAGTGGGTTTCAATCCTCGATAAAATTATTATTAATTATCCTCGGGATTCGATCGCTGCCAAAAGCGTTTAATCAAGGGAAATTGAATGGACTAAACGCTCCCGTACTAAGTTACCAATTGTCGCTGTGCTCTCGCAATTAGCTAATACGAAGTTATTGGAACAGTGATTTTGTCAGTGGTTATACACAGAAGTCGGATTTCACCAGCTATTTGATTGCACAAGGTATTGTAGTAACGGTCCGTTAATATTAACGTACTCGAGCAAGTTTCGAGCGAATTATATTGCACCAGATCGATAATCGCAAAAGAGATTATATTTGTATTGTCATTTCGGCCTTCTCATATACATATAGTGCTCATTTTAAATCGAGACCCCTTAAAATTCGAAAAAGGCAACACATTCTACTTCCGTGTTTTTTTTTTAAATACTTATATTATGGGAATACGAAATTATGTCTGATTTGATTAATGGGTTGCCTATTCTAAAATGTGCAGGGGATTTAAAATTTAAGTGTTAGTTAGTTATCACAATTCTTATGTGGCCTTTGACGAGCGTGATAAAGTGTGTGCATCAAGAGAGAGAAATTTATTTTTATGATGACGCACGCACAATAAAAAAATTTTAAAACACGTAGCGCCGGCATAAGCACTACGATATCATTTATCATCCTCCCAGTTTCAAATTAAATTCATAGGGAACCGTAACAGTACTTGCGAAGTGTAATTTATCATCAGAAAGTTTCTGCAGCTATTCGAACCACAAACGTAAAAATAACAGACACGCTCTAATACTGATCTACATGGAGAGAAATTTGCAGAGAAAATTATAACTTCCGAGGTGATAGCTCACATTCATAATTTTTTTTTGTTTAATTCCAGCTTTGCCCAAGGGAAATCCAAGAACAGAAGGACTTGCAGACTCGTATAACATCGGCGATGTGTTAACGGCTACGTGTACCTCTTCGGAAGCGGATCCCACCCTGTTTTTAACGTGGCACATCAACGAAAGCCAGGTAATTAAACGTTCAACTTTTCGATTCAACCATCAAATAAAATTGAAAAAAAAAAAAACTGGAGTCCTGTGGGACATTTTCTTTCCCCCTGGAAACCAAATTACCAAATAAATTCCTAGAATAACACGCAAACGTAATAAAACGGAGCGCTTACCTTCTTCTTTTTGCTTTTTGTTTTTTTGCATTCCAGGCATCCCCGAACTTGGTTGGGGATTCGATAAGCCCCCCGCCGTTCGGTCTCCCTGCGATTCCAAGTCGAGCGCAAATATATACAGGGGAACTTTGTACAACTACGCTGCGTCTCCTCACTTCCCGGCATCCCAATTTCTCCGCAGACTGTTAGCCGAATGGTAATTGTTAGAACTCAGGCGGCACCTCAAGTCAACAACGAAAAGCTCTATTGGCCCAACGTGTCCAATAAACCAAAACCGGAAATTAACTTTGTTTTGCCGCTCGTTTTCGCGAGATGGCTATTTATTTTTTGAGTTTGCAGTTATACTGTGAAATGTACAGTGCACAGGATGTATCCATTTGCCGGATTTTTTCTATTATTTCTTTGCAATGTTTATTCGTTATGGCCAGACTTGCCACAGCATACGTATTATATTATACCAGATTCCCTTCAGAAAGATCCTATAAACATAGATTTACAGTGACTAGAATAATAGTGTGTGAGTGCGCCCATAAACAGTCAGTGGTGTTCGCGAGTTCGCCGAACATATGGATGCATATTGCTATAGCGTGGGTACGGAAGCGCCGCCCTTCACCCCCAAGGAATGGACATCACTTTTCTTCACAAAACTCATTAGATACGTTCTGAGCTTGCCGCGAATCGGTCGATAAATTGTACTGTTAATTAACTGTTCATTAAACGTAATTATTAGTAGAGTTGTGTTTTAATCCACTCCCTTGGTACATTACAACAGATTTGTGAAAAAGTAAAAAAAAACGCAGGCAATTTCAATTTTATGTACCTATCTATTTGTCTTGTTTAAGATGTTCGAAATAAATTATAACTTTAAAAAACTTTACCAATCATTTAAATCGTTTTTTTTTTATTTCTTTCATTTCCAATGCCTTCAACCCCATTGCCTTCTTTCTTTCTAGAACTCTAGAGTAAGTGAACGGCGCTTACACTGTTAAGCTACCACGTGGACACTCTGAGTTCTATAAATAAGCTTGGCGAATAATTATTGAAAACTCATGTAGAGTCCTCAAATAAAGCTACATGGAAACTGTAAAGAGATGTAGTGGTATCAAGCAGAGAAAGGAGAAGCATGTAAACTGTAAAGTTAAAGCATAGATAAGGTTGGTAAGTGGTTATAAAGAAAGTCACGCCCCTTTAATGGCTGCTATAGAGGTAACAGGAAAAAAGTCAGAAGCGGTACGTAGAACTGTAGAACTAATAATTGTAAAATCTCTGTTCTCTAGCGAGAGAGAACGGCACTTAAACTGTTAAGCTAGGACGTGGACACTCTGAGTTCTCTAAATAAGCTTGGCGAGCAGTTATTGAAATGGTTACACCCCATAAAGAACTATAGAGTCCTATAGAAACTACATTAAAGCAACATTGAATCTGTAAAGAGCTACAGCGGTCTCAAGTATAGAGTCTACTGACAAGAGGAAAAGAGAGAGAAGCGGTACATAGACTGTAGCACTGTCGAACTGGAATATAGATATTGTAATTATCTGTGCTAGATTAATACTATAGTAGACAAAAAACAAAAGACGAGCAATATGTAGGGGATTTAAAGAAAAAAATTAAATGCATTAAATGACTATCGACCAAATGATGGCGGATTGTATTTTGAAATTTAACTTTTATTTCATACCGATAGATGGCTCTTGACAACAAATAAGTTATTTTTAATTCTAATTACGAACACACTTCAAAAACTGATAATATTTTTAAAAAAGAGGAAAACAACCAATTAGTTGGACGCAGTTGCGGTTCGCTGGCCTGTAAGAACAATAACGATACTTTCCTGAAGATGGCGTTTAAACTGTATATTAAAAACCGAACACAGACAAACGACTTCAACTTTCAACCGTGTCAATAAATAACAGACGAAAGATGAATGAAACTGTACTTAAATGCTTTGACAATCGGCCAAGAGATGGCAGAAAGTTTTGAAATATAACTTTCATCTCGGATCGGTAGATGACTCTTTTGACAAACAAAAAATCATAACTTTTTAATTCAAAACACATGCACTCATTTTGTAAGCTTTTACTATATATTTAAAAAATCGAATAATTAATGGTCAAAAGATATTTACTTTTAAGCATCGCAATCAGCTCAGGGATACAAGCATTCACTAATTAAACTGAAACCGTTTGGAAAAGAAAAAGACGAAACAGTTGGTAAGTTGGTGGCACAAATCGATCAATTAATGCTCAAATGCTAACTCGTGTCTAAATAGTGTCTAAATAGAGTGTTTTGAACTTCAATTTTCATCCCCGGCCGATAGATGGCCTTTTAATTCAAAACACAAGCACTTACTCATCAAACTGATTCTTCATTCCCCTCTTGTTTTTTCCTTTTTCTTTTTGCAATTCATGTGGATCTTTGCTCTCTTTGTTTCTATTCTGTGACCATCATTTTTTTTACTTCTTGGTTCACTTCTTTAAAGTCATTGACTTCTTCAGATTTTTCCAAAGCACAGTAATTCATATTTAACCCTAAAGGGACATCATCTGTAAAGAATCGTTTCCTCTTCTTAGATCTCGAATCCTCGTTATTATTGTAACGAGTCATTCCCCTCCACTTTTTGACTCTCCCTTATAATTTTTAGTTTGCGATTCGTGTGGTTCTTTGCCGTCTCCTTTTACCCTGTGACCTCAAATCTTGGTTTACTCTTTCCAACTACCTAAGTCTTTATGCTTTCCCCGTTCTCCAACCTTTCCATTGTTTTCCTTTTCAAGTCTTTTTGGCCTTTTTGGAAGAGTGCGACATGGTCTTACCCTACAAAATAAATAATTATTTCCTTTTCGCATCCTCTGGAAAGAAGGAAGGTTCTATCTGTTCTTCATTCCCCCGACAGCTTTCGAACTTTTTCTTGCAATTTTCATTTTGTGCAATTCATGAGCTTCTTTGCTGTCTCCTCCATCTTTGGAAAGAGTGAACCAAGATTGGAGATCACAAGATGAAAGTCTATATTCTTTCCACATTCTTCAACCTCTCTTCTTCTTAGTTCTTCTTAGTTTAAACTTCATTCCCTTTCCAGTTTTTTGACTTTCTTTTTGCAATTTTTTTACATCTTCATTCACTCTTTCCAAGTATCTTTGTTTTTCTGATTCTGAGACTTTGAAGTTTTCTTGGCACTTTTGGAAGACTTTAAATGGTCTCACCCATTTACCCTTCAAATGCATTTACTTCCTTTTGACATCCTCTGGAAGTAATTGTTTCTTCTTCTTAGTTCTCGAATCTGCATCTGTGATGGTTCTGTTTGTTCTTCATTCCCCCTCTAGTTTTTTGACATTTTCTTTTCGAAATTCATGTTGTTCTTGGCTGTCTCCTTTCAATTCTGTGACCAACAATTTTTTTAATTCTTGGTTCACTTCTTCCAAGTCTTTATATTTTCCTGGTTTTCCAATCTTTCGATTATTTCATTTTTCAAGTGTGTTTGACTCTTTTCGAAGACTACAACCGTGGCCTTACCCATTTGCTTCCTTTTCACACCTTCTGAAAAGAATTGTTCCTTCTTCTTAGTTTTTTTAGTTTGTTCTTCATTTAAATGTCGGTTGCGAGTCGTCAGGATCGCAATAGGGCCCCCGAGCATATTCTTGTAGTTATATTTGTATATGAACTTTTATTAAACATTAAACTACATTTTTATTTTAAAGTGTCAACCAAAACTAAACTTGTTTTCTCCACCTACTGGACTCTTTATAATATATAATAAAGTCATAGTCGCCACAGTTACTCCCCCTCTAGTGTCTACGATTCGTAGTCACGGAAACGAACTGGTGGTTTCACCTTGCGCCTTACACGTGTCACTGATTCCTTGATTTGAGTAGAGTTTTCGTTGCTACTGAGTGCTGGCGGCTGTACAGGTGTTGAGGATGGAAATGTGTTCAGTTCCTTCACCAAAAATGCAGGTTTGACCCTATCGATGGAAACGGTTAACTGTCTTCCATTGAAGAAAATGGTGATTGTCTTGGCGTCCCGTTTAGTAACTTTATGTGGTCCAGTATAAGGTTGTTGTAATGGTCGTCGGACTGCATCGTCTCGTAAGAAAACATGTGTGCATGTTTCCAAGGCAGGATGAACGAAAACAGGCTTGTTACCATGACGAGCTGCAGGTGTTGCTCGAATCTCACGCATCTGTTGACACAGTTCTCTTGCGAATGTTGCAGCATCTGGGGAACCGCGCCATTGAAGAAAAATTCTCCAGGGATACGCAGTTGCGTACCATACGTGAGCTCTGCTGCTGAACATTGGAGATCCTCCTTGTAGCTGGTGCGCAGCCCTAAAAGAACTGTGGGCAAAAGATTTGTCCATTCTTTGTCTTCGTGGCACATAATAGCTGCCTTAATGGTCCGATGACAACGTTCGATGAGGCCATTCGCTTGCGGTCTGTATGCTGTGGTGCGACATCGCTTGATCCCTAAGAGGTTCGTTAGGGCAGTTGTAAGAGAGGCTTCAAATTGTCTTCCTTGGTCGGTGGTGAGGCGATGTGGGCAACCAAAACGAGAAACCCAAGTAGCGTAAAAGCTCTAGCTACGGTGTCAGCCGTCATGTCCACCATCGGCGTTACCTCTGGCCACCTAGTGAAACGGTCTATCATCGTCAAACAATACCGATTACCCTGGGAGGGCGGTAATGGGCCAATAATATCTATGTGCACATGTTCAAACCTGCAATCAGTCATGTTAAAATTCTTTAGAGGACTGTGAGTATGACGAGAAATTTTTGATCTCTGGCAGGGTATACAGTTGCGACACCATTCAATGATGTCCCTGCTCATGCATGGCCAAACAAATTTTTGTTTGATAGCTCGGCTGGTTGCTCGACCACTAGGATGTGATAACTGATGGAACAGTAGGAAAATTCTTCGGCGCAGACTTTTCGGGACGTAAGGACGGATGGTGTCAGTTGAGGTTTCACACACAATAGTGACTGCAGAATTGTTTGGAGTGAACTTTCTGAGGTTTAAAGAAGTATTTATGGATTGCAGAAGTTCCTTCAGTTCGGGATCGTTCTTCTGTTCCTTTGCTAGTTCCTCCGGTTCAATCGCTGTGGGATTCGAAATCTCTTCAATTCGTGACAAAGCGTCGGCGACAACGTTGCTTTCGCCGGGTACAAATACGACGGTCGTAGTGAATTGTCCTATGAAGTCTAAGTAACGCAGTTGTCGAGGTGACGCTTTATCCGTCTTCTGCAGGAAAGCGTATGTCAGTGGCTTGTGATCCGTTCGTACGCTGAAATTCCTGCCCTCAACCATGTAGCGGAAGTACTTGATAGCCTCGTAAATAGCTAGTAGCTCTCGGTCATACGTGCTGTATTTAGCTTGAGCGGTGTTCAACTTCTTGGAGAAAAATGCCAACGGTTCCCAAATTCCGTCAACTTTTGTTCTAACACTGCACCTACGGCTACCTCTGAAGCATCAGTCGTCAGAAGTAGTGGCGCGCTGTCATAGGGATGGGCCAAAAGGGTTGAGTTAGCTAATTTTTCTTTACACCGGGCAAATGCTGCGTCTGTCTCAGGAGTCCAAACTATTTTGTCATTCTTTTGCTATTTTTAAAAATCATTCAACGGTGTTTGGAACTCAGCTGAGTTTTTAACAAACCTACGATAAAAATTTAACATTCCGAGAAAACGTCGCAACTGTTTTATTGTCGTAGGCTTAGGAAAATCAGTGATTACAGCTACTTTGTTGGGTAACGGCTTTATACCTTCTGCTGAAATTTGGTGTCCAAGATAGTCTACTTGAGGGCGCCGAAAACACACTTTGCCGGATTCACAACGATTCCAAACTCGCGCAACCGTTCGAAAACCAGTTCAAGGTGTTCTAAATGTTCCTCTGGGGAAGTAGATGCGATAAGAATATCGTCTATATAACAAAAACAAAAGTCCAGACCTGAAAGCACGGAATTCAAGTGTCTTTGAAAAGTTTGGGCGGCATTTCGAAGGCCGAACGTCATCACATTAAACTCAAAAAGTCCGAAAGGAGTAATGATCGCGGTCTTGGGAATGTCTTCCTCGGCTATGGGGATTTGATGGTATGCACGCACAAGGTCTATTGTCCCGAATACACTTTTCCCCTGCAACCTTAATGAAAAGTCTTGGATGTGCGGAATTGGGTATCGATCGGGTATTGTTACACTGTTTAGCTTACGATAATCGCCGCACGGACGCCACTCACCAGGAGTCTTTTTGGGTACGAGATGCAAAGGACTTGCCCATGGACTCTTCGACGGTCTGCAAATTCCTGTTCTAGCATATACTGGAATTCAGCCTTGGCGATTTTTAATTTCTCAGGAGGGAGTCGTCGACAATTCTGCGATACTGGAGGTCCTGTTGTCTGTATGTAGTGTACAGTGGTCCCAGATGATTTGGCTAGAAGTGCTGGACGTGTTATGTCAGCGTACTTGGCCAGAAGGTCGTGGTATCTTGTCGTCCGAAGAATGGTGGTGATACCTAACGTGTCGCATGCTTCCATTGATGCTATTGTGGTAAGGTTGGTTTGCCTGTCGATAAGCTTTCTATTAGTAAGGTCGACTAATAAATGATACCTGCTAATGAAATCGGCTCCTATGATTGGTCGAGAAACATCGGCTACTAAGAAGAACCACTTGAATTGTTTTCTCAATCTGAGATCAAGGCAAAGAAGTTTTTCGCCATAAGTTTGTATGGCAGTACCATTAGCTGCGAATAATGTTGTTTTCCCTGGGTGAATGGAGGAGTTGTGTACGTAACTTTTGGGCAGAACTGATATCTCAGCTCCTGTATCAATGAGATACCGAATACCAGATCGTGGGTCTGTGATAAAGAGGCGATGTTGAGCAGTAAATGGACCGTCGCACGCTGCCTCCTGCGCCGGCGGTGCTCTCAGTTTTCCGATTTGCTGGAGAAAGTGCATGGTGACAAGCACTTCTTTGCTTTTTCTTTGTATCTTTGATGATAGAAACAAAGGTTGCTTCTCTCGCGTGCTTGACTCTTGCTTCTCGAGCGTGAACGCTGCCAATTACGTCCTCGGTCATTCGCCAGTTTCTCTACCATTGCAGTTAGAGCGGCTACTTGTTGTTGCAGAGCAGCTAACTGTGCGCGTTCACCAGGGGTCACCATTTTGTAGTTATATTTTGTATATGAACTTTTATTAAACATTAAACTACATTTTTATTTTAAAGTGTCAACCAAAACTAAACTTGTTTTCTCCACCTACTGGACTCTTTATAATATATAATAAAGTCATAGTCGCCACATTCTATATAGCTATTTCGGCCCTAATTGGGGCCTCATCAGCAGAACAGTAGCTCGAGAACTCCACTGCAACCCCAACGACCAACAAGATATACGTACGGTTAGCGCGTGAATGCAAACATGTGAAATAATTGCGCCGCAGCACAACTATTTGCCTATTGTTCTTCATTCTTCCTCCAGTTTTTTGACTTTTTCTTTTTGCATTTTTTTACATCTTGGTCTACTCCTTTCAAGTATTTTTGTTTCCCTGGTTTTCCAATCTTCAAGTCTTCTTGGCTTCTTGGAAGACTTCAAATGATCTTATCCATTTACTCTTCGCCTACGTTTATTTCCCTTTTTTTTTCAATTCCAAATTTGCTGGATTGTACCAAACTAGGTCTCCCATCTTGCTTAGATTTTTCTTTGACGTTTAAACACGTTCACTTCAATCATGATTAAAAAGAGCTCAATCGAAAATCTCATAAATAAATTTCCGTTTCCACAAAATGACGTCAAAACGTAAATGCACAAAATCGTTTCCGACATCAAGGCAATAACACAGCCGGTACGATTCGAAAGACCACGGAAAAATGTTTCTCTTCGTAGTTTGATAAACTCGGCGCTATTTCCTCGAAGTATATGTGGCATTATTACCTTATTCTACATTTGTCCGCAGATCTAATTTCCTTTCCGGGCTCTCCAAATCTGAACGGATTTATACGGCAACGGCAAGTTTCGGGAATGGCTTTTAAAGCCGAGCGGCGATTGCAAGAATTTTTCTTTTGGTAATTCAGCTATTACTTTAGTATTATAATAAATGAGAGATGCCCGCGTGTTGTTGTCGTCAATGGTAATGGGCGCTGAAAGTGGCAGCTAAGTATGTGAAAGGGAGACGATAATTTATCGAGGCACGAGGAAAATCTGTAATAAACCCGCATTCGCATCCAGAAGAAATTTCTTTTATTCAAGGAAGCCTATAACAACAGTAAATATGTCTGGAGTGTCATCCCCCAGAAATATGTGCTAAAATGTGGATATTACAATGCTGTAAGCATTCCAGCATTAAAAGACTTTACATTCTGATAATAAATAACTAAACAATAAGAAACCAAAGATATATTATGATACGTTAAATGCGAGCTCGTAAATAACTTACGATACACTAAGCACACACAGTATTATAATTTGTATTACGGCTTGCTAGAGCATGCCGTCGACGGCGACGTTGCAGTTGCACATCTTTAAATATGCATGAACGTGAACGTTTCCCAGCCAAACAAATTCCAGCGAGATATTTTCATCCCTCTTGTCGTTGCCTTTTAATTATGTCTCTCTGGTAATCTTATACTAAACCATTTCAATAAATCGTTTGTTATTTTTAACACGAAACTAGAAATAGCTTTCAAACTAGCTTTCAAAAAATTAATCTAATTTCTGAAGTTAATTTCAACCACTGAGTATACAGTGTGTAATCGTGTAATAAGTTTTACACTCACTGCAGTTTTTGCTTTGACCCCACGTTAAGCGCCAAATTAATGCTGTGGAATCTGGGTTGTCCCAGATTTTGAATCTAATTTATGATATTTTCCCAAATTTTTTCTTGAACAAGTTTCTTAAATTAGTTTATCCCGAAGGCTTGGGTCCTTCTTTTCTTCTGTTATATATTTTTTATACATATATTTTAAATTTCTAAGAACATTGATTTATGCCTAAACATCAAAGTAATTCCTTGCGTTCGCACGTCATGAAATTACTTCCTCCCCTTATTCGACACAAACCAATACCTTTTTTTTATGAAAGAGAAGATGGAGATGAGATGCACGGTTGCTTTCTCGTTAATTTAATGTTTATTATTCATGAGGACAAATATTATTTTATTTAATTAACCAAGAACTGACGAGCTCGCGCTCAAGTCAGTCTCAATCGCTTGTAGTTTAAATTTTTTGACTGACATTCAAATTTTTAAAGTTTAGTATTTTTTTCCAAAATTATTAAAATAAAATTCTTTTTGTAGACTTTGCACAATCACATCAAGTTCAAATTGTTTCAGTTATAATCTGTGATAATTCACAAAGGTTAAAGGTCAAACCAACCTGAAGCAAAAAAGGAAAAACTTTTTAAAAATTTAGAATTTCAAGGTACGAGGTCAATCCAACCTATCTGTATCCAACCCAAGCAAAAAATTGAGAAAAAACTTTAAAAATTGAAACAAGAAAAGTTCGTAATTCAAGAAATTAAATTTTAAATTTTAAAGGTCAAGTCAAACGAAAATTTCAAAGTGAACCTAACATAACTATCTCAAGCAAAATATTATGATTGAAAAAATGAAAATAAAAAAGATTTAAAAGTTAGAAATCAAGGCCAAATGAAAACTTTAAGCCAAAGAAACTGCCCAAACGAAGAGAAATTAAGAAAAAAAATTTGTAAATTCAAGCAAAAAAAATTGAAAATTCAAGAAACGAAATTAAAAATGTTAAAGGACAGGGACATTTAAAAGTTCAAAGTCAATCCAACGTAGATGTATCCAACTCGAGCAAAAAATTGAGAAAAAAACTTGTAACCAGGTAGGTCACACTTGTGAAAGAGCTACATCACGTCACAGAACTCTACCCAGGCTGCCTCCTCTACCCAACGGACCTCCTAGTCTGACACTTTGTTTTGCATGGTATTTAGTTTTTAATGTTTTCAAACTGTTTAAATAAACAATTTATAATGTGTCTCTGCATAACGAAATAGGATTTTTTAACATTTTTGGTGTTTTTTCCTTTTTTAAAATTTGATTTTATATTCGTCAAAGGGAATACGTATGGGACAAAGACAATAATGACACCGGAAATTGTTCGAGTAAACCCACGAGCATGTCGGCACGTCTGGGGCCGCCTAAATACAAAACATGTTATATTATTACTTTTTTAAGCCGAGTTTATGCAACTCTCCTAATAATATTTTCCGGCGTTTGGTCATACAATAGATTTCATCTGAAGTATTATTATTATTATGACGTGTTATATGAAATTTTAATGAAGAAAGTTGCGCTCGTTTCCAAGCAGTTTATTTTGCATTCGGAAATATTCGCGCGCGTGAAAATAACTCGAGGAAAAATGTAAGGAGGATGATAGATGAGAACAAAACATCAAAGCAAAGTCGTTGAAAATCCCAACACCCGCAAATTAGTTCTGTCGAGCTTTATCTAAAGAAAAATGATATCGCTGCGGACAGGTTTTTAAATCGGGCGCGATTTTTTATTCGGGTCTTGTAAGAAAACGTTCCACGCGTAATACAAAACAGTTTTCCCAAGGAAAGATCTTTTTTTTTTAATGTCACACGTGTCATCTTTTATTCTCCTCATTTACACACGGTTAGTTCTTTTCGCACTTTAAATGGCATAGTAATTTCAACATCAAAGCACAATCGCCGCGCTCATTTTAACGCCGGTGGTGGTTTTAATTAGCGCGAGTTTCTGATACCCCGTCTCATTTATGAGATAAACCGGAAGCAGCGAGCTTCATGGAAGTACCTCGTCTAGTACTCACAAGAAGTCGGCAATTTGTAAATCATTAAGTTCAATAAGTTCATTGCGTAAGTTAAATTCGAGACAACGTCGCCTACGCAACTGCGTATATAAACAAACTACTTGTTTTTACAAGGGATATGCCGTCAGAGTCACGTCTGACCTTCGCAATAAAACTACATTCGGAGAATATCTGCTGCATATTGCATCACCAAACTTTCTCAGAGGTCATTCATCAAAAAGGCCGGCATTACGGAGGCATAAACAAACATGAGTGAGAGCGGACGGTCTAGGAAAATCACGGTGGCCCACGTGCAAAGTGTTTCATATTGGAATTTCCGGTATAAACTATGGTTTACACCGGAAATTCCGATTACGAAAAACTTTGCATGTACCTTATAATGTAAAGGACAGCTGAGTTTCATGCAGAAATAACACATATCTACAAGTAGTGTGATTGAGATCATCACCCAGAGTCGCTTGGCCAGGGCGCGGGAAAGACAAACTATTTTCCGTTCCAGACTATTTTTTGCTGGCGTTTGATGGTTACATACAGCGTGAACCAATTTTAATTTATTAATGTGCGTAATATTCAATAAAGGTTCGCTCTCACGAATGTACGTACGTACAGGGTTTTTGTTTACATTTTGAACGGTACCTACACATTTTATTATTACACATACAAAAAAATGTTAAATAGAAAAGTTTTAGGAATTTACTAAAAAAAGAAACAAATGACAATTGGACACATAACAAATGAGTATCAACTTTGTTATTTTAAATGGAACACTAAGTATATTTTCTCGAATTAAGAAAGATATTTTTTTCCTAATTCCAAAAATATGTAGCTTGCCTATTTTTGGTTTCATACTTTTTGCGATATTTAAGTTTAAAATAAAATAAAAAATGCATTTAATTTGATTAATAAGAATTCTGTTATGTGTGACAAGTGTTAAACTAATTAAAAAACATTTCAGAAGTCAAAGCGCTAACATCTAAGACAAATTAACATATTATTTGAAATAAATTAAGAAAAATATACCAAAACAATAATAATTTCAAACTTAAATATCGCGCAAAGTATGAGACCAAATACAGGCTGTTACAAATTCGAGGCTCATCATTGGGATCTCGGAAACGGTAAGAGATACGAAGTCGGTTAAATTGGGGCAAAGTTGCGCATCTTAGTGCTGAATAATAATCCGTTCTGAAAAATCTTCTACGATTTGTAGTTTTTGAAATATTTCCAAAAAACAAGAAAACGTAATTTTCTTTTTTATTTTTTTCTGAATAAAAGAAAGAAGCAAATGAAAAACTAAAAGCGAATATTAAATGAAAAGAAAGATAAGTAAAAAACAAGGAGAAAATTGAAATGCAAAAATCAAATAAATGAGTAAAGGCAAATGAAAACTTTGAAAAAAAAAAGAAAAATAAAAACCGAAAATGAAAAAGAAGGCAAACAAAATTTAACATTGAAAATAAAACAAATGAAGAATGAAAGTAAATAATGAGTAGAAAAAGAAAACGGAAAGCAATTGAAAAAGAAAGAAAGAGGCATCAAATAAAGAAATGAACAGAGAAACAAATGGCTCTTAATTTCTAATTCTAACATTGATGTATGTTATTGTTTTTTATTGAAAACAAATATTATTATTAAAATTAAAAAAATCAAAGGCAAGAAAAAGGAAAGTTAGGAAAAAAACAAATAAACAAAAAATTGAAGTAAAAAATAACAAATTTCCTACTTTTAGATTTCGAAAATAAATATATGTATACAGTTCATTTTTTTACTATATGCCAATCGATCGATTGATAAATCAAAGAACTTTTATGTAGTTATCTCGTTCTAGCCTTCGTAAAGCAGCCTTGCGGTTCTTGTCATGTTACGTCAATCTTTACACAATTAACAAAAAATTTAAATACATATCAAAGCCAAATAAATGAAAGCAAATAATAAATCGAAAGGTGTAACTTCAAATTTTTGGTCGGTAGTGTACGAGAAAATATGTATTTGTTAACGGTTCATATTCAGACCGGAAATTACTATTAATTAATATTCGAATATGGTAAACCGAATATGTTTCAGCCTGACATGATTATTGGCTACAATCGTTAACATTTCACTCGTATTCTAATTGAGGAATCACTTAATCAGTTACGCGTCATTCGTTATTCGGCTAATTAATCTGGATGTGATAATTAACCAGAACAGATGTTCAGCATACATAGTATTACGAATATTCTTTGACTGTCGCTTATAGTAATTAGCGCCGTCTATCTTGCATACATCTTGCGCGAATATATTTATTAATCATTCATGTTCTGACCGGAAATTACTTGACCGCCATTTATATTCGATTAACAAACTTTAAAGTAACGATTAGCCGCTATTAGATATTCGGATTATAAAAACCGAATTCCAATGTCGTGTACCGAATATGTTTATTCGTTAACCTTATACACTGCGTTCGTAAAGTATGGAATAAATTCACTTTCTACGAAATAAACGATTTTTATATAAAATCCTGAAACTGGTCGATTTTTAATTAAAAAATGACACTATTTTAGTGGAATTTTGTATCTCCCTCTCCAACCCCCTCCGAGTGACAGTTGCCCCTTTAAAATTTTTAAATGGAATGGGGGTTCATGTAATACCTCATTTGGAAGAACTTTTCATTCTCTATTCAGTAGCATAAGAAATTTTTTTTAATTCCTATTTTTTCTAAAAAAAATAATACGTTCTAAAATCAATACACAAAATTTTAAAATGAAATAATTTAAATGAAATGTTCGAACTGGGAACCGCTTGATTCATGACAATAGTACATACGTTGCTGAGTAATTTGATTAATTCCAATTTTTTTAAAATTCTTCATGAAAACGAATAGAAACTGTAGATACTAATATATGTAATCAACGTAGAAGTAAATGTAATAACACCAATATCAAAGAATCTGTTCAAAATGTCCTCTTCCTACCTCTTGACAATAACCAAGACGAAATTCAAACTAATGCAAAATATTATCGATTATTTCCGGACTGATTCCTCGTATTTCATTTCTTATTCTGTCTTTTAGTTCTTCAAGACTGTTTGGTTTAGTTCTGGAGACTTTACTTTTTAGAAATCCCCATAAAAAGAAATCGAGAGGTGTTAGATCAGGAGATCTAGCCGGCCACTCAATTAACCCCCTTCGACCAATCCATCTATTAGGGAAAACGTCATCCAAATAATCCATTTAAAAATTTTGTGTGTTGATTTTAAAATGTATTATTCTTTTTAGAGAAAATAGGAATTAAAAAAATTCTTATACTACTGAATAGAGAATGAAAAGCCCTTTCAAATGAGGTATCACATGTCCCCCTATTCCATTTAAACATTTTAAAGGGGCAACTATCACTCGGAGGGGGTTGGAGGGGGAGATGCAAAATTCCGCTAAAATAGTGTCATTTTTTAATTAAAAATCGAACTGTTTCAGGATTTTACATAAAAATCGTTTATTTCGTAGAAAATGAATTTATTCCATACTTTACGAACGCAGTGTATGATTATTAGCTATATTCGTTAACATTCCACTCGCACTCTAATTGAAGAATCGCTTAATAAGTTAAGCGTCATTCGCTATTCGGCTAATAAATCTGCAAATGATGATTAACCGTTATTGGATATTCGGCTATAGTATAACGAATATTGTTTAACCGTCGCGTATACAAATTATCGCTGGCTATCTTCTATACAACAGCTTTTGCGAATGTATTTGTTAACCGTTGATATTCAGACCGGATAATTGATCGTCATTTATATTCGGTTAATAAACTTTAGAGTAAGGATTACCCGCTGTTAGATATTCGGATTGTGAAAACCGAATTCGAATATCATATACCGAATATGTTTATTCGATAATCTTATATGATTAATTATTATTGGCTAAATTCGTTAATGTTTCACTCGTATTTTGATTCAGAAATAGATTAATCAGTTAAGTATTATTCGTTATTCGGATAATAAATCTGCAAATGATGATTAACCAGTATCGATATCCGACTATAATTTAACGAATTTTGTTTAACCGTCGCACAAAAGCTTATGCGAATATATTTGTTAATCATTCATATTCAGACCGGAAATTACTTCACCATCGCCGTTAGATGCTCGGATTGAGAAATCCAATTAATTGTTATCCGAATTAGAATACCATATACTGAATATATTCGTTAACGCTTCACTCACGTTCTGATTCAGAAATCGATGAATAAGTTAAGTATCATTCGTTATTCGGCTAATAAATTTATAAATAATAATGAATTGTTATCAATATTCTTCTATAGTAACGTGTGTTTTTTTAAAAATGCCATAAAGGTTGGCCATGAAAATTAAAACTCATGTCGTAACTTGACATCTAACACATGCCAAATCTGAAAATTTAGCGTAAATGAATGGAGCTAAGACATGAATTTTATTTTCCACAGCCACCCCTTATGGCACTTTTAAAAAAAACACACGTTATAACGAATATTTTTTAACCAATTGTTAACTATTTACATTCAGACCGGAAATTATTTGATCGTCCTTTATATTCTGTTAATAAACTTTACAGTAACGATTAAACGCAATTTTACAGAATTCGACATCTTCACAAACGACTGTTTAGGAGCTTCATTAAAATAAGAGGAAAAGGGTTAACGGTTCTATTTTAATTATAAAATAGGATCGTTAACCTCCAAACTTCATTTAAATACTTCGTCGAATCGAATCCGAAATGATTTGGTTTCAGGGAATTTTATAATAACGCTCCGAGAAGTATTCCTTTCTTCAACGGAACTTGCCATCATCGGTTTTTACTGTCTTTCCCATCACTGCAAAAAACCGTTAATATTCGGCGCAGACGTTAAAGCCCATCACGTGTTCCTATTCCTAATGCCAACATCCATCACTGTATTATATATACACTGCGTGCGTAAAGTATGGAATAAATTCATTTTCTACGAAATAAACGATTTTTATGTAAAATCTTGAAACAGGTCGATTTTTAATTAAAAAATGACACTATGTTAGTGGAATTTTGTATCTCCCCCTCCAACCCCCTCCGAGTGACAGTTAACCCTTTAAAATTTTTAAATGGAATAGGGGGTCATGTGATACCTCATTTGGAAGAGCTTTTCATTCTCTATTCTGTAGTATAAGAATTTTTTTAAATTCCTATTTTTTCTAAGAAGAATAATACATTTTAAAATCATCACACAAAATTTTTAAATAAAATAATTTAAATGAAATGTTCGAACTGGGAACCGTTTGATTCATGACAATAGTACAAACGTTGCTGACGTTCATCTAAAACATTTCATTTCCAGGGTAATTTGATTAATTCCAATTTTTTTTAATTAAAATTTTTTTTTTTTAAACGAGTAGAAACTGTAGATACATATTTTTCACTTCTGACGAAGCTGTCGAACGACGGTGAAACGTAAAGTGTATAGTGCGCGATTTAGTGTCCGCTTAAAAGATTTTGTGATACAAATTTCATCGGACAAGAACCAACTGTAAATGTAGATACTAATGTATGTAATCAACGTAGAAGTAAAAGTAATAACACCAATATCAAAGAAGCTGTTCAAAATGTCCTCCTCCTACCTCTTGACAATAACCAAGACGAAATCCAAACTCATGCAAAACATTGTCGATTATTTCCGGACTGATTCCTCGTATTTCATTTCTTATTCTGTCTTTTAGTTCTTCAAGACTGTTTGGTTTAGTTCTGGAGACTTTACTTTTTAGAAATCCCCATAAAAAGAAATCGAGAGGAGATCTAGCCGGCCACTCAATTGCCCCCCTTCGACCAATCCATCTATTGGGGAAAACGTCATCCAAATAATCTATTTTAAAATTTTGTGTGTTGATTTTAAAATGTATTATTCTTTTTAGAAGAAATAGGAATTAAAAAAAAATTCTTATACTACTGAATAGAGAATGAAAAGCCCTTTCAAATGAGGTATCACATGTCAACCCATTCCATTTAAAAATTTCAAATGGGCAACTGTCACTCGGAGGGGGTTGGACGGGGACATTCAAAATTCCGCTAAAATAGTGTCATTTTTTAATTAAAAATCGACCTGTTTCAGGAGTTCACATAAAAATCGTTTATTTCGTAGAAAATGAATTTATTCCATACTTTACGAACGCAGGTATATACATATACAGGCTGAACCCAGAAAAACGCCTACGCGAATAGCGTCGGTATTTATTATCGTATTTGAGCGGTCAAAAAATCAAATGGAATGGCAGAAAAAACTCTACAATATACCATATCTTGCGTCTTTAATGCATTTAAAACAGCTGCATGACAGCTGTCAACTTTTGTTTTTTAAATGTAATGGTATAATTACTGTAATACATTTAGAAAGAACTTTTTTTTCTGCGTTCAATGATGTGCCGCAATAAACCCTTATTTTTCAAAATAATAGAAGATAATAAACAGAAATAAATAAATTATTAACACGAAATGAAGTATTAAACAGTTGCCGAACAATAAATGATACTTGTTTTACGGTAAATAGCGTAGTGCCTATAAATACTTCCTCATAGGCAAACAAATGACGATAACTGTCAACATTTTTTTTTATTGTCAGCAAAAACAAAACAAAAGTATTGACAGTTATCGTCATTTGTTTGCCTATGAGGAAGTAAAAGTAAAACAGGTATCATTTATTGTTCGTAATAGTATTACGTCATTTTATATTAATTATTTATTTATTTCTTTTTATTTTCTTCTATTATTTTGAAAAACAAGTGCTTATTGCGGCACATCATTGAACGCAGAAAAAAGAGTTCTTTCGAACTCAGGGTTCAAAATAATCACTCTTAATTAGATTGGTACCGCTTGAAATATTACTAATTTTCACAAACGCAGTGCAATCAGAATAAACTGTTTAAATTACGCGCTCACAATTGGATGCCTTCATCTCGCAATTAGGCATAAACGGGCCGCTACTTTCTGTATTTGTGGCCTATACGCCAGGAGTTTTTTTTATTGATTTAAAAAACGGCGTGTCTAGCTCCACGCTAACGTGGACGGTAAAAATATTTTAAATCCACGCGAACTACGTCACGCATTTCATGACATGACAATTCGCCGTGAGTCGGCGCGTGGAGGTTACGATAACTGCTGTCATGGTGTTGTGACTTCAAGTTTTTGGTTAGTCGATAGGTATTTAAAAGAATTTCTGACTTTATAATTATCATATAGGTATGTATATAAAAATAGTAGATAAGTAAATGATAGTTCTTTTTGTATTAAGTGCGCGAAATAAGTGTTTTTTTGTAGCGCATGAGAATGTCACTTTAGCCAAGATCCTCAAGTTTCTATTTTTAATTTAACATACCCACTTACCATTTATCTTATTTCAAGTTAGACAAATTACCTATATGTATTTTTAGAATATAGAATAATGGAATTATCAGTTGGCAAATCATTTTCATCTTATGAAGAATTAATCACATTTATTGAAAATTATGAAATAGCGCACAAACAAAAATATTGGAAAAGATCGAGCAGAACCATTGGAAGTACACATTTACAAAGACCACTTAGTAAGGATATTAGATATTACGAAATAACATTTTCATGTATCCATGGCGGAGGAAAATATAAAGTTAAAGGAAAAGGTATTAGAAAGTCCAGGTAATTAATCACATGAATAGATAGCAAATACTGTTACCATATTAATCAATTTTTTTATTAATAATAACCTGTGTCCAACAATTATTGTAGTCTTAGGTGGCTGGAGAATCAAACATAAATGTCGATTTTTACTTCATATCGTTGAATTGATTTCTCAAATATTGACTGTTAAACAAATCAATGTTTCTTTACATATTTATGTTTTATTTGAACCAATAATTAGTTAAAAATGTTTGACTCCACAGCCATCCAGGTCTACAATAATTGTTGGACATGTTAGTGTCAGATTTTGTAAACGTGCAGTTTAGGTATGTATTTTTAATAAATAAGCTTCAAGAAAAATTTCAACTAAAACTTAAAACAAAAAACAATTGAAATTAAAATTTAAAGTGGATATTGTTCTCACACATAAATTAAAAATTGTCCAGATATCGTCCCTACCATGTCAAACTATCGAATGTGAAAATGCATTTTTTGGTAAGTAAAAAACAGTACACTGATAAATGTTTATATCCTAAAGAGTACTAAAAAGTGTGTAGGAAAAGTATAAAACTTTGTAGTTTTGGCAATGCACTGATTTTGAGCACTTTTAAAGTGCTTTTTTTTGCCGTCATATTTTTAGCGATGATATGTTTCGTCCCCAAAACTGATTTCTTCACAAAAATTCATGTATATAGATATGAATTAAAAAGAGAGTCTGAAGTTCCAAATTGATAACGGAATTTACGTTCATTTCTTATTTTTAAATTAAAATTTTAGTTAAAAACCGTTTATTATTTATACATAATAATTAATTAATTATTAATGTTAAATGTTTCAAATTATTAAAATATATGTGTATGTATTTGTGTAGATATGTTAAAAGTTACATAAATTGCATGTTTACCCCAGATTTTAAATTGTACTTCAATGAAAAATTTTAATCATATATTTTAGATCAGTGAGGTATCTTGATTATCGAGAGTTATTTTACTTTTTTTCACTATTGTTTATATAATTGATTAATAATATTCAATTTTAGCACTTGTAGAATGAATTGTCCGGCAGACATAAAAATAAGAGCTAGTAAAGATGGAAGGACCTTAGAAATTCGTAGTTTTAATGACAAACATGAAAATCATGAATTATCGCAGGTAACTAATCAGTATTTTGGGTTACTTTATACATTTATTTATTTTGGCAAAGGAAATAGATGTTTTTAATAATAAAAATTATATATTGTTTACAGAGTTTCTATGAGCATTTACCCCAAAACAGAAAACTGAAAAATGATGAAAAAGAATTGGTGGAGGTTTACATGGAATTGGGAAGTAATAAGAAAAAGGTACAAAATAAAATATATAATCAAACTGGGAAGAAAACATTACTTAAAGACATAAGTAATATATCTCAAGCAATGAAATCCAAAGATGATGAAGACCTTTCTAAGTCAGTAAAGTTTATGGAAGACAAGTATCGTAAGAGGAAGTACACGTTTTTAGTTTTCTCGTAATTTGAATTTCAAGTTTTAGATGCTACTGTATCAATTCTAATAGATGACGATAATATTTGCAAGAGTATATTTTTTACAACACCGACAATGAAAGCAAATATGTCAGCCTGGCCAGAATTTCTTGCTCTCGATGGCACATATAAATTATTAAAAAATGATAGTGCTGTGTATATATTCCTTGTTGAAGATTCTAATGGTGAAAGTAGAGTAGCAGGTGCTTCTATCTTGACCACTGAAAATAGAGAAACAATATCATGGTTAATTCAAGCTTTTAAAAACGTTAATCCGGCTTGGGAACATGTCAAGTGTATAATGACAGACAAGGACTTGCTGGAGAGAAATGTTCTTAAAGAACAATTTCCCAATGTTCCATTATATATTTGTTTATTTCATACAATGAGAACATTTTATCGTCAAGTGACATGTGCTAAACTCAATATAACAAAGAGAGAACGTGATTCGTCACTAGAATTGATTGTAAAATTAATTTATAGCAAATCTTCCATTGATTATGATAGACTCTACAGGACATTTTCTGATTCTGTACCAATTTCAGTTAAAGCATATTTTGATAAAAATTGGCATGGTATCAGAAACGAATGGGTTATTTATAACATGAACAATAATAACTTTAATAATAATACTAATAATCGATTAGAATCGATAAACAATAAAATAAAACAAGTTGTTAAAAAGGGCAGTTCTCTTTACGAATTTGTAAAGACATTTTTTATATGGGTAGAATCGCAAGATTTTGAAAGAATACATACTACAGCTAAAGAGATTTTGACTAAACCATTAAGGCATTTCCAAAAAGATAGCGCTCAGGAGAAGTATTTAAATTATTTGACAAATTATAGTTTTAATTATGTATTAAAACAGATTCAATTGACAAAATATGTAAAAATCGTACAACAACTGAGTGTTGATGAGTATCTCGTAAAAGCACGGGAAGGAGACATTATAGTTACTAGTAAAACATGTCATTGTTCAAATTGGACATCAATGTGCCTACCATGCCGTCATATTTTTGCAGTTTTAAAGCATAAAGGCGAAGATTTGTTTTCTAAGGATTTGTGTGATAAAAGGTGGACAAAGAGTTATTCTGTGTCAAAATCTCAAAAGGACAGATTAATTGAACATTTCATAGAAAATGAACCAAATATTATTGCCACAACAACAAAAATAACTTTTATCTTTGAGTGAAAAACGAAAAAATGCTTTGACTGTCACAAATTCCTTAGTAAACTTAATAAGTTATTCGTCCAAGTCTCATTATGAATACAAAATGAAAATGCTCAAGAAAATAGAACATTGTTGGAAACAAGGCATTGAAGTTATTGTTGAAGAAATTCGTACTAATACTTCAGATAGTACATATCTTAATGAAGAAAATGAATATCCTTTAACTTTTAAAGAAAATGAACATAATTATGCTGCTAACCAAAGTAACGATTGTGACGTCTATAGCATGGAAGAGGAAGACAGTTTCGAACATGAAACTGATGTTGGATTAACAGTTATTGACAGTAATCCAAACAAAGAAAATAAAGTGCATCAGACTATTGCTAATACAGATACAGAAAATTGCAGCACTTTCCCAATTGAAACCAACATTGATCCAGTAACAGTTCAAATAGTTAATGCAGATATAGACTTCAGTAACAATATTCAGTTACATGAAATATCTATGCCAATCGGAATTAAAAAAAGAGGACGCCCTGCAGGTGCTGATACAACAGTTGTAGGTCTTAAACGAAAAAAACGTTGTGATAAGCCAACTGCATTTGTAAATAAAACTCCAGTAGATAAATTATTTATTATACTGAACTGGATTGTGGGTGATCGAGACACTGTAGAGTATACTTTGAAAGAAGAATGTATACTATCGGAAAACAATATCATTGAAGATTTACCACATTCACTTTTGCATCCGTTGGTTGATATTAATGTAGTAAATCAATATTTTACTGAAGATGCATGGGCAATGTTAAAAAATAGAATAGCACAACTACAACTGACAAATTACAAATGTGCAAGTTGTCATAAATTTGTTTTAGTGGAGTCAATCATACAGTGTGATGCATGTTTGGAGTATTATCATATGAGTTGCCTTGGTATAGTCAAGAAATCCAAGTCAATTTTTTTTTATTGTAGGTCTTGCTACAAAATATGATTGTATTATTATTTAAGTGCCTATACAGGCTGTTACAAATTCGAGGCTCACCATTGGGATCTCGGAAACGGTAAGAGATACGAAGTCGGTTAAATTGGGGCAAAGTTGCGTATTTTGGTGCTGAATAATAATCCGTTCTGAAAAATCTTCTACGCTTTGTAAATTTTGAAATATTTCAAGAAAATCAGAAAACGTAATTTTCTTTTTTATTTTTTCCTGAAGTTATTATTGCAGGGATCATAACAAAATTAATACATTCTACAGGCATTTTTTTAAGCTCTTTATGATAATATCATTAGATTTTACTTAAAACGTTTCGTCTCGTTCTGACCATCATCAACTTCATTTTTTCTTATGGGCGCTACATTGGATTTTAATATCATTGAATAGATCTATTTTTTCTGATGCTTTTCCATGTATCACACATCCCTGTTTAATAATCTGAAACAGCTGGAAATGCAAGAAATTGTTGAAAATAACACTGCAAAGAAAAACATGGTATGCAGTGAAAACAAAAACCAAAGAAGTTTGATATACCTTCGGAGTTTTATTTCGTGTATCACAAGAGCTGATTTTAGTAAAATTTTTAGATATAAAAATGAATCCAAGAATGACGTAAATTTAAAAATTTATTGTGGTCTTAACAACAACAATTCAGTAATAACGAGCGAAATTTCCTTCCAACAATATCCAGAAAGACAACTACAAAACAATAGTTGATTAGATTTGTAATTAAATTATACATTATTATTATTCAAGCAAGAAAATATCAAATTAAATTATGTATGTCTTTAGAAAACTCGTATCTTAAAAGATATTACTGCTCAAGGAAACATTCTTTCTTGTAGTCTCATAATTTTATACATTTTATAAGTAACGATTTTTATGTAATCTACCTGGCCATGAAAACAATGACAAATGACAACGATTTTGAAACGTCAAGTACAAACTACCTCTACTAATAATTCTTCATTCTCATCATCATTAAGGCGATCTCGATACGTCCTTCGAGCTTTACGAAAATATCCATAAAGTGCAATGTTTCTATCTAACTTAATAACATTGTTCTGTATGGATGGCATCTTTCTGGGTATTATTGGAACTAAATTTCTCTTGCTATTACTAAATTGTTGTTAGCACAATACATTTTTAAATTTATAAGAATGAGAGATTTTTAAAGATATAATTTCTTATGATACTTTCTTGCTTTAATCATAAAAATGTATAATTTAATTACGAAACTAATTAAATACTGCGCCATCGTCATTGTTGGAAGTAAATTTCTCTTGCTATTACTAAATTGTTGTTGTTCGCACAATACGTTTTAAAAATGTACGTCTTTCTTGGATTCACATCATTCATTTTTATATCTAAAAATTTTTCAAAAATCTGCTTTTGTGATAGATGAAATAAAACTCCGAAAGTATATCAAACTTTTTTGGTTTTTGTTTTCACTGCATACCATGTTTTTTTTGCAGTGTTATTTTTCAACAATTTCTTGCATTTCCAGCTGTTTCAAATTAATAAATAGGGATGTGTGATATATGGAAAAGCATCAGAAAAAATAGATCTATTCATTGGTATTAAAACCCAATGTAGTGCCCATAAGAAAAAATGAAGTTGATGATGGTCAGGACGAGACGAAACGTTTTAAGTAAAATCTAATGACATCATCGTAAAGAGCTTAAAAAAGTGCCTGTAGAATGTATTAATTTTGTTATGATCCCTGCAACAATAACTTCAGGAAAAAATAAAAAAGAAAATTACGTTTTCTTGTTTTTTTGAAATATTTCAAAAACTACAAAACGTAGAAGACTTTTCAGAACGGATTATTGTTCAGCACCAAAATACGCAACTTTGCCCCAATTTAACCGACTTCGTATCTCTTACCGTTTCCGAGATCCCAATGGTGAGCCTCGAATTTGTAACAGCCTGTATAAGTTGTAAAATGTATTACTTATTTTTCTAAATAAAAAAATTGGTTTAAGAAATATTTTATTTTAAACCATGCACTAAATTACACTACATATATTATCTTAAGAGAGAAATTGAAGCTTCACAGACTCGTTGCAATTGAAACTAAGTCATAGCAGACTTGTTAGAAATCTACGCCAAAAAGTCGGTACCTATCAAATGGGAAAAAAATTTATTTTAAATTTTTCAAAAAAAACTATGGCAATTAATTATGTTTAAGTCTGAAAACCTGTTTAGCCCTTGTCAGATATACCGAGTAATTTTCACTTAGAAAGTAGCACTTCTCGAAACTGCCATAATCGAAAAATTAATCAAGATTTCAGTGAGACTTTTTTATCGTGTGTTAGCTTTCCCTTACTGAACAATCTTAAGGCCAGAAAGTATCGTTTATTTCTTTAACTTAACAATTTTTGAAATTTCAAAATTTCACAAGTACCAAAAATTAATTTCAAAATTAAATTTTTTTTCAAAGATTTGTAATTGGAAAAGATTAATTATTCCTGTAGATATTTTATTGTTTACCGAAATTCGAAAAATAATATTTCTGCATAATTTTTACGTTTTTGATGTAGTTAATCTCTTCTATTATTTTTCCCAATTATAAACCTTTGAAGTTCTCGGATTTTGGCAATTTCGAAATACGCTATTTTCTAACTAAGTAAAAATCACTGGCTATTTATATCTGACAGCGGTTAAAGAGGTTTTCAAGCACAAATTATTGCCATAGTTTTTTTTTGGAAAATCAAAACTAAAATTTTTTCCCGACTTTTGGCGGTCCTGTATTCAATGTTAGCAAGATTTATGTTTACTTAAAAATAGTTGTTAAATTTTGTTGATAGGTATCACCGATAAATATCAACATATCGATATTTTAGTTATCAATAACAGATCCTGAAAATATAATATAGCACATCCCTACTTCAAGCATTAATAGCATTAATCAAAATTAGTAAATAATCATTTATTTCTACAGTAGCACGTTACATAAAACAAAATTGACATTTAATTCGTAAAATTCTGGTAAAGTTAAGAACAGTGTCGTAACCTCTACGGACAAACCACAGGACGAACTGTGATGTCATGAAATGCCGTGACGTAATTCGCGTGGATTTAAAATATTTTTATCGTCCACGTTAGCGTGGAGCTAGACATGCCGTTTAAAAAATCAACAATAAATTTTTATAGTCGTTTGATATGTGCAGCAAATCGAGGAATAGTTTTATCACATTAGAGGAATAGATTTGGCAAGCGAGCGAATTGTTGATGTAGCGTAAACTGCTGGAACGATCCTTCCTCTCAGGTTGTTTTTATCATTTATGTGGCTTATTCACTGAATAATGGCCCTCGGTGATATATGAAGTTAAAAGAGCAGGGGTCTGCACTCGACTCCGCTATTAGTGGCCGCACAGATAGAAATTGTGACCCTATAAAATTCCTCGTCCACGTCGAAAAATGAACTTTCAACCTCCGAACGACGCCTCAACGATTTAGGATTTATTTATATCACAAACTCTTTTAAACGGACACTAAATGGCGCACAAACACTTAACGTTTGAAAGAGTTTGTGATACAATTTTCATCGGACAAGAACCAGCTTTAATGATTTATTTATACTAAGCTTTCAAAATTAAACTAGCCTTGCCCCCCCCCTTTTTTTCTTTCACAAACAATTATTATTTCAAGAGGACGCCGCACAGTGGTCCAGAATGAATTTTTAGTGCGTCAAAAATGGAAAAATTTAGCACTTTCAATAAACGTAAAAATAAGGAAAATCTTTCTATTAATGTCACTTCATATCGGTTTCATTCGATTTTATTTACGCTTCTAGGGCGCTGTCAAATCACCATAAATTTTACAAGTATCAAACGTGACTGAAGAACTGATAAGTTAAACATGAGTTTGAAAATATTTTAGCAAGTTTTATTGGGTAAATTGGTGAAGTCTTGTTACTTTAAATTTCTTTAAACAACTTCATTCAAAATCAATCGGATCTGAAGGTTTATTTAAATAATTTTTTTATTTTAAATTGTTATATTAAACCTCTACATTTGAAACTTTTAAAAGGCAAGAACTAAAAATAAGATCAAATAAGATGTTTTTACGAGTTATATAATAGTAACTAGTAATTTATTTTAAAATAATTTTGCCCAATGAAGTGCTACTTTTTGCTACTTTTTAAGATTTTTTCAAAATTCTCTCTTGATTTGGTTCTCGACATGAGTAAATACTTATAGGTAAGTTAAGCATTTGCTGGATACTTGACGTGAAAATTTTTAAAAATAACACAACATATAAAAATATTGCGCTAGAACAACTCCCAGTTCATTTTTTAAATAGAAAAATCTAGTGTTTTTATAAGGTAACAATCCAAAATCAGGCAAAAATTTTTGTAGAAATAGTTATATTCTGATATTAAATCCTTGGTTTAGAAAATGTATTTAAAAGTACACAATTTTGTTATTTTCACGATTTTGGAAACTTAGAAGTAAAAAAATAATTTTGACGCGATAGAATTTCATTTTGGACCACTGTGCGACGTCCTCGAACAGAAACAAACACAGAAGTCAAAAGAAAAGAAACAGAATTACTAAAAAAAAATCCATTATAACAACAACGCTTCAAAGGATGAAGCAGACGAGCTATATTACGGCCGAACCGAAGCTTCAGATACCGAAATTAAAGCTCACTATAGCTTTAATGCATCGTTTGCATGGCCCCGGTGAATAACCGAATATACAGGGTGTTATCAATTAAGATGGCAATAATTATACCACGTATAGAGGACATCAAAACATTGCGATTTAACCTAATTTATCTATAACCAAAAGTTTTTAGTTTCTGAGATATAACCTCCTAAAGGGACAACTTGGAAAGCACATTTTCATAAATATCTTTGGAACGGTTGAAATTTGACATGCAAGACAACTGAAATACAAGGATGGATATGCCTTAGGCAAAATTGAACATTCTTCACCACTGGCGTAGATCCAGGGTAATAGGTTATCATTTTAGTAAATAACTTTTTTATTGTCACTTTTTCGAAAAATCTGAAACAAAAACTGAAAAGTTCAAGTAAAATTATACAAGATATGAACTAAGTTCCATCTTCGTCAGATTAACCGTTTTCAAGATATTCAAGTCGAAAGATTAGATTACTTCAGAAATTCAATTTTTTTTTAAATCAAATATGCCTTGACAACGTTAGCTGCTATTTCACATATCAATACACAACTCTTGTATAGTTTTTTTCTTAATTTATGAATTAAAAATGTACTCCAACTATAAAATAACGGGCATGATACCCCTTCATGTGGAAACTAAAGAAAACAATTTTTGGTATACGTTATTTCATTGCTAGAGTAAATTTTTAATTCATAAATTGAGAAAAAATTATGCAACAGTTGTGTATTGATATACTATGTGTTTTTTTTAAATGCCATAAGGGGTGGCTGTGGAAAAGAAAATTCATGTCTTAGCTCCACTCATTTACTTTAAATTTTCAGATTTGGCACGTGTTAGATGCCAAGCTACGACATGAGTTTTAATTTTCATGGCCAACCTTTATGGCATTTTTAAAAAAATACATGTTATAAAATAGCAGGTAATGTTGTCAAGGCATATTTGATTTTTTCTTAATTTTGAATTTCTGAAGCAATGTAATCTTTCGACTTGAATATCTCGAAAACGGTTAATCTGGCGAAAATCGATCTTAGTTCATATCTTGTATAATTTTATTTGAACTTTTCAGTTTTTGTTCCAGATTTCTCAACAAAGTGACAATAAAAAAGTTATTTACTAAAATAATAACCTATTACCCTGGTTCTACGCCACTGGTGAAGAATATTCAATTTTGCCTAAGACATATTCATCCTTGTATTTCAGTTATCTTACACATGAAATTTCAACTCTCTGTCTTAAACCGTTCCAGAGATATTTCAGAAAATATACTTTCCAAGTTGACCCGTTTAGGAGGTTATATCTCAGAAACTAAAAACTTTTGGATATAGATAAATTACGTTAAATAGCAATGTTTTGATGTCCTCTATACGTGGTATAATTATTGCCATCTTAATTGATAACAGCCTGTATATTCGGTTAATAAACTTCAGAGTAACGATTAACCGCTGTCAGATATTCGGATTGTGAAATCCAATCATTATGTTTTAGCCGTTATTTATTCATTAATCTTATATGATTGATAGCTACATTCGTTAACACTTTTCACTCGTATTCTGATTCACAAATCGATTAATTAGCGACATTCGCTCTTCGACTAATAAGTTTGCAAATATTAATTTATTCATTGTATGATTATTTGTTATATTCAACATGGCACTGATATTCCGACTTAGAAATCGAATAAACGGCATTCGGTTAATAAATCTGTTAATAATGATTAACCGTTATTCGATATTCGGCTGTAGTATAACGAATATTGTTTAACCATTCATATTCAAACTGGAAATTATTTGGCCATTATTTACTGTCACCCAAGTTTAAATTAAATCTACTTGTCTCTACTTACCACGGTTCCAGGTGACAAGTCTGCCGATTCTTAGGTCAGCTGTGCCCCTGCTAGCTACAGTGGAAATGGGGGCAGGTTATCTTATACGGTGGTAACTTATAAAGGGCGCCAGAAGACAATTTAAAAACAACTAATCGTAATTCGACTGGTCGACGTCTCCAATCGACCAAGTCGTGCAGAAAATGAAACTACTAAATAGAGACGAGACTATTACCCACTGTGTGTATGAACGTAGAAAATTAAAATCGTACTTAAGTTAACACAATTTATTTCACAAATAAAATAAAAGAGAAACACTTACACAGTTACTAAATGTGCTTAATTTCTAGCGTAACGTTTATTTAAATTAAATCCGCATGAAGAGGCCTTAATCCGCTATTAAGAATGCATGCGCAATAAAAGTCAAAAGGTTACCTCGCGACCGATATGTCATATACCGTCTTTGCTGTGAAGTTGGCTGTCACTACGCCATCTAGTGGTCCTGTCCGAGTCGATGACCGGTAGGCTTCAAAATGGCGTAAGGCGTACCCACACGACGGGTGGGGGGGGAGGCAGATGTACAACAAGAATTGTCGAGGCACCAACACTCGATAAACTGGGGAATCCCTCGGGTATAAGCTTGCGGGGATTACCTAGGCCTGCGCTGTAACTTGCGCCCAAACGGAAAACCAAGTAGGAAAAGGTAAAACCAAAAGCAAAAGCCTACATAGAAGAAACGATATGCGTTAGCGGCCATTTTGGTCTATTGATATGCTCGTTATATGTTACCTGAGAGAACTGGAGCCTCAGGCTTGGTACGGAGATTAAAACTATCTCCAATCGGTGTTCGGCAGTGTTGAATGATTTTCCAGCCAAGCTGCGATTGATTTCTTCTCCAAATGAGCAAGGAATCCGTTAATTTTATCACACGCGAAAAGACACGTCCTTACGGCACAATGCTCAAACAACAAAAGAGAATGACCATAGATAATACATAAATAGATGAGACACTCAATAGAAAGTTGGAGTACCTTGTAAAGCGACCTCTACAGTTAGGGGAAAAAGTAACCGTAGCTCCAAACCTAAATATAAACCTTTGATATTTCAATATTTAATTTTCATTTATCATTTATCAACACTAAATAAATATAATCATACGTTAAAAATAAATATTGTTATGATTTTACCATGTGTAACCATAGCAATATTTACTTTTAGTCGATGATTACATGTACAGAGTGTACATTAATGATTGAAAGGCGTTTGAATTTGGCGCGTTGTCGAATTAGTAATTTTCGTCTTACAAGATTGGTATTCATGCTGGAAATGTTGAATTTCGTCAGTAGCGTGCGTGTGTTGTATTGTTTACGTTTTGATTTCCTTATTTTATTATTATTGAGTTAGTATTAACGAAAAGGTTATTTTTATTTCCACTTTTGCTGTCAGACATTTTTCATTGGTAAGTACAGCCATATAACAGGAAATAAAAATACACACAAACGTTTTAGGTTAGCGATGGTTTTCACGGACCTGCACAATAAATTTATTGTTGAGGCCTATTTTCGGTCGGGGATACGCAATGAACAAAATGTGTGGAATTATTCTTATCAAAGTTGTCACCAACAATTTCAAGAACAGTTCCCTGAAGTGGTATTCACATATGATTCTTTTATGCAACACGTCCGCCGTATAATTCAGAGATTTCGTGAAACAGGCAGTGTTTCTAAAGGAAAATCTACAGGCCGGCCCACTGTTCTCACCGAAGAAGTCATCGCAGATATTCATCAAAGAATGGATGTAAGTCCGAAGAAGTCTTTACGGTGTTTATCGGCTGTTTATTTAGTGTTGGTGAAACCCAGCAATAACTTGTAAAACCGAAAATAAAACACAATTTCATAAAACAAATTATATTTAAGTACATTTAAAATAAGTACAGTGCATTATAATACATACAACCACAATAGAATTAACGTCAGAGTAATATACGAAATTATAATTTTTATGTAGTCTACAATTGGACCGTATAATTCCGAAAGGACAAACAGACCAGTAAAATTCGCGATCATCCTATTGTATGTTCTACACTAAAACTACAAACTGTGATTTCTCAAAATATGGTTCATTGGTCTGTTCGTCGTTTTGAAATAACAAGGTCGACTTAATAGCAGTGCCGGATTAAAGAATTTGCCGCTTTACGCACGCTAAAATTGCCGCCCCGAAATGAAGAAACCAAAATTAAAATTTGCCTTTACTTGGCTTTGTCAAAAAATAATTATCAAGTTTATAAGTCTTGTCTAAAGCACTCTGTTGTGCACTTCGCTTTTTCTCTGAAAGTAATTTATACTGAGCACCACTCAACCTTTTTCGACCGTCACTCATAATTAAAAATTAAAATTTTTACTCTAATCTTTGGACGCAACAATTTGTTTCAACAAACTACTTACAAAAGCAAAGATAATTAGAACGTAGTTGTACAACACCTTTTTGAACACATCTGTACATCCCTTGGCGCGATTAGTTATTTACATACTACGCTACTGGCGCAATAGATGGCGTTAAGTGTCCTGTTCTACCCTGGTTCTACTAACTTTGTCATTATAAATGAAAAAGCAAGAACCCTCTTTCTTTACATGAGCTAAAAGCTTTTGAGAAATGGAAATAAGAAAACATCAAATTGTCTTCTAAAATTTGAAAGACAATTTGCCGCTGAGAAAAATTTTAGCCGTCCTGTCATGTTAAATTATTAGTCTCAGATTTTACCGCCTCCAGAAATCTGCCGCTGTACGCACGTGCGTATTTTGCGTATAGGGTAATCCGGCACTGCTTAATAGTCTGCTTAGTTTTAATAAAAATAAAAAATGCTCATCAGTTCATCATCTAAATGTGAAAACGTTCAGGTTAACAATTGTGAGAGAATCAGCTGTTGGTATATCACATTTCAACATTCAAATCGATTTATGCTAATAAAAGATTCTGACCATGCAGGGCAACGAATCCAAAAATATTCTCACCTTCTGGAACTCTTACCTTCCGGAACAGGTTCATCTAATTGCTGGTTCTCTTCATTTATCGTCTCTATTCGCAGAGGCTCTGAATAACATAATTGAAATTAATAATAATGGTTATCTACCAAAATTTAAGACTAAGATTACTACCTGGTAAATGTTCAGTGAGAACAGCTGTACGAAGTAAAATATTATTTCTGCCGAAACAGTTTTCCATAAAATGTTTAAACGATAAAACTTTAAAAATAAACGATAACTTTAAAATAACACAAACCACAACAACGCCATGCCACAAAGAGCATAATCGCATAACGCTATCATAAAACGCTTGTAACTTGCATTCGATTGGTTGGACAGGTCGGTGGCGTTACGGAAGTAAGGCGCCAAATTTAAATTTATGCACTGCTGCGACCTCTACAATTAGGGGAAATACTACTACCTCATTTTGCTAGGTACCAAGGTCTCCAATATAAGTGTCCACCCCATGAGAATGACCAAGCTGCTAAATAACGCAGGTCGCCTTGACGCAAGAAAATTACCAATGGCAGGCGGCCTGAGAGTCACATGGGACCGTCATGACCTATCAGAAATCAACGATCGCAGCGCGCAGGCTTTCCCCCATAGCGTTGTAAAGAAGGGGTACCAGGGTTCCCACGGCGCGAAAACGAAATTACTAGACGCTACATTTTAGCGCCAAATTTTAAATGTAACATTACATTCGGTTTATTTACTTTAGGCCCGGTTTTTTCATCTCCGAGTAAGTGGCCAGTAAAATACTTGATGATTAAAGATACGGAAATGCATTGCGCTAATCGTCAAGTAATAACTTGGCACTTACTCAGAGATGAAAAAACCGGGCCTTAGAGTAACGAATAACCGCTATTAGATATTCGAATTGTAAAATCCAATTGTTATCCGAATTCGAATATCGCACACCGAATATGTTTTAATCGCTATTTATTCATTAGTTTTATACGATTTATTATTAGCTGTACGAGTATTCGTTAATACTTCACTCGTATTCAGAATCAGGAATTGACTAATCAATTAAGCGTCATTCTCTATTCGGCTAATGAGTGCAAATAATTATTAACCGTTGTCGATATTCGGCCATCGTATAAGGAATATAGTTTAACCGTCGCGTATATTAACTAGCGCTGGCTATCTTCCATACCACAGCTTGTGCGAATATATTTATTAATCATTGATATTCGATTAATAAATTTTAGAGTGATGATTAACCGCTATTAGATATTCGAATTGCGGTATCAGCCATGACGGAAAAAGTAGACAAATTTTTTTCAATTTAAACGAAACGACGGAAGATGCAGAAAATTAATTATATTTTAGAGTAACTATTTACCGCTATTAGATATTTAGATTGTGAAATCCGATTAATTGTTATCCGAATTCGAATATCGTTTACCGTATATGTTTTAGCCGTTATTTATTCGTTAATCTTATATGACTCGTTAACACTTGAACTTTTTTTGTATTTTAACCGTCTTGGTATCTCTTATAGTTTACGACTGGTTCTTTAATTAATTGCAACCCTGCATATTAGTAATATAAGTAGCGGATCAATAAATACTTATTTCATTTTTTATTTATTTTGAGTAACTCTCAAACTCCGCATAAAATAGGAAGTGTCCATACTTTCACGAGTAGTATGTAGTGTACAAAATATATTCATACGATTATTGTGGGTGTATAAATACATACATATTCAAGAGTGGTTCGTTTCATTTTGAAAACGCGAAGTACTGGAAGCGCCCCCTCTGAATAAACGGAATAAACTCGAGACGGCGAGTTCTCGCGCAATCTACTACCTGACGCAAGAAAACTGTAACCATAAGAACAATTTGATATATATTTTTTTTATTAATAAATATCGTTTTAAGTTATAAATAAAATTTATTAATACCTCTTCATGAAATTATTGAATACATTCTTGTGCGAGGAAAAAAAATAAGCTTCATTGTTATCAGACCAACTGCTAGGGGGTTAAGCACCCTTGTACGAAACATATTTTGGCGCCCTTTTAAAATTCGAAACAAAAATTAATTCTGCTGAAATAAAGTTTGTAAACAAGGTGCTTTTGAATGATTATTCTTGCTGGTTTAGTCTCAAATGTAATTCACTTTTAGTTATATCTGTTTAAATAATTAAAGACAATTTGGCGCCCATTTGATCAGGCGCCCTTGTGCATTGCATAACAAGTAGCGGCGGGCCTGGTTATTGTTTTCTTTTTCGTGTGAAAATTCGAAAAATATAAAACATACTAAACAGATTGAAAGGAAAGAATTTGGTTAAAAAAAAACACAGGAAAACTAAACGAGTCGAGACGCTCGCATAAAAACCACGATACGACGGGGATTCACCCCCAACCACATTACGCTTTCAATGCACGCTTCGATTCTAATTAGATCAAGGTGATAGCGTAATTGGAGGACGGTACCTATCTTTTGTATAATTAATTTAGCGCGCGTGCTAAATTTGACATCTTATCATCACCGTCGTCGTATTTCATTCTGATTGCACAAGCACGTTTTTGGTTTCATTTTTTTCCCTCTACGTTTCGCTTTCCATTGACACTCCCGAAGAAGTCAACCCAGAGCGAAACGTAGAAGAGCTTGCGAAGTTTAAAGGTGTCCATAAGAAGTTCATGGAATACTTACGTAAATTGCTAAATTGCTTCAATTGTATTAAATATTGATTAGACGTTTCCTTGATGATTTTATATGCTTTTTGTGCATAAAGAAATGGTTAATACTGCCGACTATGCAGTTTATGAGCGACCGCAATGGAAACGTTTGCGTTTAAATTCTCTTGTATATTTGTTTTAGTATCTTCAGCTTTCGTAGACCAAAAAATGTTGTTTTTACAGAATGTGTTAGAAATCAGAAGTACGAATTACGTAACTATTTATAATTGTTGGAAGCGTCCAGGTAAGAGGCATAAAAAAATTTTAATTCATTAAACTCTCTTCATTATTCATTCTTTAAACTCTCTTCATCGTTTAATATTTATTTTTTTATTTGAAAACAATTCATTGAAAGAAAAAATCTGATTTTGGAAGTCGGGGAAGGGGAAGAAGGGCCTCGAGACTTGCATTGCATGTAGGCCTCTACGGCAATGTCTCCGTGATTTTTCAAGTTTCAATGAAAAAATTACCTTAAAGGCTCATGGCTTTTAATTTTTTATACGGTTCTCCATTTCTCCCTATCCAAAACCTGAGTTTTCCAGTCCCTAATTCCCAAAAATCTCACATCTTCTAGCAGTGCTTCCATGCTTCCAACTATTTCTTCTTCGTCGGGTGGCTTCTATATCCCTTTTGCCTCCTTCCCCTTCTATAAGTTTGGCATATAATCTATTTACCCTAACCATTTCTCTTTTCCTGATTCTTCTTTTATTCCTCCAAAAATGTTTCTCTTCCAAGTCTCCAATTTCTTTCCTGTGCTTTTATTCAATGTCTACCACAATTCGGATCAATATAAAACGCATGTTTCTTGTAAACTCTAATTTTTTGCTTTCCTTTTAATTAATTTGGATTTTAAAATCTTCTTCAGAGATCATCTTCTCTACTACGTTTTCCCAGTCTTTTATCTATTTCTATTTCTTCACCACTATTTCTTGTTATGTATTAATTATTATTAGTTCTCGATCTTTCTTTTTTCCTTCCAATGTTTCCCAAATTATCCTCTTCACCATCTTCGAATTTTCCAGGCGTTCTAATCCACCTAAGTACTACATACAACCTTCTTGATTCACATCGGTGGTAGTGACCAAATCACTTATAATTATTCTCAGTTTTTCTCCATCTTTTGCTTTGGTTTATTAACTTACTTTTTGCTTTTGCTTCATTTCTCTTTTATTTTTTCAAGTTGTTATCTTCGTTGTCCATAAATGTTCCGTACGTTCTAGCTATTGCAGCTCCTTAATTATATCATCCTATCTGTTGGCATCACTTTCCATGTCTTTCCTTTCTCATCTGTTTTGAGTCGTCAATTTCTCTTTTATTTCTTCTTCTGTTATTCCTCATTTTTCTTTCCTCTTTCTGTTTTCGAAGGGTTTTCTTCACTGTCTTTAAATTTTCGGTACATTCTAGATGATCTGGTCACTATACAGTCTTCTTTGATGACACTAACCGTGGCATTTATGATTATTCTACATTTCCCTCTCCATCTTTTGCTTTGACTAATCCATTTTCTTTTTTCTTCTTCGTTTCCCTTTTTTCTTTCTATTTCTCAAGTCTACTTTTTCTGCTTTCTCCTTTCAAGTCTACTTTCTCGTTACTGCTTTGGAATTGTCCTTTTCGTTCTGGATGGTCTAGCTAATTTATCAACTTCGCCCCCATATCAAAAACACCAATTTAGCACTCGGAAAGGTAATCAGAGGCAGTAAGCTAAATAAGGAAGGAACGATACGAAATAAAAGTCACCAAATAATAGCATACGCTCTATCTGGAAGGAGAAAAGCGGAGGAGGAAGGTTGGAAAATGAGAAGTAATTATTGGACCACCAATAATTGCATTGATGGTTGAAATATCTGAAGAGGATGTCAAAAGAGAGGACGGGAAAAATGACACCTTATAAGATATCAGGATGATAGTAGAGAAAAACGCTTCCAACTGGAGAGAAAAGGCTAAAGATAGAAGACAGTGAAAGTCTGAAGGCCTTCTTCGTACATTTTCCTTTTTTCTTTTTATTTTTCAAATTTTCACTTGAATTTTCAATCTTTTCCGAATTGCCTAGACTTGCTTCAAGTCAACGAAAGTCTCCCTATTTTGTTCTTTTTTTAATAGAACTGTTACAGCACGCTTACTTTGCCACCTCCATTTTCTTTCAAATTTCTTGTTCAATACTTTTCTTACAGATGCGTTACGAATCAGCAAATTTCTTAACAGCAACAACATTCGGGCCATTTTCCAAAAAATCGGTGGAAACGACACGTACGAGTTCAATGACCGGAAGTCACCAAGATTTTCTTACGTGTTGGATGCCACTTGTAAGGAAATGGAAACGGTTCTCTTTCAGGTAAAACAACACAACCTGCTCCAACTGAAGTAGGTACTTACGTCAACGTCGAATTCCAGTTTAACAGCAAACACGCGTTTAAAAGCGACCGCAAATGGTACATATTAACTGAGGAGGGCGCTCCAAACAGAAACGTGACGTATTTAAATCAGCTTCGATTACGAATGGATTCTGACCTTCTGCTTCTGATTTACAATCACAGCAAACCCATTACAAAACACTAAATCGGTAGGCTCTGACGACATACCTGTTGTGTTATTAAAAGAAATAGCAGAATTTATAGCAGAACCTTTGGTACACATTATAAATAAGTCATTCAAGTATGGAATATTTCCAGAAAAGCTAAAAGAAGCAATCATAAAACCAGTTTATAAAAAAGGTGATAAATCTAAAATTACAAACTACAGACCAATAGCATTGCTCTCTAATATATCGAAAATATTCGAGAAAATAATATATGCTAGGATGGAAAATTTCTTAAATATAAATACAATATTAAACTGTCAACAAAGTGGTTATCAGAAAGGCCGTTCTACTCAAACAACGATATATCAAATTCTTTCCGAAGGACTAGAAGCAATGAATGATGGTGACCTTGTAGTGGGAATGTTTATGGACTTATCCAAGGCATTCGATAGTGTAGACCACTCGACTTTGATACTGAAGCTAGAAAGAATGGGTTTTAGAGGAACAGCATTGCAGCTTTTAAAATCCTACCTTCAAACAAGAAAACAGTGTGTTGCCGCGAAGAGTAATGGGCGAACTCTACTATCATCCTGGGGATACATAAATAAAGGTGTTCCACAAGGTTCCATATTGGGCCCCCTTCTCTTCTTGATATATGTGAACGATTTACCAGAAGTTCAAAACAATTATACAACTCTCTTTGCTGATGATACTTCGATTAATATCAAATCTTCTAACATGACGTTACTTCAACAAAACATAAGCAAGTCGCTT